>ML663009.1:12684907-13284907 GCA_007570785.1 Antilocapra americana
CCCACTTCCACCCTCCTTTTCCTCCTGTTTTTTAATTAAATTTAAAATATCGTCAAAAATCAAGGAAAATGACTCCATGATGGTTACTCTTTCACTTCTTTTTTTAGTATGATTAACAAGGATTCTTATCAACAATTTACTACACATTATTTTAAATAAACCACTGCTATATATCTCACAAACTTTAAATCTACATATTACAGTTCTTTTATGAGACTGTCCCAAACTCTGAAAAAAAATTCACTTTAAAGTTTCATTTAGTAAGTTTTTTTTTAACACCAAGAATCAAGCTAAGTTAAAACAGAAGCAACTGAAAAGAAGGTGTTAATTTTACTGTAAAGTATTAGGCATAATTCACTATTATTACTACTTTAAAAAGGTAAATGCATTGGGAATGTCCTGGAAGTCCAGTGGTTAGGTCTCAGCGCTTTCAATGCCAGGGCCTGGGGTTTGATCCATGGTCAGGAAACTAAGATCCCGCAAGTCGTGCAGCACAGCCGAATTTAAAAAAAAAAAAATTAAAACATGTAAATTATCATATGTGAAATAAATCGCCAGCCCAGGTTTGATGCATGATACAGGGTGCTCAGGACTGGTGCACCGGAATGACCCAGAGGGATGGAATCGGGAGGGAGGTGGGAGGGAGGTTCTGGAAGGGGAACACATGTATACCTGTGGCAGATTCATGTCAATGTATGGCAAAACCAACATGATAATGTAAAGAAAAAAATAAATTAAATAAATAAATAAAAAGGTAGATGTATGCTTTTAAAACCTGTTGGGAAGTTTAGTTGATTTTACATACCAACATGGTGCTGTCGTGTTGGAGAAGTAACATTTCTAATGCAAGGAGTGAGCTGAGATTCTGTTCTTTCATGAGATGAATCTCGTGATCTGTCACTTGACCTTCGTCTATCTCTTGATCTCTCATGTCCCCCACTAGCACCATGTAGACTCATTTTGGTGTGGTCGACAGCTCCTTTAGCAACACGTGAGGGAGTACTGATAAATTAGAAAAGAAAATTAACCATAAAAGTAGAACACGAAATTGCAAACGCTTTTCAAAAAAACTCCCAATTAATATAAAACTACTAATATTCTGAAGTGCAACAGTCAAATGCTATTATACTTAACAATTCTGAAACCTAGTTTATTTTAAACTTGCAGGTTTTATAAATTCTGGAACACTATGTCTTTAAAGATCACATACTCCAATTCAGTTTTTTTAAGGATGAGAAAACTAAAGCCCAAAGGTTAACTGACTGCTGAGTTAGTAGCATAGTCGAAGAGGTAGCAGTAGTAGTACTAGCAGTAGAGACCATCCAAATCTCTTAACTATAACTCAAGTGTTCTCCTAGTTTTTCTGATTGTAAGGGAAAAGGAGAGGGTAAGCACCAGTTTCTGGAACCCTTAAACACTGAGCTATGGGATAAAGTAATTGGTCTTGCTGCCAAATAAAATCAGAATACATACTAGGGACTTCCCTGGTGGTCCAGTGGTTAAGACTCCCCCTGAGTCCAATGCAGGGGGCATGGGACTACATGCCATGAAACATGGTCAAAAAGTAATTTTAAAAAAAGAATACATGCTAACTCTAATCAATTTATTTTGATTGAACTCTCTCTAAAAATTTTGAAAAGCATTTTTCTGAAAAGCTAATAACACTGACTAAATAAAGTTACAGAATTTAAAATTTTAAAACATCTTACATAGAACAAATTTGCCCACGGGAAGTGAATAACTGAGAATGATGATTAAGATATTCCAGTTGACAGCATTCATTCAAAGTTATATGTACTATGTGCACAATGCTGTTACATGCCAGGATAGAAGCAGCTTCCTTAGAGTGCTTATGATTTAAGTGCAGCAGTTACACATGAATTGTTACATTTAAACAATGTAAAGAATTCAAATGTTATCCCAAATTTAAAATATAAAATAATTAAATGTATTGCAAATACAATTAATAAATGAATGACAGATAATAAATGCTCTAAGATCTCATAAAAAGAAGACATTACTGTAAATCACTGGCGAACCTGGTACTAACAAATAGCTAAGATTTTAATAATCAAAGTACACTTCAAGCAGGAAAACTGATAGGAACAAAAATGAAAGAGCCTAACCTAAGGAAGGTGAAAATTTATCATCTTAGCAAACAACATAGTTCATCATTTAAAAATATTAGAGTGCTTTTCAGAAACAGGAAAAAGACAGGAATAAAAGGAACTTCATGGCTTCAGAGTAATAAAGACTTAAAATCAACTTGTCTTTTAATACTTAATTGCTCAACAGGTTGAATGTTAACTTAACATTTTGGAACCTTAGTTTCCTCATCTGTAAACTGTAGATCCTACTGACTTTCTAAGTTTAATATGAGGATTATATGAAGTGTAATCAGTAAACTGACCAATAATGTGCCTGGCACAACAGAATCACCCACTAAATGTTACTTTATTTAGTTTTAACAGGTGAGGACATTAAAGTTCAAAACCACAAAATTTTGCTCAGAGTCACATGGAATTTCACTATATATGCTCATAGCACTGTAACCTAATCCTTTCAATTCATTCCAGTGCCTCCTCCATGATGTTACTCTACCGTCCTTCACCAAAACCACATTATTTAAAAATTTAATCTTGATGATTCAGTTTTAAATCCATCAGTGCTGAGGGATCATCTCCTCTGATTTATTAGCTGTAACACTGTTATTTTAGTGGTTTCTTTCATTATGAAGATGGTTATCATCTCCCTATAACAGACTAAAATGACAATAAATAAGGCTGACTCTGTATCTACCCTAAGATAGTTTTTATCAGTCATCTGTCTCTCATAAATCTACAGAAAGAAAAAAAGAACAAAACACTCTATTCCCATCTTCCTTCCAGTGAAAAAGATCAGAGTAGGATTACATCATTGGAACATAATTTTTTTCTTTAAATAAAACAAATCAAAAGATCATACTTGTAAGTTAAAAACCTTACAATAGGGACAATGGAATTTCTGACTCATCTCCTAAAGTAGGAAAAAGAAAGGAATCCACAATAATAGAAAAAGTATTATACACTGTAAAATAACCCTCAAATTATTCTAAGTTTTAAATGTACTAATAAACACATTTTCTAAATATGAATCTAATTGATAATTTAACTTATGATAAGATACAAACACAATGAAGGCAAATGAAGGATAAACATTCAGTAAGGACCAAGTCAACTGATTAACTGAAAAAGGATTTCAACTAGACATCTTTATAGCTGAAAGATTAAATATTGCTAAGTATTTTGCTTAAATACTGGCTTCATTTCTAAACTGTTTAGACATTAAACAAATGCAAAAGGTGTCATAATATATTCCTGTTCCTTTTTTTCCTTCTCAAATGGAATGTACTCTGAATGAGACCTGCAAAATCAGATGTCATGTAAGACTAATTATGACCTACTCTATTTAATTAAATAATTTTAGATCAGGAAAGCACTCTAAGAGCAAACATAATTAACAAGTGCAAACAAAAAATGAGGACAAGCAAGTTCATAGTGAATAACTCTGCTTCATGTTGCATCTAAGAGTTTGGGATACATGAATTGAGAACAGGAAAGGAGATGAAAAGTATATCTGCCCCAACACCTGCTTCTAGCCAAGACAGAGAAACAAGGACTAAATTTACCTTCCTGTCTGAAACTACCCAAAAGCAAAATCTATGAAACAATGACAAGACATAGCACATTCGGAAAAGAGAGTAATCCTTGGAAGATGAAAAAACAGATCAGATAAGGCTAACTGTGGGCTTCCTGGGTGGCTCAGTGGTGAAGAATCTGCCTGCCAACGCAGCAGACTTGGGTTCAATCCCTGGGTCAGGAAGATCCACTGGAGAAGGAAATGCCAACTTACTCCAGTATTCTAGCCTGGGAAATCCCACGGACAGAGATGTCTGGAGGGCTACAGTCTATGGGGTGGCAAAGAAGTGGACTCGACTTAGCCACTAAACAACAACAACAACAAAGGCCAACCACTGCCCCAAATTACTACCTTGAGAAGAGTTTCTCAAGTAAAACAGAGAGGCAAAACCCAGGCAGAAGCTGATGGACACTGAGTTAAGGATGAGGAGCTGAGAGGTTGGGGACAATAGGTGGCAGAGTTCTAAGGAAAGAGTATACCAGAGAGGGAGGAGCAGCACAGAGAAAACCTCAGCAATCGGCAGAGTCTAGTACCAATCAACACACACATGAGGAAACCTCATTAATGAAGCTGGAGAAACAACTGACTCAAAGACTTAGAGAAAACACTGCCCAGGACTCGTAGAGAGCCAGGAAAAGGGCTTGTCCCTCTCTCCCCAGTGAGGCTGGAAAAACCTCATAAAAAGGCACTAGAGGGGTAATCTAAAGGGTCTTGGCTCTGAAGTGGGAAATAATTAAACCTAAACTGAGTACTGTCCTAGTCTCATCCAAAGAACGTTAATAGCAAGATGTGAAAGAATCAAATCGTTTCCATGTAAGTAAACTAAATCCTAAAACAAAGCTCAAGAAAATTTATAGGAGTACAAAAAATATCCATCAGCCAAACAAGGTAAATTCACAATATATGGCATCCAGTTAAAAATTACCAGGCAAGCAAACAGGCAGGAAAAAAACTCAACTAAAACCAACCCAAATATCTTAATTTTAAAATTAGACACACATCTTAAAATTAGAAACAAAAACATTAAGAGTTATTATAACCATATTCCTCCAAAAATATGTAGAAATATAGAATATTAAAAAGATAAAAATCAGACTTCTAGAGACAAAAATGGTATCTGAGATGAAAAATACATTAATTTGGAATTAATGGGAGATTATACATTATAGAAGATTCATGAATTTGAAGACTGCATTAGGAAATACTCAAATAAATATACTATTCATTACAGAAAGATAAATTAAGCATAAGTGAGCTATGAGTCAACTTTAAGAGCCCTAATATAGGTATAAATGGAGTCCATAAAGAAAGAAAGGTGAGGAAAAGAAAAACATTTGAAGAAATGTCTGGAAATGTAATTAAAACTACAAACCCACAGATGCAACATGCACAACAAATCCTGAACACATTTTAATAAAAAATAAAACCCGAAATGATAACTGCTTGCAACCTACAATTATTATATCCTGTAAAAATATCTCAAAAATAAAAGGAAAATGCAATTTTAGACACAAACAGAGAAAAAGATGAATGAATTCATCATGAACAAATCTGCACTATAAGAAAATTTAAAGAAAATCCTTTAGGCAGAAGAAAAAAATAACACCAGGTGAAAATATGGAAGTGTTAATCGTTCAGTCATGTCCAACTCTTTGCAACCCCATGGACAGTACCCCACCAGGCTTCTCTGTCCATGGGATTTTCTCCAGGCAAGAATACTGGAGTGGGTTGCTGTACCCTCTTCCAGAGGATCTTCCCAACCCAGGGATTCAACCTGGGTCTCCCGCATTGCTAGCAGATTCTTTACCATCTGAGCCTACACAAAGGAATTAAGAATATTGGAAATAGTACAAAGCTTAGGAAGAGAGAAACAGAAGTACAATATTATAAGGCTCTCATATGACATAGTTCAGTTCAGTTCAGTTCAGGTGCTCAGTCGTGTCCAACTCTTTGTGACCCCATGAACTGCAGCATGCCAGGCCTCCCTGGCCATCACCAACTCCTGGAATCTACACAAACCCATGTCCATTGAGTTGGTGATGCCATCCAGCCATCTCATCCTGTCGTCCCCTTCTCCACCTGCCCCCAATTCTTCCCAGCATCAGGGTCTTTTCCAATGAGTCAACTCTTCACATTAGGTGGCCAAAGTATTGGAGTTTCAGCTTTAACATCAGTCCTTCTAATGAACACCCAGGACTGATCTCCTTTAGGATGGACTTGTTGGATCTCCTTGCAGTCCAAGGGACTCTCAAGAGACTTCTCCAAAACCACAGTTCAAAAGCATCAATTCTTCGGCACTCAGCCTTTTTCACTGTCCAACTCTCACATCCATACAAGACCACTGGAAAAACCATAGCCTCAACTAGACGGACCTTTGTTGGCAAAGTAATGTCTCTGGCTTTTCCATCTGCTATCCAGGTTGGCCATAACTTTCCTTCCAAGGAGTAAGCGTCTTTTAATTTCATGACTGCAATCACCATCTGCAGTGATTTGGGAGCCCCAAAAAATAAAGTCTGACACTGTTTCCACTGTTTCCCCATCTATTTCCTATGAAGTGATGGGACCAGATGCCATGATCTTAGTTTTCTTAATGTTGAGCCTTAAGCCAACTTTTTCACTCTCCTCTTTCACTTTCATCAAGAGGCTTTTTAGGTCTTCTTCACTTTCTGCCATGAGAGTGGTGTCATCTGCATATCTGAGGTCACTGATATTTCTCCCAGCAATGTTGATTCCATCTTGTGCTTCTTCCAGCCCAGCGTTTCTCATGATGTACTTTTCATATAAGATAAATAAGCAGGGTGACAATATACAGCCTTGTATACAGCCTCTCATATGACACAAGAATTATTTAATATAACGAAGGCAAATAGCAATAAACTAAACATGCATAGTAAAAGCTTTAAAGCAACCAGTGAAGTACAGAAACAAAGAATTATAGTCAATAAGCCAACAAAGGGGATAAAATGAAATCATAAAAAAAGATACAATCCAAAAGAAGGCAAAAGGTGAGGGGAGGATAGGGAAACAGGAACAAATGGGACAAACCGAAAATAAACAGCAAGATGACAGACTTAACCTTATCTCTAATCACATTAAATGTACATGGTCTAAGCCATAAAAGGTAGAGATTATCACACTGGATATAAAAACCTGACCCAACAAACAGTATGCCCCATCTACAAGAAGCACACTTTAAATATAAAGGTACAAAGAGATTCAATATAAAAAGATAAGCAAAGACAAATTATGCTAACACTAGTAAAAAGAAAACAAGAGTGGTATATTAATATCAGACAAAGAAGACCTCAAAGAAAATATTACCAAGGCAGTTCATAAGAATAAAGGGGTAAATTCACTGGGGTCTCCTGCACTGCAGGCAGATTCTTTACCAGCTGAGCCAACAGGGAAGCCCTAAGAGCACTTAACAATCCCCAAAGTTCTTCTGCCTTGTAACAGAGCTTAAAATACATGAAGCAAAATAGGAATAAAATTACAAGGAGAACTCCACAATTACTGTCACAGATCTCAACATCCCTCTTAAAATATTTAATAGAACAAGCAGACAGAAAATCAGTAAAGATGAGTAAGATTTGAACAGCACTATCAAATTTGAACAGCACTGGCTTAAGCTACCTGACATTTATAGAACATTTCATCCAACAAGAGCAGAAAACTCATTCTTTTGGTATACACATAGAACATTCATCAAGACAGATCCATATTCTGAGCAATAAAACAAGTCTTAATACATTTCAAAAAAAATTCATTCATACAAAATATGTTCTCTAATTACAAGTGAATTAACAGAAGTGAATTCAATTACAAGTGAATTCAATAACAGAAAGATACCTGGAAAATCCCCAAATATTGGCAAGTAGATAACACCTTTTTAAATAACCCATGGAGCGAAAAAGAAATCAGAAAGGAAAAGAGAAAATTTTGAAGTGAAAAAGCCCAATGAATCAAAATCTGTGGAATGGCATGATATTACAGCAGTAGTTAGGAAGCAAATTATATCTTTAAATGCCTATGATAGAAAATAAGAAAGGTCTAAGAAAAATTACCTCAGTTTCTACCTTAAGGAACTATACAGGGATTTCCCTGGTGGTCCAGTGGTTGAGAATTCACCTTGCAGCACAGGGGACACAGGTTTGATCCCTGGTCAGGGAACTAAGATACCACATGCTGCAGAGCAACTAGTTCCTAAAGCCACAACTGGAAAGGCAACATGCGGCAACTACTGAGCCTGCAAGCCACAGCCAGACATGCCACAACTAAGACCCAGACCCAAAGCAGTCAAATAAATATTTTTTTTAAAAAAGAAACTAGACAAAAAACAAAATAAACCTAAAGAAAGTAGAAAAAATTATAAAAGATCAGAGTGGAAATCAAAATAATAGAAAACAGAAAAAGAATTGGGAAAAAAAATCAATGAAAACAAAAGCTAGTTCTTTGAAAAGGTAAATAAAACTGATATAAATATCTAGCCAAATTGGGCTTCCCTGGTGGCTCAGAGGGTAAAGAATCTGCCTGCAAAGCAGGAAACCTGGGTTCAAACCCTGAGTCAGGAAGATTCCCTGGAGAAGGCAATGGCTACCCACTCCAGTATTCTTGCCTGGAGAATTCCATGCATAGAGAAGCCTGGTGGGCTACAGTCCATAGGGTTGCACTCCAATAGATGGAATGAACAGCTCAATGCCTATTAAAGAATTTGAATTTGTAGTTAAGAACTTTCCTTCTAAGAAAACTCCAGGCTGAGATAGCTTCACTGATAATTCTACCAAGCATTTGAGGGAATAATACCAATCTTATAAAAAATCCTCTAGAAACTAAAGAAAAAATGATATTTCTTAACTCATTTTATGAGGCCAGCATTACCAGATACCAAAACCAGAGAAAGATATTACAAGAAAACTACAAACCTACAACCCTCAGAACATAGATGCAAATATGTTCAACAAAATTTTAGTAATTTGACTACAACAGTATACAAAACTGTCAATACATTATGATCTATAGATTTTTGTATCAAAAATGCAAGATTAAATATTCAAACATCAATCAGTATAATTCACCATATTAACATATTAATGAAAAACCTGTGTCTCAATATACAAAGAAAATAAATTTAACAAAATCCAAAATCCATTCCTGATTTATAAAAACAAACAACAACAAAAACCTTCAATAAAGTAGGAATACAATGGAATTTCATCAGCTGTATAAAAGATATCCATGGGACACCTAGAACTAGCATTATACTTAGTGGTCAAAGACTAAATGCTCTCCACCAAAGAAAAGGAACAAGACAAGGATGTCCACTCGTACCATTTCTCTTCTCCTGCGTACTGAAGAGTCTAGCCAGAGCAATATGTCAAGAAAAAGATATAGCAGGCATCCAGATTATAAAAAGAAGCAAAACTGTCCTAATCTACAGAGAAGATAATCATGTATTACAGACTCTAGTACAAAAAAGTTACTAGAACTAATGAGTGAGTTTAGTATGGTCACAGATCAATATTCAAAAGTAGACAATATTCCTATATACTAGCAACAACAATAAGAAATCTAAATTTTAAAAACAACATCATTTACAAAAACAAAATGTGAAATGACCTAAATGTTTATGAACAGGTGACTGGATAAACAACTTGTGGTATACCATACAACAGAATACTACTTAACAACAAGTATGAACTACTGATGCAAGTTATAGCATGGATCAAGTACAAAATTATTAAGCTTAGTAAAAGAAGAGAAATACCCTTCCTTCCCCAAACACAGTACATTTGTATCAAATTCTAGGCAATACAAACTAATGTCTTGTGTTAGAAAACAGAAAGGTGGTTGTCCAGGCATGGAGTGTGGGAGTTGGAAGAAGGAAAAGCTTACAAAGGACCCCAAGGAAACTTGCATGTGATGGATTTGTCACTACCCATATTGTGATGAGGTTTCATAAGTGCATACATACATCAAAATTTACCAACTTACACACCAAAACTGGCCTCTTGGCCAAACACAGCCCAATTAAAGCTACTCTTCCAAGAAGCTGCTACTTAATCATTTCAATTCCACCCAAGTAATAAAATGCCTTTCTTCTCCTATTAAATTATAAATTATCTTTCACTAAACTACATAGATTCTTGCATCCCCCTCTTAAAATGGTTCATGTTCTCATGAAACCAGAAGTTTTTCCACCAGCAGACTAAAAATCAACTACCATTTCCAACTGATTACCACTTGAAAATCTTACAAATCAAATTTATTATCCAATAATGTTATACAGAAATCAAATAAGAATCCTTAATCATGAATCCTCTAAGATCACAATTTTTATTAACTATGAAATAATGCTTCCAGCTGAGAGCCCATGCTCCACAACAAGAGAAGTCACGGCAATGAGAAGAACATGCACCACAACTAGACAGTAAACCCCCATCACAACTAGAGATCGCCGACCTGTAGCAACAAAGACCCACTGCATCCACAAAAATAAATTAAAAATTTTTTAAAAAGAATGCTTCCAGCACCTCTATATATGTGAGCAAACCCATCTTAAATACAAACCCTGGTGTTTTTTTTGCAAAAAAAAAAGTTTAATTGTTAAAATTTACAACTTATGAGCTTCTGACTTCATCTTATACCAACTTTCACTTAACATCAAAATCAACAGGCAGTATGTCTCTCCAAAAGTTTTTAAATCTTAGTAAAATAGTCACCCTCAGAAGCAAGTATCTATTTATATTGAACTTTGGAATATTAATTTTGTATGAATTTCCACATGTGACTTTGCCACCTAATTTGTTAAAAAGTTAAATACACACACACACACACACACACACAGAGCTTCCAATGATAAGCAGGTTCATAACAAAGAGAAATTTTAGGGTCTATAGCATTTTGTACAGTGAAATGATGAATTCCTACAGGGGTTAGGGGTACTAAAACTAAAGTAATATATATAAATATATATAAAGTAATATATAAAGAGAAATTTTTAAATCAAACAATATTGCAAAGTTTATAACAAAACCCATGCCACTCTCAGAATGGATAATGTGTGGCACATACATACAGTGGAATACTACTCAAAAATTAAAAAAATAACAAACTACTGACACGTTCAACAATGTGGTAGATATCTCAAGGGCATTGTGCTGAATGAAAAAGCCCATACTCCAGAGTTTACATACTATCTGATTTCACTTACATACTATTCTCAAAATAGCAAAATTATAGTGATGGAAAACAAATCAGAGGTTGCCAGAAGTTAGGGACAGGGGAAGGTTATGACTCTAAAGGAGTAGCATGAAAGTTTCTTCATGATGATACAAAAGTTCTGCATCCTGATTGGAGTGGGAGTTACACAAATCTGTATGTGATAAAAAAACAGCACAGAATATATACCAGAAAAAGAGAACATATAAAAACTGATGTCTATAAGCTACAGAATTGTATCAATGTCATTTTCCCAGTTTGATCCACTTAAGTGAGATGTTATCATAGAGGGAAGCTGGATGAAGAGTACCCAGGAACCCACAGTACAATTTAACTTCTTATAAAATAAAATTTTTTCACAATAAGTTTAATAAACATAAACAAAAAGGGAAAAGACAATGTAGAGAAGAAAAAAAAATCTATAACCAATAAACTCAGTGCTATTAAAAAATGTATCCATAAAACAAAGACAGGAATTTTTTAATTAAGAGAATGAAAAAGAGTTCTTAGCTATGTTTAAAGGTTAGAAGAAGGCTGAAAGAAAAAATTGGTAATAAAAGAAATAAAAAATGAAAGTGAAAGGATGAGAAAAATAGAAGGCACTCAATATTCAAATAATATATGTTCCACACAGAACAGAGAAAAGAGGGGGGTTATCAAAGAAATTTTTACATGAAAAATTTCCAAAAATAAATATTACCAGCACTGCTGCTAGAAAATTATTGTAACAAACACACAAAACTAAAATATCTACAAAGTGAGTGGTACTCTCTTATGTATGGCCCCCTTATGTAGTATACACATGGGAAATACAACCTTATGTGATATCACTTTCCTGTTCTGAGGAATTATCTTTAAATACTTCCAGCAACATCATATCCTGGTGCATCTTATTAATGTTAGCTGAATTTAGCTGAAATTTCAGGATATATAACATCTAAGCATTTCCCATGTCAACTGTTTTTTCCTTGTCAAATATTTCCATGTGTATGTATTTGTGTCTGTAGAGATAGAGATATGAAGCTTTACAGTTTATGAGGTGTTTTAAACATTTAATCTTTTAAAAATGCATCATTTTTCTTAAAAACAAGGTAAGCATCTTTGTAAATTTCATATTAGATGTTCCCATCCATTTTTTAGTGAGTCTGTCCATATTAAGGAAGAAAAATTATTTTGAGGGAAAAAAAGGTGTTTCTATTACTATGTTCTATATTACATTTTAGATTTTTTAACTAAACCATTTAAATGATCTTATACTAATATATTTTAAGCAACCAATTTGCATATGATTTTTACAAGCATTTTAAATATGTTAGGTCAAGAGTTTGCAAACAAAGCAAAATTCAACCCATTATCTCATTTTATAAATAAAGTTTTATTAGAACACAACCATGCCCATTAATTTACATATTGCTTTGGCTGTTCTCATTCCATAATGGCAAAACTGAGTGATTGTGACACATTCCGTAGCTCACATAGTCAAAAACATTCACTATCCAGCCTTTTACAGAAAACTGCTGATCCTCATGTTAAGAGTCAGCAACTGTGATGACACAAGAAATGCAATTAAACTTTTAAATCTATTTTCAACAGGTTTAATGCAAATTTCTCTCCCTTCTTTTCCCTTTTTTTTCAACTTGCCTTTTCTATAAGCTTTTTGTTCTTCTTAATTTATGGTCAGTTTCCCAAGAAACAAAGACTAATCACTGAAAAGGGCAGTTCTCAACTGAACGGGTTATGCTCTAAAAGGTCATCTGTTAGTATGTTGTTTGATGCATATTGTCCATAAATATTTTAAACCATACTTAAGTCCCAGATTCTCCCCTTCTCCCCTGCCACCAAAAGACAAGAAATATAGCTCAAGAATAGTTTTAATACTAGTCTTTCTCTTCTTAAAATCTCACTGTCAGACACGTCAGCAACTCTAGTGAGACAGAAGCAGTAGCAATAGCAAGGGAGCCTTATATGCTGTTGTATGACCACTCTGAGAGTATGTCTTCTTTGAAGTGAAATGAAGACCAAGATCCTAAGAATTTTGACAGAAAAGCAACGCTTATTGGTCAAACATTTAACACTTTACTATCAAGGTAACTGTCAGCTTTCCTAACTGACAAAAATTATTTTCATGCAGACAGTGACATAGGTTTCTTTTGACTCTAAAATAAAGGTTTCTTTTGACAGAGGTTTCTCAGATTTTGAACTTTTTAATAAAGGAAGATGTTGCTAGAAAAGAACCTCTCTAAAATGAAGTTATCTAATTGTTACATTGCTAATTTTTTAATTCTAAAAAATAACCATGGTTTTAATTCATCAATAAAGCATTAGGTGCTTGCAACATATAATAATTATACCCCATAATAATAAAATTATTCTTACCCTCTCCTCGAGCAATTCTTTTAAGTTTTATCATGCAATCATTCTACCAAATATTCACTGAATATCTATTATATGCTACTTATTATTCTAGCCCTAGTGGATATAAATCACAAAGTCTCTGCTCTTAAAATTAATACATTCAAGTGTACAAAAACACGGAACATATATAATAAACATATTAAATATCATATGCTGGTAAGTGCCCTGAGGAAAAATAAAGCAGAGTTAAGAGGACAGAGTCATTTTCAGGTGAGAGGTTTAATTTCACATAGTGGTCAAAGCAGGACTCGCAGAGAAGATGTCTGAGCAAACACAAAGTGAAACATGAAACTATGAGACTGAGGGAAGGGTAGATAAAAAAGATCCTGTGCCAAAAGTAATCCTTGGCTTTTCAAGGCATTCAAGAAGGCTAGGACGGCTGGAGCACAGATAGCAAGGACAGTATTAAAAGATGAGCTCTGAGATAAGACTAGGGCCAGATTATGAAAGATCTTCAAAGAATGTGCAAAGCTTTTTTGTTTTTGATCTGAGTGAAACAGGTACCAATAAAATCTGAATTACATTTATGTTAGATGTAGCAGACAATGAAGGAAAGAAGGTAACACAGGATCAGTGACCATTTTGGAGGCTACTACAAATAATTCAGGCGACAGCCAAAGTGACTTGGACCAGGGTTGTAGCAGTGTCCATGGCAAACACTGGACTAGACTATATATTCTGAAGAACAAAGCTTTGGAATTTGACAGATTAAAAGAGGTGAGACAGAGGAATCAAGGATGACTCTCATTTTGGCCTGAAAAACTGAAACATTTCAGATTCTGACTTATCATTCTCCCACGTTAGAAAAACAGTGGGAGGGTTAGGTTTGAAAAGCATAAATGCTTTTTACACACATTAACAATGAAGTCTTTATTAGACATCCAAGTGGATATATCAAATATGGAGTTAGAGACACCAGTCTAAAGTACAGGGAAAAGTCCAGGTTAGAGAAAAAAAATTGGGGGATTAAAAAACCATCATATACTTTGCATTATCAAGCCCTACCACAGAAAATTATAAAGTATTTCTGAAAAATTGATAATCACTATGATCACAGACTTGTCAGGCAAAGAGGCCTGCATAACTCTATGAAGCTATGAGCCATGCCATGCAGGGCCACCCAAGATGGACAGGTCATACTGAAGGGTTCTGACAAAATACGGTCCACTGGAGGAGGGAATGGCAAACCACTTCAGTATATATGACACCAGAAGATGAGCCCTCAGGTTGGAAGGTATCCAACATGCTACTGGAAAAGAGCAGAGGGCAATTATTAACAGCTCCAAAAAGAATGAAGAGGCTGGGCCAAAGTAGAAACAACACTCAGCTGTGGATATGTCTGGTGGTGAAAGTTTGGCCTTGGAGTACAAAATGAAGTAGGGCAAAGGCTAACAAGAGTTTTGTCAAGAGAACATGCTGCTCATAGCAAACATTCTTTTCCAACAACATAAGAGATGACTCTAAACATGGACATCACCAGATGATCAATACTGAAATCAGATTGATTATATATATTCTTTGCTGCCAAAGATGGAGAAGCCCTATACAGTCAACAAAAACAAGACCTGGAGCTGACTGGTTCAGATCATGAGTTCCTTATTGAAAAATTGAGGCTTAAATTGGAAAAAGTAGGGAAAACCACTAGGCTATTGAGATATGACCTAAATCAAATCCCTATGATTATACAGTGGAGGTGAATAAACAATAGATTCAAGGGATTAGAGATGGTAGACAGAGTGCCTGAAAAACTATGGATGGAGGTTCCCAATATTGTACAGGAGGCAGTGACCAAAACCATCCCAAAGAAAAAGAAATGCAACAAGGCAAAGTCATTGTTTGAGGAGACTTTAGAAATAGCTGAGAAAAGAAGAGAAGCAAAAGGCAAAGGAGAAAGGAATATACTCAACTGAATACAGAATTCTAAAGAAGAGCAAGGAGAGATAAGAAGGCCTTCTTAAATGAACAATGCAAAGAAATAGAAGAAAACAATAGAAAGAAAAAGACTAGAGTTCTCTTCAAGAAAATTGGAGATATCAAGGGAACATTTCATGCAAGAATGGGTACGGTAAAGGACAGCAACAGCAAGGACTAAGCAGAAGAGATTAAGAAGAGGTGGCAAGAATACACAGAAGAACTGTACAAAAAAAAAGGTCTTAATGAACCACATAACTATGATGGTGTGGTCACTCACTTAGAGCCAGACATCCTGGAGTGTGAAGTCAAAGCTAGTTGAGGTGATGGAATTCCAACTAAGCCATTTAAAATCCTAAAAGATGCTGCTGCTAAAGTGCCCCATTCAATATGCCAGCAAATTTGGAAGACTCAGCAGTGGCCACAGAAATGGTCAGTTTTCATTCAATCCCAAAGAAGGGTTATGCCAAAAAGTGTTCCAACTATTATACAACTGTGCTCATTTCACATGTGAGTAAAGACATGCTCAAAATCCTTCAAGGTAGGCTTCACCAGTACAAGAACCAACAACGTCTAGATGTACAAGCTGAATGTAGAAAATGCACAGGTACCAGACATCAAATTACCAACATTCGTTGGACTGTAGAGAAAGCAAGGGAATTCCAAAAAAAATTTGTGCTTTATTGACTATGCTAAAGCCTTTGACTGTTGCGGATGACAACAAACTGGAAAATTCTTCAAGAGATGGGAATACCAGACCACCTTACCAATTTCCTGAGAAGCCTGTATGCAAGTCAAGAAGCAACAGTTAAAACCAGATATGGAACTAAACTGGTTCAAAATTGGGAAAGGAGTACAAGGCTGTGTATTATCACCCAATTTATCTAACTTCTATGCAGAGTACATCATTTGAAATGCTGGGCTGGATGAACCACAAGCTGGAGTCAAGACTGCTGGGAGAAATATCAACAACCTCAGATATGCAGATGATACCACTCTAATGACTGAAAACGAAGAGGAACCAAAGAGCCTCTTGATGAGGGTAAAAGAAGAGTGAAAACCTGGCTTGAAACTCAACATTCAAAATACTAACATCATGGCATCTGGTCCCATCACTTTATGTATTGCAAATAAAAGGGGACACAGGTCAGATCTCTGATTGTGGAACTAAGATCCTGCATGTCTTTCAGTTGCAGAAAAGAGGAGGGGAAGAGTTCTTTTTTTAAGACCTTGGGAGCATCTTTTTCTAGTAAAAGAGGAAAAGAAAGTAAAACCAACAGAAAAAATATATGAAGTACAAATATAATACTTAGTTTTAGAAATATTTATCATATGACCATGAATATTTTAACAAAGCTTACTTTCACAAACCAAGATTCTAGAGAGAAATCAAAGTAATCCCTCAATCACTTGTTTTCAAATGGCCTTTTTGGGGGGGGATGGGTGCTGTACAGTATATGAGATCTTAGTTCCTTGACCAGGGATCAAACTTGAAACCCCTGCACTAGAAGCATGGAGTCTTAACCACTGGACCACCAGGGAAGTCCCCCAAATGGCCTTTTGAAAACACAAACTAACTTGTTCCATTAAATTCCCTCCTCCTATGCTTCATACTAAAATTTGAAGTATTAAAAGAATTAAAATTAAAAATCTGAACTACACTGAAATTAGACTGATAAAATTAAAGATCAAACCAAATGCTCAATGAGGGGCAAAATTAACCCTCTGGTTGAGAACCACTGTCTTTATTCTATATTTTAGGACCAAATAACAACAACAATGCTAACATTTGAACATTTAGTATATGTCAGGCACAATAGTGAACATTTTACACATATTTTCCTTTAATCCACAAAACCATCCTCTTTTCACAGTTGAGAAAATGACAGTTTAGAAGCTAAACAACTCACCTAAAATCATGTAGCTAAGCAAGCAGCAAGTCTGAGATATGACCTAAGGAACACAACTTTGTAGTTCATGCTTTTAACCTTAAACAAGTCTGACTCAAATGTGAGTCTCGTTTCTTTTCCAAATGACAATTCCTCACCTATTTGAAGACAATTTCACATACTGAAGACACAACTCTTACTGTGAGATTCCTTAACATCTATCACACCTCTGAATTTTCAGTTTCCTCAGCTGATAAGGCATCCAATTTACTCACATCATTCCTTCTGAATTTACAAAGAACTAAAGACAATACTTTGGTGTAATGAAGTGGTTCTAACCTTCTTTCCCATTCATTACGATGTTTTCTAAGGCGGATGGTGGTAGGGGAAAAGACGGGATGATGGCAGCCATATTCTACTTTTGTTTTTTATCAAGTTTATTGCCAACAACTACCCCTCAAGTCCCTTACAAATGTGACGCTATAAAGTAATGCTAACAATATATATTTGCTTTTCAGTTCTTACCTATATTCCTCAAAAGTTCATTTCAATTTAGTTCAACAAATCAGATTTGGAGATCACTTTGGATTATTAGCTTTTTATTTACTATCCTTTCTTCACTGTTACCTATAAATTTAAGAATTTTCCTTCTTCACATGAGCAATAAGACAAAGCAATGAAAAGAGCCACCTTCTAAGATCAATAATCTCTGAACAGGGTCCTTCAAAATGAGAACTGTGTTGATTAACACAATCCACTAATGGCTAAAGGGAGATATATATATAAAGACTTAACCAAAAAATAAGTTAAAATGAAGTTCAAGTACAAATATATATTGCTACTAAACTGCCAGCTGCATCAGAGAAAAATTAAAGTTGTTCTGACAATCTATTTTTAGCAAACCCATTCTGAATAATTTTTAACCCGTTTTTTTCCTTCAAGTTAGTCATAAACTATCTTTTGTTTTTTGCTCTAAAATCGCCTATCTTTTTCAAAATCAGGCCTAGGATCTCCCACCCTTTAGTACTTCTTGTATGCTCCTAAAACCTTTTAAAGACTACAAATAATATCAATAATTTTAAGATTTTATAGTCAGGTTCTTTTTTAACTATAAGATGTTCCAGAAGACAATTCATTTAGCCAGATGCATTACTTTTCTCTATACTCATGGTGGTTTCATTCTTTACTAGAAATGTCTTTGTTATTATTATTGATGATGGTGGTAGTTTGCTCTTCCTTTCTGCCAAAGAAGCTCCTAAATAAGAGTTGATGGATTTTTTTTCTTCTCTCATTCCCATTCACTATTATTACACTTTCATTGATAACCTTTTGAAAGTGTAACATAAGAAACTCTTTTGGCTGGCCATAGCATTTTTTAAAAGTCTCAGCTCATCTGAGCTCTTGTTTCCCTGATGTTTAAAAAATTTTTCTATACTTTATTATGGCAATCTTATCTGCTCTGTTTTAAAATAATGTGCATATCTTTAAAGAGTTCATTGTATAATCACATTGAAGATCTGTTTCCTTCTGAAAAGTATCAAAATTGTATTTTTACTGAACTCCTTAAGATAGTCTTTTTTAGAGAAATTATGCTGTGAAATCAAAGTGATCTTTTATCAAGAACCAGAAAAACTCAAATTCAATAAATTACAAAACATATATACAGAAAACACTATGCATTTCTTAAAAATTATGCTATAGAAGACTATTCCGTGACATAGGGAATGTTCATGATTAAGTTTGCTTTTCATTAAAAAAAAAAAAAAGATGAGTTATATAACAGTACATGTAGTAATATCCCTAAATCATTTTTAAGTGTATACATGAGAATTTACATTTTTATATATACACAGGAAAAAAAGGTTATATACAAAAATATTTAAACTTTTTCTTTTGATAACATTTTTATTTTATTCTACATGCTTTTCTTTATCTATCAAATTTATGTAATAAATATGTATTACTTTTATAATAACACAGGCATTTTTAAAAAATCAGCCAAACTAGAGAAAATATAAAGTGTAAGACAAAAAAGTCTAACATGGACTTCTACCTTCATAACTTTATACTTAATCAAGCTTAGAAAAACATTTCTGGACACCAAACTGCGGGGGGGGGGGGGAGCCCGAAACAAGATACCACCAGTTAGTGTAACTAAACAAACAAGTTGTAATGATCGTTCACACTTTTAGAAATTAAATGGGGAAAGTCACAAGAACTTCCTCACATTTCAAGTAAAAGAATGTTACAAACTACTTAATAACATTTAAAATAATTTTAAAATTTTGTATATCCCCCAAATCCCTACAAAATGAAGACTCAGTAGGATAGGGATAATGAAGACAAAAGGAAAAATATCATTAATCAAATTATTTTAAATTGTGCCAAAATTTCCTAATAAAGTAAGCACTGTCACTTGTAAAGACTTAAAATCTTATAGCAATAACTGTCTTTATTTAGGAATTTTTTTCTCATTGAAAATCAATTTGCAATAATCCAAAAACTTATCTGATTTACTCTTTCAATGGCAGTATCTAGATCTACTCAAACTCTGTGTTTTAAAAAACTAGGGAAAAAAGTCATCTTAACCAGTTAAAAACTTAATCATTCAAATACATTCAGTTTTGTAAAATACATATAAAATGGTTCAACTAATCCTTAATTCACCCAAAAGTAAAACTACATTCACCTTCTTCTTTTGGAAATTATTTCAATTATTTCATTTATCTTGAATTTTATTTTCAAATATATCAAAAATATTATTTCAAAATTAGCTTTTCCTTAAATAAAATTTTGTATGATATTCATAAGAAATGAGATCAAACAAAATACATTCTCAAGTTACATGATGATTCTACTAAGACTTTAAATGAAATAGGAAACAAAGCCTCAAATCCATGAAAATAATAAAAACACATACTATTTAAAATAACGTGCCATTAAACTGACAATCAAAACATATGATCTTTAACATTCAAAAACATAAATGATCATAATGAAACAAAAGCCAAACATCTCTCTCGCCACCTCTCTCATATTTATAAATCTATAGAATTATAGCCCAGCATTATCATGTAATAAATGAATACACACCTTACTTTAGTATATGCCAAGGGAGAGACACAAAAACAAGAAAAAAATTTTGAAATCAGAGTATAAAGGGACTCTGCTTTTTCAAACAATGCAGCACTGAAAGCCAGGTCAGCATCCTTGGGCATTACTAGGAAACTTTAGCACATCTGATATTTCCATCATCTTCAGAATTCCTCTGAACAATGAAAAAATTTCCCAGTCCCCTACCTCACCTGTCTACAGACTTCCTTTAGCTTTCCTCCCTCTACTGTGTAATAATGCTATTGCAGTTATTTTGGCCTTAAATATTCAGAGATACAACCCCCGCTCTGTATTAATTCAGTTCATTTTCTCACAGACACTGACTCAGCCGTGGGCTGTGCAGCACTGACGTTTCTAACCAAACAGCATCGTGTGAGCTGTGATCATCCCATTTCTCCATCTCTGTGCAGTGATTGGATATTGTAATTGATAGACAGGATGAAGAAAACTCAGGAGATGAGGGTTAGTGATATGTAGATAGGTTGCCAAATACCATCTGTAAAGCTAATTCTAGCTCTGCCGGCTTGCCAGGTTTTAAAAAACTAGGATGCAGCTAACTTTCTTTTTCCTTTCATTGTGTACCTTTCCTGGGCAATAAAGCTTTTCTTTAAAACCAGAGAAAATATTATCTGTACTTTAAGGACCCACTAAAAGAACTACTCTTTAAAGCAACCCAACTTTTCCATTTCTAAACTGAAGCTAGGACTAAAGAGCGACTTAAAAAGGAAACTGGAAAGCTCAATCTTCATGCAGAAGAAAGGAGCATGCGTACTTCTATGTGGGAATGAACCCTTGCGGCAAAGTCTGATATTGAATGTATGATGCATTTATCTTTAGTAACCTGAGCAGACTGCAGATCTGAGTTTTAAATAGCTGTATTCAACCCAATTCAAATATGCAAGAGCTTTTAGCATGTTGTCACTCTAGGGCATTTTAACATTAGTTATTTAGAAAAGGTGCTCTTTCTTTTTCCTTTTTAAATAGCAAAAACTCCTCTAATTTATAATTTAAAGAAAGGTGTCATAATTCAGGCCAAATAAACTTCAACTGAAATGATCTTTAACTTCTCAGCAAGCTACCAAACTCTTCAATATAAGTAATAACTATACAACTACTAGTCAGAAAGAAAAGTTGAGTAATTTTTCAACTAATTCATTTGTATGCACTTGCAGAGGAATCATAGGGACCCTGAATTTCATCCATGTCCAGATCAGCTTCCCTGCCTTATCTTTTATATCAGTGTTATACCAATGAAATCTACATTCAAAGAAATTCACAAAAGAAAAGTATTATTAGGTATTATTAATTGTATTAGGTAAAAGAGAAATCATAATTCAATATTCACCAAACTCTCAAACCTCCAACACAAGCATATGAATACAGTAATTACTATTACTACTTCTATAATTCAGGAAATGTATTTTTATCCTTGTCGGTTAGGAAAAGTAGAGAAAAAAAAAATCAAGGAAAAGGATTTCAGAAAGAAGGCTATTCCAATATGTGAAAAGATAAGTTTTTAGAAAAACTGCAAAAACTGAATCAATAAATATGCTCATTTCTTTACTGGTAAAGTCTAAGTGTTTTTAGTTCCAAAATTCACATACTGATATGGTATTTGTAGGTGAGGTAATTACCTTATGAGGGAAGCGCACTCATGAATGGGACTAATACCTTTACAAAAGAGATCCAACAAAGATCCCTAGTCCCTTCTACACCATGTGAGAATACAGGAAAAAAAAAAGTCTGTCTGAAGCAGGAGGCAAAGCCCTTACCAGACACGAAATGTGCCAGCGTTTTGATTTTGGATGTCTGAGCCTCCAGAACCATGTGAAACAAATTTCTGCTGTTTATAATATAGTCACCCAGTTTATGGTATTCTGTTATAGCAGCCTTAACAGACTGAGCCATTTAGTTTTTGTAGATTTAAATCCCCAATGCAATGTGAGCATTTAGATTTCTCAGTCTCCATGATCTAGAGATAACCATATGACACAGTTCTAGCCAATAATTTATAAGCAGATGCCTGCTAGAAATTTTTGAGAAATTTAATTTCCTGACATAAATGAGACCTCTTTCCCATTATCCCTGTCTCCATTCCTCCTTGTCTGGAGGGTGGGCATGATGGCTGGAACTGTATAGTAAGCCATTTTGTGATCATGAGGAAACAACAAGAGAAAAATCAAAGATCCTTGACCTTAATATCCTTAAGGATATTAAGCCACTAAGTCTACATCAGGTGATGCCTCCCTGTGGAATTTTGTGTACAAAAAAAATAACCCCCTAACTTAACCCAGTGTTTAACTCTGGCTTTCTTTTACTCAAATATCCTAGGTAAAATACACAAGATTAAAAAAAAAAAAAAAGGATGCAAAAATATGTAGGACAGATGAAAGAAAATTAGCCATGAAATGATAACTTGAAGCTGGGGAATGAGTACATAGGGGTTCATTATAACTGTTTTCTCTTTTATGTATTTTAAATGCACCAAAATAAGTTACTGAAAATTTTTAAAAATAAAAAGAATAAACAGCTTGTTTATAAATTCCAGCTTTGTAATTTACAAGTTGGATAGTCTTAGGCAAGCTTATTAACTTCATTTTTTTCCATCTGTTAATTGGAGACAGTAATACTATTCATAGAGCTGAACTTTCAGATTTAGTCAAGGTAATTTCCAGAAGGTCCTTGGCAAGAATGCCATCTACCCAATTATCCAAGGATTAGTTCAAGTCTCATTTTTACCTGCTCAGGCTGGCACTGATTTCTTCTCTGAACTTTTATTTTACTACAACTCATTATCACAGTTTATTGCCCTCTTGTCCTCTAATTGTTCCATACCTGGATATTAAAGTCTTCCATGATGGTACTTGGACAAACTGCTGAATCTTTCCTGAACTGAGTACAGGTTCTCAACAATACTTATACTATTACTTCTTAATACTGCTCAATGAATTTACAATTAATTCAAAAATTACCACTTAAAAAAAGTCAGACTGAATTATTTTTTAAAGCATCCTAAATTATATGTTTTTAAGTACATAGGAACAAAAGCTCCCCAAAAGTAAACTGTTTTCCCATGGGCAGATTTTCCATAATGAAGCTAAAATAAGGTCAAAGGATTTCCTCATCTTTCCATTAAAAAAAAATCAATAAATTTGTATTCACATAAGCAACCAATATTATTGCAATCGTATTTAAAAAAAGCATCAAAAAGGTATTGATGTTATAGAAATCAGGAAGAGCTATATCTGTTACTGAAGTTATATAATAGCAATTTTAAAACTACTGTTTTTAATAAATCTTTCCCACTGCGCATAGCTTTTATAAAGCAAACAACAGGCCATTTTTACCTTGTCACCACTTAATATACAATGCAGTTTTATACATCAGAAAAATATTAAGAACTAGCAAGGATAAGTTGAAAATCACCTGAAAAAATGTATACAACATATCAGACATAAATACAGCCCCACATTTAATGAGATACGACCAGTATCTCTTTACCTCAAAGACAAAATAAATATCCATGTAAACAGGCTGCAGAAAGAAAATTAGAGCACCAACTGAAGGACACACATACGAAAAAAACCAACCAAAAAACACACCATTGGTGTGAACTTTATAATCAAAATCAACTCAACATCTTCAACATCTTCATTTTAGACCTCACCATATTAAAAGCCCAGAATAAAAAATGCATCTTGTCAGGAGACTTGAATAGTACTCATCACTCATATTTTCTGGCCATGTACATGGTTTAAAAGTAGCCGAATCATTTCTTTAAAATTACAAAAAGGATTTCAATATCACTGCATGTTTCATTCTTTAAGAAAGGTGGTATCAGTTATCCTAATCAGGAGAATTTTACATTCAATTAAGTTCAATAATATCCCCCAAGTAAATATTCATAAAGCACAACTCTCTATGAAAACAATGTTTACATACCTGCATTATGTGAGGTTTATGAGCTGTTAACACCTTAAAATATCAGATCATAAAGTGTTCTAAATGAACTGTTCCTCATTAAGTCACACAGTACAAAAAGAAAGCTTTAAAAATAATACATAAAAGGGCTGAAACTTTTGAACTGAAATTCACTTAATGCATCAAACCTTAAATGAACCAGATGAGTCACAGCAGATAGACTGACTTTACCACTAGGATCAGGATGATAACCTAATATAAATACACAGTTAAAAATGTACAGAGGCAAAGACTGACAAAAGTCTATAAATTATCACACATAATACATTTAGAGCATAAAATAAATTTCTATTAGAAGTTTTAAATACAAAGAATTAATCTGTCTTGCCAGAGTTCCCAATTAAATTAACTATAGCATTGACTTATGGGGTCAACTAAGGATATTTTAACATTATTTAGAAACAGAAACAAAATTCATAAAAATACAAGTAAGAAATAAATATAAATAAGAAAATTAAAAGGAAGATGTTTCCCTAAAAGCTATTTAAAGAGAAATGCAAATATTCATAGTATTTTGTAAATTGGCCCCCATCCTCTGACAGGCTTTGCCACAACCAAACACAGCTTGGTTCTTCATAAAAATCAATTTTAGCAGAGTTCTGATATGTGAAATTCATATTTTCTACCTACCTTGAATGTTTATAAAGTTTACGAGGTCTACTATGCAATTTCCGATCCCAGTTCTCTGGATCGCTGGAGTTACTGTCATAGGGATGAGGCCGTCCTGCCATCCCACTTCAAGCCTCCTCACACTACTGCTCTGAAAGCACACATGTAGCACCCATAACCTACATAAAAGAGCAGTGTTGACCTTTTAATCTATTCCATGCAGAATGAAATAGTCACAGAATTGTATATATTTTCTGATATTATTTTGATTTTTTTTAAGTGGTAAACAAGATTATTAAACATCAGACACACAAAATGTCACAAATCAGATTCAAATAAACACCAGACATCTTTTTAGGAACTTTTCATTTGATTATCTGATTAAATGTGTTATTCCTGTACAACATTTTAATAATGTGCCATTTCTATTTAGCAAATATACTTAACTGCCATTTGAGTACCTTATGCCTGTTTCCAGACATTAATATAGAATCAAAAAGACAAACACAATTCCACAAAAGGATGATTCTTTTAGAAAAAAATTTCATTTGAAACACATTTCTTAATACTTAAAATTTAAGATGCTTAACAAAACACCTAGTAAGATGACAATGTTGTTATTTCTTAAACCAAGTTAAAGATTACGAATAGAAATTTAACATTTGTTCAAAACTAAAAGTATGTAAACATCCTAATGTTTCCTTACCGTGCAATTATCAAAAAACATTTTATCAGTATGATTCATGTATTTTATGCCTTTTCACATGTAAGGTTTATGACTGTTAGTGCTACTACAGTCATCGGAAATTATAAGAAAACTCATTTAACAACAGCTTTACAAAATACCTGAACTAAGCACTTTAAAGTATATTCACTATACAATTTAATCTTCACAATCAACTTTAAAAGGTGGCATTATACTCCCCATATACAGAAGAGGAAAGAGTTTAGTAACTTTGCCAAAAGTCACAATGCTGGTAAAGGGCAGGATTCTAAAGAACAATGAGAATGTATTACTACACAGAATAAAGTCTTGATCTTGAAAGATGGAAAAACGCTCAGACTGGAGTATTTTGTTTAAAAATAGTAGGAGATTTGACTTTCAAAGACTGCACAAATACCAAAAGAAAAAACAAATGAGGTTAAACAATTTGAAACAAGTCATATAAACTGGATTAGAATCCAGGTTTCTTGACACCCACTCCTGTATGTTTTGTATATACTTTTCTAAGTTGGATTTGACAGGGAAGTGAGGACGGAGTTATGCATAAAAGTCAAAGGGATGAGAGGTAGTGGGATGGAGGCCCACATTCTCCATCAAACAAACAAAGGCAACAGGAATCCAGATTTGGGGGAAACACTGTACTTCACTGAATTGTATAGGTTATTCCAGTATAATTTCACCAAAATTATATCTTTCGCCAAAGATAAACTCATGAAAAGTATAAGTCTATCTCAGAGCTCATTAAAATAAATAATTTTAAAGAAACTATTTTGCTCTGTTCTAATTTTCTTCTTCAAAGTTACCTAGTACTTTGTTTCCAAAACAGTTGAAAAAATCTAATAGTAAATGAACATGTTAATATAATAAATATGTAAATAAGGAACTCAAACAGTGAAATAAAAATAGTAAAGGAAGAAGGAAGAAAATTACACAACAGCTAATTCAAATTCCTCAGCAAATGACACACAGTTTATTTGCTTAATGCTTTTGGAAAGAAAATGTTTCCTGAAAGATTACCGAATGATTAAAAATCAGTCAGATATTATATGGATATAAAAACCACAAAATTGTTATGAAAACAAAAAAAACCCATTTGATTTTTTAATCAGAAAAATAAAAATGTATTCACTAAATAAACTTTTTAAAATTTCAATTTGGTATTATAGTTAGGTATCTGTACTGAAAAGATGAGGCAAAAGAGAAATGTAAAAAAGAACAAATCAGGTAAAAGACAAATTCAGATAGGAAACAATGGCCACAGATCAAAAGAGACCCAAAGGTAAAAAAGAATAGTAGGGAAAACTGATAAAGGGGGAAAAGAGAGATGTAGAGGCTTAGCACCATCTGTAGAATGAGATTTAGAGCTTTTTCTCCTCACTGGATGGATAGATAGGTTTTCCAGGAAGCTATTTCAGCTATTAGCATTTCCTTCAAGGAGCACATTAGCCTCAAACCCTTAACTGTAAGACACACCCTTCTGGAAACCCACAGAAGGCCACTGAGTAAAGAATAATAAGTCTGGACTTCCCTGGGGGGCCAGTGGTTAAGAATCTATGCTCCCAGTGCAAGGGGCCTGGGTTCAGTACCTGGTCAGCGAACTAAGATCCTACATGCCACATGGCAGAGCAAACAAACAAACAAACAAAAATGAACAATCCTAAGCCATGGGAGACACTGATTAAAAAACACAACCCCAAGGAATGAATATAGTAAATTTTGACTCATATTTTCCACTATTTTATAGTGGGTGGCACATATCTAGCAGCAAGAAAATATCAGTATGTATTCCTACGCAATCCTACTGACATTAACAACATGCATGTTGCAGCCAGCCACAAGAAAGTAAAGAATGTTCAGATGAAGACTACTGAAAAAGTTAACTGAAAAATCATACTTACATTTCATTTGTTAATAAAACTTGAGTATCACCATGAGAAGGATTTCACCTCCACTTCTCATTCCCAATAGTAAGGGTACAAACATATAAAAATGAAGTTGGAAAAAAATATGCCTGTGTTTGCCTACACATGTTAGCATATTTTTAAATGCTACAGATTAAACTACAAATAGATAAAAAAGCAAATGACACATTATATACTATTAATATTTTCAAATGCTAATCTTTTATATTTTAATCAATCTGTGCCATACTCAGTGAAGTTATATTTATCTTATTTCATTTATTCATTCATGTACTTACTGAACACCTAATATAATACACTAAGAAATTTACAGATGCTAAAGCAAATTGAATGTTGTTTTTTTTTTTTTTCTTTTTTAAACTTTTTACTTTTGGCTCAATAGTTGTGGCACACAGGCCCATCTGCTTCACCGCATGTGGGATTTTCCCAGACCAGGAATTGAACCCAAGGTCCCTGCATTGGCAGGAAGACTCCCAACCACTGGACCACCAGGGAAGTCCCTTGGACGTTGTTCTGGTGGTCAGAAAACTCACTGTAGTATGGGAAAAAAAGACTCCACTAACAGCGCTATACCACTTATTCCTGTATCTCTCCTACCTGAGTAGTCTTGTGCCATCACCCCAATTCTTCAACCTCAATAAATCTTGGATGTTCTTTGTGATTCCATCTTCATCTGCTAGGTCCAGGAAGACAGCAGACAAAGAAATAAGAATCAAACCCTTGAGAACACCAAGTTTTACACACAACATATACCGAATCAAAAATCTAGAAGTCATCCTTGACTTCTCCTTTCCTACCATCAAATCTAACTTCAAATTCTTCTTTTGACTCCTCTCTCTCTTTATTGCCTTCATTTAAATCCTTAACATCTATCAATAAATCTCTTAGTTGACTTCTTTATCTCATTCAATTTCACATTTGCTCTGCTGTAATCACAATTATCCTTCTAAAAACTTTTAATGACTCTTTATTTCCTGATCTAAATTCTTTACCATAAAAACTTCTTTAAAATCTGACACTTGCATCCCCAATGTCTACTTCATAGAAGGCAAAATAAAGATCTTGTTGGGATCTTGTAATCATCAAAAAATAATTACTATGTTCAGTTCAGTTCAGTCGCTCAGTCGTGTCTGACTCTTTGCGACCCCATGAACCGCAGCACACCAGGCCTCCCTGTCCATCACCAACTCCCAGAGTCCACCCAAATCCATGTCCATCAAGTCAGTGATGCCATCCAACCATCTCATCCTCTGCCATCCCCTTCTCCTGCCCTCAATCTTTCCCAGCATCAGGGTCTTTTCCAATGAGTCAGCTCTTCACAGCAGGTGGCCAAAGTATTGGAGTTTCAGCCTCAACATCAGTCCTTCCAATGAATGTTCAGGACTGATCTCCTTTAGGATGGACTTGTTGGATCTCCTTGCTGTCCAAGGGACTGTCAAAAGTCTTCTCCAACATCACAGTTCAAAAGAATCAATTCTACCAGAAAAACCATAGCCTTGACTAGCTGGACCTTTGTTGGCAAAGAAATGTCTCTGCTTTTAAGTATGCTGTCTAGGTTGGTCATAACTTTCCTTCCAAGGAGTAAGCGTCTTTTAATTTCATATTGGAAACAAATAGACAAAATATAACAATTCATTACTATTTTTAGGTATGACAGAAATAATATAAACTCTAAATAATCTAGAAATAATCTGTACAGAGAATGGATCAACTGTGCCTATTGGCTAAAGACATGCATTCAGGACACTGCCAAAAGTCAATCGTGAAAAAAAGTGATTCAACTGCTTCTCCTCTTGGATATTACTACCTTAAAAAACAGAAAAAGTTGTGGGAGGGAACCAGAATCTTTACAACTACAGTATCATAAGTAAGTACTCCCTAGGACACTACTTCCCGGTAGCATTACTTGATGGCAATGACCCACAGAAGAGTTAAAAAAAATAAAAATCATAATAGTATATGGATACAATTTATTATGTCCTTACTGTTATCAATGTGCTAGGAAGTTTATATACTTTCTCCTATTTAAAGCTCAAAACAACTTAATATTACTACCCTGTTTCATAGGTGAGGAAATGTTAGGGCTAAGATGAGAATCCCAGCCTAACTGAAAGCCCATGTTCTTTCCAATATAATAAGCGAAGTACACAGAAGTTCATATATTTGCTCCTTACTGCTAACAGATGTAGCTTTTTAACGGCTGCCATCTTGTGGCTTTGTCCAAACTACTGAGATATCACTCTAAATAGGGTCACTGCTGCTGCTAAGTTGCTTCAGCCGTGTCCGACCCTGTGCGACCCCAGAGATAGCAGCCCACCAGGCTCCTCTGTCTCTGGGATTCTCCAGGCAACAATACTGAAGTGGGTTGCCATTTCCTTCTCCAAAATAGGGTCACCACACAAGAGCTTTTCTGTTAAGTGAAATTGTTTTTATCTCTCAAACTTTGCAAACAAAGTAATTCAAATGAGGTGTTTATTGGAGAGAAAGGCCTTCAAGAGAAAGAAACCAGTGAAGAGAACAGAATCACACAGTGATACTAGGGGCAGTCACCAAGGACTGTCTTCAGCTGCACAGAAAGCCATATATCTGGAGGTATGGTGGCAAAGACTGACCAAAAGGCAGTCAAGAAGGCACCTGAGCTAGTAAAATGTCCTAAGGTAACCTTTCCTATGGGGAAAAGATCAAAAGGGCAAATCCCACAGTCCCACAGGGCAAATGAGTCATTTTGGCAGACTGAAAGAGCAAACACCTAAACACTGACATATTCAGAGGGGTCTAGATGTAGGAACAATTTCTGAAGGGCCAGAAACTTGAGGGATCACTTGATGAGATTCCCTCTTATAGGCATAAAATAGAGACTGTACCATCTTAAAGGCACAAAATACATAATATAGATGTAACTGCGAAAGAAAAACAACAAGTGGAAGCAACTTTTAAAAGAAAACGAAACAGAGGGATGAAAAGGAACTTCCTGCAAACACAGTTCAGAGAAATGATCATGCAAGTCTCCTGCAAATAACAATCACTTAAACCTGGATAAATTTTTTTTTAATTGTTTTAAAGCATTTTTTGGAAAGTGTCCCAAAGTACACAGTAGTAAAAGAAGAGTTTACTCTTGAAAAACTCCAACTAGAGGGGAACAGAATCATGAGATCAACTTGCAGTTTTTCTACTGAGGGCCTTTCCCATCCCCTGACAGATATGGTGAAGGCAATCACAAAGCTCAAAGTGGTAGACAAAATAAGTTCAGGGCTCAAAATGCAGCTGGAAATTTAAGGCAGACATACCAGGAATGGAAGAATCATGAAAGCATAAAAATCTGAGCATAAACTCTGCTCAGTTAAATTACCAATGAATGGGGTGGAGGGGGGGGAACGCCAGGTAGTCTTTACAGTAGACCATAGAAGAATTGAAAGCTGCATGGCATAAGATCTATGTAAGTTTGATGCTTTTTAAACCAAATGCATTCCCCAATCATACACAGCACAAGCAGCAGAAAGCTGAAGTCCTTACTGGCTTAGAGGTGTCAGAGGACAGAGATTGCTATTGGCAGACAAAATCGGTATCAGGAGGAAATCCCCAGAAGCAGGGAACCACAGGGCAGGTGAACTCCAAAATTTGACTATAAACTCCGCCCAAATTTTTGGCTGACCACCAAATTACACAGGTACAGAGAACCCTACCCTTACCCCACTCCCCAGGAGACCAAACTAAAAAAAAAAGTAGTTGAAAGAAAAGAACTGAGCACAGGTATCAGCTGTCTCACACAATGTGAGCTTCTCCGATGGTTCATACTGTAAAGGGTGTGCCTGCAATGCAGGAGACATAGGTTCAATCCCTGGGTTAGAAAGATCCCCTGGAGAAGGAAATGGAAACCTGTTCCAGTATTCTTGCCTGGAGAATCCAATGGACAGAGAAGCCCGGCGGGCTACAGTCCATGGGGTCACAAAGAAAAGGGACACAACAGCCACTAACACTTTCCCTTTCACATTGCACAGGAAACAAAGTTTGCAGATTGAGTCCAGGCAAGTTAATGGTCCACTAGAACCAAAAAACTCAACAATCCTCACAAAACACCAAAAATTTCAACCCAAAATTATGAGATCCAAATAAACAAGACAGTAAAAAGGCAGTCAATAGAAACTGACTCCAAGTGTGTCTGAGGCAGGAGACGGTTGGGCCCCAGACTAGGCATTTACTACTGACCTCTTCTTTACATTTCTAAGGGCAAGAGAAAGAAGGTCTTCAGGCTGGACACTTATAACTAGTCTCCTGTTTACATTTTCTGAGACAGGAGATAGGTGGGCTCCAGGTTAGGCATTTATAATCAGCCTCCTGTTTGCCCTCTGAAATGAAAGCAACAACAGAAACAGGGTAAATAGCCAGCTTTGTCTCCTGTGGATACCTTAAGATAACAGTCATGGCAGGAATAGAGAGGGGCTAAACTTTGTTTGAGAAAAGGATCAAGATGCCATATACTTCCGGAACACTGCAGGGAGACACTGTACATGTAGAAAGACTCCTTGGGGGTCAAAAAGTGGGGAGGGGGCACCACCCCATAAAATCCATAATATGTGATGCTAAGACTGTCCCATAGGCCTCTGGGCTAGAATTCATCTTGGAAAAAAGTTGCACACGCACGTTGGGGAGGGTCCTAGGGCAAGGTCAGGTGTGAAAAAAGAAATCAGATAATTGGCCAAAGGCAAAGACCCAGAAGAACTGTCCTATATAAATGATTTAACCACCTCTGTACTGCACTCCTCCTTAGGGAAGACGCACACAATTTTTCTTTCTGGGTGTGCATCTCTGCCTTGTTTCTATCTTAACAGTTTCTTTGTATGCTCTGCCATTTGTTATGCTATGTTTCTAATAATAAACTTTGTAGCTGCAATTATAGTTTTTGCCTCTGTGAGAAACGTATTTATCACTGGGAGCAAGAGCCAGGGAAAAATAGTTTCTAGCCTCTAGCCCTTGCTGGTCTGGTGGCTAGGATTCCTGGTTTTCATCCCGGCTACCCAGGTTCAATTTCTGGCCAGGGAATTAAGATCTTATGTCATGCCACTGCTCACTGCTGCCTCTCCAAGATCAGGTCTAGATGTAGGATTTAGCAAATAAAGACTTTTCAAAGCTTATATTATAAATAAATTTAAGCAATTTAAGGAAAGTATATTCAAAGTACAGAATAAGAAAATGGCCCTGAATGGCAGAAAGGTAAGCTTAATAGAGAAGTGAGAAAAAAAAAAAATTCAGCTCTAGCTGAAAAAAACTAAAATGAAAAATCTAATAGATAGGCACAACAGCAGATGGAATGAACAACAAAAAATTCAGGTAACTTGAAAACAAAGCATCAGAATTCACCCCACCCATAGAATAGAGAGAAAGATTAAAGAAAAACAAGCAGCTCTGCAAACACAGATGAGACAGCATCTAATGATACAGCATAAAAGTAACTAGAGTCACTACTAATATACTCAACAAAATGGAATCTCAGAAGCATTATGGTAAGTGAAAAAAGCAAGACTTAGAGATTCTATACCAGATCTTTAAGATTTCTTTGCTTCTACTAACCCTGGGGTTCTGCATTTCTTCCTTTTCTAGTTGGTTTTGGTGTAAAGTTAGGTTATTTATTTGACTTTTTTCTTGTTTCCTGAGGTAAGCCTGTATTGCTATGAACCTTCCCCTTACCACTGCTTTTACAGTGGCCCATAGGTTTTGGGTTATTGTGTTTTCATTTTCATTCATTTCTATGCATATTTTGGTTTCCTTTTTGATTTCTTCTGTGATTTGCTGGTTATTTAGCAGCGTGTTGTTGAGCCTCCATATGTTGGAATTTTTAAAGGTTTTTCTTCTGTAATTGACATCTAATCTTACTGCATTGTGATCAGAAAAGATGCTTGGAATGATTTCATTTTTTTTTTAATTACCAAGGCTAGATTTATGGCCCAGGATGTGATCTATTCTGGAGAAGGTCCCGTGTGCACTTGAGAAAAAGGTGAAATTCATTGTTTTGGAGTGAAATGTCCTATAGATATCAATTAGATCTCACTGGTCTATTGTATCATTTAAAGTTGTGTTTCCCTGTTAATTTTCTGTTTAGTTGATCTATCCTTCGGTGTGAGTGGGGTATTAAAGTCTCCCACTGTTATTGTGTTAAAGAAATCTTAAAAGATCAGGGCAGAAATAAATGCAAAAGAAACAAAAGAGACTATAGCAAAAATCAACAAAGCCAAAAGCTGGTTCTTTGAGAAGATAAATAAAACTGACAAACCATTAGCCAGACTCATTAAGAAACAAAGGGAGAAAAACCAAATCAACAAAATCAGAAATGAAAAAGGAGAAATCACAACAGACAACACAGAAATACAAAGGATCATAAGAGACCATTATCAGCAACTATATGCAAATAAACTGGACAACTTGGAAGAAATGGACAAATTCTTAGAAAAGTACAACTTTCCAAAACTAAACCAAGAAGAGATAGATAATCTTAACAGATCCATCACAAGCACAGAAATTGAAACTGTAATCAGAAATCTTCCAACAAACAAAAGCCCAGGACCAGATGGCTTCACAGCCGAACTCGACCAAAAATTTAGAGAAGAGCTAACACCTATTCTACTCAAACTCTTCCAGAAAATTGCAGAGGAAGGTAAACTTTCAAACTCATTCTATGAGGCCACCATTACCCTTATTCCAAAACCTGACAAAGATGCCACAAAAAAAGAAAACTACACTGATGAACACAAATATCACTGAGGAACATAAATGCAAAAATCCTTAACAAAATTCTAGCAAATAGGATCCAACAACACATTAAAAAGATCATACATCATGACCAAGTAGGCTTTATCCCAGGGATGCAAGGATTCTTGAATATCCGCAAATCAATCAATGTAATATACCACATTAACAAATTGAAAAATAAAAACCACATGATTATCTCAATAGATGCAGAGAAAGCCTTTGACAAAATTCAACATCCATTCATGATTAAAACCCTCCAAAAAGCAGGAATAGAAGGAACATATCTCAACATAATAAAAGCTATATATGACAAACCCATAGCAAACATTATCCTCAATGGTGAAAAACTGAAAGCATTTCCCCTAAAGTCAGGAACAAGACAAGGGTGCCCACTCTCACCACTACTATTCAACATAGTTTTGGAAGTCTTGGCCACAGCAATCAGAGCAGAAAAAGAAATAAAAGGAATCCAGATTGGAAAAGAAGTACAACTCTCACTGCTTGCAGACGACATGATCCTCTACATAGAAAACCCTAAAGACTCCACCAGAAAATTACTAGAGCTAATCAGTGAATATAGTAAAGTTGCAGGATATAAAATCAACACACAGAAATCCCTTGCATTCCTATACACTAACAATGAAAAGACAGAAAGAGAAATTAAGGAAACAATTTCATTCACCATCAAAACAAAAAGAATAAAATACGTAGGAATATACCTACCTAAAGAAACAAAAGACCTATATATAGAAAACTATAAAACACTGATGAAAGAAATCAAAGAGGACACAAATAGATGGAGAAATATACCGTGTTCGTGGATCAGAAGAATCAATACAGTGAAAATGAGTATACTACCCAGAGCAATCTATAGATTCAATGCAATTCCTATCAAGCTACCAGAGGTCTTTTTCAGAGAACTAGAACAAATAATTTCACAATTTGTATGGAAATACAAAATACCTCGAATAGCCAAAGCAATCTTGAGAAAGAAGAATGGAACTGGAGGAATCAACCTACCTGACTTTAGGCTATATTACAAAGCCACAGTCATCAAGACAGTATGGTACTGGCACAAAGACAGAAATATAGATCAGTGGAACAAAACAGAAAGCCCAGAGATAAATCCACGCACATATGGATACCTTATCTTTGACAAAGGAGGCAAGAACATACAATGGAGAAAAGACAATCTCTTTAACAAGTGGTGCTGGGAAAACTGGACAGCCACTTGTAAAAGAATGAAACTAGAACACTTTCTAACACCATACACAAAAATAAACTCAAAATGGATCAAAGATCTAAACGTAAGACCAGAAACTATAAAACTCCTAGAGGAAAACATAGGCAAAACACTCTCCGACATAAACCAACGCAGGATCCCCTATGACCTACCTCCCAGAATATTGGAAATAAAAGCAAAAATAAACAAATGGGACCTAATTAAAATTAAAAGCTTCTGCACAACAAAGGAAACTAAAAGCAAGGTGAAACAGCAGCCTTCAGAATGGGAGAAAATAATAGCAAACGAAACAATGGACAAACAATATTTAATCTAAAAAATATACAAGCAACTCGTGCAGCTCAATTCCAGAAAAATAAATGACCCAATCAAAAAGTGGGCCAAAGAACTAAACAGACATTTCTTCAAAGAAGACATAAAAATGGCTAGAGACAAAGAAAATATATGTGCATATGCTTATGTGTGTGAGTGTGTGCACGCATGCTTTTATTTCCATTCGCCTAATTACCTCTAGAAGAAACATAAGAACTTTACAAAGACAGGGTGCCTCAGCAGAGAGGAACTGGGCAACTAGGGAGCAAGAACAACTTTTCACTGATTAACTTTGCTCTGCTTTTGAATTTTGAACCATTCAGATTTATTGCCATTAAAAAAAGTCAGGGGAAAAAGCTACTCCAAGGCTGTTCCCTGTGGCTTTTCATCTGGAGAAATATCCATGAAGGCTTTGGAGGGAGCATTTGTGAGGCAAGCACTGCGTGCAAACGTGGTGGGATGAACATCTAGAGGTGATGGACTGGGAGTCATGGCAGCGGCTGAGAAAGTGGGCAGAGGGGACAGAAGTACCGGCAGAGGGACGGAATTGACAAGACATCTGATGGGTTCCTTACTTGATTATTTTAAAGCCTGTTTGATTTTGTTATGCCTTGTTGTTGTTATGTAGTTACCAAGTAGTGTGGCAGCCTTCAGAATGGGAGAAAATAATAGCAAACGAAGTAACAGACAAACAATTAATCTCAAAAATATACAAGCAACTCCTGCAGCTCAAGTCCAGAAAAATGACCCAATCAAAAAGTGGGCCAAAGAACTAAACAGACATTTCTCCAAAGAAGACATAAAAATGGCTAACAAACACATGAAAAGATGCTCAACATCACTCATTATCAGAGAAATGCAAATCAAAACCTCAATGAGGTACCACTTTACACCAGTCAGAACGGCTGCCATCCAAAAGTCTACAAGCAATAAATGCTGGAGAGGATGTGGAGAAAAGGGAACCCTCTTACACTGTTGGTGGGAATGCAAACTAGTACAGCCACTATAGAGAACAGTGTGGAGATTCCTTAAAAAACTGGAAATAAAACTGCCATATGACCCAGCAATTCCACTGCTGGGCATACACACCGAGGAAACCAGAATTGAAAGAGAAACATGTATCCCAATGTTCATCACCGCATTGTTTACAATAGCCAGGACATGGAAGCAACCTAGATGTCCATCAGCAGACGAATGGATAAGAAAGCTGTGATACATATACACAATGGAATATTACTCAGCCATTAAAAAGAATGCATTTGAATCGGTTCTACTGAGGTGGACGAAACTAGAGCCTATTATACAGAGTGAAGTAAGCCAGAAAGAAAAAAAACAATACAGTATACTAACACATATATATGGAATTTAGAAAAATGGCAATGATAACCCTGTATGCGAGACAGCAAAAGAAACACAGATGTATAGAACAGTCTTTTGGACTCTAAGGGAGAGGGCAAGGGTGGGATGATATGGGAGAATGGCATTGAAACGTGTAAATTATCATTTGTGAAATGAATTTTCAGCCCAGGTTTGATGCATGATACAGGGTGCTCAGGGCTGGTGCACCGGGATGACCCAAAGAGATGGAATCGGGAGGGAGGTGGGAGGGGGGTTCTGGAAGGGGAACACATGTATACCCATGGTGGATTCATGTCAATGTATGGAAAAACCAACACGATAATGTTAAGAAAAAAAAAATTTTTTTAAAGATTCTATACTATATGATTTCATTTGTATAACAAAGAAAGACAAAACTGTAGGGATTATAGATTAAACAGCCAAAGGTTAGAGTTGAGGGGACTTAACAGGGACAGCACAAGGTAACTTTGGGAGGTGATGGAACTATTCTGTATCTGAATCGTGGTGGTGGCAGTCACACAACTGTATGCCTTTGTCAAAACTCCTAAGAACTGCACACCAGAATTTTACTGTATGTAAATTTACAAAAAAAAAAAACAGCAGCAGAGATGTTTATCTAATGCAACTATCAAATATATTAGCATGACATAATTAAACTGCTTTTTGATCAAAACCCCCACATCATACTGCCTCTCTTACCATCCTCCCACTGCCATAAAAGACACATACAAATTTTCGATCATAAACACTGGTGAGAATTTTTCCACTTCTGCCACAATAATAAGTGACTTACAGAAAAGGTTCTAGAATCAGATAAAACTAAGTTATATGAGTTGGTACAAGCTTCTTAACCTCTAAGACCTCAACCTCCTTAAATGTGAAATGATGAAAATAGAATTCTCATTACCATCATTTTATCTATTACTAACATTACTGCCAATCAAATTATTATAAAGAATAAATGAGACAAGACACCTAATATAGTTAACACAGTGCTGGGCACCTTGCTGAATTTCTCTTGTAGACTACCTATTACAAATTCTGCATAATAATTTCATTAGTTCGTTCATGACTTTCTATTTGCCTTTTGAGATTATTGGAAATGAGAATTCTCAGACAGCTGCTAAGCATCTGTAATGTGCTAGACGGTTGGAATAAAAAGATGAATATGATATCATAGTTGGTAACAATTTAGGAGCTAAATCAAAATCTTACATCGTTCCTGTAGTAACTATGACGTAAAACAAATATTTCACTCTTGGCTTAAAAAAGCACACTGTAATCTCTGGAAGAATAAACCAATCATCCTAGTTTCTAACCTCTGTGAAAATTCCTTCAGTTATTTTTAATCAGAATATTCTTGCTGTACCCAAGAAGCTTAAAATTTTCAATTTTTTTCTCTCACTGGGATGTAACAGCCTCCTTGCTATATAACAAATTATCACGAATCCAGTGGCTTACAATACCATTTTAGCTTCTGTGGATTAGGAATCCAGCATAGTTTAGTGGGGTCTCCTACAAGGCTACAACCCAAGGTGTCAACTATAACTTAATTTTCATTTGGAGGTTCAACTGGGGAATGACCCACTTTCAAGGTTACTGAGATTGTAACAAATTCATTTCCTTATGGCATGCGGATTCAAAGCCAATGATGTAGAGATAGGAAGTCTGCTAATAAAATGGAGTCAGTCTTATGTAACACAATTAGGGAAGTAACATTACATTCAGTTCAGTCTCTCAGTCATGTCTGATTCTTTGCAACCTCATGGACTGTAGTACACCAGGCTTCCCTGTCCATCAACTCCCAGAGATTACTCAAACTCATGTCCATTGAGTCAGTGATTACATTACCTTTAGCATATTCTTTTGGTTAGAAGTCACAAATTCTGCTCACTCTTTAGGGATGGGGATGATACAAAGGCACAAACACCAGGAGGCAGGGCTCATGAACTGTCTTAGGGTCTGTCCCATATTGTCCAACACATCCCGCGTTATTATATAAATGTGTGCTCAGTCCTTGTTCTAATTACAGATGTGTGTGTGCAAACTTGTGTACAACTCCTTGTGACCTCATGACTGAAGTCTGCCAGGCTCCTCTGTCCAGGGAATTCTCCAGGCAAGAATAATGGAGTGGCTTGCCAATGCCTATGCCAAGGGTTCTTCCAAACCCAGGGACTGAACCCATGTTTCTGGAGTCTCCTGCATTGGCAAGCAGATTCTTTACCACTGAGCCACCTGGGAAGCCCTCTAATTATACATCCTACCACTTTTTGCTGTGACAAATAGTGCTATGAAGTCAAGGAGATAAAAGAAATGTATGTGCTTTGTGTGTATGTGTGTTAGTATAGTACTAACTGTAATAATAGTCAGTCCTGAATATTTATTGGAAGGACTAATGCTGAAGCTGAAGCTCCAATACTCTGTCCACCTGATGCAAAGAACTGACTCCCTGGAAAAGACCGTGATGCTGGCAATGATTGAAGGCAGAAGGAGAAGGCAATAACGGAGGATGAGATGGGTGGATGGCATCACCAACTTGATGGACATGAGTTTGAGCAAGCTCCGGGAGCTGGTGATGGACAGGGAGGCCTGGCGTGCTGCAGTCCATGGGGTCACAAAGAGTTGGACACGACTGAGCAAATGAACTGAACTGACTGAACCATAATATTACTATACTAACACAAAACATATTTCTTTTATCTCCTTGACTTCACAGCATCATTTATCATAACAAAAACCCAGAACTGATCTAAATGTCCGTCAGAAACGAAGTGGCTAAAAATCTGCACAACACCATGAAACCAGTAAAAATGAGGTAAACACTGCTGAGAGAGAGAGTCTAAGGTACAGCATCACACTAAAGGACAGAGCGGGGCTTTCCTGGGGCTTTCCTGGTGCCTCAGTGGTAAACGAGGTAGATACTGCTAAGCGAGACATTGTAAGGTATGGTGTCATCCTAAAAGCACAGGGCAGGGCTTCCCTGGTGGCTCACTGGTAAAGGGTCCATCTGCAGTTGTCAAGGACACAGCTTCAATCCGTGGTCTGGGAAGATTCCACATGCCACAGGACAACTAAACCAGTGCGCCATGACTACTGAGCCTGTACTCTAGAGTCCATGAGCCATAATTACTGAGTTCAAACATCTAGAGCACATGTTGTACAACAAGAGAAACCACTGTAATAAGAAGTCCATGCAGCACAACTAGAGAAAGGCCATATGCAACAATGAAGATCCAGCAATAGCCATAAATAAATCTCCAAAAAAATCCTTTAAAAAATAAAATAAAAAGCATGGTACAGATACATATTGTATATGCCAATATAGCCTTAAAATATGTATGCAAACACTCACTCATATCTTTATATTTTTAAAATGTCTAGCAGTATCACATAAAACTTATAATTAGTTGCCTCTGAGGAAAGGCTGAAGTGAGACTTAGTAACTTGGACGGTAGATAGCTGCCTGCAATGCAGGAGACCCAGGTTTAATCCCTGGGTCGGGAAGTTCCCTGGAAAAGGAAATGGCAACCAATTCCAGTATTCCTGCCTGGAGAATTCCATGGACAGAGGGGCCTGACAGGCTACATGCTTCATGGGGTCACAAAGAGTCAGACATGACTGAGCAACTAATGCTTTACTTTTCATTGTACTTCTTACACTATTTGACAACATCACACATTGTTTTCAAAACTGGGGAAGGGGGGATTAAGTATTTGGAGATGGCTTTGTTACAGAAATCTTCTTCCTTGTTTAATTTTACTGCTTACCTATAATTCTGTTTTTGTTTCTGACTGCTTAAATATGGTCAATACATATTGTAGGGGAGGAAGAATCTTTCTTCCCTACCCTTCCTAAGTTTTCAACTGTGATCCCTGTAACAAGACAGATTAACAGGAGAAAAGCATACAAATTTATTTAATATAAGTTTTACTGGTTTGGCCAGAAGGTTCATCTGTTGTTTTTTTTTTTTCTGTAAGATCTTACAAAAAATCCAAACAAACTTTTTGGCCAACCCAATACTTGACACTGGAGCCTTCATAAGGAAATGAACACATCAAGAAACAATTAAACCTGAGTGTTCTCGTGCCAAGTTTGATGAAAAGCAGAAAATCCTGGAAAGATACGACAGAACAAAGAGGATGATGAGCTGAGTACAGTGAACTTACTAGTATTAGCTGTTGTTCAAATTTCTATGTTCCTTCACTTTTGGAGCTAAAGATGCTCCTTTCCTCTGGGCATAAGAAAGAAACTTCTCATGAGGACTTTATAACCTGCTTTAGAGGCAGGTCAGAGCTCCTCCAGCATATGCTGTTGCTTTAATTCCTTCTGCTTAAAATATTCAATATATGATGGTTCCATACTTTGGAGTAGCCTGTTCTGAACCCCATCATTTCTGCCACGTCTTCCCTTAAACCGTGACTCCTTAAAGGCAAGAACAAAGCATGACTCCTATTTGTGTTCCCACAGCTAGGTACATGTTGTATGTAAGCTTTTACAAAATATTTTAATGAATAAAACTAAGATAAAAGGAAGCTAAAGGGCTTTTCAGTTAACACAATCCACTACTATGAAGATTTACAGGGAGTCTTTAACTTAGTTTGGGCTTCCCTGAGAGCTCAGTTGGTAAAGAATCCACCTACAATGCAGGAGACCCCAGTCTGATTCCTGGGTTGGGAAGATCTACTGGGGAAGGAATAGGCTACAGTATTCTTGGGCTTCCCTTGTGGCTCAGCTGGTAAAGAATCTGCCTGCAATGCAGGAGACCTGGGTTCAATCCCTGGGTTAGGAAGATCCCCTGGAGAAAGGAAAGGCTACCCACTTCAGTATTCTGCCCTGAAAACTTCCATGGACTGTATAATCCATGGGGTCGCAAAGAGTCAGACATGACTGAGTGGCTTTTACTTTAACTTAGTTGCTTATCTTTGAAAAGAATTGTACAATCATACCCACCAATTACGCGAATCACACCCACCATTCTTGCCAATTTTACCCTCAAATGAGCAAAATGTACCTGATGCCAATAATCACTTTTAGGAACTATATAGTTTAGGAACTATAACACTTTTAGGTGTTAGAGAATGGAACATAACAAACATTCCTGTAAACATTTTTAAACATATTATCAAATGACCCCTAATAGTCCCCAAAAGATTCCTCAAAGCTGCCTGTCTAAATCTCACAGAAGCACTTTCAATTGTCAAGACTTATATTTTTTTTAAATTTGATGCAATTAAAATAAAGCAAGTAAATAAAACTGAGAATTTTATTCAGGACACTTTTATACTAGATTATATCTGACTAAATTTTATGTAAACAGTTCCAGGATATCAAATTCAATTGACTTATGTTTTCATTCAAAATCTATTCATTGAGTACTCAGTATCTTTCCAGGCATTTTGGTAACTGCTAGGGATACCCTAACAAATAGATTCAGTAAAATTGCATGAATTTTCCATTAAAAGTAGGGCACTTTGTCTATTCAAAAGACTTGTTTATCAAAGCTACCAAAATGTAAGACTTCCAAAGTCAGCTCATATTCACTCCTTGAACTTCCAGAGGTGACCTGCAGATAAAATCTCTGAGTTAACTGATTTTGCCACTTTTACAGAATTTCTACTGAAATTTTGCTAACTTCTTGTTTAAGACATTAACACTTTAAGAACCATTTATTTTTCCCCATCTTAAACAGTTCAATCAATGTTTGAAAAATCTTTATCTTAGGCATTTTCTAAATGCCTATATTACATAATTAGCATTATAACCAACTAAATGCTCTTTACAGTGCTAAATTCTTAAAACTCACTGAAAGGCACATATGATTTTTTTAATTTTCTAAAAAAAAAGTATCAATATTTTATTGTCTATGTGTGTCCCTATTTTTCCTTTTCTTCTATGACTAAATAGTATTGCCTTCAAAACCAGAAACATCTCAGTTGAAGCAAATCACCTTGACATAAAATTTAATATAGGCAAATCTCCAATAAGCTGATGAAGTGCCTAAATCAAAGGAGATTATATTCAACTCCTTAAGAACCAGCACCCTTTAAACAAAGGCAGACTAGAGCAATGTTCTATTTTTTCAACAATGTCTTCTTTTTCCCCTCTGAGAGGTTTTAAAAATAAGTTACATGATATTTTTCATATAACTTATACTATGCTATTGCATTTTGACCCATTCATTATCCCATTACCTTCCATTCCTTTCAGATCTTTGCTTATTTAACTGCCCTCAATTGAATAAGACAGAAAAGGCACTAAGCATGATTTAAGCTCTAGACTGCAGTATTGCCCAACAGAACTTTGTGTGATAATGAAAATGTTCTATGTTTGCACTGTCCAAAATGTATCCACTAGCCACATGTGGCTATAAAACACTTGAAATGTACAACCAATGAAATGAACTTTTCCATTTTAATTCATTTTAATTTGAATAGCAATATGTGGCTGAGCTGAGAACCGAAGAGTTGATGCTTTTGAACTGTGGTGTTGGAGAAGACTCTTGAGAGTCTCTTGGACTGCAAGGAGATCCAACCAGTCCATCCTAAAGGAAATCAATCCTGAATATTCATTGGAAGGACTGATGCTGAAGCTGAAACTCCAATACTGTGGCCACCTGGTGCAAAGAACTAACTCACTGGAAAAGATCCTGATGCTAGGAAAGACTGAAGGGGGGAGGAGAAGGGGAAGACAGAAGATGAGATGGTTGGATGGCATCACCAACTCAATGGACATGAGTTTGAATACGCTCCAGGAGTTGGTGATAGACAGGGAAGCCTAGCATGCTGCAGTCCATGGGGTCACAGAGAGTTGGACACTACTGAGTAGCTGAACTGAACTAATGTGGCTGTAACTACCATCTATGCTAGAATAATAAGCAATGACCAGTAAGTATCAGAATGGGTTCCTGAATAATATGATCACAATTATGCACTTGAAATACCTCCTTAGGTATCTGAGTTTTAAAATTTACTTTTAATGTAGTCAACAAGAGATGATTTTTTAAATGTCATGTCATTTTTCTCTACAGTATATTCTCTTTTCCTTTTTCTCTACTCTTTCACTTGGCATTTACATTACAGAAAACAGAGGAGATGGCCAAGATGGTGGAGTAGGAAGACCTTGAACTCATCTCCATCCACAGACACATCAAAATTACTACTTACAGAGCAACTACCTAAAGGAACAACTTGAAAATTAGACTGCTGCAGGAAACTTGCTGCAGAAAAGATTTTCCTCAGCTAAAGACATAAAGGAACTACATGAGAAAGGTAGGAAGGGTGGAGACACTGCATTGTCATCACTTGCTTAGCAACCCACAAATAGGAGAAATATTATAACTGGTCATCCCCAAGGAAAATGGTTCAAGCCCCACATCAGGTTTCCCAGTCCATGGGGTCGTGCACCAGGAAACAAGTCCCCAGAACATCTAGCTTTGAAAACAGAAAGCTTATGTTTGGGAGCAGGGAGGGAGTGTTAGGAACTGAGATTCTGCTCTTAAAGGGAGCACACAAAATCTCAACATGCTCCAAGTCCCAAGCAGAGGCAATAGTTTGAAAAGAGCTTGGGCAAGACCCACTTGCTGATCTTAGAGAGTCTCCCAGAGAGACAGAAGGCAAATGGGACACTCTTTGGAGGAGAAAGTGATGGCAATAGCCGTTTGGGGGAGCTTGTCCTACCATGCTAAGGACAGTACCAGCAATCTCCATTCTGGAATGTTCCCTCTAGTCTATTAGTGCCAGAGACCCAATACAACCCTCCAATGAGCCAGCAGCAGTCCTGTGTCCACCAAGCCCTGCAAAGAGCCACACAAGAAGCCTATCCTGCCCTCCAGGAGGCTTGCAGTCACCACATAAGGCACAGCTAACTGGACAGAGGACAGTCCTGCCTAGCAGCACACTCAGTACTCAGCCCCACAACAACATAACGGTTCATGCAGCTCACATAAAAGTCACCTTTAAAGTAACCAGAGTGGAGTGTGCTGCTGGGCTCCATAGGACATCTCCTACATGAGGTCACTTCAAGATAAGGAAACATAAATAACCCACCTAAGACATTGAAAGAAATACAAAGATCTGGCCAAATAAGGAGATAGAGGACTATATTATAGAGACATAATCTGAGAAAAAGAACTAAATGAAGACACAATCTACCTGAAAAAAAGTTCAAGGCAGTGGTCATAAAGATATTCAACAAACTCAGAAGAATGAATAAACATGGTGAGAAGTTTAACAGCTAGAAATACAAAGAGGAACAAAGCATACAGAATAAGTGAAACAAAAAATACAGTACTCTGGACGACAGAGTACTGTATATTACCTGAGCTGAACAAAAAAAAGAATGGAAAATTTTGAAATGAGGATAAAGTTTAAGAAACCTCTGTGACAACATCAAGCATACTAACATCATAGGGGTCCCAGAAGGAGAAGACAAAATGAGAAAGGGGGCAGAGAACTTACTTGAAGACATCATAGCTGAAAACTTCCCTAACCCAGGAAAAGAAAAGACATTCAGGTTCAGGAAGCATGGAACGTCCACTCCAGGTAAGAACACTGGAGTGGGTTGTCATTTCCTTCTCCATGGGATCTTCCTGACCCAAATATCAAATCCAGGTCTCCCACATCGCAGGCAGTCTTTATGGTCTGAGCCACCAGGAAGAGCACAGGAGCATATATATGGGTCTTTTTTTTTTAATCACACCAAAACAAATTATAATTAAAATGGCAAAAGTTAAAAATAAGAGAATCATAAAAGCAGTGAAAGAAAAGCTAATTAATTACACACAAGGAACTCCCAAAAGACCATCAGCTGACTTTCCAGAAGAAGCTTCAGACCAGAAGGGAGTGGCATGACATATTCAAAGTGAAGAAAGAAAAAAACCTACAACCAAGAATACTCTACCCAGCAAGGTTATTGTCCAGATTTGAAGGGGAAACAGACTTTAGAGATCAGCAAAACCGAAAAGAGGTCAGCATTGCTCACTAAACCAGCTTTACAAGAAATGTTGAAAGAATTTCTATAAGTAGAAAAGAAAGGTCCACTGCTAGAAATATGAAAATTATAAAAGGAAAAAAATAACTTGTAAAGGTAAACATACAGTAAACATTATAAAGTAGCAGGAAGGCTGAAGACAAAGGTAATAAAATAATGTATGGCCATGGTAAATACAAAAAGATTTTAAATATGATGTCAAAAATCATAAATATGTGTGGGATAAAAATGTAGGGCGGTTTTAATTTGTTCAAAAGAGATCTATAAATTTAAAACAATCATATACCTGTGTATACATATATTTATTAACCTCATCGTAACCACAAACCAAAACCCTGTAATAGATACATACACAAAAAAAGAGAAAGAAATTCAAACATAACACTAAAGACAGTCATCAAATCACAAGGGAAGAGAGCAAAAGAACTACAAATAACTACAAAAGCAATCAGCAAATAATTAAAATGGTAAAGTATAAACCTATCAATAATTAATGTAAATGGACTAAATGCGCCAATGAAAAGAGAGTGGCTGAATAGATTTAAAAAACAAAAAGACTCATATATATTCTCCTATGCTCTTCCCTGGTGGCTCAGACTGTAAAGAGTCTGCCTGCAATGCGGGAGACCTGGGTTAAATCCCTGGATCAGAAAGATCCCATGGAGAAGGAAATAGCAACCCATCCCAGTACGTTTGCCTGGAGAATCCCCTTGTATGGAGGAGCTTGGCAAGCTACAGTCCATGGGGTCGCAAAGATTCAGACACAACTGAGAGACTAACACTTTCACTTTATAAACTCATATGAGAAAGTCACTTCAGATCGAAAGATACACACAAAATGAAACTAAGGAGATAGAAAAAGGTATTCCATGTAAGAGGAAATGAAAAGAAAGCTGGTACACCAATACTTATATCAGACAAAACAGACTCTAAAACAAAGGCTGCAACAAAAGAAGGCCATTACATAATGATAAAGGAATCAATCCAACAAGAAGATATAAACAATTATAAATATACATGCACTCAACGTAGGAGCACCTAAATATATAAGACATATTAACAAACAAAAAGGGAGAAACTGATAGTAATACAGTAACTGCAGCAAACTTTAAAACCCAACTTATGTCAATGGACAGATCATCCAGATGGAAAATCAATAATGAGACACTGACCTTATATAATACATTAGGGCAGATGATTTAATAGATATATACAGAACACTTCACCCAAAACCAGCAGAACATACACATCATTTTCAGTGCAAGTAGGTAGATCAAAAGTTCAGCCACAGAACAATTCTCAATAAATTTAAGAATACTGAAATTATAAGTATCTTTTCTTATTAAAAGTAGAAATATCTTTTCTGAAAACAGCATGAGACTAGAAATGAACTACAAGGAAAAAAGCAATAAAAGACACAAATGTGAAGGATAAAAAAAAATGCTATTAAATAACCAATGGTTTATTGGGGAAATCAGAGAGGAAATCAAAAAATACCTGAAGACAAATGAAAATGGAAATACAACAATCCAAATCTAATGGGGCACATCAAAAGCAGTTCTCTCCCTATGAGGGAAGTTTACAGTGATACAGGCCTACCTCAGGAAACAAGGCAAATCTCAAACAACCTAACCTTATACCTAAAGGAACCAGAAAAAGAAAAAATAAACCCAAAATTAGCAGAAGGAACAAAATAATAAAGATTAGAGCAGAAGTAAATGAAAGAGATTTTTTAAAAAATAAAGACCAATAAAATTATTAGTAATTCTTTGAAAAGATAAACAAAATTGATAAACCTTTAATCAGACTCATCAAGAAAAAAAGAGAGCCCAAATAAATAAACTCAGAAATGAAAAAAAAAAATAGAAACGACACCATAGAAACACAAAGGATCATATTAGTAAGAACAAATATATTCCAATAAAATGGACAACCTAGAAGAAATAGATAAATTCCTAGAAACATGTGATCTTCAAAAACTGAATCAGGAAGAAGCAAAAAATATGAGTAGACCAATTACCAGTAATAAAATTGAATCAACTAAAAAAAAAAAATTCCCAACAAATCAAAGTCCAAGACCAGATTTTACAGGTAGATTTTACAGACTTTACAGAATTTGCAGGTAGATTCTTCAAAACATTTAAAGAAGAGCTAAGGATGAGTGCTAACACTCATCCTTCTTAAACTATTACAAAATACTGAAGAGACAGGAATGTCTCTTAACTCATTCTACAAGGCCTGTATCACCTTGATATCAAAACCAGATAGATACCACAAAAAAAAGAAAATTACAGGCCAATATCACTGATGAACACACATGCAAAATCTTCAACAAAATATGAGCAAACTAAATTCAACAATACATAAAAAAGGATCACACACCGTTATCAAGAGGGATTTATCCCAGGTATGCAAGGATTTTTCAGTATCTGCAAATCAAAGTGATATACCACATTGGCAAGCTGAAGAATAAATAAGGCCACATATTACAAAACCACAACCAACACCATACTCAACAGTGAAAAATTGGAAGCATTTCCTCCAAAATCAGAAATAAGACAAGAATGCCCACTCTTGCACTCTTATTCAACATAGTGTTGGGCAGTCCTAGCCCTAGTAAACAGACAAGAAAAAGAAATAAAAGAAATCCAAATTAGAAAGGAAGAAGTAAAACTGCACCAGTTTACAAATGATATGATACTGAGTACAGAAAACCCTAAATACACTACTAAAACCCACTAAACAAATAATTTCAGTAAAGTTGCATTGTTGGTAGGAATGTAAACTGGTACAACCACTATGGACAACTGTATAGAAGCTTCTCAAAAAATTAAAAACAGAACTGCCATATTATCCAGTAATTTGATATCTAGGTATTTACCTTAAGAAAATAAAAACACCAATTTGAAAAGATATGTGCACCCTATGTTCACGCAGCATTGTTTACAATAGCCAAGATTAGGAAGCAACCTAAGTGCCAATCCATAGATGAATGGATAAAGAAGATATGATCTATAAACACAATGAAACACTTTACAGCCATTAAAAAAAAAAAAAACCTTGCCATTTGCAACAACGGGAGTAGATCTAGAGAGTCTAATACTAAGTGAAATAAGTCAAATACCACATGATCTCACTTATATGTGAAATCTAAAAAACAAAATGAAAACAAGACTCACAGATACAGAGAACAAACAAGTGGTATCTAGAGGGGAGTGTGGTGGGAAGCTGGTGAAGGAGATTAACAGGTACAGTCCTCCAGTTAGAAAACAAGCAAGCCATGGGGATGTAATATACAACATAAGGAATATGATCAATATATGGGGACAGATAGCTACTAGATTTATCATGGTCATTTTACGATGTATGCAAATGTCAAATCATCATATAGTATACCTGAAATTAACATAATATTGTACAACAACTATACTCTAATTTTTTACTTAAAATACCAGATATCAGTCAACGGATGCCAACATGAAATTTCCAGTGAAAGTGTCATATTGTCGAGGCTGTAAATAGCCATTTGAATTTGTTCCCTACAAATGAGACAGCTAGATGTAAATGTAAATTTCCCTGATGTGTCTTAAGATTACCAGAAGGTATGTTATTTTCTGAGCATAAACACAATACAAAGTGTTAACAAGTTATATTCCATTTACTATTTACACAGCACTCTTACATAATTTATTTCATTATTAAACTCCTGAAAATTATGTTCAATCTCCATTTTTAATGTGAGCCAACAAAGTCTTAGAGTAGTTAAGTAACTTTTATGTTATAGATTTAACAGTTAGCTTTAAACACAGATCTAAATGATCCCAAATAAGGTATTCCAAGTAGAAAAGTATGATTACAATATTAAATGAGCTTAGAAAACTGTTATTAATAGTTTCTAATCAACTATTTCAGTTAGTGATTTCACTATGACTCTCACCCTCAACCAAGTATCAAAAATGTTAATTTCAGTTATTGACCAAAAGTACTAGTAGGTCATTCATTTCAACTACAAAAAAATAAAAGCAAGTACTATGTAATCAGATATCTTACATTTTTTTAAACAGAAAAATATAATTAAACTATTAGGATAAAGATGCTTTTATTGGCATACTTTTAGCATTTTACAAATCTTCAAAAATCTGTGACATAAGGTCACATACTCCACATAAAATCTTTCCCCTTTAATGTCAAGTTTCTATTATTTCTACATGGAACATTTACTAACTTCTCAATCCTCTCCCAAAGAGCATCTCTTTGAATTCTGATTGCTGACCTTCCACAACTGAGCTCTAGATTTCTGCTTCCTTAACAAGCCAAGACTCAGTTTATGACAAAGTAAACAAGAGCAAGCCACAGTAGGGAAACACAACATTAGCTTAAGCCCTAATAAACATTCTCCCCAAGAGGAGAAAACATTTCAAAGTAGTTCTTCCTCCATTACTGAGCATCTTTCTCCCTTATTGTAGGTTCATAACCAACAAAAAAGGGAGTCAAAGATAAAAATACAGCTGAAATGAGTGGCTAAAAAAGCTTCCTATTACTTCATTATAAATTAAACTTAGAACTGTAGATGTTTCCTTCTCCCTCATAGGGTCCAGCCTGCTCAGATGCCTCTACCATCCAGAGAAGTAGAGAATGTTAAGTCTTAAGAACTGAAAGCTCTAAAAATAGAACCAGAAGGCACTGAGCAAAGGCATATTCAATTGCTTCACAGGCCTCATCTAATCTTCCCTTGGGAAGGCATCTCACTCAAGGAATTGAAAGACAGGAGAAAAATACTTCCAAGAGAGAACTTCCTTACTTCACAAGTCATGTAGATACATGGGGAGAGGAAAATGATGGTTCCTCCTTCAATAAACATAATCTACAAAAATATATAACAGATTCTTCAGGATGTTTTTTAAACTCTCCAAGAGGAACACCTCATAGAATACATACCACCCTCTCCTGTTTCACTTCCCACACCAGAGAGAGGCAGGGATTAGGTGAAGAGGTGTTAGACTAACTTGACCTAAAAAGACAGGGCTAAAGAAAGAAAACTAAGTCTGCCAATTCCAAAAGTAGACCTGATTGAAAACCAATATTCTGCAGTCCTGGCATAAGTTATGATAAATTTAGTTGTAAAAGGCAGAGCTCTTTATAAAGCTGCACAGAAGATAAAGTAGTACTTAACCATTTTATCTTCCTTTTTAAAACTCTTTCCCTGGTGGTTCAGACAGTAAAGCGCCTGCCTACAATGCGAGAGACCCGGCTTCAATCCCTGAGTTGGGAGGATCTCCTGGAGAAGGAAATGGCAACCCACTCCAGTATTCTTGCCTGGAAAATCCCATGGATGGAGGAATCTGGTAGGCTACAGTCCATGGGGTCGCAAAGAGTCGGACACAACTGACCAACTTCACTTTCTTTTTCTTTTCCCTCACCTAGCTTTTCTCCACCTTACTCCCTCTGAAGATCTTCACCTTGCCCTCTCTATGTCTAAGGTTCACTTCTTTCTTAGAACTGACCTCTAAACTCCCATTCCCCACAGTCCAACTAAGTATGCATCAGATTATGTGATTAAAGTACTTCCCTCTAATGGGTAAACGTGGTTTAATCCACAGGGTTCAATTCCACAAATATCATTAAGCTCTACTACACACAAAGCACCACGTATTTAATCAAAGTACCTATTCTTCTTATAAGAAAACTAGTTAACTCAAATCAGTCTTGTAATGGACAATGTAAAAGAGAAGCACGTGAGTGCCTGCTTCACCTCACACTCTTCTCTTCCCATTTCTTCACATCTCAGTGCCCCTTCCCCCTACCCCATCCTCCAGGAATCAATACTGCTTCCAATAAAAGTCAGTGAGTGACTGGGAAGACAACAAGTGATGGTAGAAACAATAAGCATTCAAAACCACAGATGAGTAGAGGGTTTCCTAGATTTTATGTATCAATCACAAGTACAATAAAAAGCTTCTCAATATATCAGTTCAAGAAACCTACAAATCAGCTTTGCTCAGAACCCTGAGTTATTAAACCATATATGCTGAGAGTTTTTCCCTTCTCTTATTTCCACACAAGGAAATATCTTTTTAAATATTTAAAAATTTAATTTAAGATATTACTAAGCATCAGTTTAATTTGACCAACCACATTTAAAGGCTATTAAACTTAACTGCTTTCAGTTAGAACTGATATTTTCCCCCCAAGTACTCCTAGTTTTGAAACTGCAAACCAATTGGCATGCTTGCTTTAAAATCTTTTTTAGTTGTACAATTATTAATTTTTACTTACAACAGAGCTCCAAACCTAGAGAGCAGGATATAATAACTGACAGGTTTGGTTTGGTTGAGCACATGAAGTTATTTTTAACTGTTTCAAGTAGTTGTCAATATTTTTAAAAGTCAGGAGCTGCTGCTGCTGCTAAGTCGCTTCAGTGGTGTCCGACTCTGTGTGACTGCATAGATGGCAGCCCACGAGGCTCCCGTCTCTGGGATTCTCCAGGCAAGAACATTGGAGTGGGTTGCCATTTCCTTCTCCAACACATGAAAGTGAAAAGTGTAAGTGAAATCGCTCAGTTGTGTCCGACTCTTCGCAACCGCATGGACTGCAGCCCACCAGGCTCCTCTGTCCATGGGATTTTCCTGAGAAGAGTACTGGAATGGGGTGCCACTGCCTTCTCCGAAAGTCAGGAGAATGGCAAGCAAAAATCTAGATTTCCTGTGTTCTCTTGAGAAGGTTGAAGACTGGGCCCAAATTCATTATTGCACTAATCAAGTGAACCTGAGAACTGGATAGTCCTCTTTACATGAGGCATAAACTCTCTAGTGAATTTCACTCATTTTTTTTTTCATATGCCTAGTACCTGAAGCATGTAAGTTCGCTGAAAAGTGCATATTTTCCAGATCACTTCAACAAGTCACCTAATGTAGAAAGCCACAAAGCAGGACATATTGGTTTGCAACTTCACAGTTAATAATAAAAAAATTTCTACAAGACTTAGAAGAAAGGTTGAAAAAGAAAAAAATTCAAACTGGTGGAAAGGTAGCATACAGAATGTAAAGAGCCCACCTGAAAGTTTTTCTAGGAGGAAAAAAAAAGGTGAAAATTCAAAAACATTGTCAAGACACTGAAAGATTTCCTGATTGAACCTATGTTCCTTGTCACACTCCAAGCTTCAGAACCTCCCTTCTCACTTTCTCTTTATCTATAACAATAGCAGTTAGGCCATAAACTCTGAGAAACGTTAGAGAAATTTATGAAAACTCATATACATCATCAAAAACAATTCTCCTCACACACTTTTTTAATAGTCTTTATCCACCATCAAATCCTCTCTCAAGTTATTTCTACGGCTTTCTGCTTTGTATTCTAATGACTACAGTCTTCACTTTCAAAGCCTGGGCTTCAGTCCTGGATGGGTTCTCCAGTACAGAAACGTTTTTGGACCTTACAGTGGCACTCCTTATTATATCTCTTATTTCAGTTTCTACAATCTATTTCGTTCAAAATTTATCTAAAACCCCCATTCTAAAAAGTCTTGATCAAATTTGTGTAAGGGGGTGGGGATACCAGTTGTACAAAGAAAATCAGTATACTGTTATATTTCTGACATTAATTTAAATAAAAAGCATGAAGACTCTTATAGAGTTAAAAAAAGTTTTTTAAATAAATTGTATATGCTAAATGCATAAAGTGACAAGAGACTGATGCTCTAGCATGTCTGGACTAGTGACTTTTCATCACGGACTTAAAGTATTAAGGAGAAAAATTAGCAGGAAATCTGTGCGGCCAAATGATGGTCACACTGCCCCCACACTAACAAGTTACTACCTGATGTCTAACCTCCCTGCACCCCATGCTAGAGGATAAAGGGTGTCAAAAGACTTGTATCTGAAGAAGAAAAAAATAAGCAGCTTTTCCGTGCAAATTTTGGGAAAACAAAGCTTTACCGCACGTTACATCGTTACAGCATAAAACCACGCAACACCTTATTGGGGTCTCACTCCTCTTCACCCAAAGCGAGACTGGGGCCACCTTGGCCCCCATTCTGATGCGCCCTCCTCAGGATGTCGCGGCGATAACCCAGAATGTCAGAAGAGGGGCGGGGCACAGGGTTCCCCTGCCCTGGGAAGGAGGTTTGAGGGTAGCTTCTTCATCTCTGGGGAAAGGCCTCGGAACTTCCAACCCAAAAACAGCACCCCCGAAACCCAAGTCCCTTCGCTGCCTCTCCGAACTGGCAGCCAGTGGCCGGAGCCCAGAACCCCACCCACGGTCCCCCAGCAGGAGCTGGGACGCCCAGACCACCGCCACAGTTGAGCTCTCAAGCCGATTCGCCCTCCGCCCCCTTCCTCCTTCGCCCCCACCAAGCCCAGGCTCCGGCGCCGCCCCCACCGAGTTCCCCAACTGAGTCCAGTCACCTTCGAACCTGTAGTTCCCTTTGAGTGTCCAGGCACAGGCCAGGGCCAGCGACACCTCCGCTTCCTCCCCAACTAGACCCCTCTACAGAGGCGTCTGCGGCTGCGGCCGCTCGAGCGGCTGCGGCTTCTGAAGCCGCCCCAGCAGGTTACAGGCCGGCTCCAGCGCCTTCTCGCGAGATCCCTCAGATCGAAGAGGCGAGATTAGCTGAGTCGTCGCGAGAATGGAGCCTCACCGCCCAGTAAGTTGGGCGGGGCGCAGAGGGTGCCGGCGGTTGAGGGAGTGGCTGCACGCGGTGGGCGTTCAGCCTAGGGACTGGTGCCACAAAATGGGAAGTGGTTGTCCACAGACGTCAGCTCGAAATCTACATCCTCGAGCCTGAGTGCCTGCGAGTTGCCACCCCCAAATCTTTGAATACCACTTTTTCCCTTGATTTCTTGTTACCGTTAGAAAAAAGCGGACATCCTAGAGTTCGAGAAATACCTTAAGGACGCTGAGTTTACTCAAGGAAAGCGTTTTCCTCAACTGGGTGAACTCCGAACTCGCTTTGCCGGCTCAGCTGGCGTTTATTAACCGGTCTGAGTTCAGGAAAAGCGGTTTTCGTCAGAGCCATTCTCTATTTCCTACGGTCCGCAGCTGTTTGTTTTTAAACACTGGATAAGCGGGAACCCGTGTACCAGCTGGAACTTGAGCAACTGGGCCTCTGTGGAACATCGATAGCAACGTGGATGGGATGTTGCTCCTTGCTGCAGAAGGTTGCCAGTCATAGGGTTTCGGTCACTCATCTTTACTGAGCCTACTGTCTGTCGCATGCTGGACTACACAAATGGAAAAAAATGAAAGAAGGTCTCTTGATCTCAAAGCTCACGCCCTGGGAGCGAGACCCACCCTGAAACAGATAATCCTGTTACACTGTGGTAAAGGCCAAGTTATAAGCTGTGAGAGGAAGGAACCGGCTTGGCCTGCCATGTTGAGGAAATTTTCACCAGGGAATGACATTTGAGCTGAATCTTGAAGGATAGGTAAGAGTTCCCCAGTTTTGAGAAGAGTGGGAGGAGCATTCGTTCCCTAGAGGAAGCAAAGAGGGAGAGGACCGGGTTTGAGTCATTTGCTATGAAAACAGATTTTGTGGAAAGAACTCTGTTGAGAATCTGTTAATCACTGTTTAGCTGGAAAGAGAAAACTCCGTGACTCCCACATGTGATAACCAAAATGTTTTTCCAAACGAATGTTCATGGAGATGAGCAGTTGACCTGTACAGTAGAGGATAGTGAACATCCTCATCCACATCTCAGGCCACCTACATGTGAGAGACCTAAGGGAAACAGATTATTGTCAAAGTTGTGTTAGTCTCCCAGTCGTGTCCCACTCTTTGGGACCCCAAGAACTGTAGCCCTCCAGGCTGCTCTGTCCATGGAAAGGGCATTCCTATGGAAAGATCAACAAAGGCATATAAATAGCTAAACTCAATATTTTGTAGGGTGTTCAGTCACATGCATGCTTTAGGCATGTGTGACTCTGTGATCCATGGACCACAGCCCACCAGGCTCTTCTGTCCATGGGATTTCCCAGGCAAAAATACTGAAGTGGATTGCCACGCTCTCCTCCAGAGGATCTTTCCCACTCGGGGATTGAACCCTCATCTCCTGCACTGCAGGCAGATTCTTTACTGCCAAGCAATCGTGCAGTAAGGAGATTGTAGGGAGAACAGTAAGCAATTAAAAAGAATAAGAAGATTGAAATTGGGACAAAAAGACCTTGGAATGTTAGATTAAAAGTAAGAGTTTGTTAACTTTTTCTGTAACTTGTTAGCTGGTGATAGAGTGAAATCTCAGGTCTTTCACAGTTTTTGACAAATGCTTTCAAGCTTTCTTTGTGGAAATTGACAAGCTGATCCAAAAATGTATGTATAAATGTAAAAGTTCTAGAATAGCCAAAAGAATTATGAAAAAATACAAAGCTGAAGAACTTAACACTTCAAGATTTCAAAACTTACTTCAATGCTATAGGAATCAAGACAGTGTTATATTCAACATTGTAAATCAACTGTACTGTCAATAAAAAAAATTTTTTTTAAGATGTGGTATTGGCAATGAGCTAACCAAATACATCAGTGGAATAGAACTGAGAGTCCAGAAATGAACCCTTACATTTATGGTTGATTGATTTTCAGCAAATGCACCAAGACCATTCACTTCAATGAAGAAAAGATAGTCTTTTTAAAATCATGGTGTTTGATACCAAGACAGCTAGATATCTATATTTAAAAAGGCTAAAACAAACAAAAACTTAGATTCTTATCTTACAAAGAAATTAACTTTAAATGGAGCATAGACCTAAATATAAAAACTAAAACTATAAATCTGCTAAAAGAAATTAGAGAGAAAATCTTTTTATTTTTAATTATTATTTTTTTTAATTTTCTTTACTTTATTGTGTTGGTTTTGCCATACATTGACATGAAACTGCCATGGGTTTACATATGCTCCCCCTCCAGAACCCCCCTCCCTCCTCCCTCCTGATTCCCTCCCCCTGGGACATCTCGGTGCACCAGCCCCGAGCATCAACCCTGGGCTGGTGATTGATTTCACATATGATAATTAACATGTTTCAATGCCATTCTCCCATATCATCCCACCCTTGCCCCCTTCCACAGAGTCCACGAGACTGTTCTATACATCTGCGTTTCTTTTGCTGTCTCCCACGCAGGGTTCTCGTTACCATCTTTCTAAATTCCATATATATGTGTTAGTATACTGTATTTTTGTTTTTCCGAGGGAAAATCTTGATGAATTTGGGTTTCAGCAAAGAATTCCTAGATATGATACCAAAATCACAAAGCATAAAAGAAAAAATTGAAATTGGGCTTCACTAAAATAGAATTTTTTTTAGTTTATGCTTCAAAAGACAGTATTAAGAGGATGAAAAGACAAACCATAGACTGAGAGAAAATGTTTGCAAATCATACAAAGGATGTGCACTCATATAAAGAACTCTTACAACTCACTAATAAATAAGACAACCCAATTTAAAAATGGCAAAGACTTGCAAAGACATTTATATGCAGACGTACAAATAGCTCATTAGCACAGGAAAGGGTGCTAAATGTCATTAGTCATTGAGTAAATGTAAATCAAAACCACAATGAAATATACTACATCCCCACTGGAACGCATATAATAACATATCAGACACAAGAGTAGATGTAAATAGGGAGAAGAGTCCTTATACAGTGCTAGCATGAACATAATTATATTAAAGCCACTTTGCAAAAATTTCGGTAGATTTTTAAGTTAAATATAGACTTACCATGCTGTTGCTGCTGCTCAGTCACGTCAGTTGTGTCCAACTCTGCATGACTGCATAGACGGCAGCCCACTAGGCTCCTCCGTCCCTGGGATTCTCCAGGCAAGAACACTGGAGTGGGTTGCCATTTCCTTCTCCAATGCATGAAAGTGAAAAGTGAAAGTGAAGTCGCTCAGTCATGTCAGACTCTGCGACCCCATGGACGGCAGCCCACCAGGCTCCTCCGTCCATGGGATTTTCCAGGCAAGAGTACCAGAGTGGGTTCCCATTGCCTTCTCCAGTAGACTTACCATACTATACAGAAAATAAGGAGTTGTTACTGGGAAGATCAGAGACTTCATTTTTCAGCTGTCCCACCCTTCTTTACAATATCAGGTATGGTTCCATGACTATATTATAATCAGTGAAATATGAAGAGATGACGTTACCTTCCCAGGCTTGACCAGTTAAAAACTTCCCACATGGCATTCCTACCTTTTTCCCTTCTACTTACCTGGATAGGTGACCGTTAGGGCTACCATGGTAGAAGTTGAGTTCCTGGCTATTCTATTGAATTATTCACCTGCCTTGTAGTATAACATTCCAGTAACATTAAAGGAATAAGAAATAAACTTCTATTTAATTTAGGTGGGTATATATTTGGGATCTATTAAAGCAGTTTGCTCACCCTAACCAATTCAGAGATGAGTACCTTTAAATGGATAAAAAGGTGACTGGTAAAAACCTAACAATATGGAGCAAGGGCTTAGCCATAATAGATAGTGAGAAAATAGATACCACAGGCTAGAAAAATAGAACCTTTGGTATGCAAGAGCATAAATATATGAAAAATATTTATTAGACCATCCAAGATAATCAAGGGATATTGATTTTTTATAAAGAGCAAAGGAATAATGATAAGGTGAGGTTGAAGGGAATGTGATCAAGGAAGGGCTTACAAGGAATTTCTGAGGTAGTAACAATATTCTCTTTCACAATCTAAATAAAGAGTAAATGTTTTTTCCTTTAAAATCTATATATATATGTACAATAAATTTTGTATGTGCAATAAATTTTACTATTTTAAAAAGTAAAAACACATCAATATAAAGTAGATTTTATTCCAGGCATGCAAAAATATTTATTACATTAATGGACTAAAGATGAAAAGTTACATATTTTTTGAGAAATAGCATTTTATAAAGTTCTTTTATAATTGCAAAAGAATCCTTAGAAAACTAGTTACATAAGGGACTGTCATCAATATTTAAAGGCCATCATCTTGTTGAGAAATTATATGTATTATACTATTAAGGTCCAGAATATGATAAGGAAGCCCATTCATTCATTAACATGGTATTGAACCACTAGATAATACTATTTAAAAAAGAATAAGAGGTGTAATCACAGGGAGAAAAAAGAGAAAAGTGTCATTTTTTGAGATTATATGATCATCTATATAGAATAGAAAATGTAAATAAGATATTAGAATTAATAAGACAGTTCAGCAAGTTTCTTGGTAATAAAAGAAAATTAGAAAAATGAACAATGTTTCTTTATACCAAAATTAACCAATTAGAAAATATAATAAACATTTAGATACCTTTCACATTAACCATATAGAATTTAGCAATTAAAAAAGGATACAGAAGATTTTTCTACAAAAAAATGCTCAAACTCTATTTAGAAGGCATTGAATTCTTGCCTGGGAAATCCCATGGACAGAGGAGCCAGGGGGGCTACAGTCCGTGGAGTAACAAGAGTTGAACACAACTTAGCAACTAAACCACCACCACCACCAAAGTAGATTGGAATGAGTGAAAAGGTTTACTAGGTTGATGAATAGGACAATATAATAGAGTGTCAATTCTTCTTAAAATTAACATTTAATTTTAATACAATCCAGATAAAATACTTTTTAGAAGTATTTAGAGGATTTTAGAAGGATTTTTTAGAAGAGAACTCAAACTCATTGTAAATATTGAATGGTAAAATAGAAATTTATAAAGAAGGATGTGTGTGTGTACATAAAGTATGCAGGAACAGGCAAATACATCAATATAACAGTGAATATACAGAATTCAAAAACAAACCTATGTTGGACTTTCTTGATGGTCCAGTTGTTAAGAATGCACCTGCCAATGCAGGGAAGATGGATTCGATCACCGGTTCTGGAAGATTCCACATTCCACTGGGCAGCTGAGCCTGTGCACCACAACTACTGAGGCCATATGTGCTAGAGCTCATGTTCCACAACAAAAGAAGCCACAACACAAGAAGCCCATGCAACTAAAGAAAGCCTGCATGCAGCAACAAAGACCCAGCACAGCTATAAATAAATAAATACACGTATCTTTAATAAATAAATAAATAAACCTGTTAGCAAAGTCAACAATATGGTGGAATAGAAATTCCTAGCCCTTGGTTCCTCACAGAAACACTGATTTAGCAGTAGTATATGGAGCAAAGTATCTTTATGAGAAGTCTAGGATCCAGAAGTTTCAGTACTCTGGCTTGGTTGCTCGGTTGTGTCCAACTCTTTACTACCTTGTGGATTGCAGCCCACCAGGCTCCTCTGTCCACAGGGATTCTCCAGACAAGAATACTGATGTGGGTTGCCATACCTTCCTCAAGGGTATCTTCCCAAACCAGGGATCAAACCCAGATCTCCAGCATTGCAGGCAGATTCTTTTCCAGCTGAGCTACCAAGGAAGCCCTCAGTACCCAAGAGAAGCACAAAATAACAGCTGTATTGAAATGTGTCCATGGCAGGGAAAAACCCAAAAAAGACAAGATCCCTGTTGGACATTCTGCAAACAGAACTTATGCCTCACCTGCCTTAGGCACTTGGAGGTGGGTAATCAGGACAGCCTGTTCTCTTGACTCCAGTGTCTGGACATCTCCAGGATCCAGAGGATCCAGACCAATATGGACTTGAGGAAACTGATGACAGAGATCAAAGCGGTGATGCCTGTGCTGAGATTCTATGTGAAAATGACTCTAGATCTGGCTATACACAGTAACTTCCTCTTATTCTCTTAATGACCTGCAGAGCATTGAAGGAGGTAGTTTCAGACAAGACCACCAGCGGATGCCAAAACATATATCTCTGCTGCTTGTGTCCTAGGGTTGTTCTGCTACACTTCTGGCTGCCACTATTAGGAGGTGGAAGTTGAATAAACGCTGAAATTGGCTGTGGTTGTTTGCAGGGAATCTGCATATCATGAAGGACCTTTCTTGGTATCATCAGGTCTGGGATTCTGGGTTGTGAGCCCCAGGCAGAAACATTAAGTCACTGCCAGTACAGAAACCAAGACTATTATCCATATGAGCTCAAACTTAAAAGATGAGGATTTTTCTGGACTGGAGCCTGAAAGCAAATTTATTCTTCAATGCCTCTGATGGTTCTGTGTAAAGATTTATACATCTTCACAAATACATCTTACCTTGGAGCTTCCTGTGCCCACCCTTTTCCCCTGGGATCCCAAGAGAGGCAGAAAACATGTAACCTGTGAAGATTTGTGCCAAGAAAGCCACGAATGTTAAAATTTGGCCATAGTCCTTTCAAAGAGATATGTGATCTCTTATCCCAAAAGAAAAGTGTACAGCATGAAACTAATGGATCATATGCCCCTAAGCTCTTTTGATATTACTTTGAGTTTATATGATTAAGAAAATTATCTTTTTTTAAAACAGCAAATGAAGCCTTAGGATAAGAATTGCAAAAACAAAATAATTGATTTTAAAACCTAACTTAATTCTAAATACTGGGCTTTGCTTGGGATGAAGTTGTACTAAACCCAAGAGGCTCATAGTTTAGGGTGTTGACCTAAAATAAATAAACTGTTAGTCATTTCTCCAGCAAAAAAAAAAAAAAGAATTACAGTTCAGGATCTGCAACCATAGTGAGCAACATGTAAGTCTTCACACAGCAAGGGAAGGAGAACCCTTTCACAGAAGGGAAACGGAAGTTGGGAGAGCTATAATAAACAGTCCAGGACTTTTCATTGGCCAAGTTGTTGGCAGGAAAGAAAAGATCTCCCAGTTGGGCCCTGCTTTGGAAGCAAGGCATTAAAGCACCCCCTTCTGGTCTCCTTATGATTTGACGTTTCTGTTTATTAATTTTTTTACATTTTCCTCTTTTAATCTTGATCTCTCTTTGAAAGAATCACTGATCAAGGGTCAGATTTTCTGATTTTATCAGCTCCCTGTCCCTCAATGTCAGGAAAAACTTTTCCCTTAGGGTCTTTTCCAGTGAGTCAACTCTTTGCATGAAGTGGCCAAAGTATTAGAGTTTCAGCTTCAACATCAGTCCTTCCAATGAACACACAGGGCTGATCTCCTTTAGGATGAACTGGTTGGAACTCCTTGCAATCCAAAGGACTTTCAGTAGTCTTCTCCAACACCACAATTCCAAAGCATCAATTCTTCAGCGCTCACCTTTCTTCACCATCCAACTACTGGAAAAACCATAGCCTTGACTAGATGGACCTTTGTTGTCAAATAAAGTCTCTGCTTTTCAATATGCTATCTAGGTTCGTCATAACTTTCCTTCCAAGGAGTAAATGTCATTTAATTTCATGGCTGCAATCACCTTCTGCAGTGATTTTGGAACCCAGAAAAATAAAGTCTGACACTGTTAAAAAAAAAAAAAAAAGACTTTTCCTGAGCATAGTGTCTCACCTCAAAAAAAGTACACAAATTGAAAACCTATTGAAGTTACATTTGAGTAATAAGGAGTATAAGTGAGAGAACTCTCAGGTACTTTTTCTCTGAAGTTTATATATTATCAAGATATTAGGCATTGGAGATCATCTGAAGCATTATGTCATCATCAAGTTTGGCAGACAGACTTCCAACAGTCATGATCCGGATAGCTTTGGAAAACTATCCATCAAGAGTTGTCTGCTTCAATTCCAGGAATCTTTACTTTCAGGTCACTAGATAATGTGCAGGTCCAGTCAGTGCTTTCTTTAGATGTGTCACATGAATCTCCAAGTCTTTTCCCTGGAATTTGGCAGCACAAAGATTGGTTTGCAGTATCTGATAGGGGCCTTTCCAGCAAGGTTAAAGAGAGTCTTCGTGGAGGTGCCTTTTCCAATAGACAAAATCTCCAGTTCGCAAAGTATGATGCTTAAGGTCTTCCTCTTCCAGGAATGTGGTGAAAAGAATGATCTATGATTATTTGTAATAGAAACAACTAGATCTTTGCAATATTGAAGTATCTTTCCTTTCATCAGTGGTGGGTCAAAAGAGGCAGGAGCCAAATGCATTGTGATGCCATCCTGTCCCTGAGATTTGATGTGTTCCAAAAAGGGTGGATCTGAGATTTAGAAGGACCACCAGCAATGCTTTTGGCCAAGGTATTTGGAGGACCTCTACAAATTTTGTCAGTTGAATTGGGAGTGAGGGTGGCATGTGGAATCTTAGTTCCCCAACCAGGGATTAAACTCATTCCCCCCTGCAGTGGAAGCCTGGAGTCTTAACCACTGGACTACCAGAGAAGTCCCTGTCAATTGAATCTTAATAACACTGTGTACATTATACCAAATGAGAAGATTGAGCACAATGAAAGTGTTACAAAATCAGCCAAACAGAGCAGACTGACCAATAAAATGGGTTCCTTGGTTACTATGAAGTTCAAGAGCAGTTCCCTAGGTAGGGATAATCCTATCTAAAAGGACTTTAGCCACAGAACAGACAGTAGTCCATCAGTCCAGTGTGAAAAACATATAGACCATGACTAAAACATGTATATCCATGAGATGGAGGAAGCTGTATTAAATCCATCAGCCAGAACTCAAATGGTCCATTAGGCACTTTAAAATGTCTAGGAGCTACAAACAGACTTTCCTGGGTTGTATTTACAGCAAGTAGGACAAATAGGGTAGGGACTTTTTTGTGGCTTTGTTAATGTTTCTTCACCATTACTGATGCTTGAATGCTATCATTTTGTGAGCAGACCAATCATTTAATGCAGGTATAGTGGTTAGCAATGGGAATTTTAGAGTTTCTGGCAGGACTAGGATGTTATTTGGTTCAAATCAGAGATTTCTCTTTTTTTCAAACCAAAAACTGTGTATTTTCAATCTTGTTTTTTCTTTTCTAAGGCCTACTATTGGGCTTCTCTAGTCAGTTGCCTAAGTTATCATTTGGGGAACGATCCCTCTGGATTGTGTCAGAGATTTGATTGCTCTTGGTTCCTTTAAGAGCAGCATTTCTTATGGAAATGTCAACAAAATGATTTTCCTTAGCTTTCAGGGGGTAAGTTTAGAATGCCCTGAAATCTTAATAGTAGCTAAAGTGGCAGGTAAAAGTATTACATCCAACAATTCCTGAACAAAGGGACTATTTAACATTTCATATCTACTAGAAGTATGGAAGCCATGTTGCTTCCAAAACATTCCAAAGCTATGAGCTATTCTGAGAGCATATCTGTTATCAGTATAAATATTAGAAGTTTTGCCCTTGACTAAAGCACAAGCCTGTGTAACAGTGTACAATTCAGGCTGTTGGGCCAAAGTAGTCGTAGGTCTAGATGTTGCCTCATCAGTATCAAAAGGAGTTGCAATAAACTATGCAGCACAATATTTGCCACTGTCATCTTTTGAATAAGAACCATCAGTGAACCATGAGAAACCAGTGTTACATAGAGGAATTGCCTATAGGTTGTCACCAGGAGTCAGGAGGTGACCCATCAGGGTTAAGCAATCGTGCAGGATATCATTGGTGATGGAGAGAAGAGTACCAGGATTAAAGGTTGTTGTTGTTCAGTTGCTAAGTCATGTTCCACTGTTTGTGACCCCATTGACTGTAGCCCACCAGACTCCTCTATCCATGGAATTTTCCAGGCAAGAATACTGGAGTGGGTTGCCATTTCCTACTCCAGGGAATCTTCCTGACCCAGGAATCAAACTTGCGTCTCTTGTGTCTCCTGCATTGGCAGGCAGATTCTATAAACAATAAATGCTGGAGAGAGTGTGGAGAAAAGGGAACTAGGATGTGGAAGCAACCCAGATGTCCATCAACAGATGAATAGATAAAGAAGTTGTAGGTAAAGATATATATATTCCATATGTAATGGAATATTATTCAACCATAAAAAAGGAACACATCTGAGTCAATTCTCATGAGGTAGATGAAACTAGAGCCCATTATACAGAGTAAAGTAAGTCAGAAAGAGAAAAACAAATATTGTATATTAATGCGTATATATGGAATCTAGAAAGATGGTACTGGTGAACCTATTTTCAGGGCAATAAAGGAGATGCAGACATAGAGAACAGACTTTTGGACACAAAGGGGAAGGAGAGGGTGGGATGAATGGAGAGACTTTTTGATGATGACCATTCTGACCATGTGAGGTGATGTCTCATTGTAGTTATGACTTGCATTTCTCTAATAATGAGTGACGTTGAGCATCTTTTCATGTGTTTATTATCATCTGTATGTCGTTTTTGGAGAAATGTCTGTTTAGGTCTTCTGGCAGGTGAATTCCTTACGACTACGCCAGCTGGGAAGCCCAACTAAATATCAAACCTGGGTTTGGGCAAACTGCATTCTTTCCTTGGGAACTGTATGTCCCTTTAAAGCTAAAAGCTTTAGCCTCTTCCTATGAAGAGGCTTGAGAAGGAGAGCAAAGAGATTTCATTCACATGTTACAAAAAAATAGAAAACTTCTAGGAAACTTTTTATCACCTGGATAAGTCTGCAAGATTTGTGAGAAATAAGGAAGTCCTAAAGCATTATTGTCCACGTGAATTGTTCTTCTTTTCAAGTGAAGTAAAGAATGTATTGACTAGTTTTATCAGCTGAACTACTAAATAATGCACTGAATAAATCAATTACAGTAAAGAAACCACTTCCATTGGGAATGGATATTAGTAGGGTATGAGGTTTAAGAACAGAAGGGTGTTGGGATAGCAAAGTTGTTTATTAGTCAAAGGTCCTGAGTAAGCATCCACCCTGTAAAAGATATCAAAGGGAAGTGAAAGTCACTCAGTAGTCTCCAACTCTTTGCGACCCCATGGACTATACAGTCCATGGAATTCTCCAGGCTGAAATACTTGGACTGATGATTCAGGGATCTGGTACTTTGATAATATTAAAAGGATAATTTCAAAAATATCAGAACGTGAAACATATGGTTAAAAAACATTTTGTGTTGTTCTCTTAGTCATGATCAATTTTAACATATTCATGTTACTCATAACCAAAAGATATTTTTATAACAAGTAAGAAATACTTAACTTCATTTATTTGGAATCAATAGAAATAGAATTATTAAAAGAGCTCTTAGATGAATAAAGTAGAATCAAAATATTCAATTAAAATTGTAGGTATCACAACTAGCAATAGATTACTCATAAAGATTGGTCATAGAAATATTGGCACTTAATATAACATGAACACATTAGCAGCATCTAATATTGTTGCCCTATGCAGTCTAGAATCTGTTTTCATATCTGTTTTCACTGGGGTTTAGCTTTAATTAATACATCCACATCAGCTTTGTCTGCTTCTCCAAGACTTTTTTGATGGCTCTCAACCAGGACATTGTCTTCCTTTTTTTGAGGTCTCTGGGAACTACCATCTCTGTAAGCTATAGAAGCTCCAAGGGCAACAAAGTTGTGCACATCCTGTAGCTTTTTCCGCAGCCATTCCACTCTTTCCACAGAGCTCAGATGTTTGCCCAGGTTATGCATAAACTGTATTTCACTCACAGCTCTCTTCCTGTAGGGAACAGAATCAGAGAGGATTAATTCCTCTCTTCCAAATCATAAAGCCAATTCTAAAAATCCAATTCCCCTGGCCTCACTATGCAGAATAGGCTGTAGTACTTACTTAACAGACTTCCCATCTGATCTTGCAAGAAAACAGATGGCAAACATGACGATCATTACCTTAACCATGTCTTTTGCAGACATCATATTAACTAAAAAAGAAAAAGAAAAATGGAGGTATTTAAAAATACTTTTAATATTCTGAACTGTACAATTAAATGTATAGTAGTTTATATTTATAACCATACAAGTTTGCACAGCGTATGACAATGACTAACTGGATTGTTTTTTGTGAGAGACTTTTGGAATCAGTCTCTTTATTTTACAGTTTATATAAGTATATATTATATATACACATAATTAGTATATATTATATATATATACACATAATTATTATATAGTAAGTATAACCCAATTGGCTTAGAAATGAGACAGATTAGTTTTACTTTCTTAGGTCTTTTTGAGAGTACTTATGCAAGTTATATGAATTTTAAGCTATGTGAAGAATCAAAAAGTTCACTGCTTAGAATTTCCTCCCATATTTTGAATTATGACTAAATGCTTCTCATTTGCTTGAAAATGGCTACTTGTCTTAATTAAGTGAATTGTCAATAGTGTATGTTTACTTAGCCAATTTCTTTTCCATAAGTAAACTTCTTTCAATGTCATGATAACTATAAATGCCAAACTGATAGATTCTGATTTAGAGATTTTTACTAACTTAACACAGAATTCTCCTAGCATTAAAAAAAAATGTGTCAAAGCATTTAAGCATCATCTAATTAATTACTTGTTATACAAATTTAGAGCTTTGATTCCATATGAAATGCTTTTCAGCTCATTTTATTAACAATTTTGTTTGAGTATAATGTTTAGAATTTTGCTCTTTTGCTTTTAAGCTTTTTATCTCAAATAGAAAAGTCTTACCTTAGTCTGCATTTCAACAATTGCAGAAGCTTTCATGATAGAAGTGCCTTTTCTTAATACTTAATGTTCTCCATTTTAACATACACATAGGATGGCTGTGGGAAACTGCATCATTTAGAAGTAGCATAAGGGACATTATAACCTACTATATTTGTTTTCACTGTGCAATATAAGCTATTGAAGGAGAATCAAATGGATATTCTTCATTTTTGGTTTATGCACTGTAGCCAGAAGACAGGAGCTTGGTGTCCAATCCCAGCTCTGTCACATATACCTAGTGCCTCTGCCTTTCTTCCCTATTCTTTATATAAAGGTGAGCTTCTTACAAGAAGATCATTAGAAAGGTGTAAAACATCCTTAAAATTCATGTATAGTTTTCAGATGGAAAACTAGAAAAGGTTTTATGTAAAGGGACCAAATATTCAGCAGTAAAACAGTTTCTCCAACTATAGTACACAGATTGAGCTCTCTGTGAGGATATTATGTGGGAAAAAATGGAATTTTAACTCAGAGACATAAATTTACATTGATTATTTAAATCAGAATTATTCATTTCTCACTAGGCTGCTTTATTTCAAAATTTTAACAAGATATCATTAAATCACATCATGCCAAATTTTAATTATTTCCATGTAATTGCAGATGAGTTTAAAAAAAGCAAGGCCTCTCAAAATACTTTAATCACAAAAATAAGTGTTTCAACAATATTTTAGTAGCATAAATTTCCTTTTTATTGTGGCATTTTAATATTAAATATAATTCAAATCCTCCCGTAACATTTTACCTTGAACAAACAGCATGATATTAGTAGGAAATGGTACACATTAAATGTCTGCTTGATTGTAAGAAAAGAACTCATGGAAACTTAAAAGAGAAAATAATGATTACTCACCACGTCTTAGGGCACGATCTTCTTTCAGATGTATTAGCAGCTGATGCTTTCTCAAAGTTGAGTAAACCTGAGAAAGCTGATGAACTGAGCTGTAGACCCTTCAGTGTGACTTTTATATATATGTCTTCCACACACTGAGAAGCTTTTTTATTGTTACAGATGACGTCACTCCCAATTCTCTGAATTTCAACTATAGGATCAGAGAGCAGCACACACACTCCCATGGGGCGGTGCTCATTCTTCTTAAATTTTAGATAATTGGATATTAAAAGGAAAACAGTGTGGGCTGAGAAAAGTGTTTATGGAAAGATTTCTAACACAAAGTGAATTGTAATTCTGATTGGATTAATGAATCTATATTCCAAAAAAAGAATATATATTTATAAATATTATATATATATATATATATATTTCTTTAGGAATTCTAAAAGAAATCAACTTTGAATATTCATTGGAAGGACTAATGCTGATGCTGAATCTCCAATACTTTTGCCATCTGGTTCGAAGCACCGACTCATTGGAAAGGACCCTGATGCTGGGAAAGATAGAGAGCAAAAGGAGAAGGACGTGGCAGAGAATAAGATGGTTAGATAGCATCACAGACTCAATGAACATGAATCTGAGGAAACGCTGGAAGACAGTGAAAGACGGGGGAGCCTAGTGTGCTGCAGTCCATGGGGTTGTAAAGAGTTGGACATGAATTAGCAACAAAATTCAAAAAAAAGTCCAATTTCAAAAATTTATTATTAAGTCATCATCTTATTGCAGGCTTCCCTCGTAGCTCAGTCGGTAAAGAATCTGCCTGCAATGCAGAAGACCTGGGTTTGATTCCTGGGTCGGGAAGATCCCGTGGAGAAGGAAATGGCAACCCACTCCAGTATTCTTGCCTAGAGAATCCCATGAACAGAGGAGCCTGGCAAACTACAGTCCATGGGGGTCACAAGAGTCGGATACAACTTAGTAACTAAACCATCACCACATCATCTTGTTGTATTTGAAAGTGAAATTGAAAATAAGTGTATTTCTTATAGCCATAACATTGGCACAATTATTATGAGGATTATAATGAATCATATTACATTATGCTTACTTTACAAGCCATATTGAACCAATCTATATCATTCCTGATCTTGTTTCAAAAAAAAATATGTACAATGCTTTTCTTAAAGGAAGTATTAAAAATATTTTGAGAATATGCTCTCAGTACATAATTTTAAAGGCTTCAAAAGTAAAACTATTTTAAAATTCATTTACCTTATATTTTTATCCCTTTTTATTTTAGTTTTCAATAAAAACACTTGAAAAGCAGTAACTGTATGCCAGACCCACTGCAGTATTCTTGCTTGGGAAATCCAGTGGACAGAGGAACCTGGCAGGATACAGTCCATGGGGTGGCAAACAATCAGACATGACTGTGCAACTAAGCAACAATAACTGTATGCCAGGCCTTCCGTATATTATCCAACTAAGTCTTCATAGCAATCCTTTAAAATGAATCCTATTATTAACCCCATTTTCACTTGAGGAAACTACTGGGGTTGGAGAGTAGAGAAGATGGAATTCAACAAAGTCTTTACGACTCCAGAGCTATTTTGATTCTTACTACCTCAGTTTCCTGTTAGAAATGTAGCCCAAATTGAGAGAGTGGTACTGACATATATACACTGCCAGGTGTAGAATAGCTAGATAGTTGAAAGCTGCTATATGGCACAGGGAGTTCAGCTCAGCTCTATGATAACCTAGAGGGGTGGGATGGAGCAGGTGGCTCACGAGGGAGGAGATATATGTATACATATAGCTGATTCACATTGTTGTAGAGCAGAAACTAACACATTGTAAAGCAATTATCCTCCAATTAAAAATAAAACATAAAAAAATTATATAGCCCTTCTTTGAACCCCAGTCTTCTTCACTCTAATTTGCCCAACCCTTTGCAGCCTCTTTGCACAGGAATTGGGTCTTGTTTCTCATGCTCCCCACCTAGTGAGGAAGGACCTGCTCTAAAACCTATGGAGGCAAGATGCTGCCACCTGTCTAATTTTAAATACTGCTACAGCCTGGTCCCCATCTATTGACTAAACCCCTTGAATCCTCTTGGTATGTCTAAGGTTCATTTAGGCAGCTTGCCTCCCAACAAAAGCCCCAGAATTGGATCAGTTCTCTTAGCTCTGCGCCTACTCAGTCTTCATGTTATCCTCTTTACTGCTGACTCTTGCCAAGGTTTGCCTCTACATCAAGTAAGAGCCAATCCAAATTTAAAATACCTGTACAAAGTCTACAATGAAAGGTACATGTTAGTGCTGCTCTGAGAAATCCTCTACATTGGGCAAATCTCACTTGAAGTTGCTCCAGGCTTCGTTTCAGAAGTGTTAGAGACTAACTGTGACATGTCTGGAGAATATGAACCATGTTGGTGAAAATGTTGATAAACATGACATCTCAGAAGGAGTTGAATAAAACTGGGAAAGACTTGGAATGATGATATAGTTGTTTTTAATTCTTTATAGGGTTTCCATAAGGAAGAGGGAATATTTTCTGTGGTTTAAGTAGGAAGGACTGAGTCCAGTGGCTAAAGACTACAGGAACGCAAATTTGAGCTCAACGTGGATATTATAATTGTTAAAATAAAGAATATCTTCCTAAAAGTGAGTTCCCAGTCACTGGAAGTATTCAAATATAAGCTCAGTAAGCATTTATCAGAGATACCATAGAGAGTCATACAGAGCAGAAAGTTGAACTAGATAACCAAGAGTTCCTTTTTGACTGGAAAAAAAACAACTACAACTATTGTTTTGATCCTTTAAAACTCTTCTGATGTAAAGTCTAAACCTGATGTTTGTGTATCATTTTTTATTATACTCTGTTGAGAGGAAGGAGAATTGGGAAAACAAATGATTTCATAAGCACATTTTTTCATTATTATTATAAAGCCATGTTTAATCTTGTAATTTGGAGATTTTTCTGCTTCTTTGGGTGTGTTTGATATAATTGACAATCTTTCAGGAATATTGAAAACAGTGCTTTCACTGTCTTCCTCTTATTACAATTATTTAAAAATAGATTGCTATATTGAAGACAATCACATTATTAAGCTAGTTTTACAGGAAAATAAAGAAAACAGACAAGGTTTATTCATTCAAAAAATGCATTGAGTATCTGCTAGATATCTGCCACAAATTGTGTTAGTCATTACATGATTGAGACACAATCCCTGCCCTGAAATTTGACACATAAATTAGAATATAATATAATAGGCGTTGTAGTAGTCATATTAACAGAGGCTTGTAAAAAGCACAGAGGAAGAAGTGACTAATTTACTGGAGCTGTTGGAAGCTGTTTTACTGAAAAGCTAAAGTATTCTCAAGGAGGAATATGAGTTTTCCATAACATAAGGTGAGAAAAGAAAAAAGGAATAGCATGTGCAGAGGCATGGAGGCTATGAAGACTGAATATGTGCTAATAGGAGGAGAGAGGACATGGTAATGACCCTTTTAAAAAGTAAGTATGGCACAAATTGTGGAAGGCTTGTGTGTGATGTGCCTAGGGGTTTTATTTTGTAGTCCTTTCTAAACTCATATGTCCAGCTGTTTGCCACCCAGGGACTATAGCCCGCCAGGCTCCTCTGTCCATGGGATTTTCCAAGCAAGAATACTGGAGTGGGTCTGGCATACAGTTACTGCCTGTAAAGTACAACTCTGACCTTCCCACAAAGAAGAGATATAGCTTCCAAGATTTGGTTCATAGTTTATCTGAACCATCAACCTTTGGGACTGCAGACATTAGATAGAAGGAAACCATTTAGGAATAAGAGGGCTAAGGGCTATGCGGGCACAAGAAGCTGATGTCACAGTGACAGGGAAAAGCTGAGCACAGCTTTTTCGTTTGAAAAGCTCAGCCTTTCTTAATGCTCTCAAATTCTCTGAAGCCAGGGTCAGACAACCTACTATATTCCTCGTATTTGGGAAGGATAAAGGACCATGTGTTGTTCCCTCTTGCATTGTGAGAGGTTTAATCTTAGACTGACACTTTTTTCTTCTGTTTGTTCAGTAGGAATTACTATGGTTTGGAGGAACTTAACATCAAGAAGAAATTTCCAGGGCTGGAAAATACAGCTATAGTTCTCCTAATTCCATGTTTTTTGACAGATTGGATGATGACTATCTTAACAGTTGACCTACTCTTTTGCTTTAAGCTCTCCTGTGGGATATTGAGCTACTGAGCTCTTGATCTATCAGAAACAACTTTACTCCCTCCTACTCACCAGCCCCCAGACTTTTCTGCTGTTAGAGATGAGTAAAAATGTTTTAAAGGACAGCACATAGCAACTGTTGAATTTTCCATGTGTTTTTTTGTAATAGTTTTTTATTTTTATTTTTCCATAGCTTTGTATTGATGGCTATTGTGAGTGTGGTTCTCTGATAGGCAGCCTTTAATAAGCCATTGATCCCTTTATATTTATGAGCTGTTATAAACCCTGGGCTCCATTATACGTGAGTAGCCATTCAAAAATGAAATGTACAGCTACCTTCACAAATGTTATAAAATACTGCTGTTGCTTTTTGTCCATTCTATTAGTGAGTGTGCATTCCTGCATGTGTTTACAGCCTTCACCATGCTTATGTGAAATGGAGGAGTGTTAAGATGATAAGGATTGTTTTCATAGTCAGAAAGAGGCATCTCTACAGGTGGGGGCTGAGGGTAAATAAATACTAAGATTCTGGATGCCAGGGATGAGATAGTGTGGGGGAAATACAGCAGGACAGTGGGTATTGATTTCCCATTAGAGAAGCTTTAAGTCAAAGGATCTGGATGCTCAGAATCTCAGTTAAGGATGCCAACATGTCAATCTAAATTACCATTTCAGTCCAACATAGTAAAGATTTGTTGAGCACTTAAAATCAACTAGTTAAGAAACAGTAGCAATTTCTCTGCTCACAATCTTCTCCCTGAACTTTGTTTTCTCGTGATTTTTTCAAGTTGGAGCATCTTAACTTTCTCAGATCTCAAATTCAACAACATCTCAAAGTAGAATACTGCCTTCCCTTTCAGAGATGAGCTATTTTATGTGAAAGTATTTTGCATGTAACTGGCATTCAAAAAATGTACATTGAATCTAAATCAGAAAGGAAAGTGTCCTTTGCCCATTCTTTCACAGAGATCCAGCCTCATTTCGGGAGTCCCCAGGAGTAAACATGGAGAGGGTTGAGTTCCAAAAGTCAATCTGCTCTCTTCCACCAAGATCCATTCGCCCAGCCTCCTGAATTGCAGAGAATTCTGAGGCAGTAGATAGTTGTGGTGTTCATAAATTCCATTTTGAATTTGCTAATTGCACAAGGAATTGTAAAATTTAAACTGAAAATTAAGCATATCTTCATATTATTGGTAACAAAATGTACAACAAAATGTTGAAGAGTGGATTCCAACACAAGTTAAACTGACAGGCAGCCCTTGAAGCTATGACCTTCTCATATCCATCCATCTAGAAGCACTATGCAGTGAAAATGCTCAGGACTTGAAGATGGAAGTTGAGGGCAAAGGTCTGGCACTTACTAGTTGTACAACCCAGGATAAGTCATGTTATTGTGAGGATCACGTAGAATAATATATATGAATGCATTTTGTCAACTGCATACCTGGTATTAATTAAAATCACAACTATTGATAACAATAATTATTTTTATAAATCCTGTTAAGGTCATGTAATTCCAGTTTGCAGCTTTGGTGTCCCCCTTTCAAGCTAATTGCATGACATTTCAAACACCACAGAGCTGATCTAAAGGCTTAACCTAGAATGCTATTGACTTCATCTTTCAACAATGAATAGAATCTTTAGCATGGCTTAACTCAAAAAACTGTCCAGAAGAATAATCTAAAGGGTACAAAGAGAGGCATGAAAATGAGCTTCTGTATTTCCCTGCCAGGGACATTCTTCAGATGTCCAGGACACCAGTAAAGTATGAAAAAGTCACTGTGAAACAATTCCAAATATACTCATGTGGCTGGTTATTTTACAAAATCAATTATAAGGAAGGTCATAGTGGAAAAAGCACTAAATTTGGAGTCAGAATACTTGAGTTCAGATCCTGACATCAGTAGGATCGATCACTAGATTCAAAAATAAAAACACAGAACACCACTCAACAATAATGTATTTTATACTTAAAGTTTTATTAAGAGGCTAAATCTCCTGTTAAATGTTTTTTCCACAATTAAAAAGAAAGAAAGAAAGAATTAGGGAATTCCCTGGCAGTTCAGTGCTTAGGAGTCCGAACTTCCCTTGCCAAGGGCCCAGGTTCAATCCTTGGTTGGGGAACTAAGATCCCACAAGCTGCATGACGTGGCCAAAAAATTAACAATAAAAAAACCCCACAGGAATTAAAAAACCCATAGGACAACCAGTTAAATTTGAATGATTTCTAAGTACCTATGCAAATACATACTGAAATTAAAAAAGATATTGCATGGGGCATGTGTGTAGTAAAAATTATATGTGTTTATCTGAAATATCTGAGTTCCACACCTCCTTCTTAAATTATATTTCCCTTATGATTTGGCTTTTCTACTTTGTAGAATTTCCTTATATGATTTCTTGCTGTTACAGTCTATGTTCCAGCTATATTGTAACTTAGCTTGTATAGTGACTACATCCAAATTATTTTATTCTTTTCTGGATTGAACACATATTAATGAGAAAAAATGCTCAGGATTATCATTCAAGGGGGTATCCTGAACCTGTACAGGAATAAAATCAACTCCAAGAACTTCTCTTCAAATTTGATTTGCTCATGGTATGAACTACTTTTCTTGGAATCATCTTTCATCACATGAACTACTTTTCCCTTTCTTCAAAATTACGTTTCATCTCTTGATCAATGACTTTTTAAATTTTTATCCACTGACAAAAAAGAATATTGTCAAAAACACTGATTCCCCTCTTCTTCAACACTACACATGATGATTTCATTTGTTGCCATGCTGGGCAAGTATTCAGACTACGCATGTAAACAATCAAATTCCTTAAGGGATGAAATCCACTGGAAAAGATAGCTATGGCAGGTACCATAATTATTGTCCACTTCAAGTCAAAATTATTTTTCCTCTTCATAAGTAATGTTATCCCTTTTAAGAACAAGCTCCTAAAGGGAAACATTTTTTTTTATCGATTCTTGTTGAACATATTTAATAAGTTCCTATAAGCAATGGACCACTTTAATAACACTGCTGCTCTTATTTTAATATGCATAATCTGACTGCTAAAGAAATATTGAAAACCTTGTATAAAAATAAATAAGCCTCATTCAATAGTGTATTTAAAAAGTCTGTAAGAATTTTGGGAACATTTTCTTTAGGAAGTATTTTAATGCATCAGGTAAACTGAGGATTCTTTAACTGTATTTATTAAAGAGAAGTCAATGGGTTTTTTAATGTGAGAGAATTGGATACTACTACTGAATGCCAACAAAATCACAAAAATCATTTAATCATTCAGTTTGAACAAGATCAATTTTGAACCCTGTCTTTTAATTAATAAAAAAGTCAATACTGGCTCATGATTATTACAAATGTACTATATTAATATAATAGTCTAATGATTGAGGAAGATCTGCATAGAGGTGGATTTATGGGAATGCTCTTTTGTTACTTGGTTAAATTTTCTGTAAATCTAAAACTCTTCTAAAAAAGTGAAGTCCATTCATTTTTAATATAATCTCTTTAAATTTATTTATTGATTGATTGATTTATGGCTGCACTGGGCCTTTGTTAATGCATGCAAGTTTTCTCTAGTTGCGGTGAGCAGGGGCCACTCTCTTGTTGCAGAGCACATGCTCTAGGGTACTCAGTCTTCAGTAGTTGCAGTATTTGGGCTTTAGTAGTTGTGGTGTAGTGGCTTAGCTGCCACGTGGCATGTGGAATCTTCCAGGATCAGGGACTGATACCATGTTCCCTGCAGTGGCAGGCAGATTCTTAATCTCTGGACCACCAGAAAAGTCCTAAATTCTTTTATTTATTTATTTGGCTGTGTTGGCTCTTATTCGCAGCACTAGAGATCTTCGTTGTGGCATGCAGGATCAGTCTTTAGCTGTGGTTGTGGCAGGTGAATTCTTAGTAACTCTCAGTTGCGGCATGTGGGAACTAGTTCCCTGACTCGGGATCGAATTCCAGCCCTGCATTAGGAGTGCAGAATCTTAGCCACTGGACCACCAAGGAAGTTCTCAAAGTCTACTCATTTTTAAAAAGCTCATGGAGATATGGCAGGACAAGATAAATCAGTGGCAATTTAAGAAAAAAAAGTTTAGAAAGTAAATTGAGAACTAGATAGGTGACTGGATACCTCAAAATCAAGCCAATGTTTTGTTCATCTATTATCACTTTTCATAGCACTTTATATTATGCACTGTCTTATTTGGGTCTCACATTATCTTTGAGGAAATATTATTTCTAGCTTTTATGTGAGAAGTTGAAGCTTGAACTTATAAAGTTATTGGTTCAAGATTACTCAGCTAGTGAAGGAACAAGGCCTTGAATTTAAATCTACGTCTCTTATATCCATGGCTTTTCCCTCAATGTAGGATTACAGAGAATAAAAAGTGAATAGAATGGAAGAAGGGAGTTAAATCCAGAACATATCTGCTAAGATGCTGGAAAGGATGGTATTATAGAGAAGGTCAGGCATGAATCTTGAACACCCAGGACTGATCTCCTTTAGAATGGACTGGTTGGATCTCCTCGAAGTTCAAGGGACTCTCAAGAGTCTTCTCCAACACCACAGTTCAAAAGCATCAATTCTTCAGCACTCAGCTTTCTTTATAGTCCAACTCTTACATCCATACATGACCACTGGAAAAACCATAGCCTTGACTATATGGACCTTTGTTGGCAAACTAATGTCTCTGCTTTTTAATATGCTGTCTAGGTTGGTCATAACTTTCCTTCCAAGGAGTAAGCATCTTTTAATTTCATTGTTGCAAACACCATTTGCAGTGATTTTGGAGCCCAGAAAAATAAAGTCAGCCACTGTTTCCACTCTTTCCCCATCTATCTGTCATGAAGTGATGGGACCAGATGCCATGATCTTAGTTTTCTGAATGTTGAGCTTTAAGCCAACTTTTTCATTCTCCTCTTTCACTTTCATCAAGAGGCTCTTTAGTCCTTCTTCACTTTCTGCCATAAGGGTGGTGTCATCTGCATATCTGAAGTTATTGATATTTCTCCCGGGAATCTCGATTCCAGCTTGTTCTTCCTCCAGCCCAGTGTTTCTCATGATGTACTCTGCATATAAGTTAAATAAGCAGTGATTTTGGAGCCCAAGAAAATAAAGCCTCTCACTGTTTCCGTTATTTCCCCATCTATCTGCCATGAAGTGATGGGACTGGATGCCATGATCTTAGTTTTTTGAATATTGACGTTTTAAGCCAGCTTCTTCACTCTCTTCTTTCACCTTCATCAAGAAGCTCTTTAGTTCCTCCTCACTTTCTACCATAAGGGTGTTGTCATCTGCATATCTGAAGTTATTGATATTTCTCCTGGCAGTCTTGATGCCAGCTTGTGCTTCATCCAGCCTGGCATTTTTCATGATGTACTCTGCATATAAGTTAAATAACAGGGTGACAATATACAGCCTTGACATACTCCTTTCCCAGTTTGGAACCAGTATTGTTGTTCCATGTCAGGTCCTAACTGTTGATTCTTGATCAGCATACAGGTTTCTCAGAAGGCATTTAAGATTGTCTGGTTTTCCCATCTCTTTAAGAATTTCCCACAGTTTTTTGTGATCCACACAGTCAAAGGTTTTTGTGCAGTCAGTGAAACAGAAATAGACGTTTTTCTGGAATTCTCTTACTTTTTCTATGATCCAACGGATGTTGGATATTTGATCAATGGTTCCTTTGCCTTTTCTAAATCTAGCTTGAGCATTTGGAAGTTCTCGGTTCATGTATTGTTGAAGCGTCTCTTGAGAATTTTGAGCATTACTTTCCTAGCGTGTGAAATAAGTGCAGTTGTGCAGTGGTTTGAACATTCTTTGGCACTACCTTTCTTTGGGATTGGAATGAAAACAGACCTTTTCCAGTCCTGTGGCCACTGCTGAGTTTTCCAAATTTGCTGGCATATCAAGTGCAGCACTTTAACAGCATCATCTTTTAGGATCTGAAAAAGCTCAGCTGTAATTCCATCACTTCCACTAGGTTTGTTTATAGTGATGCTTCCTAAGGGCCACTTGACTTCGCACTCCAGGAGGTCTGGTTCAAGATGAGGGATCACATCATCATGGTTATCTGAGTCATTAAGATCTCTTGTGTATAGTTCTTCCATGTATTCTTGCCACCTTGTCTTAATATCTTCTGCTTCTGTTAAGTCCATACTGTTTCTGTCCTTTATTCTGCCCATCTTTGAAATGTTCCCTTGGTATCTCTAATTTTCTTGAAGAGATCTCTATTCTTTCTCATTCTATTGTTTTCCTCTATTTCTTTGCAGGAAATAATAGTGCAGTGATAAAGCAGGATTCTAGTTCCTCCTCAAGGGAAATACATAACAATATCTTTGACTCTTTCCATAGGAACTAAGGCCCCCACCCCAGTGGAGGAAAGTAACTACATGCTCAACACTGCTATATTACCTCCCCACCAACCTATGAGAAGAAAGTCGGCATACAGTGGAAGATAAAGACTCTGACCTCCTCCCCGACGATTAACATCCCCTTTCTCCTTTTAAAATTTTTCTTGGACAAGCAGAATCTTTGGAGTTGGTTCTTGAGCATGAGTCCTCCTTCTCCCCTGGTTGCCAGTCACCTAAATAAAGTGAACTTTCCTTTCCAAACAATCAAGTGGCCAACCTTCCAAGTGGCCGGCAGCTGAATGTGAGTTCTGTAACATACTGTCCACTTACCCTACCTAATACACAGAGACACACACACTGAATAGTATATTAAAGTGTGTTTCACTATATTATAAATCAGTTTCTCTAATCTCTAAAGTTATTTTGATCTTCTTGAGCTCCCCAAGAGCTAATTAGCAGGGGCATAAAAATTCTTAATTTGATTTAGTTTAAAAATGAGTTCCAGGATTTCCTTGGTGGTCCAGTGGTTAAGAATCTGTCTTGCAGTGTGGGGAACACAGAGTCTATCCCTGGTCAGGGAACTAAGATCCCACATGCCTGGGGGCAACTAAGCTACAACTAGAGAAAACCCTTATGCCACAATGAAGACCCAGTGTAGCCAAAAATGAAAGAGTTCAATTACACATCATTATTAAGTGGGATTTATTTTGGTAATGCAAAGATGGTTTAACATGCCAAAATCAATTAATGTACTATATCACATTAACAGAATGAAGGGGGAAAAATACCACACGATCATCTCAATTGATAAAAAGCATTTAACAAGATTCGACACCCTTCCGTGATAAAAACATTCAACAAACTAGAAAGAGAAGGAAATTACCTCAGCATAATAAAGGTTATATATGAAAAATCCACAACTTACACTCAAAGATGAAAGACAGAAAGCATTTTTTCCAAGAACAGGAAAAAAAAAGCTGGCTTTTGCCACTTTTATTCAACATCATACTAGAAGTCCTAGCCAGAGCAATTTAAGGCAAGAAAAGGAGATAAAAGGCATCCAAATTGAAAAGGAAGTAAAATAATCTCTGTCCATGGATAACACGTACATAGAAACTCTTAAAAATTTTAACACAAACACACACACACATATAACCTGTTAAGAGCGAATAAATAAACTCAGCAAAGTTGTAGAATACAAAATCAACAACATTAGTTGCATTAATTTATACTAATAAAGAACACCCCCCCAATTAAGAAGACAGTTCTATTTATAATAGCAAAAAAGAATAAAATACTTAAGAATAAACATAACTGTGGAGGTAAGAGACTTGTATACTTGTATAGTAAAAACGACAAAACGTTGTTGAAAGAAATTAAAGACAGCAATAAACAGAAAGGCAACCCAGGGAGTTTCCTGGTGACCTAGTGGTTCAGAACCCAGCTGGCAATGCAGAGGAGGTACGTTCTATCCCTGGTCAGGAAACTAAGATCCCACATGCCATGGAGCAACTAAGCCCATTTGCAGCTCCTGAGTCTTCGCAATCCAGAGCCCCTGAGTCACAACTAGAGTCTGTGCGCCACATGACACGACGAAGATCCCATGTGTCTCAATCAAGGTCTATTGCAGCCAAATTAATTATTTTTTAAAAAGGCAACACAATTTCATGGATGGAAGACAATTGTTTTTTGGCTATAGTGCTCAGCTTTGCAGGATCTTGCTTCCAGGATCAGAGATCAAACCCAAACCCTCCGCAGCAGAAGCAGACTGTCTTACTAGCCACTGGTGTGTGTGTTCAGTTGCTAAGCCACGTTCGACTCTTTGCAACCCGCGGTCTGCAACACACCAGGCTTCTGTGTCCTTCACTATCTCCTGGAGGTTGCTCAAATCCATGTTCATTGAGTAGTTCACGCTGTGTAACCATCCCATCCTCCACTGCCCCTTTCTCCTTTCACCTTCAGTCTTTCCCAGCATCAGGGTCTTTTTCAGTGAGTTGGCTATTCTCATCAGGTGGCCAAAGTATAGGAGCTTCAGCTTCAGCATCAGTCCTTCCAAAGAATAGTCAGGGTTAATTTCCTTTAGGATTGACTGATTTGGTCTCCTTGTAGTCCAAGGGTCCAACCACTGGGCAACCAGGGAATTCCCAAGAAAACTGAATATTTCTAAGGTGTCAATATTACTCAAAGCAATCTACAGATTCAGTGCAATCTCCAAAAAGAATCTCAAGTGGTGTTTTTTGAAAAAATAGAAAAATCTATCTAAAATTCATATAAAATCTCAAGGGAACTGTGCTTCCAATACAGAGGATCTGGGTTCAATCCCTTGTCAGGGAACTAAGATCTCACATGCTGTACAGAGGGGAAAAAAAAAAAAAAAAAAAACCACCTCAAAATGGATCAAAGACTTATATGTAAGACCTATAAGTATAAAACTCCCAGAAGAAAATACAGGCCAAAAGCTGCACAACATTGAATTTGGCAGTGACTTCCTGGATATGACACCCCAGGCACAGGTGACAAAATTAAAAACAGACAAATTGGACTTCACGACAATTTTTAAATTTTGTATATCAAAAGACAACAGAATGAAAAGGCACTCTGTGCATGGGAGGAAGTATTTACGAATACCATATTTGATAAGGGATTAACATCTAAATTAAAGAACTCCAAAAACTCAACAACAAAACAACCTGCATCTGGATAATGGCACTAACATCCAGAAAATCCATTCTCCACACAGTTGCGAGAATTGTCACTTCAAAACAGAAACAGATCATATCATACACTCACCAACAAACTTCTAGTGTTTTCCTATTTTAGAATAAAATCCAAACTGATAACCGTGATCAGAGATGCTTGACATGAAGTGACCTCTCTCTACCTCACCTCTTTTCACTCTCCCCACATCCTTTTCTACTAAAAAAAAAAAAAAAAAAAAAGCCTACAGCAGAATATCCTAAGAATCCCTCTTCTCAACAGACAATGTGAACAATTTCAAATCACCTATTCAAAGTCTGCTCCTTCCCTTAGGTAATTTTGCATGAACCAAATCTGTATTCTGAGGCTCTGTTTTTTCCCTTGGCTACTTGACAAATACCTGCACATCCCTAAGATCCAGACCAGTTATAACCTCCTCTGTGAGGCCTGCATGAACACTGAGCACCAAGATAATGCCGAGGCACTTTGTACTCATCTTTATCAAAGCGCTGAAAATGGCAGCCAAGGCTGGAACCCAAGTCTAGCTATTTCCCTTACCCACACCACTTCTGACATTAACTTCTAAGCTGTGACACTTGCAAACTGACCAATGAATCTCAAAACAGAAGGCCAGTAAAAATTTGGAGATTGTCTTTTCAGGAAAACAACAGTTGTGTGACAGTGATTTGAGTACTGTGGTCATTTCTTTTCATACTTGAACATTTTTTGTTTTTTTGCCACAAACCCCCTCAATAAGTTTTTTAATTATCTGAAATTAAAGAGAGAGATCAAGTGTACATGTGTTTAGTAGCTATGGAGTATAACAACAGTAAGCAATTTTATGTGTCTCTGAGTCAGAAATCTATGCAGATTCTTCTTGGCCCCTCCATGGCAAATTCCATTCACTTTCCAGTTGCCCTCGGTTCCCATTAATCTCCAAACCATTAATTTCTAGGACTAATGGAAAGCTTTCTAAGTCCCTTCCACTTTAACCTCCTGTTTTACACATTAATATACAGTCCATTTTGTACTGTTAACTGTTGCTGTTGTTCCATCACAAAATCATGTCCAGCTCTTTGTGACTCCATGGACTGCAGCGTGCCAGGCTTCCCCGTCCTTCACTGTCTCCCAGAGTTTGCTCAAATTCATGTCCATTGAGTCAGTGAAGCCATCCAACCATCACATCCTCTGTTGCCCCCTTCTCCTCCTGCCCTCAATCGTTCCCAGCATCAGGGTCTTTTTCAGTAAGCTGGCTCTTCACATCATTTTCCAATGAGTGGCTAAAGTACTGGAGCTTCAGCTACAGCATCAGTCCTTCTAATGAATATTCAGGGTTGACTTTCTTTAGGATTGACTTGTTTAATCACCTTGCTATTACCTATGGAACTCACATATTCCACAGCAGTGCAGGAGCCTCCCTTACTACGTTTTAAGGTAAAGCTACAATTTCTACAAAGATATCTTTTCCACAAAATCACTTCTATACATCTTCATAGTCTAAAAGTGTGTGAGAAAGTTTGAAAGTCATGGAATGAGCTTTCTCTCATTTCCTTTGTAAATTCTGTTATGGAGCTCTGTTTCATACACACATTGATGTCTGATACCTCTATACTTAGCATCATTGTGCAAACTAAGGCCAGGGCAGTCATTTCTAATACCATGTTATATTACTATATGTATTAGGAATCCAATACTGCATTACAAATTGCCCCCAAACTTGGTGGCTTAAAGCAATAATAATTATTTGTGATTTCCACTGTTTCTGTAGTCAGGAATTCATTAGTGATTTGGCTCGTCAGTTTTGTGATAGGTCTTTCCTGAGGTTGCAGTCAAGATATTGGTTGGGGCTACAGTCATTTCTCTAAATTTGAAATACCGATTTTTTAAAAATTTAAATTCTGATTTCCCAATGACTCTAACATGTTTTTATTAGTCCTAAGTGTTCATCCAAATTCTGATTGTATATCTCCACTTGTTAACTGAATCCTATGACTTAAACTAACCTGCAGCTCCACGTCATCAAACTGAAAGTATCAATGTTGTGCTTTAACTGGCTTCTTGAAACAGCTATCAACAAATATTTATCTGGGGCCTACTCTGTGTCAGCCTTGGATTAGGTGCTGGCATTAAACAAAATGAGAATAAACAGCAAGTGACCTTGAGGAACTCATAATTTAGGTAAGAGAACCAGAAGCTAATGAAAGAGTGAATGTGCAAATGAGCAATGGCCAGGTCATACATAAAAGTAGGACTGTGGCCTACAGCCTGCAGCAACATACTCAGGAAACCAGTCCCTCATCAAAACAAATAACACACAAAGCCAGGCTTCTGTAAATCAGACTTGCAGAGAGCTTGCTACCTCTGGTAGCAGCCCAGGAAGCTAAACAATAACATCTGTAACAATTGGCTTTAAATGGCAAGGACTTGATTGATAACAGTTTCTCTAATTTTGTCCCTGCTTCCAACTTAGGATCAACCAAACAAAGCCAAATATGTACCCCTAACCAACCACATAGGATGCTCTACTTCTGTTACTGAGTCCAAGCTCACTCTGCTCGCCGCACAATAGACCAATGAATCCAAGAAATGAGGTGTAGAGGCAAGGAAGAGACTTTAATTGGGGAGCCGGCAGACTGAGAAGATGGCAGACTAGTGACTCAAAATAACCATATTATTAGGGTCTGGATGCCAGGTTGTTTTATAGATCAGAGAGAAAGAGCAATGAGGAACTAAAGTCAAAAGGCAGAGCAGAAAGACAGATGCAATGGGGAAGTAAACTGAAAGGGTCTTCAGTCTGGTAAAACATCTCCAAGGACATGTCTAGCCTTCAGAAGGAGTGTGTTAATCTTCACAGGTGGGCAGGGACAAACTATCTCCCCTTGAGCTGAACAAAGGCACTGTAGTTTACAGTCAAGCAGAGGGGCAGGGTCCTCCAGGCAAGCCATTGAGTATGATTATAATAATAAAAGCAAGTCAAAGAAAGTTCCCAACACAGAGTCAGAATTGGCTTCCTCCCTGCAGCACTCCCACCTCAGCTTTACCTTGGCAACAGCCTCTAATCATGGCATATTGAAGCCTCCACTTTTTTCCACTATAAAACTTTATCCTTCCTCTGCCTGCAAAATGCAAATGACAGTGTCTGGCTCCCTTGCTGTAGCATGTTTAGAATAAATAGACTTTGTTTATTCCGTTTGGTTGGTCTTTGTTTTTTTCCATACCAACGTCCACATAACTGTGGGATAAATGCCTTAATGGCAGCTACGGAAAGGCAAAGTGCTGTCGGATCCCAAGGTAGATGGAGAAGTTGTAAAGAAAATTTTCTCAGAAGAGGTAGCCTTCATGCTGGGTCTTCAAAATTAGGAATTATGTTATTACTTAAAAATTTTGCATGTATATCTTGTCTCTATAATTAGATCAAGAGCAATTCATGGAAGGTAAGCTGAAAGAAACAAAGTTTCAGATTCCAAAGGGTCATTAGAGATGATTTAGGGCCTCCCTGGTGACTCAGATGGGAAAGAATCTGCCTGCAATGCATGGAGCCCTGGATTTGATCCCTGGGTTGGGAAGATCCCCTGGAGAAGGGAATGGCTACCCACTCTAGCATTCTTGCCTGGAAAATCCCATGGACAGAGGAGTCTGACAGGCTACAGTCCACGGGGTTGCAAAGAGTCGGACACACTAAGCAACTGACACCCACTTAGAGATGATTTAAACCAACACCTTCATGGTTTCTAACTACTGTAGACTGAAGGTTTGTGTCCTCAGAAGATTCATATGTTGAAACCTAATTCTCAGTGTGGGGGTATTTGGAGGTGGGGTCTTTGGTAGGTAATTAGGTCATGAGGGTGGAGTCCTCATGAGTGGGATTATTGCCCTCATAAAAAAGACCCCAGAGAGTTCCCTCACCCTTTTTCTACATGCTAGGAGGCAGAGAGAAGACAGCAGTCTGTGAGTCCAGAAGGCTGGTTCACTGGGCACTGAATCTTCAGGCACCTTGATCTTGGGCTTCCTAGTTTCTGAAACATAAATAACTTTTTGTTATAAAGCCATCCAGTCCACAGCTGTTTGTTATAGCAACCTGAACAGACTGAGATGCTAACAAAGAGTCTCCGGCTCCTAGATGGGAAATAACTTGCTGCAAACTTATTTTCATTTTCCTTGTAGTACCTGTCACAGGCTTAATGGTTCTAAATCTCCCCAAACTAAGACTGTGAAGTGATTTCTTTAATATTCAAATTATGAGGGCTCTGTGCCCCCATCCCTTTTGACTGAAGAAAGTTTAGTCATTCCCTGGGCTCTCTTCTCCAAGTGTTTTTAACCTCAGAGAAGCTTACATGTTCCACAAATCCACCCTGGTGGGATATGCCACCTAGTTAAGCTGCTGGCCTCAGAACATTGGTTTTCTATCCATAAGCATGGTCACTCATTTCCTGCCAATCACATGCGGCAATTTGGGGATTATCATCCATCATCAAACCTATGCTACCACTATCCTTCTGGCATGGGCAGTGAGAGAAGGATATAGACCCTTCCTTTAGTTGATAATGGACAGAAAGTAGAACAGAAAAAATAATGTACACCTGTTGCTAAATGTGGTTGCTCTGGGTCTTCAGACCTATCCTGTCAGCATGATGGAAGGATGTCTGGCGACTGGTCCACTACCTTCTGGTTGGCGCCATTTTCTTCCTCAAAAAAGACAATCCCTGAACACATTGCCTGACACACTGAAGTTCCATGTATGATATGGAATTATCACAGATATTCACTTCTATCACTCTAGTCCTCCTTTTCTGTTCCAGAATCAATGTCTTTCTAAGTTGACAGGATGAGTTGGAGTGGAAATAGTGACTTCATCCATGAGAACCTCCTTCTACTATCCATAAGAGGGTTGCAGTATAGAATGGCTAACAAAAATGCAGTCTCAGATCAAAATATTTCAACATCAGCACCTTTGGGTTATTCCTTCAAATGATCTGTAGATAATAATCAATAGTACTGTCTAGCTCAGTCTAGATCTTTTCATCCTATTCTTTTCTGCAGTTCCAGATAAAGTTTGCAATCTCATATTTTGGCATTTTTCAGATTTCCAGATCTCTTGGAGTAGAAATACTCTCTCATATTTTCATAGAATAAACCATAAAATTGTTTACATTTATGCAAAGAAAAGAATAATTTTTCCTAGATAAGCACAAATTCTAAAGAGTACTACTGCTAAAACACATCAAATTTATGTAATCAAACAGAAGATTGAGCTGCTTCATCCAAGACATCTGCTTTTGTGTTGTTTTCATTTTGCTGAAAACCAATGGATGGGTATTTGGGATATATATATATATATATATATGATATATGTATGCATATATGGGCTTCCCAGATAACTCAGTTGGTAAAGAATCCATCTGTAATGCAGGAGACCCCAGTTCAATCCCTGGATCAGGAAGATCCACTGGAGAAAGGATAGGCTACCCACACCAGTATTCTTAGGCTTCCCTTGTGACTCAGCTAGTAATGAATCCACCTGCAATGTGAGAGACCTGGGTTCAGTCCCTGGGTTGGGAAGATGCCCTGGAGAAGGGAAAGGTTACCCATTCCAATCTTCTGGCCTGGAGAATTCTATGGACTGTATAGTCTATGGGGTTGCAAAGAGTCGGACATGACTGAGCGACTTTCACTTTCCCATATGCATATATATGTTTTGTTTCATATAAAAGAGAAATTTTCAGGTGTTTTCCCCTAAATCAAGTAAGGTCTTCCTTAAAGACAAACAAGATAAAACACGCCTTCACCTTTTACTGAAAGAAAAAAAAAAAAGCAAAGCTTGAAGTTTGAAAATTATACTAACTGATGTCCATCCATCAAGTTTTTTTCTTTTTTTGGTCACATTTACTGCATGTGGAACTTCCTGGTGTCAAACCTGTGCCCCCTGCAGTGAAAGTGCATGCCACTAGACCACCAGAAAATTTCACTTCAAAGCTTTTTAAAAATCTTAAGTGGACTCTATGGAAGAGGGCAAGGGTGGGATGATATGGGAGAATGGCATTGAAACATGTTAATTATCATATGTGAAATCAATCGCCAGCCCAGGGTTGATGCTTGGGGCTGGTGCACTGAGATGTCCCAGGGGGAGGGAATCAGGAGGGAGGAGGGAGGGGGGTTCTGGAGGGGGAGCATATGTAAACCCATGGTGGTTTCATGTCATTGTATGGCAAAACCAACACAATAAAATAAAGAAAATTTAAAAAAAAAATCTTAAGGCTTAAAATATTTTTAATAATGAATGAATGGATGAATTGAATGAACTTAAATGTTTACTGAGCACCTATTATATGCAAGCATTGAGCCATGTAATGAGCACACTGCTAGAAAATAAAACAATGACCCTTGCCCTTCTGCAGTTTTAGGCTAGTGGAAAACATAGGCAATAAAATGAATACTGAACTGCAAACTGTGATAAGTACCATGAATGAACAAGACTGGGTTTTATGATAGACAATAAAGACCATTATGGGGAAGGTCTTTTTAAAATTTATATTTATTTAAAAAATATGTGTTTATTTATTTTATTTATTTATTTTTGCTGCACTGGATCTTAGTTACCGCATGTGGCATCTTTGATCTTTGCTAAAGTATATGCCATTTGGCTCTCAGGGATTGAACCTGGGCCCCCTGCATTGGGTGGGCAGAGTCTTAGCCACTGGACCACCAGAGAAGTCCTGGGATACTCTCTTTAAATAAGATGTGAAGGAGGGCCTCTTTAAGGCCAGTCCATTTAAGCCAAGATTGAAAACTGAGTTGGAATCAGATCGGGGACCATGTGCCTAAAGGCTCTCCCCTTGTACAGTCTGCAGAACTGAAGACAGGCCAGTGATGGTGGAGTTTAATCATAGGGAGGAGAGAGAGAAAGCTGTGTTAGCTCATGTAGGGCCTGATAGGATGCTGTTTAGAGGGTCTGGATTTTATACGAGTGCAATGGGAAAGCCAAACAAGAATTTAAATAGGGCTGATATGATGATTAATCAGAAGTTATAATTAAGTTTACAATTTCAAAAGATTACTTTGCTAATTTTGTTGGTAAATGGATGGAAAGGATGCAATGGCTAGGATCTGAGAGACTAGTTAGAAAGCTCTTGCAGGAGAGAGATGAGAGGAAATCCAGGTGACAGATGAGAGCAACTTGGACGAAGATGGTGGCATCGAAATTTGATCTGTGGGTGTGCCTGGAAGTGGAGGGTAAAAAAGAGATAAAAGTCAAGGATGACTGACTATTTGCTGCTTCTGTCTTTTTTTTTTTTTTTAAATTATAAAAGTGCGATAACACATTTACAGGAGACTTGGAAAATACAGAACAAGGTTACATATAGTTACACTATATTACAATTATTTTTTAAGTAGATAAATTAATATTTTTAGTTGAAGTTTCAATGAATATACAGAGAAGTAGAAGGATATAGTAGACCTGAAAAGCACTGTGAACCAATTCAACATAATTAAGGTTTATACAATTTTCACTCAAGAATAGGACACAAATTCTATTCAAGTTCCCATAGACTGTAAGCTAGGAGACACTGGAACATATCCAGGGACATAAAACAAGGTGCAAAAACTTAATGGCCTAAAGATATTCAAATCATACAAACTGTTCTCCTATTACTGGGGAATTATATTAGAAATCAGTATCAAAAGATATTTGAAAATAACCCACATATTTTCAAGTGCAATGTGACATTTACCAAGAGAGCTCTTTGACTTAGCCACTGAAAGCCTCAATAAAGTGAGACTGGAAAAAACAGAGGGTGATTGCAGAGAAGAAAGCATTTAAATGAGAAATTAGTATCAAAATGGGTGCCCTTGTCTTGAGGGCACTTATGTAAGGGTTTCTCTTTCTGAGTTTATGTCCTTATGGCCTTAGATTCAATGACACTGCATATGATGAAGAGCAAACTGCAATCCCCCTATCAGCCACCCAGAGAATGCACAAAGTGAAATTTACATTCCTTGTCATTACAAGTCATTATATTGATCCTGCTAGGCAGCTGTCCTAAATTATTAGCTTGCTGGGATTATAATTTATTCATCTCTTTAGTTTTTGCAACACTTAGCACTCTATTAACACAAGGTTGATGGTCAATGAGTTATATGTTGAACTAAACTGAGAGAAATTAAATATCCTCAAAGGTGGAAGATCTACCATTTGAAAATAGTTTCAGAATTTGGGAATAGGCATAAGTCATCAGGAGTCAGATGTAAGAATCATTCCACTTAAAGGCACAGTGTGGCCATTAAGTAGTGAGTGATTGTTTTGCATGGCCCATAAACTAACTAAAAGGACAATTCCCAGAGAGGATCTACTTTCTTCCTCCCCAACCCTGAGTTCACACATCTGGCTGCATATGCTCATTCACTGACCACTTGCAATACTTAGGGTGCTATCTGGGCACTGGATATATAAAGTTAGATAAACTAACGTAATGCATTCTTAGCCATCAATCCTCCCCTTACCACAGCATATGTTTTACATTATTGCAGCTTCTTTTCTGTCTGTCTGCACTAGACAAAGCTGATTTGCTCTGTGACAACAGAAATGTGTGTACTTTTTGCTCACCATTGTATTCTTTGCCCCCACCAGTGTCTGGAACCTGTTAGAATGAATGCTTGACATTGCCTACCAGCCTTCTTCCTTCTTTAATTGAAAAACACCCCTTTCCTGAGAAGTGTCTACTGCTTGTGTTCTACTTGATTCTGATTCCACCTGTATTGCAAAAGAATTGCACACATCAGAGTTCACTCTGAACTTTTCAGAGATTTAAGGAGAAGATTTTTCCCCGGAGACTGACCAATCTGCAGATGAATCTTAGCAGCCGTCATGCCTGCCATATGGTTGCTGTTGCTGCTTCACCCACGTCCCTTTCACATGGAAGATTAACACAGACCTTCCCATCTGATAGATCTTGACTCATTGGCAAGGGCGGAGAAGGCAATGGCACCCCACTCCAGTACTCTTGCCTGGAAAATCCCTTGGACGGAGGAGCCAGCTAGTCTGCAGACCATGGGGTCTCGAACAGCTGGACACGACTGAGCGACTTCACTTTCACTTTTCATTTTCACACATTGGAGAAGGAAATGGCAACCCACTCCAGTGTTCTTACCTGGGGAATCTCAGGGACAGGGGAGCCTGGTGGGCTGCCGTCTATGGGGTCACACAGAGTCGGACACGACTGAAGTGACTTAGCAGCAGCAGCAGCAGCATTGACAAGGGGATACAAAAGGCAAAACACCCTCAAGACTTCCCTTGTGGTACAGTGTTTAAGATTCTGTGCTTCCAATGTAGGAACTGTGAGTTCGATCCCTGGTTGGGGAGCTAAGATCCCACATGTGGCATGTTGCAGCCAAAAAAATAAGAAACAATTTTTTTTTTTAAAGCAAAACACTCTTGACTCCAGGTAGGATAAACTCTGGTGTGATTTATGCTTTAAATCTCCCCATGTGGAAAAGCTGAAACTAGTTTCCAATGGAGGCTGCATTCTTATTTGACTTTCTTCCCCTGTTTCCCTTCCACATCTTTTCCTAAAGGCATCCCCTCAATAAATCACTTTCACAAGAATTCTATCTCAGGCTCTATTTCTAGAGGACCCAACCTAATTAACCTGTACAAAAGAAAGATGAATACAAATCACATCATTTGAATGCCTGGATCACACCATGTTTTTCATTGTACTTTTCCATTAGGTGAGCTGGCTTGTTAAAGCTATTTAGATTTGAGTTTATATCATTTGCATCTAAAAGAGTCCTGACCTTTAGCAGCATTCTGTAAATGTTTGTTGACTAGGTATATTGAATTATAAATGGAGTAAAATGGAAATATAGGTGAGGATGGAAATGTGGTGAGCTAGCTTGTTTAAGCTACTTGGAGTAGATTTCTGTCATTTGCATCTTAAAAGGTCCTGATATTCAGCAGACATTCTGTAAATGTTTGCTGAATAAGTATATTGAACTATAAATAGCATAAAATGGAAATATAGATGAGGATGCAATGAATTCCACTGGATATTTTGAAGAGAGATGGTAATTTACATTTATCTGACCCTGAAAGCATAGTTCATCAGTAGGAAGGTGAGGAGTGAGGACATTCTAGGCCTAAGGAACCTTTATAAGGACAAAAGTTTGGAAATGTGAAAGTACATGGTATTTGAGAAACATGAATTGTTTTGCAAGGGTAGAGCAAAAGAGTGAAAAAAATAAAAATGTTTATTTTGTTGAAACAGCAAGTCTAGAGATTGTATGGGAAGAAAGGCAGACAATCACTGACATGTTTGCCAAGACTTGTTGGCTAATGTTGACAAGTAGGCTCTAAAAGATGGTACAAGAAATACAGACAACACCCTGATATGTTTGGAATGCAAAGGTAAAGAGATTGCAGTCAGTGTAACCAAGCTGTTGCTATCAGTCATGGTCACATTGCAACCAAGGTAAAGATCTGCTGAGACCACAGATTCTGAGATGAGTTCTTCACCCACATGGGAACTCAGCATACACATCAGTCTCCTTGGTGTCATTTTGTCCTGATTTGTTTCACTTGGGTGACACCAGAGCTGGCCTGTACTGCTCTAGGGTAAAGTACATTTATTTTGATTCTGTTAAATCATCATCAAAGTTGTTGTGTTTTTTCAGAAAGCAATGTTATAGGTACAGAGCTCATATTGATTGCTCATAATAACACCTGCTCTCACCATGTACAATATAAACCTCCATTTATACAGCCAGATGCTTTCACATGAATTTTTCCTCTTAATTTTCACAATCATCCAACAAAGATCAAAGAAGTTTTAACTTTGCCAAAGTCACCAGACCTTAACTATGTCTTCTCTTTTCAAGTTTATGCCTCTTTCTAGTACCTGAGACAGGTAAGGTATTCAAGCACTCCCATCTGTTAAAGAGAAAACCAGACCATCTTATCTGTCTCCTGAAAAACCCATATGTGAGAAAGGAAGCAACAGTTAGAACCAGACTTGGAATAACTGACTGGTCCAAAATTGGGAAAGCAGTATGACAGAGGCTGTATTTTGTCACCCCACTTATTTAACTTATATGCAAAGAACGTCATTTGAAGTGCTGGGCTGGATGTATCACAAGCTGGAATCAAGGTCACCAGGAAAAATATCAACAACTTCAGATATGCAGATGATACCACTCTAGTGGCAAAAAGTGAAGAGGAACTAAAGAGCCTCTTGATGAGAGTGAAAGAGGAGAATGAAAAAGTTGGCTTAAAACTCAACAGTCAATAAACTAAGGTCATGGTATCTGGTCCCATCACTTTATAGCAAATAGAAGGAGGAAAAGTGACAGCAGTGGCAGATTTTATTTTTTTTGGTCTCCAAAAGCACTACAGACAGTGACTGCAGTCATGAAATTAAAAGACACTTGCCCCTTGGAAGGAAAGCTATGACCAACCTAGACAGTGTATTAATAAAGCAGAGACATCACTTTGCCAACATAAGTCTCTGTAGTCAAAGCAATGGTTTTTCCAGTAGTCATGTATGGATGTGAGAGTAGGACCATAAAAAAGGCTGAGCACCAAAAAATTGGTGCTCTTGAATTGTGGTTCTGAGGAAAATTCTTGAGAGTCCCTTGGACTGCCAAGAGATCAAATCGGCCAATCCCAAAGGAAATCAACCCTGAATATTCACTAGAAGGGCTGAAGCTGAAGCTCCAAAACTTAGTCCATATGATGTGAAGAGCCAGCTCATTGGAAAAGACTCTGATGCTAGGAAAGACTGAAAGCAAAAGGATAAAGGGGCAGCAGAGGATGAGATGGCTGGATAGCATCACTGACTCAATGGACATAAATCCAAGCAAACTCTGGGAAATATTAGAGGACAGAGAAGCCTAGTGTGCTGCAGTCCCTGGGGTCGCCAAGAATTGGACATGACTTAGCAACAACAACAAGCCTCATGGTGATTCCTATGGACTTTCAATGAATATTTTCTAAGATGAGCTGCAATAGTGCTATTAGTTCTTGGTTCTTATCTCTTTGGTCTCAGGATAATTATCTCCTTCATCTGACACCTGCTCAAGGATCCCGAAAGTCACACTTCCTGTGACAGTAAGCTTTCTTCCTCAGCTGCTTTCCTTACTGGAAGGGCCTAATCCTTATCCTACAAGCCCTTTGAATGTCTCATAAGTATTTCAAACTCAACATATCTACGATGCAATTATAGATGATTTTTTAAAACCTATATAGTCTCTGCTTGTAGTCTTCCCCATATCAGCATATGATGCCACCATACAGTTATTAAAGCCAAAAACTTGAGCATCAATTTGTTGTTTTCATTTCCGAAATACATCTAGAACATTTTCACTTCTCTCCATGTATCTCCACCAGTACTATCCTAGTCTAAGAAAGCTTTCTTTCATTTTGACAGCTGCAATAGCCTTCTAGCTGAACTTCATGAACTTCAAGATTTTAACCTTTTTTACTTCTATACCCAATCCATTCTATACACATGGTAGGAGTAAACTTTTAAAAATATAAATCAGATCACAGTATCCTTTGGTTTAAACTCCTTCAATGGCTTCTAATTGTACTTTGGCTAACAGTGTTTGTTTGTTTGTTTTTTAAGAAAGCACTTGTTAACATTTAATGAATTTCCCAGCATGTGGCTTCAAGCCACCAGGCCATAAGCCCCACCTATACCCTTAATCTTCTCCTCAGCTCTTCGGGCTGAAAAATTTGGCCTTCAAGATGACAGGCTGCTTTGGGAGCTTTCCCTTCCCCCAAACTTTGTAGTAACCTTAGAAGAACAGAGAAAAGGGTTTATAATGAACCATGGCCAAGAGTATGAAGAAAGATGCTGGCCAATCCACTTCATCTTGGAGCCAGTGAGGGCATGTATCTGATGTGGGCACTCCTGGGGGCAATGATTGACCTCACCAATCACTGAACCAAGAGCAGCAGATTTTCTCCAAGGACCCTAGCACACCTGGACAAGAGCTGTCAAGATGTGACTCTAGTCTCGAGCTGGATACCTCGGCTCTTGGGTGCCCTCCCATGTCCCGTAAGCACTGCCTGCTTACCTCTCCAGTGCTCTTTGTTTAGTATGTTCTAATCTCACTGGCTTTCTGTCAGTTCCCAAGCTATACCTAGCTCTTTTTCTGCCTCAAAGACTCTGCTGTTTTACTTTCTTTGCTTGAAATACTTTTGATGGGGCCATTTCTCTCTTATTCTTCATCCCTTGACAAAATTTTAAGTCTTTAAAGTGAGGTTTTCTGTAAACCCCCCATAAACGGGAGTTATCTCTGATATTCTCAATTTCAGCAGACTTTCCTTTTCTTTACAGAGACCTGCAATTATTTGCTGTAATTATCTTGTTATTTGTGAAATTTCTTGTTACATGTCTCTTGTGCAAGAAAGTAAGCTTCATGAAGGCAGTGACGTCTCTTCTTGATTATATCACTAATCCTTGGCACACAGTAGGCCCTGAATAAATATTCTGTAAGTGAACAAATGATTGAATGATCTCACACTTAAATGAGAAGGCTATTTCTCGAGGATTTACCTTGGTTCTCTTGCCATTCAGGTGGCCACTTATCCAACTCAGGCCAGAGAGAAACTATGTTTGAGAACTACAGAGGGAATTAATCTTTTTGTAGTGAAACTATCTGGGGACTTGGAGTCAAGAGAACTGTATTCCAATTTGAGAGAGTTACCTAAACCTGAACAGGGATCATGTTGCCTATCTTGCAGCCCCAGTGTCTTGTATCCCTAATGTCTGATACATAACAGATGATAAAAATATGATCACTTAGATAATAAAGTCATAATATTACCTTATATGATTTTTATGAGGATTACATTGGATGTGTATGTGTATTTTTGGTATATTATCAATGTTTGTTTCTCTCATAGAACACATAGCTCAAAGAAACACAGCTGCTTTCTAATTCAGAGCAACTCTGAAGAAGAACAAAGTTGGAGGACTTACACTTCATGAGTCAAAATGTACTAAAAAACTAATCAAGGCAGCACAGTAGCAGCATAAGACATAAAGATCAACAGAACAGAATTGAGCGTCCCAAAATAAACCATCACTTTTATTATCAGTTGATTTAAAATTAATTAATTATTAATTTATTACTAATAATAAATCAACTATCATTTTTGGTTGTGCTGGGTCTTCTTTGCTGCCCACAAGCTTTCTCTAATCATGGCAAGTGGGAGCTACTCTTCATTGCAGTGCTTGGTCTTCTCATTGCCATGGTTTCTCTTGTTGCAGAGCACAGGCCCTAGGCGCCCATGCTTCCTGAGTTGCAGCTCCCTGGCTCTAGAGACCAGGCTCAATGCTTGTGGCACATGGCCTAGCTGCTCTTTGGCATGCAGAATCCTCTCAGACCAGGGTTTGGACCCGTGTCCAAGATTCAGCTGATTTTTTTTTTTAAGTTTTGTTGAGATGAAGTGTCATAACTGACAATTTTCCATCTTAATAATTTTTAAGTGTACCTTTCTGTGGTATTAAATATATTCATAATGTGGGACAACCGTCACCACCGTTCATCTTCATAACTTTTAATCTTGTAAAGCTAAAACCCTATACCTATTAAACAATAACCTCTCCCCCAATCCCTGACAACCACAACTCTACTTTCTCTCTCTAGATTTTGACTACTCTAAATACCTACTTCATATAAATAAAAACATGCAGTATTTGTCTTTTTGTGACTGGTTCATTTCAATCACCATAATATCCTCAAGATTTATCCATTTTGTAGCATAGGCCATTGTATGTTTATACCACATTTTACCATTCAATCATCAATGATGAACACATAGATTGCTTCCATGTTTGAGCTATTATGAATAAAACTGCTATGAACATGGGCGTACAAAGGTCTATTTGAGTCCTTGTTTCCAATTCTTTTGGACATATACCCAGAAGTGGAATGCTAGATCATACAGTAACTGTATTTTTAAGGAGCTGCCATACTCTTTTCCATAGTGGCTGTACCATTTTACTTTGCCACCAACAACATACAAGGATTCTAGTTTCTCCACATTCCCAGTAACGTGTTATTTTTGGTCTTTCTTTTTTTCTTTTTTTTTTTTTGGTAGGACCCATTCTAATGGATGTATGTCATTATAGTTTTGTTTGCATTTTCTTAATGATTTGAAGCTCAACATTCAGAAAACTAAGATCATGGCATCTGGTCCCATCACTTCATGGGAAATAGATGGGGAAACAGTGGAAACAGTGTCAGACTTTATTTTTGGGGGGCTCCAAAAATCACTGCAGATGGTGATTGCAGCCATGAAATTTATTAGACACGTACTCTTTGGATGGAATGTTATGGCCAACCTAGATAGCATATTCAAAAGCAGACACATTACTTTGCCAACAAAGGTCCGTCTAGTCAAGGCTATGGTTTTTCCAGTGGTCATGTATGGATGTGAGAGTTGGACTATAAAGAAAGCTGAGCGCCGAAGAATTGATGCTTTTGAACTGTGGGGTTGGAGAAGACTCTTGAGAGTCCCTTGGACTGCAAGAAGATCCAACCAGTCCATCCTAAAGGAGATCAGTCCTGGGCGTTCATTGGAAGGACTGATGCTGAAGCTGAGACTCCAATACTTTGGCCACCTAATGCAAAGAGTTGACTCATTGGAAAAGACCCTAATGCTGGGGAGAATTGGGGGCAGGAGGAGAAGGGGATGACAGAGGATGAGATGGCTGGATGGCATCACCGACTAGATGGACATGGGTTTGGGTGGACTCCAGGAGTTGGTGATGGACAGGGAGGCCTGATGTGTTGCGGTTCATGGGATCACAAAGAGTTGGACAAGACTGAGTGACTGAACTGAACTGAACTGAACTGAATGATTAGTGATGTTGAGCATGTTTTGTGTGCTTATTGGCCATTTATAGACAACCCGAAAAAAGTTTTTTTCTGACTACGCTGCACAGCTATGGAGGATCTTAGTTCCCCATCAGAGCAACTTAGCTGCTCCTGCAGTGAAATCATGGAGTTATAACCACTGGACCACCAGGGAATTCGCCCTTGTTGGCCGTTTATATATTTTCTTTGGGAAAATGTCTGTTTAAGTCCTTTTCCAAATTTTTAATCAGTTTGTTTTTGTTGTTAATTTTTAAGAGTTCTCTGTATACTCTGAAAATTAATTCCTTATATATGCTTTCTAAATATTTTCCTTTATCCTGTGAGTTGCCCTTTTATTTTATTGACAGTTTCTTTTTAAAAAAATATTTTGTTTATTGTTATTATTTTGGTTGTGTGAGTCTTCATTGTTTCACAGGCTCTTTTCTAGTTGTGGTGAATGGGGGCTCCTCTCTAGCTGGGTGCTTGGGCTTCTCATTGCGGTAGCTTCTCTCGTGGCGGAGCACAGGCTCTAGGGCACACAGACTTTAGTAATATTGGTGCACAGGCTCATTAGTTGCTGCTTCCAGGGTCTAGAGTATAGGCTCACAACTTGTGGCACGCAGGCTTAGTTGCTTCTTGGCATGTGAGATCTTCCTGGATCAGGAATGGAATCTGTGACTCCAACATTGGGAGGTGGATTATTTACCAGCTAGCTATCAGGGAAACATGACAGTGGTTTTTTTTTGTTTTTGTTTTAAATTTTATTTACTTTATTGTGTTGGTTTTGCCATACAATGACATGAAACCGCCATGGGTTTACATATGCTCCCCCTCCAGAACCCCCCTCCCTCCTCTCTCCCGATTCCCTCCCCCTGGGACATCTCGGTGCACCAGCCCCAGGCATCAATCCTGGGCTGGCGATTGATTTCACATATGGTAATTAACATGTTTCAATGCCATTCTCCCATATCATCCCACCCTTGCCCTCTTCCACAGAGTCCACGAGTCTGTTCTATACATCTGCATTCCTTTTGCTGTCTCACATGCAGGGTTCTTGTTACCATCTTCCTAAATTCCATATATATGCGTTAGTATACTGTATTGTTGTTTTTCCTTCTGGCTTACTTCACTCTGGATAACAGGCTCCAGTTCTGTCCACCTGAGTAGAACTGATTCAAATGAATTTTTATTTTAATGCTGAGTAGTATTCCATTGTGTATATGTACCACAGCTTTCTTATCCATTCGTCAGTTGATGGGCATCTAGGTTGCTTCCATGTCCTGGCTATTGTAAACAAAAATGGCTAACAAACACATGAAAAGATGCTCAACATCACTCATTATCAGAGAAATGCAAATCAAAACCACAATGAGGTACCACTTTACACCAGTCAGAATGGCTGCAATCCAAAAATCTACAAGCAATAAATGCTGGAGAGGATGTGGAGAAAAGGGAACCCTCTTACACTGTTGGTGGGAATGCAAACTAGTACAGCCACTATGGAAAACAGTGTGGAGATTCCTTAAAAAACTGCAAATAGACCTGCCATATGACCCAGCAATCCCACTGCTGGGCATACACACCGAGGAAACCAGAATTGAAAGAGACATGTGTACCCCCAATGACAGTGTTTTTTGATGCATAAAATTTTTAAATTTTCATAAAGTATAATTTTTCCATTTTTAATTTTGTCACCTGTGCCTTCGGTGGCTCATCTAGGAAATCACTGCTAAATCCAGTACTGTATAGCTTTTGTCCTATTTTTCCTCCTAAGAGTTTTATACTTTTAGGTCTTATATTCGAGTTTTTGATCCATTTTGAGGTAATTTTGGTATGTCATGTTAGATTAAAGTCCATTTATTCTTTTGCATGTGAATATCCACTTTTGCTGGGCTTCCCAGGTGGCACTAGTGATAAACAGCCCTTGCCAATTCAGGAGTAAGAGACATGGGTTCAATCCCTGGATTGGGAAGATCTCCTGGAGAAGGGCATGGCAACCCACTCCAATATTCTTGCCTGGAGAATCCTATGGACAGAGAAGCATGGCTGGGCTACAATCTATAGGGTCCCAGAGAGTCGGACATGACTAAAGTGACTTAGCATGCAGGCATCCAGGTTTTCTAGTACCATTTTGCAAAAAGGCTGTGCTTTTCCCATTGAATTGTCTTGGCACTTTTGTCAAAAATCATTTGATCACATACACAAATAGTTTATTTCTTGACTTTTAAATTTTATTCCATTTGTATATATATATGTGTGTGTGTGTGTGTGTGTGTGTGTGTGTATATATATATATGTATATATATATATATGTCTGTTTTTATGCAAGTACCACACTGTATATGGTCAATTGCTTTTTGACAAGGATGCCAAGATAGTTCAATGAAGAAATAATAGTACTTTTAATAAATGATATTGGGACAATTGAGTATCCACATACAAAAAAATGAAGTTGAGTTCCTACTCACATCACATACAAAAGTCAACTCAAACAGATCAAAGACCTAAATTTAACAACTAAAATCACAAAGCTGTTAGAAGAAAACATAGAAATAAATCTTTGTGACTTTTTATTAGACAATGGTTTCTTAAATATGACACCCAAAGGAAAAAAGATAAATTGAACTTCATCAAAAGTAAAAATTTGTGCCAAAGGATACCATCAAGAAAGTGAAAAGAAAACCTACAGAATAGGGGAAAATATTTACAAATTACATATTAAATAAAGGAGTTATATTCAAAGTATATAAAGAACTCTTACAACTCAACAACAGAAAGACAACCCAATTTTTAAATGGGCTAAAATCCTTTTAATTGAAGGATTTAATAGACACTTCTTCAAGGAAGATATGCAAATGACCAATAAGCATACGAAAATACGCTCAACATCATTAGTCATTCAGTTCAGTAGCTTAGTCATGACTGATTCTTTGCGACCTCACGGACTGCAGCATGTCAGGCCTCCCTGTCCATCACCAACTCCTGGAGTTTACTCAAACTCATGTCCATTGCTTGGTGATGCCATCTAACCATCTCATCCTCTGTCGTCCCCTTCTCCTCCCACCTTCAATCTTTCCCAGCATCAGGATCTTTTCCAATGAGTCAGTTTTTTTGCATCAGGTGGCCAAAGTATTGGAGTTTCAGCTTCAGTATCAGTCCTGCCAATGAATATTCAGGACTGATTTCCTTTAGGATTGACCGGTTAGATTTCCTTGCAGTCCAAGGGACTCTCAAGAGTCTTATCCACTAGGGAAATGCAAATCAAAATCATTAGGGAAATGCAAATCAAAACCACAATTGAGATACCACTGTATACCATGGAATGAATATTAAAAAGAAATGATCAGTAAGAATTATCAAAGAAAAAAAAGATTTCAATAAATACTGCAGAAAGTTATTTAAATAAAGAAATATGGTAGGGAAAAAAAGAGTGAAAACATGGAGAAATTAGATTCTCATACCTTGCTGATGGAAATGTAAAGTGCACTTTGGAACACAATATTGTATTACCTCAGAATGTTAAATATACAGTTATATGACCCAGAAATCCTCCTCCTAGGTGTATACCTAAGAGGACTGAACGAACACATGTGCACTCAAAACCTTGTACACAAATGCTCATAAGACACATCCTTCTTAAAAAGTAAAAAGTCGAAATGATCTAAATATCCATCAACTGTGGTATATTTAGACAACATTAGCAATAAAAATAAATTAAGCACTAGTTTATGCTACAACATAGATGAACCTTGAAAACATTGTGGTAATGAAACAAGCTAGACACAGCATACCAAGTATCATATGACTCCTTTTGGGCCCAGAATTGGTTAATTCATTGAGAAAGAACTTAGATTAATGATTGTCAAGTGTTGCGAAAGGGAGGATGACTGCCAATAAGGAGAGAGCTTCTTTTGGGGGTTATAAAATTACAAAGTGGTGATAGTGTTACTTTAGGACTCTCACCACTTTAGGACTGATGCTAAAGAAGATCAGTCCTGAGCGCTCATTGGAAGGACTGATGTTGAAGCTGAAACTCCAATACTTTGGCCACCTGATGCCAAGAGCTGATTCACTGGAAAAAGACCCTGATGCTGGAAAGGATTGGGGGCAGGAGGAGAAGAGGATGACAGAGGATGAGTTGGCTGGATGGCATCGCTGACTCTATGGACATGAGTTTGAGTAAACTCCGGGAGTTGGTGATGGACAGGGAGGCCTGGCGTGCTGCAGTCCATGGGGTCGCAGAGTCAGACACGACTGAGCAACTGAACTGAGCTGATAGTGTTACAAAATGCAAGTTCTTGTTCCTAACTCACAGCAAGACAGGTAAATCAAAAGTTTGGAGTTCAAAGCAAAGAAAAGTTTATCACAGGGTCAAGCAAGGAGAACAGATGACTCATGTGCAAAAACCTGAACTTCCTGAGTGTTTTCTGGGAGAACATTTTATAGGCAAAATTTGGGGTGAGAGCTGCAGGGTATGTAACTGTCTTTTGTAAAAAACATTTTTTATTTTACTTATTTGGGTGTGCCAGGTCTTAATTGTGACAAGCGGCATCTTTGATGCAGCATGCAAGATATTTAGTTGCAGCATGTGGGATCTAGTTTTCTGACCAGGGATTGAACTTGGGCTCCCTGCATTGGGAGCATGGAGTTTTAGCTACTGGACCACCAAGAAAGTCCCATATGTGACTGTATTCTGATTGGTTGATGGTGAGGTAACAGAACAGTGTTCTAGGAATCTTCTACTCAGCCCAAAGATACTGTCTTCCACCTAGGATGAGAGCCTTAGTTCTTGACTCAAAGACATTGCATGTTCCTTGAATAGGAACCAGGAAACTGCTTTAATCGCTGCAGTATAGTTTCTTGATTGTTCCTCCTTTGTTTCTGCATTCCTTTACCTCCCTGGTTAACAAATGTTTGAATCAGTTCTTTGGAGTTCAAGGAGGTCTAGGAGGCTGACCCCCGGCTATGCTGCAGTCCACAGGGTCTCAAAGAGTCAGACACACTGAGTGACTGAACTGAACTGAGGAGGCTGAAGCCTTCATCCGGTAAACAAGAAACTGGAATGGAAAAGGCTTTTGTGCCCAGGAGGGCTCCACAGTGTCCCGTTCAGTTTCAATAATTGCACAACTCTGTAACTATACTAAGAACCACTGAGCTGCACACTGTAAAAGGGTAAATTTTATGGTCTGTGGAATATACTTCAATCAAATCATTATAAAAAGAAAAGAACATTTACCCAAAAACTTCATTTCAAGTGTGATGAGATTTAGATCCAAAGAATATGACTGTTGACACACGTACCAGTGGCTTCTCTTCAAACAAAGCTATAAAAACAAGCCACAAGCTGGGTTAAAATATTGGAAAAAAGTCTCTCTGATAATGACATTTATCCAGGATATGCAAGGCATTCCATAATAAGAAGACAACTCAATTTTTTAAATGGACAAAAGATTTAAAGATCTTTTCTTTAACCAAAAAGGATATATGAAGGACAAATAAATACAAAGAAAATGCTTAATATCATTACTGATTAGAGAAATGCCAATTAAAGTAACTATTAGAGACATCTACACACCCACTAGAACTGTCAGGGAACCATTGTCTGCTTCGCCCAGGCACAATGATAGCTGCTTGCCTGAGCTGCCTCACGAAAGGAGGTCCTGAGAGAGAACACAGTGACTGGTGATCCGGAGAGTTTAGGAGGGGCCCAGCTGAGGAAGTAGGAGACAAAACGTCCTGCCAGCCTTCCTGAAGCCCTCACACTGGAATCCATCTTGGCTGAGAGATGCGCATGCCACCCAGAAGGACCCTTAGTCACCATATATGGGCCAAGTAGGATATTGGCCAGAGAATTCCTAGAAGCTAACTCCATTGCTGTAAAACCTGACACTGAGAGCCACACAGCAGAGCATCCTTCTGGGTTCTCTTACCCTGCTGCTCTCCATCCAGGTGACCTTTCCCAATAAAGTCTTTTGCTTTGTCAGCTTACGTGTCTCCCTGGACAACTTATTTCTGAGTGTTAGACAACAGCCCAATCCCAAGCCTTGAAAAGGGCCCCCTTTCTGCAACTGAATGGCTAAAATGAAAAGACTGACAATACAAACTGTTAAAACTGACAAAACAAACTGTGGGACACCTAGATTGTCTACAATTGCCAGTGGAATCAAGAAATGGTATAGTCACTTTAGAAAACAGTTTGCAAGTCCTTATAAACTTAAATGTGCACTTACTATTTAGCTCAGAAATCCCACTTACTGTGTGTACACCCAAAAGAAATGAAAACATATGTTCACTCAAAGACTTTTTGTATATGAGTGTTCACAGTAGACTTATTAATAAAAGTTAAAAAAAATACCTGAGAACAACCTAAAATATTCAATTGACAAATAGATGAAAACTGGGATATATTCATAAAAGGGCATGCAATTCAGCAATAAATAAACAAGCTACAAGTGTTGATCCGTACAACACTGATGAGTTTCAAAAACATTATGCTAAATAGAAGAAGCCAGATGGGAAATTTTTGAAAAAGCAAAGCTATAGTGATAAAAATCAGATATGTGTTTTCCACTGGCCTGGCAGAAGAAGGGAAAGAGATTGTCTGTCAAGTTCAATTCAGTTCAGTCGCTCTGTCTTGACCGACTCTTTGTGACCCCATGGAGCACACCAGACTTCCCTGTCCATCACCAACTCCCAGAGCTTACTCAAACTCATGTCCGTCTAGTTGGTGATGCCATCCAACCATCTCATCCTCTGTCATCCGCTTCTCCTTCTCCCTTCAATCTTTCCCAGCATCAGAGTCTTTTCCAATGAGTCAGTTCTTCTAGCCAGATGGTCAGAGTATTGGAGTTTCAGCTTCAGTACCAATCCTTCTAATGAATATTCAGGACTGATTTCCTTTCGGACTGACTGGTTAGATCTCCTTGCAGTCCAAGGGATTCTCAAGAGTCTTCTCCAACATCTCAGTTCTAAAGCATCAATTCTTTGGTGCTCAGCTTTCTCTATAGTCCAACTCTCATATCCATACATGACTACTGGAAAAAACACAGCTTTGACTAGTTGGACCTTTGTTCGCTAAGTAATGTCTTTGCTTTTTAATATGCTGTCAAGGTAGGATTTTGTGGTGATGAAAATGGAATATTCTGTACCATGATGATGGTAGTGGTTATAGGACTATATATGTTTTCAGAACTCATCAAATTATACCTAAAATGATACCTTGTATATGCAAGTAATATATTATCAAAGTTGATTCTTAAAAAGAGCATCACCCTAAGACTGCCTTTAAGGGTGAAAACATTGAAATTTAAAAATGATACAAGTAGCCAAAGTTGGAAGTACATCTAGCATTAAAACTAGTTCTTGATTCTTTAGATCTATTTGTATTACAACTTGTAGCTTTTTTTAAGAAGAAAAGCAGTAAATGTACTTTTACTTATTTGGTTTTTCCCACCTCTACTGTTGCTGGATCTTCCTTGGTACATGGTAGTTAAATGTTTCCATTATTAGGTTTATCTTCTATTTAGCTCAACCTGGGATCAATAATAATTGATAATAAATAATTCACTGTAGTCCTCAGTTGAATGACAGACTGTCCTACAGCTTCTAAATCCCTTCAGAAAGGGGACTAATAATTTTCCCTGTCAGCTCTTTAAAGGACTAAGAAAAACAGGAAATCTCAGACAGTGGTTTGATATAAATACAAGGTGTTGTTTCCAGACTTCTGACTTGTTTCGTGTTCCTCTATGGTCTTGTTTCAAAAGAAAGCAAACAGTACTTGGAGAACTCAAAACAACTCAGGGAGTGGTGAAGGATGTTTTTACAGACTTCATTCGGAAAACGCAGGGGAGCCCCCTGGTGCAGCTTCTTGATACTGCACTTGGGTGATGCTGCCGTCAAGTGGACAGAGAAGAAACACCAGCTAGCCTCACATCTTGTTCACTCAGATGTTCCAGCGCCTTTATATTGTCATGGTGACTAGCCTAGCTAATGCAGAGCGCCCGCGACTTGGGTGTAATTCAACACAGATTATTAAGAGTCTATTATTTTCTAGGTGTTAGACTGATGCATAGAGAATGGACACTTGGAGACGTCAAAAGTTAAACGTTACAGAAAGGTATGGCTTATGCAAATTATGGGGTTTGATATACCACATAGGTACTATTACTCTAACTTACTAGCAGATAAGGAAACTGAGGCTCAGAAAAGCAGAGATTTTTCCAGCGGTACTGTAAATTTATTTATGTATTTTTGGTGGTATCAGGTCCTGGTTGTGGCGTGCAGACTCTTCACTGTGGCACACTGGCTGCTCTCAAGTTGTAGCGTGCAGGCTCAGTAGTAGCAGCTCATTAGTCTAATTGCTCACAGCATGTGGGATCTTAGTTCCAGGGCTCGAATCCCTGTTCCCTGCGTTGGAAAGTCCCTGTTCCCTGCATTGGAAGGTGGATTCTTAACCACCAGGGAAGTCCCCAGGAATACTTTTTCATAAAGCACTTTAAAATTGAACACTTTGTATTGTGTAACACACCCTTGGCCTGGCCAGGTTCCAGGAATATAAGGGAAATAATTCAAGAAGCTTACTGTTGGTTGTCAAATAGAAAAAACAAGAGAATTCCAATAAAACATCTACTTCTACTTCATTGACTATGCTAAAGCCTTTGTGTGGATCACAACAAACTGGAAAATTCTTAAAGAGATGGGTATACCAGAACACCATACCTGCCTCCTGAGAAATCTGTACACAGGTCAAGAAGTAACAGAATGGGACATGGGAAAACAGACTGGTTCCAAATTGGGGAAGGAGTGTGTTGAGGCTGTATATTGTCACCTTATTTATTTAACTTATATACAGAGTACATCATGAAAATGCAAGGCTGGATGAAGCACAAGCAGGAATTAAGATTGCCGGGAGACATATCAATAACCTCAGATATGCAGATGACACCACCCTTATGGCAGAAAGTGAAGAAGAACTAAAAAACCTGTTGATGAAGGTGAGAGAGGATAGTGAAAAAGCTGGCTTAAAACTCAACATTCAAAAAACGATCATGGCATCTGGTCCCATCACTTCATGGCAAATAGATGGGGAAACGATGGAAACAATGACAGGCTTTATTTTCTTTATTTTCTTGGGCTCCAAAATCACTGCAGATGGTGACTACTGCCATGAAATTAAAAGATGTCTGCTCGTTGGGAGAAAAGCTATGACAAACCTAAACCCCATATTAAAAAGCAGAGACATTGCCGACAAAGGTCCGTATAGTCAAAGCTATGGTTTTTCCAATAGTCATGTATGGATGTGAGAGTTGGACCATAAAGAAGGCTGAGTGTTGAAGAATTGCTTTTGCAATGTGGTGTTGGAGAAGACTCTTGAGAATCCCTTGGACACAGGCAATCAAACCAGTCAATCCTAAAGGAAATCAGTCCTGAATATTCACTGGAAGGACTGATGCTGAAGCTGAAACTCCAATACTCTGGCCACCTGATACAAAGAACTGACTCATTGGAAAAGACTCTGATGCTGGGAAAGATTGAAGGTGGGAGAAAGGGATGACAGAGGATGAGATGGTTGGATGGCATCACCGACTCGATGGACATGAGTTTGACTAAGCTCTGGGAGTTGGTAATGGATAGGGAGGCCTGGCGTGCTGCAGTCCCTGGGGTCACAAAGTCGGGCACAACTGAGCAATTGAACTGAACTAAGGTCTGAATGATTTCAGTGACCCCAGAGATATGCATTTTCCCAAACATAGAAAAGCACACAATTCATTAACTTGATTTGTCTGGTTTTCTTAATCAACAGTAATTTTTTGAAGTTTCGACTACTTGGTCTTTGTTTCGAAAACTCCTATACATCCTGGCCCCCCTTCTTACTTCTTCGGAGCATACTCTCTGAGCTGAGACACTACATCCTGGTCTTAAGTCCTCAGTTTTGTCACCAAAGGAAACATAATTCTCAACTTTTAGGTTGTGCAGTTTTTTCAGTCTGCAGATTATTACCAGGGTCTGGAGGAAGGGAGAATTTGCAGTTGTTGTTTAATGGGTTAGGGTTTTAGATTTATACGATGAAAAATCTCTGGAGATCTGTTTGATGACAATGTGAATTACTTAGCACTATTTATGTTATGTGTTTTTACCACAATAATTTTTTTAAAGATCATCACAGAAAAAACACTTAAAATTTAAAAAAATAAAGATTCATTGAACTGAAACTAGTCATTCATTGAAACACTGAAAAGAAAATGAAAAGGCAAATCACATATCAGGAGAAACTATTAAATACATGCATCTGCAATGGAGGCAGTGATACTCCCTCCAAATTTCCCTTCTACAACTGCCAGGTATTTGGGCTGCTAAAAGCTGGACAGTTAGGTCTGCCTCTAGACACTGCCCTTGACCAAAAGAGAAAAAATGTTAAGAGGGAATAGAAGAGGAAAGATAAGGGCAACCTGAGAGAGGGGAGGAAAACTGGGGTTTTGTGGAGACATGGATATCACGGGAAGAACATGTATCACAAAAGAAGTAGTTTGTCAATTGCTCCTGAGTGATTATGTAAGAGAAAAACTAAATATATATGCACAATGGCATACCTGATAGCATTATAGAGGTCACTGGAGATAAGAGGTAAGAGCAATTTAGTTACGTAATGGGGACAGAAGCCAGACTGTATTGTGTTCACGAGTAGGAGGAAAGCAAATAGGCCCAGTAAGTGAAACAGCTCTGAGAAAAATTTGAGAGCAAAGGGGAAGAGTGAATTAGATTAGCACCTGGAGCAGATATATGGGTTGGATGGCAAAATGTTTAAAAATTCAATTTAATTATTTTTGAATAAGCATAATAATATTGGGTTAGTCAAAAAGTTTGCTTGGATTTCTCCACAAGATGCTATAAGATCTTTTGGGAAAATCTGAATGAACTCTTTGGCCAGCTCAACTTTTTGGCAAACTCACTTGGTTTAAATTTTTTAGATTATACATTGAGTAGTCTTATAGTCTTACTCTAGTTCCCCACAATCCTCTTCCTCTACTCTGATCTTTATATGTAACCACTATCTATTAGTTTTTTTTGGATTTTTCCATTGTTTCTTTAGGCAGACATAAACACATACTAATGTAGTGAATGTGAATGTAAAGTAAATTAATAATCCTCCCCTCTTTCTTACACCAAAGCAGCGTAGCTTTGATTTTTTTTCACTTAACAATAGATCCTGTGTATCTTTTCAGACTAGTACCTATACAAGGACATAGGTTGTTTCCAACCATTTGCTATTGTAAATGATGCTACATTGGCTAATTTTATACAGTTTGAAGTTTGTTATGTATAGGTATGTTTTTAGATTAATATTTCAGAAGTGAGATTTTTGGATTAAAGATTGGAGCATTTTTAATTTTGATGGATAACATCAAATTGCCTTCCATGGGGTTTGTATCATTTTGTTCCCCCAAGAACTATGTGAAAATGCCTGTTTCCCCTAGCTCCAGTCACAGAAAATGCTATCTCACCTTTGAGTTTTTTATAATCTCATGAGTGGTCACTGTTATTTTAATATATTTTATTTTTCATTTATCTTATTATGAAAATGTTTATTATGAATATGTTTTTGTATGTTTAAAAGCAATTTGCATTTTTTATAATGAACTTTGTCTCTCAAAGAGTCTTATTGCTTATATCTTTAACTATTTTTCCTTTGGGTTATTGGCCTTTTTCTTCTCAATTTCTCAGAGCTCTTTATATATTAGGGGAGAGGGAGCTTTTAATGACACAAGTCGGAAGAGAATAATAAAGCAAGTTTACTAAGAAGAGTTGGGGAGTAATATCAAAAGCAAAAATGCAAATATTAGCCTTAAGTAAGGGATAGGGTACATTTTGTTGTTGTTCAGTTGATAAGCCAAGTCTGGCTCTCCATGATCCCACGAATTGCAGCATGCCAGGCTTCTCTTTTGTCTACTCTCTCCCGGAGTTTGCTCAACTTGTGTCCACTGAGTTGGTGATGCCATCCAACCACCTATCCTTTGTTGCCCCATTCTGCCACCCTCAGTCTTTCCCAGAATCAGAGTCTTTTCCAATGAGTCAGCTCTTCGCATCAAGTGGCCAAAGTGTTGCAGCTCCAGCTTCAACAATCAGTCTTCCAATGCATATTCAATGTTGATTTCCTTAAGGATTGACTGGTTTGATCTCCTTGCAGTCCTAGGGACTCTCAAGAGTCTTCTCTAGCACCACAGTTCAAAAGCATCAATTCTTCGGTGCTCCAGCCTTCTTTATGGTCCAACTCTCACATCCCCCCACGACTTCTGGAAAAACCATAGCTTTGACTATATGGACCTTTGTTGACAAAGTGATGTCTTTGTTTTTAATATGCTGTCTAGATTTGTCATAGCTTTTCTTCCAAGGAGCAAGTGTCTTTGAATTTCATGGCTGCAGTCACCATCCTCAGTGATTTTGGAGCCCAAGAAAAGAAAATCTTTCACTGTTTCTACTTTTTCCTCATCTATTTGCCATGAAGTGATGGGACCAGATGTCATGATCTTAGTTTTTTGGATGTTGAGTTTTAAGCCAGTTTTTCACTCCTCTTTCACCCTCATCAAGAGGCTCTTTTGTTACATTGCAATAAAAGGGACAGAGGGAATTGGGTCCACATGCAGGTGGATATGAGGATTTTATGGTAGAGTTTTGGAAGTACCAGATTATCAGTTTCTACTTTCACAATTAAATAGGAGGTTAGTTCATCTGCAGAGACTTGATAAGGGGCCAGAGGTGGGAAGTGAGATGTTTAGAAGGCTGCAAATGGGATGTCTAATTTCATGATTTTACAGGTAGACTAGTTTTAGGTGAAAATAATGACCAGGATGTAGTACTGGGACTGTGTGACAGAGGTGACAGGGGTGGAGGTTACTAAAAATGAAATGTTTAGGAGACCAAAAGTCAGGATGTTAGATCATTAATGCTCTCCAGACATGGAAATCACCTGACATCATGGTGATGTCAGGTGTAAGAGTGGAGAGGAAGGTTTATGAGCTGAATGCCTGAGTCTACAGTGACTGAGATATAGAATCTAGGATGTCAAGAGATGACAGGCACAATGAAGACTAGAACGTAATAAAGCTGTGTAGCATGGACTATGAAAAAGCAGAGATTTTATAAGTGGATAGAAGAGTAAGTGTGAAAAAGCAACACTAGGAAACAAAGAGAAAAGAGGCTTCTGACCTCACCTAGTATACACAACTACATAGAGTTGTGAAAGAATGGTAAAGAATCTGCCTGCAATGCAGGAGACCTGGGTTCAGTTTCTGAATTGGGAAGATGCCCTGGAGAAGGGAATGGCTATCCACTCCACTATTCTTGCCTGGAGAATTCCATGGACAGAGGAGACTGGCAAGCTACAGTCCATGGAGTTGCCAAGAGTCGGACACAACTTAGAGACTAACACTTCTCCCAGGTGGCGCAGTGGTAAAGAATCTGCCTGCCAATGCAGGAGACACAAGAGATGTGTGTTCGATCCCTGGGTCAGGAAGATTCCCTGGAGTAGGAAACAGCAACCCACTCCAGTATTCTTTCTTGGAAAATTCCATGGACAGAGGACTCTGGCAGGCTACAGTTCATGGGGTTGCAAAGAATCAGATACGATGGAGCACACATGTAGTCTACATAGGGGTATGAAAGAATAAGTAGGCTTCACTTCAGTGGGCGGTAGTATAATCTGACCCTCAGAAATATTCTTATGGATTTTAGTATTTAATAATATAGAGGTTTGAGTTACTATTTATGAACATGAACGCTCTTCTACTTACTGACCTGGGACAGCCACCTTTGAGAGTTATCTTGTGGGAGACATGTTGCCAGTGTTAACACCATCTGCAGTATGGTTTCATCATTTCAGGTTAAGGTTTGTGATATTGCAAATGCCTCTCAGCTTTTACACTGGAGCTTTTCAAGGAGGAGTTTGAATGAGACAGAGGCAAAGGGGATAAGGAGATCGGATGTTTGAAGGAGGAACCCTCACTGAGTGAGAGAAAATTACTGAGTCCATCATGGGTCAGACTCTGTCCTAAGCACTTTTTATGTGTAAAAAATCATTTAAATCTCACAACCTAGTGAGGTAAGTTGTAATAAACTCATGCTTATTTTTCAGATAAGGAAAAGAGATATTAGGTAGCTTGCCCTGGTTATTCTTTTCCAATGGAATTGTCTTGGCACCTTTGTTAAAAATCAGCTGTTCATAAAATGTAAGGGTTTATTTATGGATCCCAGTTTTATTCCATTGATCTGTCTTTCTAGCCTTATGCCAGTACCACACTGTCTTGATTAGTGTAGCATTGTCTTGAAATTAGGAATTTGTTCTTCTTCAATACTGTTTTGGAGTGTTTGGCTATTCTTAGTCCCTTGAACTTCCATATATATGTTAAGAAAAGCTTGTCAATTTCTGCGAAGAAGTCAGCTGTGATTGTAAATTGTTATTTAACTTTTCTTACTAATAAATTGCTTGTAACATACCTCATGCTGATTATGACATTTTTCAATATGAATACTGAGAATCACACACATATTTATGATTTTGTGCATGTGCATTATGAAGTTCTATGAAGGTATTATTCAGAGGGTGGCAGTTGAAAATCATAGCAAAAATTTCTACCTTTGTGAAAATATATTTTTATTTTCATGAAGCATAATAATATACATACAAAAGTAACACAACATGACTGTTTTTGTCCTTTTCAAATGTACCATGTGATATTTTTGTTGTAGAGCATAAATGTTAACAAGATGGCAGACAGATTCTTCTTGGTTTTTATTTTTTAGTTAATTATAGAGTGCTGAATAATATTGTTCAATAAAAATATTCTCTAAAATAACCTCATTATATTTCTTAACTACTTTGGCATTAATCTGGAAGTTCAGTTGAACTCTCAATTTAGTCTATTTACTTTTCCAAAAGATAGTACCTGTGAAACAGATCAAATCAAACATAACACTTCTACCGCATAAAAAAACATACCGAGTATCTCACAGGTGGAGCCCATCTCTTCGTTGTGAAATTTATGCTGGTCACTTCCGTCTGACCCAGATACAGTGTTTCTTTAATTGTTGAAATGTGGCTTCCTTACCTCACCGTTTACACTCTTCCTCCAGTGTTGCCACATTCAGGGATCAGTTTTCTTTTGTTTCATGTAATGTCTATACTTCATTAGGGACTTCCCAGGTGGCGCTAGTGGTAAAGAATCCACCTGCCAATGCAGGAGACATGGGTTCAATCCCTGGGTTGGGAAGATCCCCTGGAGGAGGGCATAGTAACCCATTCCAGTATTCTTGCCTGGAGGATCGCGGAAACGAAGGGGTCTGGCCGGTTACAGCGCACAGGGTCGCAAAGAGTCGGACACGACCGTGCATCGTAGCACGCCCACATGCATGCCGCGTTAGACACGATGGCTTGCTCTCTACTTCCTGAACTGTCCTTTGAACTCTGCCCCGGTATTGTACTATTCTGGATCTCCTACTTCTAAACACCTGGTCTCCATTTTCCCTAGTACTCCCTACTCTTCTTACCCAAGGAACATGCCCTTCGCTAGCCTAGTCCTTGCTTAATAATTTCAAAACATTCTTATCCTGATGTTTTCTCATCGAGGCTCATGCCCTCTCTTGTCTAGAGGTCAGAGCTACTTGAACATTAGATCACCTCAAATACAATGTATCTGGATATGGACTTCCTTTACAATCAACTTCCTTTCAACTTCATTTTATAATGCTAACAATCATTTTTTCGGGTCACTAGATTTCAGTCCCCAGCCCTTCATTCCCTATATATAGTCAGTTTCCATAAAGTCCTACAGGTATATCTGGAAAGAATTCTCAAACCCATCTATTCATCTCCATTCCACTTCCACCACTTGTACAATGACTTATGAAACTTTTTTGTTCATGAGGTCAAGGGCAACCTAGTTAAGAGCTTTAATCTGCAAGAGCTTTGATCTATAAGACATGTACCAGACTAGAAGGCAAAATAGGCCCTAAGAGCTGGGTCAGATAGAATAATTTGTTGATCAGAGTTGAAGGGGAAACACTAGAGATATCTTCAGGAAAATTGGAAATATCAAGGGAATATTTTGCCCAAAGATGTGCATAATAGAGAACAGAAAAGGTAGAGACCTAGTAGAAGCAGAAGAGATCAAGAAGAAATGGAAAGAATACATGGAAGAACTGTACAAAAAAAAAAATCTTAATGAACCAGATAACCACAATGCTGTGGTCAGTCACCCAGAGCCAGACAGATGAATCACAAGCTGGAATCAAGATAGTAAAAAGAAACATCAGCAACCTCAGATATGTGAATGATACCACTCTAATGGCAGAAAGTGAAGAGGAACCTAAAGAACCTCTTGATGAGGGTGAAAGAGGAGAGTGAAAAAGCCCACTTAAAATTAAATATTTAAAAAAACGAAGATCATGGCATCTGGCCCCATTTCTTCATGGCACATAGAAGAGGAAAAGGTGGAAGTAGTCACAGATTTCCTCTTCTTGGGTTCTAAAATCACTGCAGATGGTGATTGCAGCCTGAAATCAGAAGACGATTCCTTCTTGTCAGGAAAGTTGTGACAAATCTAGACAGTGATCATATAGTGTTTTGTGGTCTGACTTTACAACAACTTATTACTCTACACTTGGCTTGTTTCTCACTTTTTACAGTGCTGCAATGAATATCCTTGGACACACTTCCCTGTGTACCTGTATTACCATTAGTATTTCTGTGGGGAAGACAAGAAGTCTTCAGCGACATGAAGAATTGCTGAGTTATAATTTGTGTATGTTTAATATTTTAATACTTTATTGACAAATTGCCATCCAAAATGATTGCAATCTAAGCTACTATTAGCAACATATGAGATGATCTCTTCTTCTAGTGCATAGTCACCCTTGATATTTTCTAGCTTTCAATTTTTCAAATCTACTGAGTGAAAATGCAAACACATCATATCATTTTCATTTTTTTTTTGTTTTCTAGGAAAGTTCAGTATCTTCTCCTCTCTTAAGACTATTTATATTCCTATTGTGAGTTGTCTACTTATATTACTTATGCTTTTTCTAGACAGGTGGTCTTCTCAGCACTAATATCTTTTTGGTGAGTAGAAATTTTACATGCTGATAAAGTCGATTTATGACTTCTGATTTTTTAAAATGACGTAAAACAAAAAGTCACGTAACAGAAAATTTACCATTTTAAAGTAAAGAGCAATTCGATGATTTTAGTACAATCACAAAGTTGTGCAACCATAATATCACTTAATTTTAGAACATCATCATCTGTAAATGCCTGTAGCATTAGGTATCTGCTTCACATTCTCCTGCCATGACCAGACCTGCGGTAATCACTAATCAGCTTTATGTCTCTATGGATTTGCCTGTCTTCAATATTTCACACAAATGGAATCAGGTAATATATGAGCTTTGTGTCTGGCTTCTTTCACTTAGAAATTTTCAAGGGTCACTCATAGGTCAGTCAGTAAAGAATCTGCCTGCAATGCAGAAGACCCGGGTTCGATTCCTAGGTTGGGAAGATCCCCTGGAGAAGGAAATGGCAATCTGTTCCAGTATTTTTGCCTGGAAAATCCCATGGACAGAGGAGCCTGGCAGGCTACAGTCCATGGGGTCGCAGAGTCGGACATGACTTAGCAACTAAACCACCACCACAACATGTTGTAGTATGTATTGATAGTTCATTAATTTTTATTGCAAAACAATATTCCATTATATGGATAGACCACATTTTACTTATTCATTCATCAATCATGTAAATTTGGGATTTTTTTTCATTCCTTGGCTATTATGAATAATGCTACTATGAATATTCCTGTACAACTTTCTGTTTTCAACTTTCTTGTAAATATACCTAGAAGTATTATAGGATTTCTGAGTCTTATGATAACCCTATGTTTAACATTTTAAGGAAATGAACAGTTTTTTTTTATTTTAGTGAAGTCTAACATCTATTTTTTTGTTTTCTTTATCTTTATATATATTTTTGCTTGTGTTTTCAATATCCAAAGAGTTCACTGCCAAATGCAAGAAATTGAAATATGCTCCTATTTTTTCCTCTAAGAGTTTCATATTATCTCTTACATTATATCTTGATCCATTTTGAGTTAATTTTTGTGTATGGTGTGAGATAAGAGTCCAGCTTCATTCTTATGCATATGGATATCCAGTTGTCCCAGCGCCATTTGTTGAAGGCTATTTTTGTCCCACTGAATAGTGTTGGCATCCTTTTGAAAATCAGTTGACCATGAATGTGAGGAGTTCTTTTTGTACTCAAAACTCTTTTTAATTGATCTATATGTCTACACAGATACCAATACCACACAGTTTTGATTGCTGCGGCTTTGTAGTTAAGTTTTGAAATTTAGAATTCTGAGTCCTCTAACTTTATTCTTTTTCAAGATTGTTTTGGCTACTATGGATCCCTTGCTATTCTATATGGATTTTAGGATTGATTTGTCCGTTTCTGGAAAGCAGGCAATTGAAATTTGATAGGGATTGCAACTAATCTGTAAATGCAGGGAAGATTGCCATCTTAACAATTTTGTCTTCCAATCAGTGACCACATGATGTCTTTTTATTTATTAAGGTTTTATTTAATTTCTTTTTTTATTTGCTTGTTTGTTTGTTTGTTTTTTTGATGCAGGATGTGGGATCTTCGTTTCTCAGCCAGGGACTGAACTCATGACCCTTGTGTTGGGAGTGTGGAGTCTTAACCACTCTACTGCCAGGGAAGACCTTTCTTTAGTTCTTTTGGCAGTGTTTTATAGTTTCTAGTATGTGTACCTTGCACCTTTTCAGTTAAATTTATTCTTAAGTATTTTATTATTTCTGATGATATTGTGAATGGAATTGTTTTCTAAATTCATTTTCAGGTTGTTCTTTTTTAATATTTATTTTTATTTATTAATTTTGCTGTACTGGGTCTTAGTGGCAGCACCTAAGATCTCTGAATGTGGTGTGTGAACTCTCAGTTGTGGTATGTGGGATCTAGTTCCTTAACCAGGGATAGAAAGCAGGGACCCTGCATTGGGAACATGGGGTCTTAGCCAATGGACCACCAGGGTCTATTGTTCGTTGATAGAGTATAGAAATATAATTGATTTTTAGAAATGATCTTGTATCTTGTAACTTTGCTGAATTCATTTGTTAGCTCTAACAGCTTTTTAATAGATTCTTTACAGTTTTGGGTATTTGAAATTATACCATCAGTGAATAGAAATAGCTTTACTTTTTCTTTTCAATTTGGATGACTTTTATTCTTTTTCTTGCCTAACTGCCTTTACTAGAACTTCCAGTACTAGGTAGTGAATAGAAGTGTAAAGTAGATATCCTTGTCTTGCTCCTGATTTTAGGGAGAAAGTTTCAAGTATGATGTTAGCCATGAGTTTTTCCATTGATGCCCTTTAGTAGGTTGGGGAAGATTCTGTCTCCTCCTGGTTTGAAGACCCCCCCCCTTTTTTTTTTTAATGGAAGGGTGCTGGAATTTTTCAAATGCTTTTTCTGCATCTATTGAGGTGATTATCTGACTTTCCCCTCTTCATTTTTATAAAGTGGTGCATTACATTGATTTTCATGTTGACCACCCACCCTTATGTTTCTGAAATAAATCCTACTCGATCATGTTGAGTTTGAGGACTAGTGTTATTTTTTTCTTTAATGTTTGATAAATAAAATTTGCTAGTGAAGCTATCTTGTTCTGGGATTTTATTAGTTGCAAGTTTTTAGATAAATGAATCAATATTTTTACTTGTTACAGGTTTATTCAAATTTTCTGTTTATTCTTTAGTCAGCTTTAGTTTTCTGTGTTTCTAGGAATATGTCTATTTTATCCAGGTTATCTAATTTGTTAGTATATATTTTTCATAATGTTCTCTTATAAACTTTCTATTTATGTAATATTTAAAGTAATGTCCATTTTCATTCTTGATTTTATTAGTTTGAGTCTTCTCTCTTTTTTGCTTGGTCAATCTAGATAAAAGTTTGTCAATTTGCTGCCCTCTTCAAAAGACCAACTTTTGGTTTCACTGGTTCTTTCTGTTGTGTATCTACACACTATTTTGCTTACCTCTGCTCCAATTTTTATTGTTTCTTCTCTTCTAGTTGCTTTGGGGTTAGTTTGCTCTTTTTTTTCCCTAGATCCCTACAATGGAGTGTTAGGTTGTGGATTCAAAATCTTCTTTTTTTAAACTGTAGATGATCACATCTATAAATTTACCCCTAAGCACTGCTTTTGCTGCATCTCAAAGTTTTGGTATCTTGTGATTTTTTTCATTCATCTCAAATTATTTTCTTTTGATTTCCTCTTTGACCTCTCCTTTTGATTTTCTCTTTGACCCATTGGTTGTTTAAGACTGTGTAATTAAATTTCCACATATTTGTGAATCTCTAGATTTTCTTCTTTTATTGATTTCTTCTATATTCATTCGTAATTTCATTCTATTGTTGTCAGAGGAGATACTTTATATCATTTCAATATTTTAAACTTTATTGAAATTTGTTTTATGGCCCAACACATTCGATGCTGAAGAATGTTCTATATCCATTTGGGAACAATGTGAGTCCTGCTGTTTGTAGCTGAAGTGTTCCATATGTGTGTCTTAGGTTTAGTTGATTTTTAATGTCACTCAAGTCTTATATTTCTTTGTTTATCTTTGTCTAGTTGTCTTATTCATTATTGAAAGTGAGGTGTTGAAGTCTCCAATAACTGTTGTCGAAATTTTTCCTTTCAACTCTGTCAGTTTTTGCTTGACATATTTTAAGTCTCCATTGGTGTCTGCATATAGGTTTGCAATGGTTGTATCTTCTTGATGAATTGACTCTTTTATCATTATGTAATGTCCCTTTATCTTACATAACAATTTTTGTCTTAAAGCCTATTTTGTCTTATATTAGAATAGCCACTCCAGTTCTCTTTTGCTTACCATTTGCTCTCTTTTGGTTAGTGAAATATCTTTTCCATTCCTTTATTTTCAGTCTTTTTGTGACCTGGCTGTAATGTGAGTCTCTGGTAGACCGCATGTAGTTTGATCAAGTTTTTAATCCATTCTGCCAATCTCTGCTTTAAATTTGAGAGTTTAATTCATTCATATTTAGTGATAGAAAAGGATTTACATTTGTGATTTGTCTATTTGTTTTACATATGTCTCATATCTTTTTTTGTTCCTTAGTTATCCTGTTACAGCCTTCTTTTGTGTTAAGTGGATAGTGATTAGTTAAATAATAGCTTTCTTGTATACCATTTTTTCCTTTTTCATTCCTTTACTATACATTTTCTAGTTATGAGTGGTTTCCCATGAGATTACAATTAACATCTTAATTTATAACAAGATAGTTCAAGTTAACACCAACTTCGTTTCTATAATATATATAAAAACATTGTTCCTGTGTAGTTCCTCCACTCATTTAGGTTGTTATTGTCTCAAATTACATTTTTACACAATGTATACCCAACATAGATTCATAATTATTGTTTTATGTATATGTCTTTTTAATCAAATAGACTAAAAACACAAGTTATAACCAAAAATACATTGACTAACTTTCATAGTTAGCTATATGATTACCTTTATTAGTGGATATTTCTTCATTTGGATTTGAATTTACTGTCTTGTGTCCTTTTATTTCAGGTTAAAGGGCTCCTTTTATCATTTCTTGTGGGGTAAGGTATACTAGAAACAATTTCTCAGTTTGTATTCATCTGAGGAAGTCTTGATTTCTTCCTTTTTTGTTGGTTTTATTTATGTGTGTGTGTAAAACCCCACATGACATAAATTTACTATCTTAACAACTTTTAGGTATATGTCACAGTGTTGTTATTAATAACAAAATTGCTTGTGGCAATTTTGAAAGCAGAAACAGGGAACTAATACAGATTTTTTACTTTGAATTAGAGCTAAAGGAATGAGATATGACCTAACACCAGTCAGAATGGCTACCATCAAAAAGTTTACAAACAACAAATGTGGGGAAAAATTTACATTCCCAACCCAGTACACTGCTGGTAGGAATGTAAGTTGCTGCAGCCACTATGGAAAACAGTATGGAAGTTCCTCAAAACACTAAAAATAGAGTTATCATATGATTCAGCAATTCTACTCCTGGGTATGTATCCAGAAAAAAGTGAAAACACTAATTTGAAAAAGTCTATGCACCAGTGCTTCCCTGGTATCTCAGATGGTAAAGAATCTGCCTACAATGCTGGAGACCTGGGTTTGATCCTAAGTCTAGAACATACCCTGAAGAAGGGGATCCTTCCACTCCAGTATTCCTATGGAATGGCTATCCACTGAAGTCTTCTTTTCTGGAGAACTCCATGGACAGAGAAGCCTGGTGGACTTCAGTCCATGGGATCACAAAGAGCCAGACACGATTGAGTGACTAATACACACAAATTCACCCTGATGTTCATAGCAGCATTATTTACAATAGCCAAGATATAGAAGCAATCTGAGTGTCCATAAACAGATGAATGGGTAAAGAAGATGTGATATACGTGCAATACAATATTAATTAGTCATACAAAGAATGAAATTTTGCCATTTGCAACAACATGAATGAACCTGAAGGGTATTATGTTTAGTAAAATAAGTCAGATGGAGAAAGACAAATACTGTATATTATCACATACATAGAATCTAAAAAAATAAAAGAAACAAATGAACATAACAAAACAGAAACAGACTCACAGATACAGAAAACAAACTATGCTTACCAGTGGGGAGAGAGAAGTGGAGAAGGGCAAGTTAGGAGTAAAGGATTAAGAGGTACAAACTACTATGTATAATGAAGTGTGCTGCAAAGATATATTGTACAGCACAAGAATATATGCAATATTTTATAACTTTAAATTTATAAAATCTATTTAATCTATAAAAATATTGAATCACTATGTGTTACACCTGAAGCTAATATATTATTTTAAATAAATTATGCTTCAATTAAAAAATTTAGCCAAAGGATTATCCAGTTATACCCAATGCCAAGTACTAAAAATGTATCTTCTCACTGAAATTCAAGGGTTGGGGTAGATGGAATGTGTAAGAGTACACTTGAGAGGGGTTGTGCAAGAGTAACATGATCTGCATTATGATTTAGAAAGATAATTATGGCTGCTGTTTTAACAATAGACTATGTGGGAAGGTGGAGATAGAAACACAATAAGATCATGCATGCATGCATGCTCAGTTCCTTCAATCGTGTCCAACTCTGCAACCCCATGAACTGTAGCCTGCCAGGCTCCTCTGTCCATGGGATTCTCCAGGTAAGAATACTGGAGTGGTAAATGATACTGAAAAGTAATAACTGGAAACAAGAAGATTGATGCCTTTGCTGAAGTTGTAGAGATAAAGCCAGACTGGAGTGAATTTGAGAGGGAATATGAGGTTAGGAAATAAAAGAGAGATAATTGACAACTCTTTGAAGGGTTTTGCAGTAAAGTGAAATTGAGAAATAAAGCAGCTTTTGTAAGGGGACGTGTGGTCAAGAAACATTTTGTGAAAGATGGAATGTTCTAAATTATATGGCTCTGAGCATCCTCTGGTTAATTGATCTGATGCAATATCATTTCTCTGCAACCTGTCCAATCTATTCTGCCCTTTGGAAGTCTTAGTCATAAGATGTTCCATTCCCTCAACCTGTTCTCTGAAGCTTTGCCTATTTATATGGATCAGCCCCTTGTACACTAAGTTGGGCTGGAAGTGGAGGAGATCATATCCAAATCATAGATATTCCCCATTCCTTCTCCTTTATGGTGAACTCATCAGTAAATACCATCTGTTTTCAGAGATGTGTTTTGTAGGGATTCTCAAATTAGGATCACTTCTGGCCTGTGTTAATGATGTAGATACCTTGTTTCTACCCCAGACCTACAGATCAGAGTCTCCTTAAGGACATGTAAGTTTGGGAACTACTGCTATTAATACTTCTTACTGTCTCCTTCATCTGTTTACCTCTACACCTAGGCTCTTGATGCCTACCTCTGGCATTTCTGTCTAAGACCCTTTGATACATACTACTCTGTCTTAACCTCAGATGTGACTGTATCATTCATCATTTGCCCTTAGGGTCTTTGACAGTGTGTAAGAGATATTCCATCCTTAGCCTCACAGCCTTACAGTTCAAGGAATCAGACAGCAGCCTTAAACCTATTTGAATTAACTTGCGAGGCAGCCAGATAGAAAGCTTTATGGCTGGATGGTCAACCAAAGATGTGATAGTGTTAGAGAAACTGAGTGAAATATTCCACTTACACTTTGAATATGAAGTGGCATAATGGAGTCATCCCAGAGTCACTTCTGAAGGAAAGATTATTTGTGAAATGGCAGAATTACAAAGACATTTTAAGATAGAACTGGAATTAAGCATATAACAATAGTATGAGCATAACAGCAAAGAAATTTTTGTGAGCAATGTTTGTTACCTACTTCATCACTTGAAGAGATGCAAGGGAAAAATAGTGTTAATAACCTAACAGTTCAGAGTTTGCATTTTATTTCTGCCGTGTATCCATTGGGTAATCTTAGGCAATAGGTTATTCAGTTTCTCTGAATTTCATTTTTATCCCTCATCTGTAGAGACAATGGCACTTAATACAATGAGCAGTTTGTGGACTGAATAAAAATATGATGTATAGTACATAGAACACATTGTATATTCAATAAATGGTATGTTCCCTCGCTCCCACTCCATGCTCCCATGGGAATCCAAAGCTTAATTAAATATGGGCAACTTGATGAAATTCAACTCGAGGAACTTTGTTTTACATTTATGTTTTGAGCAGAAGTAGAGCACTGAAGAATTTGTGCTTTTGAACTGTGGTCTTGAAGAAGACTCTTGAAAGTCCCTTAAACAAGAAGAGATCAAACCAGTCAGTCTTAAAGGAAATCAACCCTGAATGTTCAGTGGAAGGACTGAAGCTGAAGTTGAAGCTCCAATACTTTGGCCACCTGATGTGAAGAGCCAATTCATTGGAAAAGACCCTGATGCTGGAAAAGATTGAAGGCAGAACGAGAAGAGGGCAACAGAGGACAAGATGGTAGGATGGCATCATTGACTTAATGGTCATGAACTTGGGAAAAATCCAGGAGATGGTGAGGGGCAAGGAAGCCTGAGCTGCTGCAGTCCATGGGGTCTCAAAGAATTGGACATGACTTGGTGACTAAACAACAATAACAAATCAAGCTTAGCAGGTTCTAAACTAAGAAGTAAAGGGATTTAGTGACTCAGAGAGGAGAACCCAAGATTTAGTAAAACAATAGTTTTCAAAAGTCTCATCTATAGCAACATAAGGCATAAGTCCCTTACCTCCTTGCCCCCAAGGTAAAATTAGCAAATTTCTAAAGCTCTTTTAAAAAGTGAGAATTTATTTTTCAAAAGTGGAGTTGGAGTTAGACAAGGAAAGTGCTATTTCAAAGAATGATACTTCAGACACATAATAATTAGACAAAGATTTTTTAAAAAACAAAATAAACAAAAATCTCACAAAACCAAAAATCTTTCTGAAGACGGAAATAATAGAAAAGGAACTACAAAATCTTTTCCAATCCCTGGCTCTTGTCTATTTACCTGTCATCTGCTTAAGCTTAAAAACAAAACATAACAAAATAAAATAAAATGCAAAATAATGTCCTGTTGAAATTGGTTCTAAACCAGGGGTTGTCTTCCTAACAATTTGTCCCACTTGCTTGTTTCTTCTTGGACTGCACAAAGGAAGCTCAAGGACCAAATAAAGGGCTGTATTTTAGTGCTCAAAAACTAGTCACATCACCTCTGCAAATGATCAAACACCTCTAAAGTCCCCTCACTCTAGTGAACTTTTTTCTGTTCTGGTCTTTGGACACTTGCTCTTCCATGATAAATGCACAATGCTACTCATTGTGTAGAAGCAGAAACTTCAACAAGGAACTTGGGTTATTTCCTTCACCATTGTTTACGGGGGACAGGGAGCGGCTGTATGACAACTCTTAGAACACTGTGCTGTTCTCCGTGTCTGCACCAAGCTTCTCATTGTGGTTGTGACTTACTTGGATTTATACTGAGCACCTGAGAGAGTCATCAAGATGTTTGCTGTGTTCTCAGTCCCGTTTACAGCCCATGTTCACCAAGTAACTGTTGTATTTTATGTGACCACCTCACCCCATACCTCATGGCCACAGCTGATTGAGGACAGGTAAGTACCTGACAGAAGGACCACCTATACATAGGCTGGCTCACATTCTATACAGTGGAATGACATGAAATGCTTTGCCTTAACTGAGGAAGGAGTTTTCTTACTAAAGACTGAAACTTTGCTTACTAAAGATTGCAAAAAATGTATATGCAATAACATTTTCATTTTATATGCTACAAGCACCTTCTGCCACAGAGTAATCTGGAAAAACAGATTACTTTTAAGAGCAGACCGTCTTCATACTTTGGAAAGTATTATTTTTGAGTGACTTTTTAGTTATATGAATACAAGTCAGGGGCTTCCCAGGTGACACTAGTGGTAAAGAACACATCTGCCAATGTAGGAGACATAAGAGATGTGAGTTTGATCCCAGGGTCGGGAAGATCCCATGGAGAAGGGCACAGCAACCCATTCCAATATTCTTGCCTGGAGAATCCCCAAAGACAGAGGAGCCTGGGGGGATAGAGTCCATAGGGTCACAAAGGGTCAGACATGACTGAAGTGACTTAGCATGCACAAATATGAGTCAAGTATCTATAAACTTTCCTTGGGGAATTCAGTAAAAATACACAAATATGTTGAAAACCTGAGTGTCCTATTTATAAAGATAAATTGGTAATTTTTAAAGCAGAACTACCTCCTGAAAATGATACTAAAAACATTTTTCTTTAGTTTGGAAATAGAATAGCCTACACCTAAAAATCACTGAAGATCTGTGACTTTGTCCAAGCAAGCAGAAGTAGGAAATCAGAGCTGAAGATAAGTCACAGTTACCTAAAATGAGCTTGACTGGTTGTGAGCCTACATGTGACAATATAAAAGACTGAGCTGTTCATATGTTGGAAAATGGACTTCTCATTATTTTCAGAGGACACTTATGGTGATAGGCTAAGGTAAGGAAGGATTTATCCCCAAGAATGGGGGCGGGGCGTTGAAGAGAATGTGTACTTCCACCTTCAATCACGCCTTCAATCAAAGTGAAAGCGCTAGTTGCTCAGTCATGTCCAACTCTTTGCAAACACATTAACCGTCGCCCTTCAGTCTCCTCTGTGCATGGGATTCTCCTGGCAAGAATACTGGAGTGGTTTGCCGTTCCCTTCTCCAGGGGATCTTCCTGACACAGGGATTAAACTCCCATCTTCTGCATTGCAGGCAGATTCTTTACCACTGAGCCACCAGGGAAGCCCTTATCTTCCATTACTTTCCCCTGATATTTCCTAGTCACTTCCACAGTTTATCACTCCTACAAGGTTAAGCTCTTTTCTTTTGTCTTGTCATTTCTCCACAATTTTTTTTAAAGGTATATAGGCTGTTGGTCCTAACTGCTTCTTTGGATCTTCAGTTCTCATTTAAAGGTTCCAAGTGCACATAACAATATTAAACAAAATCTGTATATATTTTCCCTGTTAATCTATCTATGTCTGTTTAATGCTCAGGCCTGGCCACAGAACCTAAAAGGGTAGAGGAAAGGTTCTTCCCTTGCAAGAACCATGAGTGTGTTGAAGAGAATAACTGAAAGCTTGAGTGTACACGAACTGTGAACTGGAGAAAAGATAAAAGGTGAAAGAGAGAAACAGATGTAGAGAGAAGCAGACCAACAGTAGTTGATCCTGTTTCACTAGAGAGATAGTATTTGACTTTCTACTGCTGAGGACCCAAGAGTTTTTTTTTTTAATTGTTATTTATTTATTTATGGCTGTGTTGTGCCTTTATTACTTTGTGCGAGCTTTTTCTAGTTGTGGCAAGTGGGGGCTACTCTTTGTTAGAGTGTGCAGGCTTTTCATTGCAGTAGCTTCTCTTGTTGGAGGAGCACAGGCTCTAGGCGCTCGGGCTTCAGTAATTGTAGCATATGGGCTCAGCGGTTGTGGCTCGGGGGCTCTAGAGCTTGGGCTCAGTAGCTGTGGTGCATGGGCTTATCTGCTCCCTTTTATGTGAAATCTTCTTGGACCAGGGAATGAATCTGTGTCCCCTGCCTCGGTAGGCAGATTCTTATCCACTGCCCCACCAGTGAAGTTTCCCAGGAACCGGTTTGGATTATGCATAATCACCCAGTCCCTTGGGACCTAGCCCTATCATGGTTCCAGTTATTCATGAATGAGTTTTTCTGTAGCAAGCTATAGAAAACAGCTCTAACTTAAGCAGAAGGGAATTTATTCAGAAGGCACTAGGGATATAATCAAATTGACTGGAGGTAGGAGAGTCAGTCTTAAGAACTGGTGGGAAGCAAAAGAGTCCTAGAGACAGTAGCTATCTTGGTGGCAGGAACAGTCTGGTCAAGATGTTGCTATACAGACAGAAGGGAAATATGACCATTGATAGTTTTAGTCTCTTTGTCTCTGTGCTAGCGATTGAAATTCCAGGAAGGGAATATACAATGCCCTAGCTTGGGTCAGGGGCCCACCCTCCTAGCTTGAGTTAGAAGCTAAGTCTCAAATGATAGCTCCAAATTTTTAATCAAAGTGAAAGCGATAATAGGGGAAAAGGAAATTGGGGTGCTAAAGGGGAAAAGGTGAATATTGGGAACCAAACCAAGAACTGTCCACTGTCCAACAGCATGGCTTCCTGTCCTTTCCTGTGTTGCCAGAGGCTTTCCCACATGCCTGGACTCCCATCTTTTGATTCCTGTGAATACCATTACCATCAGCGGTCCCATAACTGTCACTTGAATGATTCTCAGTACTTGGCAGCAGAAAAGTTGAGGCAGATTGCAAAGAAAAGCTTGCTCTTTTGGCTCTTCTGTTTTTGGTCTATCTCCTATAGAAATCATTGAAACCTCTCAAAAAATAAAGAAAAAGATCTCAACTTGCTTCTTCAGAGAGTGTTTGGCTCTGCTAGAGTCTCTTGACTTTGTCGGTTTTCTCTTTGGACATATTCCATGTGGGAAGGGGTTATAATATTATAGTATTTCCTTTCTCAGTTAATGTTCACATGGTTTGGCTCAGAGATCAGCCCAAAGAGTGGCAATACATGAGCCCTTACATTCCCTCATTCTTTTCTTTTTTTAAATGAGCTATATGATTCACCTGCCATAAAATTCACCCTTTTAAGGAATGAAACTCAGTGGTTGCTGTATATTCACAAATTTCTGCAACTATCACCACTATGACATACCAGAATGTTTTCATCAGTTACTCCATGTTTTTCCTTCCCCTAAACCCCTAACAACTACTAGTCCATTTTCTGTCTCTATGAATTTGCCTATTCTAGATATTTCATATAAATGGGATCATGCAATATATGACATTGTATATCTGGCTTCTTTCATTTAGCATAAGGTCCCAAGGCTCATGCATGTTGTAACATGAATTAGTACTTTATTTCTTTCTATGGCTAAACAATATTTCACTGTATGGATTCATCATAATTTATTTATCCATTCACAATCAATAGATATTTGGGTTGTTTCCACTTTACGGCTATTGTAAATCAAGCAGTTATGAACATTATGTACAATTTTTTGTGTTCGCATGTGTTTTCAATTCTATTGAGTATGTACCTAGGAGTGTAGTTACTGGGTCATGTGGTAATTCTATGTATAACCTTTTGAGAAACTGAAAAACACCATTTGCAAAGTATAAGATTTTATTCCAGATCCTCAACAACATTTGTCCTTAATTTGTTTTCTTTTGGCCACATCACTTAGCATGTGAGGATCTTAGTTTCCCAACTAGAGATCAAACTTGTGCTTCCTGCAGTGGAAGCACGGAGTTTTAACCTCTGGAGAGCCAGAGAAGTCCCAGTTCCTCATTTTTATTTTAACCGTTCTAGTGGGTGTGAAATGGTATTTCATTGTGGTTTCCATTTCCATTTCCCTAACGGTTGATGATGTTGAACTTCTTTCCAAGGGCTTATTGGCTATTTGTATAATTTCTCTGGAGAAATGTCTATTCAAATCCTTTTCCTATGTGTAACTGGATTGTCTTTTTACTGTTTAGTTGAAAGAGACCTTCCTTTATGTATCCTGGATATTAGTCTCTTATCTGATATATGTGTGTGTGTTAGTCACTCAGTCTGACTGACTCTTTGTGACCCCATGTACTGAAGCCTGCCAGGCTCCTCTGTCCATGGAATTCTCCAGGCAAGAATACTGGAGTGACTTGCCATTCCCTTCTTCAGGGAATATTCCCTACCCAGGGATAGAACCCAGGTCTCCTGCATTGTAGGCACATACTTTACCATCTGAGCCACCAGAGAAGCCCTATCTGATATATAATTTGCAAATATTTTCTCCCGTTCTGTGGTTAATTATTTCACTTTCTTGACATTCAGGAACAAAGGTTTTTAATTTTGATGAAATCTGATCTATTTATCTTTTATCTGGTAGCATATCTAAGAAATCAGTTGCTAATGCAAGGTAACAAAACCTTATACTCATGTTTTCTTCTAAGAGTTCTATAGTTTAAGCTTTTACATTTAGCTTTTTGATTCATTTTCAGTTAATTTTTGTACATGGTGTAAAGTGAGGGGACAAATTCACCTTTTGCATATGATATCTTGTGACATTTGTTGAAAAGATTATTATTTTCCCTGTTGAGTTGCTTCAGTATTCTTTTTGAAATCTGCTGCTGCTGCTAAGTCACTTCAGTCGTGTCCGACTCTGTACGACCCCATAGATGGCAGCCCACCAGGCTCCACTATCCCTGGGATTCTCCAGGCAAGAGTACTGGAGTGGGTTGTCATTGCCTTCTCCGTTTTTGAAATCAAATGACTGTTAATATAAGGATTTATTTCTGTACTGTCAACTTGATTCCATTAATCTATATTGTCATCTTCATGCCAGTACCACACTGTCTTGATTACTGTGGCTTTGTAGTCATTTTTTAAATCAAGAATTGTGTGGCCTCCAACTTTGATATTTTTCAAGATTGTTTTTGCTAATCTGAATCCCTTGATATTCCATATGAATTTTAGGATCAAAAGAAAAGCTGCTGATATTTTGAAAGGGATGGCACTGGATCTGCAGATCAGTTTGGGGTAGACTGCCATCTTAACAATGTGAAGTTTTCTAATCTGTGACCATGTCTTTACATTTGTTTAGGTCTTCTTTAATTTTTCCAAAATTTTTAATAATTAAAAGATTATTTTTTAATATTTTGTTTTTTTGATGCTATTAAAAAATGGTATTGTTTTCTCAATCTTATTTGCTGATGGTTGTTTGCCAGTGTACCTAGATACAACTGATATTTGTGTATTGATCTGCTATTTTGTAACTTCAGTGACTAAGTTTATTTATTAGTTTTATAATGGTTTTATTGGAGTTTTGGGATTTTCTATGTACAGGATGATGTCATCTATAAATAGAAGTAGTTTTACTTCTTCTTTTCCAATCTGGATGACTTTTATTTTTTTCTTTTTGTCTAATTGCACTGACTAGACTCCCCAGCACAATGTTGAATAGAATGGCAAGAGCAAATAACCTTGTCTTGTCCCTGATCTTAGGAGAAAGCTCTGAAACTTTTGCCATTAAATATGATGCTAGCGGTAGTGTTTTCAAACATGACCTTTATCAGACTGAGGAAGTTGCCTTCTAGTCTTAGTTTGTTAAATGTTTTTATCAGCAATATTGAGATGATCATGCGAGTTTTTAAACTTTATTAATGTGGTATATTATTTGCTTGATTTTTGTATGTTAAACCAACCTTTCATTCTTGGGATAAGTGCCATTTGGCCATGGTGTATAATCAATCCTTTTTTATATGTTGCTAAATATGGTTTATAAATGCACAAATACACAGTTATTATTATGCTGAGGGTTTTTGTGACTATATTCACAAAGGATGTTGGCCTGTAGTTTTGTTCTGTCTTTTTCCTTGTGATGCCTTTGTCTGGCTTCTTTTGGCTGAGCTGTGTGGCTTTCAGGAGCTTAGTTCCCTGACTAGGAATTTAACCTGCTCCCTCAGCAGTGAGAGTGCAAAGTGTTAAACGCTGGACCACCAGGAAATCCTCTGTTTATCTGCTTTTGGTATTGGGATAACAGTGGCCTCACAGAATAAGACAGCAAGTTTTCCCTCCTCTTCCATTTTTTTTGAAGTTTAGAAAGGACTTTAGTAATGCAACTTAAGACCAAGAAAATTAAAGATGTTTCCTGCTGAATAATTCTATCCTTCTAGTTTATAAGAATATGAAATATGATGTACAAAGACTGTTATGAACAAGGTACTAAATATTTAAAAGACATAAATCAAGCCAACAAGTTTTGTCCTGGATTAAGTTTATTCCCTCCTAAAATTCCTAAAGATAATTTACTTACGCTATATCACAAACTTATTTTTAAACCAAGGATTATTTTGTTTGTGAAAACGTAAATATATCACACTCCTTGAAAAGCATTCAAGAAGCACAGCAACATATTAGTATGAAAGCAAAAAAATATAAAAATAATATCATCCAGAAATAATCATCAGATATATTTAGTGAACACTATTTCAGATCATGCTTTATATCACAGTTATTTAATTCCATATTTAAATGTTTAAATGCATTCATTGTTTATCACCACGCTTCTAACTTTATCTTCTCTATACTTAAATCTCATGGATATATGGATTTCTTAAAGTAGTTTTGTGTTAGTACTCCTGGGTAATGTGATTCCTGAGTTTCTTTCTGCTCAAGGATGTTAATATGCTTCCTTATATGTGTTGTACTCCTGTCTCACATTTTAATTTTCTAGAGATTGCTCTATTATATTTCAGGCATGAATGTTGCTGTGGAAGAGTCAAAGGATAATCCAAATTCCCTGCCCCCATGGATGAATTTTTCTGTGCGATGCTTGAAGAACGTTCTTTAATCTTGAAATTCAACTTAATTTGATATGTTTCATTTCAAGTAAATCATTCTGGAATGATCAAAATCAGCCCTTTATTTTACAGATTCAGTTTCTTTTAATTTTTTTTTCTGTTGCATTTTTTGTTAGCTCTATTTAGGTCTTTTCATTTTTTAAATTTTTGCTGAAGTATAGTTGATTTACAATTTTGTGTTACTCTCTGCTGTGCAACAAAATGAATCAGTTATACATATACATATATTCACTATCTGCCTTGTTTTCTTTTGGTCTCACTGAATGTCATATGGGATCTTAGTTCCCCAACCAGGGATTGAACCTGTGCCCCTTCCATTGGAAGAGGAGGCTTAACCACTGTATGACCAGGGAAATCCCCTTTGCTGCAATTTTTTAAGCTCACTCTTATGGAGATAACAATTAGTCTCATGTTGGATAAAGTTTGTTTTCTGCAACGACTAAATTCTAATTGTTTTCATTTTTGTTTTTTCTCTTATAAGTGATTAATTAAGCTTTTTTGTGTTAGAAATATTTTTTCAGTTGTGTGCATTTTATTTCTTCCTATTTTATGTTGATTTATTAGAGACAGTTAGTGTTATTTTGACCCTTGAATTGTTTTCATAACTCTGCAATTTCCCTTTCTGTCTCTATTGCATCTTATCTGATTTTTGAGTTCTTTCTTTGTTGAATTGAGATTATTAAAAGTTCCTTAGGTATACTTATGAACATGTTTATTCTGCAAAGTATTGAAACAGTTACAGATGTTTCTATTTTAACACCCCCCCCCACACGTCTATTTGAATATTCATTGGAAGGACTGATGCTGAAGCTGAAACTCAAATACTTTGGCCACCTGATGCCAAGAGCTGACTTATTGGAAAAGACTCTGATGCTGGGAGAGATTGAAGGTGGGAGGAGAAGGGGACAACAGAGGACGAGATGGTTGCATGGCATCACCAACTCAATGGACATGAGTTTGAGTAGACGTTGGGAGTTGGTGATTGACAGGGAAGCCTGGCTTGCTGCAGTCCATGGGGTCACAGAGTCGGACACGATTGAGCAACTGAACTGAACACGCGTCTATTATATTATTAGTATCTAGATCTTTCAAGGCTATTTCTGCAGCTTGACTATGTCATTGAGGACCTAAGCTCTTCCTATCTTTCTATTCTGCCATACCTCAAAATCACAAGCTCGTTGCCACAGCTCCAAGATTTAAGTTTATATACACCAGCATCCCAGCATGCAAGGATAGGTAAGGAACTGACAGGGAGTTATTTTTTTTAATCGCTCTTTTTTTTTTTTCAAGAAAGGAAAGTTTTTCTCAGAACCTCTCTTCCTTCCACCCCAAACCCTAAATAAACTTCTCCTTTCAGTTTGCCAGAACATATGCTCTTCTCTAAATAAGTCACTGAAAAAGGAGAAATGAATTGTCATGACTCATCTAAGACAGTGGTTCTCAGCTGAGGCTGATTTTCCCCTCCAGGGGACATTTGACAATATTTGTGAACATTTTTGTTTGCTACAACTCCAAACCAAAATCAAACCAAAACTAATATTGGCAAGGATAAAGGGAAGAACAGAAGCTTGAGCATATACACTACCAACATATACACCTCTGACTAGTGGGAGGAAACCCATTTTCAGCTAGAACACTAAAGAATTATTTATTTTTCTCAACAAGAGGATTGTTAAATTATCCTTACATTGCCATACAAAGGACAAAACAGAACTCCAAGAGAATGTAGAGGTCCTACATATACAGAGAGAAATGCTTCAAAATCAAAATCAGAAAAAGAAAAAAGCAATTGGGGTTTAACAAGTGAAAAAAATATTTCTGTAGAGTATGAGAAGAATACACCTATGAAAATAAACTAATCAAGACTGTCCTTAATACGAACTTTGTAAATTATTTTATGAATAAAAGTAAAAATAAAAGAGAATAAATTTTTAAAAAAGGACATCTGTAGTAGACCAAATAATAAATCCTAAAAGATACTCATGTCTTGACTCCTGAAATCTGTAAATGTTATCGTACATGCAAAATCTGTTTTTAAAATATGAATAAGTTCTCATGAAATAGGGAAATTATTTTTTGATTATCCTGTTAGACCCAATGCAATCACAAAAGTTCTTACAAAAGGAAGGCAGGGAAGTCAGAGTCAGAATAAGAAATGTGACAATGGAAGCAGAGTTGAAGTGATGCCATCACCAAGGAATGCAGATGGCCTCCCTAAACTAAGAAACGCAAGAAAATTGATTCTCCTCTGGAACCTCCAGAAGGAAATAGCCCTGCTGACAGGCATTCTAGACTTGATTTCCAGAACTGTATGATAATAAATTTAAGGTTTTTAAACTACTAAGTTTGGGCTTCCCAGGTGATGCAATCATAAAGAATCTGCCTGCCAGTGCAGGAGACACAAGAGACACAAGTTTGATCCTGGGCTTGAAAGATCCTCTGAGTAAGAAATGGCAATCCTCTCCTTATTATTGCTTGGTAAATTTCATGGAGAAAGGAACCTGGTGGGCTATTGTCTATAGGGTTGCAAAGAGTTGGGCATGACTGAGCCAGCATGCACAGCCACAACAAGTTTGGAATAATTTGCTACAACAGCATTAGAGTATTCAAGTAAAGGCTTACATAGAAAAAGAACAGCCTGAGACAAAACAAAAATCATCTACAGGACTTGGACAATGCAAAGACAAGAGAAATAAAAATTGGATCAAAACAGAGGCAATACCTAGCTAAACACTAATTGTTTTCATCATTTTTCATAGTAACAAGGAAATTGGATATTTATGTGGGAATTCATTGTGTATTTGTTACAGTTTGATATATGTACTAGTCAAGATTCTTTAGAGAAACAGAACCAATTAGAGATTTTATATATGTGAGATGTTCCTGTATGTGTGTTTTAAGAAATCATCCCACACAATTGGGAGGTCTGGCAAGTCTGTAATCTGTAGGGCTGCCTGGCAGTCTGGGAATTCAGGATGATGTTTCAGGAGTGATAATTCTGTAGGTCAGCAGGCTACAAACTCAGGTAGGGCTTCAATGTTGCAGTTGTGAGAATTTCCTCTTCAGAAACCTCAGTTTTTGCTCTGAAGGCCTTGAACTGATTGAACAAGGCCCAGTCACAGTATGCAGGTACTCTGCTTTATTCAAACTGTACTGAATTAAATGTTAGTCACATGTTAAAAAATAAAACAAAACCCTTACAGAACACCTAGTCTGTTCTTTGACCAAGAGACTGGGCATATAATCTAAGTGGACACAAAATATTAACCATCAAAATGTACATGTGTATATTTAACTCTATAGTAGAATACACTGATTAATTAACAGTTCCATTGTTGTGCTCATCAGCTTGACTTACTAGTGTTTAGATAACATATTTATTTATGGCTGAACTGGGTCTTTGTTGCTGCACACAGGCTTTCTCTAGTTGTGGTGATCGAGGGCTTCTCTTCAGTGCAGTGTGTGGCCTTCTTGCTGTGGTGGCTTCTCTTGTTTCAGAGCACAGGCCCTAGAGCATGTGAGATTCAGTCGTTGTGACGCCTGGGCTTAGTCATTGTGGTGTATGGGCTTAGCTGGCCTTCAGCATGTGGAACCATCCTGGACTACGGATCAAACATGTGTTCCTTCTGTTGGCAGAGGAATTCCTAACCACTAGACCACCAGGAAAGTCCTAGATAAAGATTTTTAATCTGGAATCCATGGATCTCTAGAGGGTCTCCCATCTTCAGGTGTGGGAATGAGATTCATGAAACATTCTAATTATATACAGCATTTTGAGTTGATGTATGTTTTTGCATCTTTCTTGGTGATGGGTCCACAATTTTCACCACATTCACAGAAGACTGAAAGAGTATGAGATGGCCAGGAAAGGTCAAGGAGTCATCATAAACAGACATCTAAGCTGAGTGGACCACTTTTGGCATTTGAAGACTAGGTTCTAATGTTTGAACAAGCAGTACCGTTACCAACCATTACCAACTGCACTGGAAGTTACTCATTGTATGAAATCCTCATCAATTGCAAATAACAGATTAAATATAGATCTTTGCTTTCCAATAAAATTTTCCATATCTTACTCTGATATGATGTTACATAGAGAAAGAAATGGAACAGTCCCATAGTTCAGCCCAAAATGAGTCTTTTAGAAGCAATTCTGGAGTCATCATAATTTTATAGATGAGCTATAAATGAGTTAATATCAATACAATGAGGAGCCTTCCACAGTTTTAGAGATGAAAAGGAATATTGCTTTTTGAATCCTAAACTTATCAATTCAGCATATGTAAGAGCCAGCAAAATGTCTCCTAGGCCCTAAAAACAACTATGTAGTTAAAAATCAATAAATCAATTAATAGGGGAAACTAGTATTTTAAAACAATTTGGACTACAAGTCAGTTGCACAGAGGAATTTATAGGGTGATGGAAATATTCTGTATGATACTGAAGCTATAGACAGATGACTTATGCCTTTGTCACAACCCATAGAATTATGCATCACAAGTAGTGAATTTCTGCATGCAAATTAAAAAAAATATCAACCAGGATGTGCAGAAATCTCAGGATGGAATGCAGATAATGACAAATGAACCTAATATTACAAATGTACACTATAACTTGACAGAAGTAAGTGGAAAAAACAGGAGCTGATTTAAGTGACTTTGGAAAAACATATTTTGACAGGATACTTTAAGGCTAAAGACAAAAAGAACTAGTTAATATGAGTTAGCATTTCTGAAATTATTTTATATACATACAAGGGTAGAATAAGGTCTTCTTTGGTGGCTCAGACAGTAAAAAGCCCAACTGAAATGGAGACATGGGTTCGATCCCTGGGTCAGACCCTGGGGAAGGAAATGGCTACCTATTCCAGTATTCTTGCCTGGAGAATTCCAAGGACAGAGAAGCCTCGTGGGCTTCAGTCCATGGAGTCACCAACAGTTGGAAACCACTGAGTGACTATCACATACACAGGGTAGAATAATTGAATGGTATAGATAATAGGAGCCAGATTTCTAACATTCAGAGAATAGAGTTAAAAATTAATTAAGGAGAAAAGGCTAGAATTAATCCTGTAGTGCTATAAGAGTTAGAGATGTATGAACTCATGTTTATTGTAAGATATATGCACATAGATACAGACTATACAGATATAGACTTCTGACTATACTACAAAACTACCAGTCATCAAGACAGTATGGTGCTGGCACAAAGACAGAAATATAGATCAGTGGAACAAAATAAAAAGCCCAGAGATAACTCCATGCACCTATGGACATCTTATCTTTGAAAAAGGAGGCAAAAATATACAATGGAGAAAAGAAAATCTCTTTAACAAGTGGTGCTGAGAAAACTGGTCAACCACCTATAAAAGACAGAACACTTTCTAACACCATACACAAAAATAAAATCAAAATGGATTAAAGATTAAATGTAAGACCAGAAACTATAAAACTCTTTGAGGAAAACATAGGCAGAACACTCTCTGACATAAATCACGGCAAGATCCTCTATGGCCCACCTCCCAGAGTAATGGAAATAAAAGCAAAAATAAACAAATGGGACCTAATTAAACTTCAAAGCTTTTGCACAACGAAGGAAACTATAAGCAAGGTGAAAAGGCAGCCTTCAGAATTGGAGAAGATAATAGCAAATTAAACAACTGATAAATAATTAATCTCCAAAATATACAAGCAGCTCATGTAGCTCAATACCAGGAAAATAAATGACCCAATCAAAGCATGGGGCAAAGAAATAAACAGACATTTCTCCAAAGAAGACATACAGATGGCTAACAAACACATGAAAAGATTCTCAACATCACTCATTATCAGAGAAAAGCAAATCAAAACCTCAATGAGGTACCATCTCACGCTGGTCAGAATGGCTGCCATCAAAAAGTCTACAAACAATAAATGCTGGAGAGGGTGTGGAGAAGAGGGAACCCTTTTAGACTTTGGTGGGAATGCAAACTAGTACAGCCACAGAGAGAACAGTGTGGAGATTCCTTTAAAACCTGGAAATAGAACTGCCATATGACTCAGCAGTCCCACTGCTGGGCATACACACTGAGGAAACCAGAATTGAAAGAGACATGTGTACCCCAGTGATCATCGCAGCACTGATTACAACAGCCAGGACATGGAAGCAACCTAGATGTCCATCAACAGATGAATGGATAAGGAAGTTGTGGTACATATACCCAATGGAATGTTACTCAGCTATAAAAAAAGAGCACTTTGAGTCAGTTCTAATGAGATGGATGAAACTGGAGCCTATTATACAGAGTGAAGTAAGTCAGAAAGAAAAACACTAATGCAGTATATTAATGCATATATATGGAATTTAGAAAGATAGTAATGACGACCCTATATGCAAGAGAACAAAAGAGATCCAGATGTAAAGAACAGACTTTTGGACTCTGTGGGAGAAGGCAAGGGTGGGATGATTTGAGAGAATAGCATTGAGACATTTATATTGCCATATGTGAAATAGATGACCAGTCCAAGTTTGATGCTTGAAGCAGGGCACTCAAAGCTGGTGCACTGGGACAACCCAGAGGGATGGGATGGGAGAGAGGTGGGAGGGGAGAATCAGAATGGGGGACACATGTACACCCATGACTGATTCATGTCAATGTTTGGCAAAACCCACCACAATATTGTAAAGAATTAGACTCCAATTAAAATCAATTAATTAATTAAAAAAAGAATTCAAAACAATATTTGTAGATGCTTCTTCTAGGAGAGAGAGATAATTCCCCTCTCCTTGAGTGTGGGCTGGATTTAGCGGCTTGTTTCCAATGAACAGAGTATGGGAAAGAAAAATGGTAACTTTACAGTGGAGAAAGCTGGCAGGTACTGCCTTGACCAAGAGGATAAGGTTAATATCATCAGTGACAAATCATTTTGATATCATATATCCCCCGATAAATGACGTGAGGTTTTTTCTTACTTCACCTTAGTTCTGTGGTAATTTCCCCCCAAACTCATAACTCTTGTGTAATTATGAGAAAAACCCAAACTGAAGGATATATGACAAAGTATCTGACCAGTACTCTTCAAAACTCTCAAAGTCATAAAGAACAAAGAAACTTCAGTTCAGTTCAGTTCAATCAGTCGTGTCCGACTCTCTGCGACCCCATGGACCGCAGCACGCCAGGCCTCCCTGTCCATCATCAACTCCCGGAGTTTACCCAAACTCAAAGACTTAGAAATTGTCAAAGACTGGAGGGGAAATGGTAATGGAAATGTAAAGGAAATGTGATGAATAAATGCAATATGGGATATCAGGTTGGATTAGGAACAGAAAAAGGACATCAGTGGAAAGTTTTGGTAACTGTACTGTTTGTGTAAAAGATATTACACACAGTAGGGGAAACTGGGTGAAGCCTATATGATGTGAGTGTTTGTGCATTTATTGTTGTCCCAGAAGTCTCTTGGCTGTCTTCATTTTTTTTTTCATTCTTTTTTCTATATTCTGTTCTGTGGCAATGATTTCCACCATTCTTTCCTACAGGTCATTTATCTGTTCTGTCTCAGTTATTTATTACTGATTCCTTCTGGTGTATTATTCATCTGTTTGTTTCTCTTTTAGTTCTTCTGGGTCTTTGGTAAACATTTCTTGCATCTTCTCCATTGTTTTCCCAGACCCTGGATCATCTTCACTATCATTTTTCTGAATTATTTTTCTGGAAAGTTGCCTATCTCCACTTCATTTAGTTGTTTTTCTGGGGTTTTATCTTGCCCCTTCATCTGGAACATAACTTTCTACTTTTTCATCCTGATTTACTTTCTGTAATGGACAGGGAGGCCTGGAGTGCTGCAGTCCACGGGGCCACAAAGAGTCAGACACAACTGAGTGAATTAACTGAACTGAATTGAATGTGCTTTTTGTTTTAGCTGCCATGGGATTGTGGTTCTTCTTGCTTCTGTTATCTGATGGAGGAGGTTAAGAGGCTTGTGTAAGCTTCCTGATGGACTGGCAGTGGGGAAAACTGGGTCTTGCTCTGGTGGGCAGGGCTTTGCTCAGTAAAACTTTAATCCAGTTATCTCATACAGACTTTTCTTAATCCTGTGTCTGTCACTTCCCCAATATCAGAGTCTTTTCCAGTGAGTCAGAACTTCTACGGTGGCTCAGACAGTAAAGAGTCCACCTGCAGTGCAGGAAATCCAGGTTTGATCCCTGGATCAGGAAGCTTGAAGGCAGAAGGAGAAGAGGAGGATAGAAGATGAGATAGTTGGATGGTATTACCCAGTCAATGGACATGAACTTGGGCAAACTCCAGGAGATGATGAGGGACAGGAGGCCTGGCATGCCACAGTCCATGGGGTCACAAACAGTCAGACACAACCTGTCAACTGAACACACACACACCTGTCACTTGCTGGCTTTGTGACCACAGGGAGGTAATTTATAACCCCGCAGCTCAGTGGTCTTGTGTGACTTTGGAAAAGTTGCACAACCTCTCTATCCTTGGAAGCATTCTTATTTGAATTTCTGTCACAGTGCTTCTCATTACAGGAAGACCTTCTATCCCAAAACTTTAAGATTGTTTATTCAGCCTATAGGAACTGTGGTTCTGGGAAAGGAATGCAGTGATAAGGGCACATGAACTTACTGTCACTAGAAAAATACATCCCCTGTGTAAACCAATCATCCAGCTTTCAAGCTAGTGCACCAACGCAGAAAATTCTGTTATGATCTCTCACTGAGAATCTATTCATTGTAGGGTTCAAAGTCTACTTTCTGGACTAGTAAGCCTCACATTCAGACCTTACAATCTGATGAGTTCCCTTCCCAAGTCCTCCCCCACTTCCCCAACCCCCCTTTATCCACGTTGTTGTTCCAGCCCATTAGGCTTCCCAGTAGCCAGCTCTCCCAGCAATAAGTCCAGTAACAACCATACTTGCTACATACAAGATATTCCTGATATCTTGGCATCCCTTTTACTTTCTTGAATAACGTGAATACCACTTTAAAGAGTGAGATTCCCTCAGCCCCCTGGATATTTTTATTAAGTAAAAGTTGTGGCTATATACTGGAAAAGTTAGGGTATAACACCACAAACAATGAGTCTAGATTCCAGCCTCTATCAGGTTCTTACTGTGTTGAAAGAAAAGAACTTGATTTTCTCTCTCCTGCATCATTTTTCTTTCATCTCTGTATACATTACCTGCGCTTTTCCTTATCATTCTGTGTTTGAAGGTCTGTGTAACCAGACTTGCCACTTTTCAGAGATGAAGAGAGAAGGACACATGTTGTTTGTATTTCAAGTATGAGGTCCTTTCCCCTTCTCAATTGTTTACCTATGCTAAAGCTTTGCCATGTACCTCAAGTTCTGGCCAATATGACTCTAACCTGGTTGTAAATTTCCAGTACCTATTGCAACCAAGAACTTTTCTTTACCACTCAAAGTTCACTGAACTCTATACTAAAAATGGAAATATTGTTAGTGAGTCAGGCAGAGGTAAGCAGAACATCTTCTTATGTAAGCTAAAATGAAAAGTAAAGTTGCTAAACATTTGTTTCCTCTTCATTATTCAAATTTTCTTACATATAATTTTGTGTGTGTGATTACTACAGTAAATAAACTTAACACCAAGAAATGGACAACTTCAAGAAATGGCAGGCTACAGTCCATGGATCACAGAGTTGGACATGACTGAGTGACTAACACTTCCACACTTTCCGTATATATACATATTTTAAAAACACATCTATAGAAGCTCATGCCTGGGTTGCTAGAGCTTTGCTTTCCATAACAGTGCTCAGGGATACAGAAATCCAATGGCTGACATCTATGAAATGTACATTTTCAATTTTACTGCAAACCGTGAAATTGCTTTTCAAAATGCACTGCGCTAATCTGCAAGCAGTTTATGAAGGAGCTCCTATTTCTTCACATTCTTTCTAAACTTCATATTGCCAGACTTTACACCTGCCAGTCTGTGGATTAATATCTCCCCTCAGGGATCAGACTCCTGCTCTGACTTTCTCACTAGATAAGGAAACCCCTACTCTCACCTTAGCACAAGATCTTTGATCGTTTAATGTCCCTGAAAATAAGATTATTCCACAGAAGTAAAATAAAAGTTTCAATAGTGGGCCAGTTGTTGTTGTTCAGTTGCTAAGTTGTGTCCAACTCTTTGCAACCCCATGGACTGTAGTCTGCCAGGATCCTCAGTCCTTGGGGCTTTCCAGGCAAGAATACTGGAGTGGGTTGCCATTTTCTTCTACAGGGGATCTTCACAGACCAAGGATCAAACCTGTGTCTTCTGTCAATACAGGAGCATTCTTTACCACTGAGCCACCGGGGAAGCCTGGGACAGTAATTAAATATGAATTTAATAATATATCATTTTCTGATCCCTCATGAATCTTTAAAACATAATCACCTAATGTTAAGACATTGTCACCAGGAGCCCATTACACACTACTGTCTACTACCTGGAACCTAAATAACTCTTCAGTAAATATTTGGTGAATGAACAGAAGGAAATGTCAATACGTAGCTATGTACAAATACAACTAGGTATCTCTCTTTACCCCTTTCTTTTTGTTGCTTCCATGACAAGAGTTACCAAGTCCCATTAGTTCTACTTCTGAGATATCTTTTGTGGCCCTTTCTTCTTAAGGATTCCCACTAACGTGGCGCAAATTATAGCCATATGAATCCCTCTTCCTTTCCCATTTTCCCATCCCCAAACTGAAAATGTGTCAGTTATTCTTTCATGTTTATATGACATTATACATGTTTATCTTCTGCCTGGAAAATATTCATCTGACAATATTCTTACTTATCCTTTAGGATTCAAGCCAAATTTTACCTTCTCTGTGAAGATTTTCTTGACTTCTGGGCAGTTTATCCTCTGTGCTCCCACAGATGTTTTAATGACTCTCCTTATTGGTTTGTTCTGCTTGTTCATTTGCTAAGTCGTGTCGGATCTTTGCAACTTCATGCACTACAGCATGCCAGACTTCCCTGTCCTTCTCTATCTCCCAGAGTTTGCTCAAACTCATGTCCCATAGAGTTGGTGATTCCATCCAACCATCTCATCCTCTGTCGCCCCCTTCTCCTCCTGCCCCCAACCTTTCCCATCATCAGGGTCTTTTCCAATGAGTTGGCTCTTTGTATTATGTGGCCAAAGTATTGGAGCTTCAGCTTCCGCATCAGTCCTTCCAACGAGTATTCAGGGTTGAGTTCCTTAAGGATTGATTGGTAAAGATCTCCTTGCTGCCCAAGGGACTCTCAAGAGTCTCCTCTAGTACCACAGTTTGAAAGCATCAATTCTTTGGCCTTCAGCCTTCTTTATGGTCCATACATGACTACTGGAAAAATCATAGCTTTGACTATATGGATCTTTATCGGCAAAGTGATGTCTTTACTTTTTAATATGCTGTCTAGGTTGGTCATTGCTTTTCTTCCAAGGAGCAAGCATCCTTTAATTTCATGGCTGCAGTCACCATCTGCAGTGATTTTGGAGCCCAAGAAAATAAAATCTGCTATTGTTTCCACATTTCCCCCAACTGTTTGCCATGAAGTGATGGGACTGGATGCTATGATCTTAGTTTTTTTGAACGTTGAGTTTCAAGCCAGCTTTTTCACTCTCTTCTTCCACCTTCATCAAGATGCTCTTCAGTTCCTCTTCACTTTCTGCCATTAGGGTGGTATTATCTGCATATTTGAGATTATTGATATTTCCCTCAGCAATCTTATTCCAGCTTATGATTCATCTAGCCCAGCATGATGTACTCTGCATATAAGTTAAATAAGCAGGATAAAAATATATGGCCTTGTTATTCTCCTTTCCCAATTTTGAACCAGTCTGTTGTTTCATGTCTGGTTCTAACTGTTGCTTCTTGACCTGCATATGGATTTCTCAGGAGGTAGGTAAAGTGGTCTGGTATTCCCATCTCTTTAAGCATTTTCCACAGCTTTTTACGATCCACACAGTCAAATGCTTTATCATAGTCGATGAAGTAAAAGTAGATGTTTTTCTGGAATTTCCTTGCTTTCTCTATGATCCAATGGATGTTGAAAATTTGATCTCTGGTTCCTCTGCCTTTTCTAAATCCAGCTTATACATCTGGAAGTTCCCAGTTCATGTGCCACTGAAGCCTAGCTTGAAGGATTTTGAAAATTATTTTGTTAGCATGTGCAGTTGTATGGTAGTTTTGAGTTCGATTCCTAGGTCGGGAAGATCCCCTGGAGAAGGGAATAGCTACCCACTCTAGCAATTCTTGCCTAGAGAATTCTAGGGACAGAGAAGCTTGGTGGGCTACAGTCCACAGGATTGTACAGTTGGACATGACTGAGTGACTTCTTGTTGGACTACCTTTAACTGTCCTTATTTTTTGCCATCTTGATCAATGTTGTCCAATAGAAATATAATACTAGCCACATGTAATTTTTCTAGTGGTCATATTAAAAATGTAAAGAGAAATAGATTAGGAGAATTGAAATATTTTAATTTAAGCTAATATGTCCCAAATATTATCATTTAAATAGGCAACATATTTATCAATGAGATATTTTATATTATTTCTTGGTATTAAGTCTTCAAAATTCTGCATTTTTTATACTTACAGCATTTTCCAATCTAGACTGGCCACATAATAAGTGCTCAATAGCCACATGTGGTTAATGGCTCCCATACTGAACAACTAACTGGTGGGCATTCAAAAGGAATCATAGCCTATTAATTTTTGTACTCCCAGGTGTTTGTCAGAAGTACCTAACAAATGTTTGCTAAATGAATTAATGAATAAATGAACAATGACAAAAATAGCTGGTGTTGATTGCTTACTAAGCAAAAGGCAATGCAGTAAGTGATACACATAAATTCATTCCTTTCCCTACCAGCAATGTTCAGTTGATATTTGGCTATTTAATAGTGATTAAATAATAATTAGTGTTGGGGAAGCCACTTACTTTCTTAAGAACACAATTTTCCCAGTTGTGAAAGAAGATGGGCAAAGTGACTCTTAGACCAGTCCTAAAATAGTGTGGATATAAATAAATTTTGAGTTGAGTCATGAAAACAATGAATAGTCAGGTAACTTTTAGAAGACTATTGGGCAGTGGAAGGGCACACATTTTGGAATTAGGCACATCTTGTTAGAATTCCCAACTTCATTATTCAGATAGTTATGTGTTCTTAGGCAATGAAATTAAATTAACTAACCTTCCACTTTATTGTAAAATGGAGACAATACCTACCTTGCTGTAGAGTTTGAAAATAGTATCACTAAAATGTTTGGCATATTTGTGTATCTTCAAAAGACAGAGACATAATTGGTTATGAGAAATCTTTCACTCTACTTGCCCCCTTAGGATTTAACAATCATAAAAATAAGCCTTTACATAGGGCTTACCATGTGCTAAAAATGCTTTAAAATATACTATTAACTCATTCAGCTTGATAGCATTCCTATGATGTAAATACTGTTACTGTTATTTACATTTTACCCCTAGGAAACTGAGACAAAGAGGGTAAATAACTTACCCACGGTCACACAGATAGTAAGTGGCAGTGCTTGGATTGTACCGCTTACTAGGTGGTGTAATGCCAGGTGGTCAGTGCCAGAGTCAGGACATACGCCTCTCCTCTCTTTTTTTCGTTGCAGCATTTGTGGGTTTTCTCTAGTTGCAGTGAGCAAAAACTACTCTCTAGCCGTGGTGCTTGGGCTTCTCATTGTGGTGGCTTCTCTTGTTGCAGAGCACAGACGCTCAGGTGAGCAGGACATAGTAGCTGTGGCGCTTAGGCTCAGTAGTTGTAGTGTATGGGCTTAGTTGCCCTGTGGCATGTAGAATCTTTCTGGACTAGGGATGGAACCTGTGTCCTCTGCATTGGCAAGAAGGTTCTTAACCACTGGATCAACAGGGAACTCTTTTAAAAAGTAATTTTATTAATTTATTTATGGCTGCATCGTGTCTTTGTTGCAGCATGCAGAATCTTTTGTTGCAGCACGCAGGCTTCTCTCTAGTTGTGGCACATAGGCTCAGTAGTGCAGCTTGAGGCCTTATCTGCTACCAGGCGTGTGGGACCTTAGTTTCCAGTAGTGGTTTGCTCACTAAGTGATGTCCGACTCTTGTAACCCCATGGACTATAGCCTGCCAGGTTCCTCTGTCCATGGGATTCTCCAGGCAAGAATACTGGAGTGGGTTGCCATTTCTTTCTCCTGGGGACCTCCCCAACCCAAGAATTGAACCTGGGTCTCCTGGATTGCAGGTAGATTCTTTACCAACTGAGCTACCAGGAAGCCCTCTTAGTTTCAAGACCAGGGATCAAATCTGTGTCCCTTGTTGTGGAAGGTGGATTCTTATACATTGGACCACCAGGGAAGTCCCTAGAGTCAGGACTTCATCACTGCTCTAGTCTTCTCAAGCCGACCACTGATTAATTCATTAGAAAAACCATACCATTGGCTGCGCTAATAAATATCATAACAGAGTGGTAAAAGGGCCTTTTTAAATGGAGAAACTAATCTGTGCACTGTTCTCTGCTCTGGAGAATAAATGATTGGGGATTGAGTCAAATGTAAGTTTTATTTCCTTAAGAGTCATACATTTTTAATCACTGACAATTTTTTTACACATAGGTTTGGTTTGTTGCCTAAGGCTCTCCCAGTTCAGTTCCTTTGTTTCAACTGTTTCTGTTAAGAGGCCTCTCCCTAGAAGCTCAAGGGTGAGCTGCTACTGATTTCAGAGACTTTAGGCACAGTTCTCTGAAAGAACCATCCAAAGACCAGGACAGAGGGGAGTCAGAGTCTGTGACTTACACCTTGGACATGTTGTGGTGTTAGAATAAAGATAATGAACTAGTGATTCTCACTTCTGGGCGTTGGCAGCAGCTCTATTCTGACTGGTACACAAAGGGAGTAAATCACTAAAAAAGAAAGAAAAAGAAAAAAAGACAGGAAAAAGAAAATAAGCTCCAGGTCTCAGGGTTCTATTGATTTACTACCACCCGCAAAGTAAGTTCCAAATAAATGCCAACGCTATACACAAAAGATGGGCAAATGACTGTCAAATCAGTTGTGGGAAGAAACTGGCCAGCAAGACAGTTACTTCTGTTCACAGTGACACTTGGAAAAAAGACAACAGATGGTATTTAAAGAAATGTTACAAATACTGTTCTTCGAATACCTGTGAGCCAGCTAACAACAGAACACTGTTATCAATAAACAGGGTCTAGAGGAGATGCTTGAAAACAGGCAAAATTTTACCTCTATCTTCTTAGAGGTTTTCAACAGGGCCTGAGAATTAAACTGACATAAGACAAGACAAATGTATACACATTTGTATGTTTTACATGACATAGGGGCTTGATAAGAAAATGAAGATCCTCCCCTCCCTCCGCCAAAAGGCAAAACCTATAGGCTTTTACATTGGGTGAAACGAAGAAATTGTGGGAAAGTAACTAAATTACATGGGAAGGTTAAAGAAAGATAAGAATTATTTTAACAGGTCTGTTTATACAGGATTCTCTCAGCTTTGATTGCCTATTGAAGAATATTTCTTTCTCCTGATATAGGGAGGGTTTCTTTCTCCTGGTATAGGTATATTTCACCTCCTATTTTTAGGAAGAAATGGGGAGATTAGATGACTTTTTGGCATCTGTTATTGTTTCAAATAGCAGGTACACTAGTGGTAAAGAACTTGCTTGCCAATGCTGGAGACATAAGAGATGTGAATTTGATCCCTGGGTTGGGGAGATCTTCTGGAGGAAAGCTTGGCAACCCACTCCAGTATTCTTGCCTGCAGAATCCCATGGACAGAGGAACCTGGAAGGCTACAGTCCATGGGGTAGCAAAGAGTCAGACATGACTGAAGTGACCCAGCAGCAGTAGCAGCATTCGTTCAAGTGCCTTTAGTTCAAAATAATCCTTATGTCGAAGGAGCATATTTTGGAGTGGCACAGTCTGCCACTTTTTATTCCTCTCTTTTGAAACTTCCCCCTAAAGATTCATAATCCAGAATTTGAGTTGGCAGATTATTCTGTTTCTCATTGAATAAGTCTCTTAGTCTTGGGAATAGGTCAGTTCATTTGAACAGTAGCGTCTCAGTTCAGGAGGCAGTGGTGCAGGTGAGAGAAATGATTCATCTAAGTTGGATCTCTATTTGATGTGAACAATCAGGCATTAAATTAGGGGTATTTTTTAATGGAAACAAAGGAAAAATAAATATTAACAGTTGGAAACCTAGTTTCTGAGTACAGAGGACAGCCAGGTGAGAAGATATCTAGATTTAAGCTTAGAAGCATCTTTAGATGGTAGACTGAGGAAGGCAGTGTTTTGTACTTTGGTGAATGTCCTGGATTGAAGTTTGAAAGTCTCTGGTTATGGCACTGGGTGTTCTGGTGAATTTTCTGAGTGGCCCACACAAGACAGCAGGCTTGAAGATTTTCTTTTAATGTATGATTTGTTGTGGTGATTTTTCTGAAGTTTATATTGTCATCTAGTTTTAGATCTTAGGACGTGAGGAAAAGGGTATTTTTAGTTTTTAGTGATTTCAAGACAGAAGGCTGGGAGAAATATTAGAAATGATAATTTGGATGGTGGTAGCCATATACTGGAGGAAACTAGAAGAATTCAAAATCCAGAGCAGTTTATGAGTAGGTAACAAAACCTCAAAGACAGTGAACACAGCTAGAATCTAATAGTTATCAGAATGTGTTATAGTTTTTCATGGAACTATGTTTTCTCTCTAGAGTCAACCCCGTTTTTATTAAACATAATTACAGTAAGACTATTTTCTTTTTGTAAAATAAGTTTAGTCTTGTTAAACTTAGCCTGATTATTTACATAAGTGCAGCAAGAATGACTTATCATATAGGTTATTTTTAAGTCTGCTTTGATAAAACTTTTAATAAGGAATCTTAGGTTGAAACTTTAAAAGTCTTTCAATTATAAAAAGCCAATCAAGAATTCACCATCAGAAAGCTGTGGTACATATACACACTGGAATTTTACCCAGCCATTAAAAAGAATACATTTGAATCAGTTCTACTGAGGTGGACAAAACTGGAGCCTATTATACAGAGTGAAGTAAGCCAGAAGGAAAAACAATACAGTATACTAATGCATCTATATGGAATTTAGAAAGATAGTAATGATAACCCTGCATGCGAGACAGCAAAAGAAACACAGATGTATAGAACAGTCTTTTGGACTCTATGGGAGAGGGCAAGGGTGGGATGATATGGGAGAACAGCACTGAAACATGTAAATTATCATATGTGAAATGAATCGCCAGCCCAGGATTGATGCATGATACCGGGTGCTCAGAGCTGGTGCACTGCGATGACCCAGAGGGATGGAATCGGGAGGGAGGTGGGAGGGGGGTTCTGGAAGGGGAACACATGTACACCCATGGCAGATTCATGTCAATGTATGGCAAAATCAACACAATAAAGAAAATAAATAAATATATATTTTTTAAAAAAAATAACAACAACAAAAAAAGAATTCACCATCAGACTTTGCCTAAGGACCCATGTGCCATAGTACCCATGGATTTAGGTGAATTTCACTCTTGAGGTACCCAATATACTTTCAAGTTGGATTTAGAAAAGGCAAAGGAACCAGAGATCAAATTGCCAACATCTGCTGGATCACTGAAAAAACAAGAGAATTCCAGAAAAACATCTATTTCTGCTTTATTGACTATGCCAAAGCCTTTGACTATGTGGATCACCACAAACTGTGGAAAATTCTTAAAGAGATGGGAATACCATATCACCTGACCTGCCTCTTGAGAAATCTGTATGAAGGTCAGGAAGCAACAGTTAGAACTGGACATGGAACAACAGACTGGTTCCAAATAGGGGAAGGAGTGTGTCAAGGCTGTATACTGTCACCCTGCTTAATTAACTTCTATGCAGAGTACATCATGAGAAATTTTGGGTTGGATGAAGCACAAGCTGGAATCAAGATTGCCAGGAGAAGCATCAATAACCTCAGATATACAGATGACACCACCCTTATGGCAGAGAGTGAAGAGGAACTGAAGAGCCTCTTGATGAAAGTAAAAGAGGAAAGTGAAAAAGTTGGGTTAAAACTCAACATTCAGAAAACTAAGATCATGGCATCTGGTCCCATCACTTCATGGCAAATAGATGGGGAAAGAGTGAGAGCCTTTATTTTCTTGGGCTCCAAAATCACTGCAGATGGTGACTGCAGCCATAAAATTAAAAGATGCTTACTCCTTGGAAGGAAAGTTATGACCAACCTAGACAGTATATTAAAAAGCAGAGACATTACTTTGCCAACAAAGGTCCATCTCGTCAAAGCTATGGTTTTTCCAGTAGTCATGTATGGATATGCTGCTCCTGCTGCTAAGTCGCTTCAGTCGTGTCCAACTCTGTGCAACCCCATAGACGGCAGCCCACCAGGCTCCCCCATCCCTTGGATTCTCCAGGCAAGAACACTGGACTGGGTTGCCATTTGCTTCTCCAGTATGGATGTGAGAGTTGGACTATAAAGAATGTTGAGCGCTGAAGAAGTGATGCTTTTGAACTATGGTATTGGAGAAGACTCTTGAGAGTCCCTTATATTGCAAGGAGATCCAACCAGTCCATCCTAAACGAAATCAGTCCTGAATATTCATTGGAAGGACTGATGCTGAAGCTGAAACTCTAATACTTTGACTACCTGATGCAAAGAACTGACTCACTGGAAAAGACTCTGATGCTGGGAAAGATTGTCGGCAGGAGGAGAAGGAGACGACAGAGGATGAGATGGTTGGATGGCATCACCAACTCAATGGACATGAGTTTGAGTAGACTCCAGGAGTTGGTGATGGACAGGGAGGCCTAGCGTGCTGCAGTCCATGGGGTCACAAAGAGTAGGACACGTCAATAACTGTGAATGACAAAAGACTTAAAAATAGCCATGGTTAAATATCTGGTAAAGAGTTCACTATTTAAAAAATGATACAATTATCAGAGACATTTGGTTATTTCTGTGATATGAAATGTTTTAAAATAATTGGGTTTATGACCACATATATAGATAATAAGGACATCAACAAATTTCTAGAAATTTTGGAAAATTCTTGAAATATTAGCAACATATGGCCATACAAATATAAACAAATGAAAGTTGTCTAGCATTTTTAACAATGCTTTCTATATAATTTAACACATTAAATAAGTGAATTAATCTCTTTCTCTTTCTCTCTTTTTAACGAGAGGAAACAAGTTTTTTGATATCTTCCAGGACCATACGGAAAATTCAACTTAGTTCAAGATCAAAAAGTCTTCAGTTTGAATTCAGTTGAGGGAAGTTTATCAAAATTGTCAAAAGGTTTAAAACACTGAAGTAGTATCACAGGTCACTGAAACAGATATCTAATTAAGGTGACTATCAAAAGATTTTAAAGGGAAATGCAAAAAATTACATAGGTGTTTAAAAAAAAACCCATCAACTATTTTAATACTGAAGACTCTGTTTTTGTAAGTAAGCAAAGGCCTAATAAACACAGTGTGAGAAATAGGAAATTATTTTGATCAAACACAAAATATTTATTTCCTTGACAGATTAAATAAAAATAAAGAAAACATCCTTTTATGATCTTGTATTAAAAGCAGACCAAACGTAGCATAACCTTTAAAAACTGTATAAAAAAATTTAAAAATTTTACAAAAGCAGACCAATCATCTAATAAACTTTGTCATGTTAACAGAGAAAAAATTTAATTCTAGTTTGTATCCACATATTATTGCAATAATTTAAAAACATCTTATGGGTGTGTATGTACTCAGTTGTGTCTGACCCCTTGTGACCCCATGGACTAGAGCCCACCAGCCTCCCCCTGTCCATGGACTTTCCAAACAAGAATACCGGAGTGGGTTGCCATTTCCTACTCCAGGGTATCTTCCTGACCCAGGGACTGAGCTCAGGCCTCCTGCATTGCAGGAAGTCTCCTGCACGATACTGTGAAGTGTAATAAAATGAGGTATATCTGCACATAATTATAAAAATTTATAATTTTTAGAGATATATGCTTTTTCATATACATCATTTTTTTAATGTGGCAAAAAATATGTATAGTAACTGACCCTCAAATATTTTTTTTCTCTTTGCAAAAATTAAGAAGAAGTGTTAGTTGCTCAGTCATGTTCTACTCTTTGTGACCCCATGGACTGTAGGCTGCCAGGCTCCTCTGTCCATGGGATTCTCCAGGCAAGAATACTGGAGTGGGTTGTCATTCCCTTCTCCGGGGGATCTTCCTGACTCAGGAATCAAACCCAGGTTTCCTGCATTGTAGGCAGACTCTTTACCTACAAATCCTTTACCTAAAAACTAAGAAGCCAAAAGTAAATGAACTTAGGTTTAGCAATTAATGTTTCAGTGTATTATTTCATTTAGAAATGATCTAGATATTCAGTGAATATCCATCAGTTCAGTTCAGTTCAGTTCAGTTACTCAGTTGTGTCTCATTGCCTCCCCATCTATTTGCCATGCGGTGATGGGACTGGATGCCATGATCTTAGTTTTTGGAATGTTGAATTTTAAGCCAGCTTCTTCACTCTTCTCTTTCACTTTCATCAAGAGGCTCTTCAATTCCTCTTCGCTTTCTGCCATAAGGGTGGTGTCATTTGCATATCTGAGGTTATTGATATGGCATTCTTGATTCCAGCCTGTGCTTCATCCAGCCCAGCATTTTGCATGATGTACTCTGCATATAAGTTAAATAAGCAGAGTGACAATGTACAGTCTCTATGTACTCCTTTCCCAACTTGGAACCAGTCTGTTGTTCCATGTCCAGTTGTAACTGTTGCTTCTGGACCTGCATACAGATTTGAATATCCATAATTTAACTTAATAAAACTTTAAGACCTCTAGCTTCAGAAAAAATTTTGGAAACTACTTTTAAGTAGATATAATATTTCATTATGTTACTGTTTGTTAATAAAAAAGTATAAATTATTTTTCCTGTAGATAAATCAGGCAAATATTTTTTAAAAACCATAGAAGCAAAGAACCTAAAAGTTAAAACATGACTGTCTCCAGCTTTAAAACATACTGTTGTGTTTGACATACATCAAGCAATTTATTTTCATTATACATTCTGATTTTAAAATTTTACACTCTCAACCATCTAGTTGAGATAACATAAATTCTTTTGACTAGTAAACCTAAATATTAATAGAATACATTCTGTGTTTTCATTACATTTAATGCTGACAACTCTGGAGACATAACTGCTTTTACTAAAACCAACAAACTTAAGTTACCTTTCATCCCAGATACTGTGTACCTGAGAAACATTTGGGTTAGTTTCTATATTTCTGAGAGTCTTGTGAATACTTAATTTATGTAAGCATTTATGTTTTAAGCCAATTAAATAGAACTCTTTTACAAAGTAATTTTGGCAATATCATCTAGAGATAGAAAAATATTACATATACACACAGACATACAGAGACAGATATGAAAAGAGATGTTACAGTTTTCATTTTAAATCTTAGCCATGCGTTAGGTATAAATACAGAAAAGCAAAATTTACAAACTTGAACAAGAGTTACCTTTGTCATATGTTTTCCTTTAATTTGACCTTCCCATAGGTAGCAAATAGGGTATATGTTTAGGGTAAGTGCTGTCTAAAAAAACTCAGATATAAAAGTCTAAACATTCAAGAATGTACCTATTTTAGGGGCTTCCCAGGTGGCTCAGAGGTAAAAAAAATCTGCCTGCCAATGCAGGAGACATGGGTTTGATCCCTGGGTCAGGAAGATCCCCTGGAGGAGGAAATGGCAACCTGCTCCAGTGTTCTTGCACTGGAAAATCCATGGACAGAGAAGCCTGGTGAGATAGAGTCCATTGGATCACGACATACCTATTTTAATTATGACTCAAAACTAACAAGGCTTTTTATGGCTTAAAATTCAATAAACCTTTTATGGCTTAACCACAAACATGAGAGGCATCCTGGGAGAGTAGAAAAAATGCAGCCCTCCAAAGACCAACAAATTTCACTCACAGACTTAGCCTAAGAATGCAAAGAGCTTCACTGTTACAAGCAGTAAGAACAGGGTTTGTCAAACTATTGTCTCTTGCTTCCTACAGGGATTCGAAATTAACTAATCTGTGGCATCCAGTGGGCAATACTAGGATAAGGGCTTCCTAGCTCTAGGAAGACAATGAAGGTAAAACAAAGGTTCTTTTGGGGGCTAGAATCTCTAATTAAGACAAAGCTGGTAAGATTGGACAATGAGAAGGCTGCTTGTCATTTTGTGTCTTGATTTCTAGCCTGTTTGGCTGGTTACCTGACTCAAGCCAACACTTGTACTGTCCAGTCCAGCAGGTGGAGACCAGATAGAATATTTTCACTGGTCACAAAGCCAAGCTCTGATGACAAGAAACAAGACGAATGGGCCATCTCACTTTATGATTTTTCTCCTTATGACAAATATCACTAAAGAAACAGACAAAAAAAAAATGAGGAGCTTGTGAATTACTGCCAATAGGTACTGGGAACCAAATTTACAAGAGTCGCAATTCAAAGAACTAATTTTCACATATATTTTTCTCCTGACTATCTACATTTAGAAAGGGAAAAGATAAGGAGAGACTTTTATTTTTTTTTTTTTTGTTTTGGTTGGGGCATGCGGGAAGAGATTTAAAGGACCAATGTGTAAGAATTGTTATTTTCTGCCAGTTTTTTTGTCAGATATCACAGGATATCTGAGTGTCCCAACTGTTGAAATCCCAACCTTATCACCAGAAACTGTAGGGGATGAAAAATTTTGCCTCTTATCTTCTTAAGACTTTTTGGCTAGGCCTGAGAATTCAACTGTTGGAAGGGCAGGGCTATGTTCTCTCCTTGTTGTTTGGCCTGAGGGCAAACTGTTGACCCACTCCTGGACACTCACAGGCAAGTCTGACTCAGTCTCTCACTGGCCTCCAAAGTCAAACTCCCTGGGGGTTCTCAGTCCCTTTGCTGGATCCCCAGGTTGGGAAATAAGTTGCGGGTTCTAGAACTTGCTTAACAGTGTGAGAATTTCTTTGGTATAATTTTTCTGCAGTTTGTGGGTCATCTGCTTGGCAGCTCTATGGTGGGGCTAAGGGTGACCTCCTCCAAGAGGGCTTATGCCACACACTGGGTGTCCCAGGTCTGCTGCAGCCAGAGCCTCTGTCCCAGTGGCAGGTCACGGCTGACCTGTGCCTCCTCAGGAGACACTCAAACACTCAAAGACAGGTCTGGCTCAGTCTCTGTGGGGCCTCTGGGTCCTGGTGCACACAAGGTTTTGTTTGCGCCATCTGAGCGTTGCTGGAGGGTATGATGTTTGATATTAAATGCAATTTGCCCCTCCTACCGTCTTGTTGGGGCTTCTTCTTTGCCCCTGAACGTGGGGTATCTTTTTTTTGGTTGGATCCAACATTCTGCTGTCAACGGTTGTTCAGCAGCAAGTTGCAATTTTGGAGTTCTCACAGGAGAAGATGAGCACACATCCTTCTACTTTGCCATCTTGTTTCTTGGCTGTTTATTGTCACCCTGCTTATTTAACTTATATGCAGAGTACATCATGAGAAATGCTGGGCTGGATGAAGCACAAGCTGGAATCAAGATTGCCAGGAGAAATATCAATAACCTCAGATATGCAGATGACACCACCCTTATGTTAGAAAGCAAAGAGGAACTGAAGAGCCTCTTGATGAAAGAGAAAAATGAGAGTGAAGTAGCTGGCTTAAAACTTAACATTGAAAAAACTAAGATCACAGCCTCCGGTCCTATCACTTTATGGCAAATAGATGGGAAAACAATGGAAACAGTGACAAACTTCATTTTCTTGGGCTCCAAAATCACTGCAGATGATGACTGCAGCCATGAAATTAAAAGACACTTGCTCCTTGGAAGAAAAGCTATGACCAACCTAGACAGCACATTAAAAAGCAGAGACATTACTTTGCCAACAAAGGTCCATCTCGTCAAAGCTATGGTTTTTCCAGTAGTCATGTATGGATGTGAGAGGTGGACTATAAAGAAAGCCGAGCACTGAAGAATTGATGCTTTTGAACTATCGTATGGGAGAAGACTCCTGAGAGTCCCTTGGATTGCAAGGAGATCCAACCAGTCAATTTTAAAGGAAATCAGTCCTGAATATTCATTAGAAGGACTGATGCTGAAGCTGAAGCTACAATACTTTGTCCACCTGATAGAAGAACTGACTCACTGGAAAACACTCTGATACTGGGAAAGATGAAGGCAGGAGAAGGGAATGACAGAGGATGAGATGGTTCAGTGGTTTCACTGGCTCAATGGATATGAGCTTGAGGTGGCTCTGGGAGTTGGTGATGGACAGGGGAGCCTGGCATGCTGCCATACATGGGGTTGCAAAGAGTTGGACATGACTGAGTAACTGAACTGACTGACTAACTGATGTTAGGAAAAGTTGTCTCCAGGCCAGATAAAAAACAATCATTTATTCATGTGGTTGAAAGAGCGAATTAAGTGAATTATAACTTTTAAATATTCGAAAACAGTCTGGGGAAGAGAAAACTTATGCAGTGCTCAAACTGTACTTTTAAAAAATACTATTTCATTTATACTCATATATGAAAAAAAGGGCTATACTACTATGTTTACATACATACCAACAGTGGAAACAGAATTCAAAATGAATCACATCTAACTTTTATAAAAAATATACAGACATTAAAAAATACTGATTGGTTACAGAAAGCAGAGTGGAATAAAAAAACATTCAGTATCATTTTCATTTCCATTAAAGAGCAGCACCCTCTGGGAAGAATCAAATCAGTAAGACTCCTTACACTGCAAAAAAAGTATGTACAAAGGAAAGCCAGTGACTGTATTGGTTTTATTATTTTTGCTAAGCCATTAAAAAAAGACCACAAAAATAGGTTGAGCACCAAAGAATTGATTCTTTCATATTGTGGTGCTGGAGAAGACTCTTGAGAGTCTTTTGGACTTCAAGGAGATAAAACTAATAAATCCTACAGGAAATCAACCCTGAATATTCATTGGAAGGACTGATGCTAAAGCTGAAGCTCCTGTACTTTGGCCACCTGATACGGAAGACCTTGATGCTGGGAAAGACTGAGGGCAGGAGGAAAAGGAGATGACAGAGGATGAGATGGTTAGGCAACATCACTGACTCAATATTCATGAACTTGAGCAAACCCTGGGAGATAGAGGGTGAAAGGAAAGACGGGCATGCTACAGTCCATTAGGTCAGAAAGAGTTGGACACAACTTAGTGACTGAAAAATTACAACAAGCCATTTTTTCTTCCTAATGCAAAGAAAGTAATATGAAGAAAAATATGCTCTCGTTATTCACAATAGAGTCTGTTTCATTCCGCAGGCATGGCATATTATGCAATATTGTACATATTGAGCACTTCATTGCTCAAGTGGATCAAAGTATCATTTTGATTCTGAGCCACTAAATAGGATCTCATGCATATCTGGTGACTGGACTAACTGCATAGGATCTGTGATAGACTGAACCTTCTGTGATCTCACTAAGTAAGAAAAAGCCCTACACAAGAAATCTGTTCATAAATCTAACTGTTCGTAAATTCTATCTATAGGCTCTTTCAACAGTGTAAGGTGGAAAAGGGCCCTTGCTTGTTGTGGCCTATAGACTGCTTGATTGACAGTGTGTCTAACATGACCAAGGTTAAGAAGACGGCGGATTAAGAAATTCACAACTTGTCTCAATTCTTCAAATGATGGAGCAATTTCCTTTGCCTAAGCTGACAATTAGTACTGTATTAGCATTGCTGCTGGCTATGAAACTCAACACCTAAGGTAAAGGATTGAATTCAACCACCTGGTACGTGTTATAGTAACAGATGATACATTTTTCTTTTTTGAAAGTCTGAGTTTTCCCCCTTGGTCTTTTGTAAGGGCAAAAGTAGACAAGAAACCAGGTCTCAAAGCATGCTCTGGAGCATTATCACTGGTTGACTTTAATGATAAGCACTCCATCTCTGGCACAACAGTATTATGGAGCCCTTCAACACTTGGTAATGATACAGGAAGCATTTCAGGTCATCCACCATAATGAACCCCTTTCTCCAACAGGATTAATCTCCATGCCTGGGTTTCTGGGCTGCCTGGTTCTCTGAGCTGTCTCTTCAGGGACAGCTTCGTCTGTTTTTTTAATAACAGGCTTTATGTTTAAAGCAGACTAATTCTGGATGTCACAATTGTATACAGCCAAGGTAGAGAACACCAAAAGAATTGCAGAGAATAACTGTGCTCACTAGAAATTTGACTCTCTTGAGAAAAGCTGCCTAAAACTTTCTATGCTGTGCTCAGTCTATACTATGAAAGCACATTTCTGATGCATGCTAGATAGTTGTAATGGGTTGTTTACTGCAGCTACAAAGTTGTGTTCCCTTTTGTTTAATCAAAAGAAGTTACTTTTAAGTAGTTCACACTTTGTTATGAAGTCTATAAAAATAGAGCATGGTGATAATAACTATTAACCCCATGAGTTCCATGAGAGACATAGATTCTGTGCTACTCATTGTGGGGACTACAAAGATGAATAAGGACAAAGCAAAATGACCTGATTTTGTTTTAGAGGAGGCAAATGTGGCACTGTAGAAAGATTATGGAATTTTGCATCAAATAGACCTAGATTTCAACACCACTTCAGCCACCTAACAGCTATGTGATTTTGGGCAAATTACTTGTCCCATTGAGCCTCCATTTTCTCTTCTACAAAATTCAGATGTATTGAGTTGTTGTAAAGATGGAGTGAAGAGCCTCAAAAGAACTGTTTAATGAAACCTTGACAGAACAATATATGAGTTAGAAAATGTTATCAATACATACCATAAGAAAAGCATTTCCTCACAGCAGGAAGAGGTACTACTTGAGGAAAAAAATTAAAGCTTGATCTTGTCTTGTTTTTAAGGAAGTTATGAAAGTCTGAGGGAATGCATCAACAGCTATAACAATTTCATAAGCAGCATATGTGTTTTTGGTGTCTATTCCTATGTATAGTCACAGCAATATATACTAACCTTAGGCTGTAAACTACGATAATACATTTTTGACTTGGTGTAATTTACTTTTACAGAACTATAAAGTTTCCTGGGTTTATAACTTAGGTAGGCCACAAAGTAGGCAGCTCAGTAAACTTAGGTAGTTTTCAGTTAGGTGCAGCACGCTGGGTGCTTTTGTTCTGCTGAGTGTCAGGCACTGAAATAGGCTGTAAATCTTCTGAACCATTTTAACCCACCCTTAAAGCACCAATCTGTGAGTTTTATTCACCGTGCCAGGAACTTCACTATTTTTAAATTCTCACAATCTTAATTTTTTTTTCCTTCCTGTAGTTTCTACTTTTTGAATTCTAGCTAAATCCCAGTGGATTGTTTATACCGTGGGTGTCCCATGGAGCCTAAGGTTATAGTAATATTATGACAAGAGTTTTTCTCACAATCCTTTTATCATTTAAAAAATTGAGATATTTATACATAAAGCGCGTTGGGTGCACTACCTCTTAATTGTACGACTCGGAGAATTTTTACCGAGGCATACGCCACCTCAGTAACTACCACCGGGATCAAGAGGCAAACGCTCCCAGCTACCCTGAAGGTGCCCTGGGCCCTTTCCATTTCCCCTCCTCCCTCCGTGAGGTAAACATTACTCTAATTTTTCTCACCATGTATAAGTTTTATGTGAAATTATTCTGAAAGAAGTGTTAAGTGGAAATATTTGGCCCAGAGTCCCGCGGGGTTGGACGAGACGCACCTCGCGGAGGCTCCAGGGGACCACAGGGCCGCTACTCGGCTCTCACCGACCCTAACCAGACCCGCCAGGACGAGCGCCGGGCCTCACGTAGACAGTGCGGGAGCACGCCACAATGGCTACCCGCGGTCTCTCGGACCCGCTTCGCCGCATCTTCCCCGCCTTTCCACCCGGCACCGCTTCCAGGCGACGGGCAGCCCGGGCGTGGCCGTGGGCGAGACCCGCCGGAACGCTAGCGGCCAGCGGGGGCGCCCCTGAGCCCGGGATGTGGGGGGCGCGCCCATTGGCTGAACTTGCCCCGAGGGCCGGCCGGCTGCAGAGCCCACCTCCCGGCCCTCTCTCCGCCCTCCCATTGGCCCTTCGCGTTCCACACGCGCCCGCTCCGGTCCCCCTCCCTCCCGGATGGAAACGGGGTTGAGGGGGTGGGAGGCCAGAACCCGGAGGAGGGCGAGCGGTCCTCTGGTAAGGGGCGCGGGAGAGCCAATCAGGACAAGACTTGGGGGAAAGGCGCCGCGCCAGCCAGTCACATTCCGAGGTCCGGGTCGGGGCCGGCTGACGCGAGTAGGGGCCACAGCCAATGGGCTTGCCACTACCCGTCCGCTCTTCAGCAGCCGGTCGGGGGCGGTGGAAGAGCGAGTGAGGAGAGCGCGACGGCGACGGCGGCAGGGCCCTCGCTGGACGGCCGGGAAGAAAGCGAGGCCAGAGCCTCTGCGACTAGGTAAGAGGCGGGAATCCTGGGAGGGAGAAGCGGGCTGTGGGCCCCTCCTCGCCTGGCCCGGGCCGCGGCTCTGCCACAGAGGCAGGCCCGGTTGAGGCGGGGGCAGTACCCGTCGCCCCGCCCTCGCCCCAACCCCGACCCCCACCCTCAGGCTTGCCCGGAGCCGGGGGTGCAAGCTTGTGCCGGATGGTCTCCGCGCGGCTTGGCAGGCCACCGCCCTCTGGAGGGCCAGGACTCAGAGCGGAGCCGTAGGGAGGGGCCTGGTTTGCAGACGCAGAGCCTGGGGGCGAACATGGGGCAGGATAGTTAACGGAGGAACAGGTTTGTGCGCTTGAGGGTGGCAGTGAAAGGAGGCCTGTGATGGAAGGATTCTGGATCTGGGGACGAAGAAAGTGATGGAAATAGGGTGATGCTCAGAAAAAGGAGTGCTCGGAGAAGGTGCGGAACCAGGGCGCGTGTTTGGCCTCTCGGAAGTCGGCATTGACAGAGACTGAGAGGAAATCAGCTGGGAGTGAAGGGAGGACAGGCTTGGGACACGTGGGTCTGAAGGATGAGGCACTTTGTAAAGCCGGAAGGTGACTGAGAGGCGAAGGTTTTAGGTGTGGTGTTGGGTGCACGCTGTTTGACTAGAAGGCGTCAGGAGGCCAGTTAGGAGAACGCATACAGGGAGCAAAGGAGATAAGGTTTATGTGTGGTAGCTGAAGGGTGTGGATTTTTTATGAGTAAGTCAGCAAGAATAACTGTTCGTTTGGTCAGGTAGGAGTCAGAAAGCCAGGTCAGTAGGTTCATTCACTACTCCAGTTCAGTTCAGTCTTTCGTCATTCACAGTTATTGACGTGTCCGACTCTTTGCAACCCCATGGACTGCAGCACACCAGGCTTTCCTGTCTATCACCAACTCTCAGAGCTTACTCAAATTCATGACCATCGAGTCGGTGATGCCATCCAACAATCTCATCCTCTGACGTCCCCTTCTTCTCCCGCCTTCAATCTTTCCATCAGGAAAGAGCATCAGGAGCTTTTCCAGTGAGTCTGTTCTTCGCATCAGGTGGCCAAAGTATTGGAGTTTCAGCTTCAGCATTCTTTTTAGGATTGACTGGTTGGATCTCCTTGCAATCCAAGGGACTCTCAGGAGTCTTCTCCCATACGATAGTTCAAAAGCATCAGTTCTTCAGTGCTCGGCTTTCTTTATAGTCCACCTCTCACATCCATACATGACTACTGGAAAAACCATAGCTTTGACGAGATGGACCTTTGTTGGCAAAGTAATGTCTCTGCTTTTTAATGTGCTGTCTAGGTTGGTCATAGCTTTTCTTCCAAGGAGCAAGTGTCTTTTAATTTCATGGCTGCAGTTACCATCTGCAGTGATTTTGGAGCCCAAGAAAATAAAGTCTCTGTTTCCATTGTTTCCCCATCTCTTTGCCATCGATGGCCAAATGCTCAGTCTTGTTAACTCTCACCTCTGAGGGTGATTGTCCTTCTCCCCAACCCTCCTCCAGCCCCTGTGACAGTTCATCTCATTGTTTTGCCTCAGCAGAAACTCATCCTCCCAGAAGCAATGGAACACTTATTGTTTGCTTTTGATTGGATGACAGTGAGGAATCTTTAATCCAATGTGTTGGTTTAAAGAGAACATGAGAGGATACTTAAGAAATTCTGCCCTGCAAGGGAGTTTCTCAACTGTCTCTGTAATATAAAAGCTATATAAGATATCTTACAGTAACACAATGAGAATGAATACAAGTAGTCCTGTTGCCGTATAACTCAAGCATTTTGATATAGAATTTGTTTGTGTATCATGCTTATTGGGAAATTGTTCAGCCTTGGGAAGAGTTTTGTAGTTAGATAGTTTCAAAGTTCTTTTCACTTAGAGGAAAGATTAACTTGGTATCATTGCTACTGCTTTACAGTTTAAAGCTTTCAAATTTTTATTTGTGGGTGTGGGAAGAGAAAAGGTAGTAGAAAGTGAAATGGTCCATTAATGTATTTCCATTGGATTTAAGCAGGAGAAGGTGACTACCAGTAAGGTGTAATTTCTTCTTGAGGGTAGGACAAAAGGATTACGAAGGATTAAGTACTTCTTTACCAACAGAGGGCTTCCCTTGTCCTCAGCTGGTAAAGAATCCGCCTGCAATGAGGGAGACCTGGGTTCCATCCCTGGGTTGGGAAGATCCCTTGGAGAAGGGAAAGGCTACCCACTCCAGTATTCTTGCCTGGAGAATTCCATGGACTGTATATGTATAATTCATGAGGTTGCAAAGAGTCAGACACAGCTCAGCGACTTTCACTCACTCACTTACCAACATAAAATAGTATGGTGTTAAGGACAAAAACCAAAGAGGGCATTTGTTGTATGTTTCTTTATTAACCACATCAACAAAGCATTGTAGGTAATGGACCATTCTTTAGGATGTAGAAATACTATTGTGGAAGTAATTTCTTGGTAATGCTATTTACTGATCACATTTTACTCTTAGTATAACAGAATACCTAAGTGCTGAGGTGCTGAGGCAACTGGGAGCAGAGGAGTAATCTGAGTGGTGTCGAGTTAATCAGGGAAAGTTTCCCTAAAGAGGTGAGTGTTGAGCCATCTTTTGAACTAGGAGTTGGGGCGTGGGTTATTGCAAGACAGGATGATATTCCAGTAGTATAGGCATGTTATAAGCAACTGTGGGCAAGTGTGGCAAATGAAAAATGGTTTTTAAGGAATTAGATTTGATTGAAGATTTAAGGGTGTGGAAATCAGCCAAGTCTTGTTATAGTGTAATTGATAAATGATGGTTTTGTATGGTGGCTTCAGAGAACTTAGTTAATGATGGCTTGGAGATGGTAATAAAGAAATGAGTACAAGAATGTTTTTTGATAGTTATGGTAAGAAGAATATGGTGAAAGTAAGTTGAATTGTTCACAGTTAGATTTGGTGTTCAACCCATATATAATGATAAATATTTTTGATTCCTCTGCTAGATTATGTTGATATTAATAGCAAAATTTATTGGGTACTACTGTGTGCCAGAAACTACTTTGAACTTTCCAAGCATCATCTTCCTTTGATTACCCCTACTTTATAGATGAGAGAACTGAGGTTCAGAGAGATTTAATCTCACTAGGGTCATACAGCTAGTAAGTGGCAGGTCAGGGTTGGCAAAGGCAGTAAGTGAATGTGAATTGAACACTTGCTTTGTGCCAGGCGTTGTGTTAAGTGCTGGAGATTCAAAGTTGGCAAGCAAGTTCAAGGTCAGGCCTGAACCATTTTTAGAGGTTGTCAGGAGTTAGCAGAAGAGAGCCAGTGAAGAAATAGAAAAAGATTAGTTGGAGAGACTTTTGTAGACACTGAGGGATATACTGTTTAGGGAAACTTAGGATAGAGTTTTACTAAAGAGGAAAATAGTAGTGAAATATGTAGCTGAGAGGCTCAGAAGAACAAACATTCAGAAGAAACCAATGACTAAAGTAAGGAAAAAACTATTGTGAATTTAATCTCAAGAAAGGCAAAATAAAGAGATTAAGATACAGGCTGGTAGTTAATTGTGTTTAGTGGCAAGTGCCCTATACAAATTTAAAGTTTGGTATAATCACAGTTATGGTCAAATTCATAGGAAAGATGTTGGTATATCCCTTTGTAATATTTTAATTATTGGCTGGTAAGGTGATGGATAATTTTAAAATGCTGGTATTTTTCCAAGTTTATAAAAATAAGCATTGTTATTTTTATAATTAGTGGAGGGAAACTGTTCAACTAAAATGAACTAATAATGAGGAAATATGTGGGTGGCCTAGTCTATGTTTGGGATAGGAAGGAAGATAGTCTTGTTTCAGTGTCTACTGCATATGAGCCACTTTGGTGGACACAGTTCCATCTTGAAAATGAATTATTATTGGAAACACCCTGAAACTGTACATTTGCCTGATTGGAAGGATCTGGTTACTCAAGCACTCTGAATCATAGATACATGGTCTTGGCTTTTCTGAACATTGTCTAATGAATGAACTCAAGGTTAAAAAAACCAGACCTTACAAATCACACACTGAGTCATTTTATCTATCTTTTTGGCCTTCACTAAACCTAGAGGTAGCCCTTCCTTGCTCCCACTTGTAGATTTATCCTTCCTCTCTTCAGTGGGTTTGTAAGGGGCTTCGAGTATCAGTTCAGTATAGCTACATGAAAGTGCTGAGTTTACATGTAACAAATTTAACCTAAACACTTACAATTTGTCATGTTTTCTGTTCCCAATTTGAAGAAGAAATGAGATACATTTCATGAAAATTATCTTTTCTTATCAAATAATCATTCCAAAGCAAATTAGAAATATTTGTCCTAGTACAGATTTATTCCAACCTTGTAAGTCAAGAATGGGAGGTAGTTTTTAGGTTAATTTCATTTGGTGCATAGGAATTGTAGGAGGAAACTATTTCATCTAGCCACTGTACCATGCTCCTTAAATAAATTACTAATATCACGTTTAATTCTCGTGCAGTTCTCTAAGGTGTATATATCTCATTTTATGAAGAGAATGAGATTTGGAGAATTTAGTAACTTTCCAAATGCCAGAGAGCTAAGTGGCAGGGCTGAGATTCAAATTTTTCTTTTCCTGGTCTCACAGCTCATGCTTATGAGATATATAGCTAGAAGGACTTGTTTATTAGTACATATGAATGAAAAGAATGCCACATAGCTTTAGGTATTTAGTAATTCTTCCTTATCTTTGAAGATGGGACTCTTGCTCTGTGTGTTTTTTGTCTTGTGACATAAGGTTTTATTTATTTATTTATTTTTCTTTTTTTTAATTAGTTTTGCCATACAATGACATGATATTGCCATGGGTTTACATATGCTCCCCCTCCAGAACCCCCCTCCCTCCTCCCTCCCTCCTCCCTCCCCCTGGGAAATCTCAGTGCGCCAGCCCCAGCATCAATCCTGGGCTGGTGATTGATTATACATATGATAATTAACATGTTTCAATGCCATTCTCCCATATCATCCCACCCTTGCCCTCATCCACAGAGTCCACGAGTCTGTTCTATACATCTGCGTTCCTTTTGCTGTCTCACATGCTGAGTTCTCGTTACCATCTTTCTAAATTCCATATATATGTGTTAGTATACTGTATTGTTGTTTTTCCTTCTGGCTTACTTCACTCTGGATAATAGGCTCCAGTTCCGTCCACCTGAGTAGAACTGATTCAAATGAATTTTTTTTTAATGCTGAGTAATATTCCATTGTGTATATGTACCACAGCTTTCTTATCCATTCGTCAGTTGATGGGCATCTAGGTTGCTTCCAGTGACATAGGGTTTTAAATAACAATGATTTTTATGTCTTAGAGGGTACATTATATTTTATTGCTTTAGAGGTATATTTTAGTTTGACATTTTAGTATTTTTTGAAATGAAGATTTTACAGTGTCTGTATTTCTTAAAAAATGTTTGTGAAATGGATACTATGTCTTAAAGTCACATGTGTCTCAGAATTAAGGAAGTGTGGCATGTGCATGTAGTCTTTGTGTATAACTGTTTTAGCAGTTAATTTGCATTTTCTTCCCAGTCTTCCACCTTTACTTAGTCTATTACTTTTTTTTTAGTATGGTATAATACAGAATTGAAGTGTATATTAATAATAAAATAGTCATTCTTTTCAGGTAGTGAATATTATAGTGTAGAAGAAAAAATTTTGATACAGAAAATTTACATTGCTCTGTGAATCAGCAGATCTCAATTTTAATGTTGGTTTTGTTAGCAACTTGATGTGTAACTTGAGGCAAGTCACTTCCTCTCTCTGAGTTTTTGTTTCCTCATCTGTAGAGCGGAATGAGGAGGGGAACTTAGAGACCTGTCTAGCTTGAAGAAACTGTATGCCTTTTTTCTTATTAAAAAATATGAATGCCTTAAAGCCCTTTCTTAAACAACTGTATTTGTTGCTTTTTACATTTTTTTTTTTCTCTTCATCCACTGTCTTCCTTCCCTGCCCATTTTTCTCTGGATCCTTGAGGGTATTTTCAGATTCTTGGTTCATTAGAGAGTATGAATTACTTTTTATATCTTCTTCAAGACAGACTGTCTGAGAAAGTAGGTAACCAGTAAGTAGTTAATGAATGAATGAATATGTTCTATCTGGGTTAATAAAAGAATCTTTGAAATAAAAGAGTTGTTGAGGTTATATTGAGAAGTAATACTGCTCCCTTTCACATAAAGAATGAAATGTGTTTATAAAAGTAAGTATTTGCTCTCTACTGGGCAGATGTACAAAGAAGAAAGTTCCTGAATCTGTTTTTAAGAAGCTCTCTGTTCTAATAGGCAAGGCAGACTTTAAACTTTTTATTATGGAAAATTGCAAACATAAAAATACAAAGTTTAAAGAAGTCTGCCTTGTGTGATAGAACAGAGAACTTTTTTTTTTCTCAATTATTTAATTGGAGGCTAATTACTTTACAATATTGTGGTGGTTTTCACCATGCATTGACATGAATCAGCCACAGGTATATAGGTTTCCCCCAATCCTGAACCCCGCCCCCTGCCGCCACCTCTCTCCCCACTCCATTCCTCTGGGTTGTCCCAGAGCACCAGCTTTGAGTGCCCTGTTTCATGCATCAAACTTGCACTGGTCATCTATTTTACATATGATAACATACATGTTTTAGTGCTATTCTCTCATATCGTCCCATCCTTGCCTTCTCCCACATAGTCCCAAAGTATGTTTTTTACATCTGTGTCTCTTTTGCTGTCTTGCATATAATGTCATCATTACTGTCTTTCTAAATCCCATATATGTGTGTTAATACACAGTGTTGGTGTTTCTCTTTCTGACTTACTTTACTAGTGTAATAGGCTCCAGTTTCATTCACCTCATTAGAACTGACTCAAATGCATTCTTTTTTTATAGCTGAGTAATATTCCATTGTATATACATACCACAACTTCCTTATTCATCTCTCTGCCGATGGACTTCTAGGCTGCTTCCATGTCCTAGCTATTGTAATCAGTGCTGCATTGAACATTGGGGATACACATGTCTCTTTCAGTTCTGGTTTCTTTCATGTGTATGCCCCGCAGTGGAATTGCTGAGTCGTATGTCAGTTCTATTTCCAGCTTCTTAAGGCATCTCTACACTGTTCTCCATAGTGGCTGTACTAGTTTGCATTCCTACCAGTAGTGTAAGAGGGTTCCCTTTTCTCTACACCTTCTCCAGCATTTATTGTTTGTAGACTTTTTGATAGCAGCCATTCTGACCAGCGTGAGATGGTACCTTATTCTGGTTTCAATTTGCATTTCTCTGATAGTGAGTGATGTTGAGCATCTTTTCATGTGTTTCTAGCCATCTGTATGTCTTCTTTGGAGAAATGTCTGTTTATTTCTTTGGTCCATGTTTTGATTGGGTCGTTTACTTTTCTGCATGAGCTGCTTGTATATTTTGGAGATTAATTCTTTGTCAGTTGTTTTGTTTACTATTATTTTCTCCCATTCTGAAGGCTGCCTTTTCACCTTGCTTATAGTTTCCTTCATTGTGCAAAAGCTTTGAAGTTTAATTAGGTCCCATTTGTTTATTTTTGTTTTTATTTCGATTACCCTGGGAGGTGGATCATAGAGGATCTTGCTGTGATTTATGTCAGAGAGTATTCTGCCTATGTTGTCCTCAAAGAGTTTTATAGTTTCTAGTCTTACATTTAGATCTTTAATCCATTTTGAGTTGGTTAATCATCTGCCTGCAATGCAGCAGACCTGGGTTTGATTCCTGTGTCAGGAAGATCCCCTGGAGAAGGAAATGGCAACCCACTCCAGTATTCTTGCCTGGAGAATCCCATGGGCAGAGGGGCCTGATGGGCACAGTCCATGGGATCTCAAGAGTCAGACACGACTTAGCAACTAAACCACCACCATTGTGTTAGAAAGTGTTCTAGTTTCATTCTTTTACAGATGGTTGACCAGCTTTCCAGCACCACTTGTTAAAGAGATTTTCTTTTTTCCGTTGTATTTTTTTGCCTCCTTTGTCAAAGATAAGGTGTCCATAGATGTGTGGATTTATCTCTGGTCTTTCTGCTTTTTTCCACAATCTGTATTTCTGTCTTTGTGCCAGTACTCTACTGTCTTGATGACTGTAGCCTTGTAGTATAGTCTGAAGTTAGGCAGGTTGATTCCTCCAGTTCTATTCTTCTTTCTCAAGATTGCTTTGGCCATTTAAGGTTTTTGTGTTTCCATACAAATTGTGAAATTATTTTTTCTAGTAGAACAGAGAGCTTCTTAAAGACAGATTCAAGAACTTTCTTCTTTGTATATATTTTTATACATGCATATCACCAGCTTTAACAGTTTTCAGCTTGTGGTCAATCTTTTTTATCTGCATCCTCACTCACTCCCCCCGCACCCAACCCCCCCACCTTTTAAATTTTGAAGCAAGTCCTAGACATTTTTACCAGTCACTACCATACAGCTTCATAAGTGTAACAGTAGACATGCTAATCTAACTGAAGTGTGGGGATTTCTTTGTGTAAATACATTTGAGACTTGTATGTTATAGTGTTTTGAGCAAGAGGAATTAGATATAATCTACTATAGGACAGGGATAAGTAGTTGGAGAGACTTTACTATTCATATATAAAACAATATAGTAACATCAGGTCATATGCCTGGATTAGAGATTCTAAATGGGAAATGACATTGCTGAGGTGTGTGATATGTGTGTGTGTAAATTTTAACCATTTGACAGTTTTAAGATTACTTTGAAATATCTCCTGTAGGTCATTCTTGTCTTTTATGGAATTTTTGCCAAAAAATGTTGCCATGGCAGTCACTTGAGAACTCCTTCTTGAATGTAAGGAATTCATACCACTGTATCTTACTATTTTGGAGTATTGACTTAAAAACTTTGAACTATTAACTGAGAATTAACGTTTTAAAATATCTCCCATAATGCAAAGTCAAAGGCCATAAACCCATTTAAGCATCTCCTCGTAGCTTTGTGCTATCTTTTCTTCTCAGAAAAAATACACATATACACAGTTTTTCATATAGTTTCGGGGCTGATAAACCTTTTAAAACCCATTCAGATATCTTTGAGGGTTTATATAATAGAGATTCTGATTTAATAATTCATTCTTTAATGTTTAGGCAGAAAGCATACTGGTAAAATTCAACTTAAATTTATTTCTATGTGTTCCTGACCTTTTACAAACAAGTGTTTTTCATTATTGAATGAAATTATAAATTTCGTTATGCAAATGCTTAATTTTTTAAAAGATCCATTCTTAATTGGATTCTTGGGGAAGAACAAGCTGTAGCCAATTTAATGAATATGTAGGAATGATTTTACCAAAGATTTTGAATAAATGTATGGAACTTTATATAATGGATGCTGTCCATCCTGAATTAACATGAGGTAGAATATGACTTAAGAATGAATAAATACATAAATACTGCCTTTTCAGAGGTAAAGGAAAAAACTTCTTTGACTTTTGTTCCCTTAAATAGTTCAGATCTGTTGAGGAAATGATCTGTTGAAGTATTTTGAGGTTCACATTTGTGTTAAAAAAAACTCCTAGATGTAATACACAGGGGCCTAGAAGCATGTATTGGTCTGACAAAGGATTAATTTTCAGTAAAGCCCTGAGATCATAAGTGTTTATTGTGCATCAGGTTTGAAGGATGGTCCTAAATACATTTCTGAGAAGTATAGGGTTTTAAAAACTTGTGAATTGTAGCTAACGATAATGGGTTGGCCAAAAGGATCATTCCAGTTTTTCTGTACCACCTTACGGGAAAATCTGAGTGAATTTTTTGGCTAACCCAATATAATCATAATTATGGGTATTAGCATGAACAGAATCCTTTGGAGAGAGGAACAGATCAGTTAGCTGCTGAATGGGACATTTGACTGCAGAGCAGAGCATAGATTGAAGATCAGTGAATATTGGGTGTATGGCTTTAAAATGATAACCCTTGTGACCCATTGGAGTTAATAATTTCCTGAGTATCTAATGTATTACTGGGAAATAGCATCTTATAATACATGATAATATCTAGACTTTGAGAACTAGAAAAGGATTTATCCATCAGTGGTTTAGCTTCCTCTTGAGTAAATTCTGTGGATGATGAGAGCAGTTAATTGACTTGCCCAAGGTCGGGTGCAGTGTTGGTTTTAGTATCTTGGCTCTTTTCATTCTGGATCTCAGTTTCTGGAGAAGGAAATATCTTATCTCTGGAGTTTTTAGTATTGTGACTTTGGTTCTCAATTGATAAATTGACCAAGAATTTTCTGAATTTTTGAACTCTAATATTTTTATTTTGCTGTATATGTTCTAATCCCATCTTTAGCACAATAACCTTTGGTTACAAGGCTTAATAGGGTAGGCTTCTTAGAAGCATTAAGTCACTTTCAGAGCTAGAAAAAGATAAGAATCCACAAAATCATCAAACACTTCCTTCCTTTTTTCTATATCTTTCTGTGCTTGACAGCATTTTGTTACAAGCTGTACATATGAACCTGGCAAAGTTCTTTTTTTTTTTTTTTGCAAATTTGGAGGATAGCTGCTTTCCAGTGTTGTGTTGGTTTCTGCTGAACAGCAATGGTAATCAGCCATGATGGTACATATATCCCCTCCCTCTTGAAGCCCACCCCTCCCCACCCCCAGCTCCCCTCACCCCACCCCCCAGTCATCAGAGAGCAGAACCTGGAAAGTTTTAAAGATAGACCAAGAAAAGATTTTTGAGAAGAGACTTGTTATGGGATTAATTTGTTTTAAGGCATTCCTGAAAGCTTCCTACACAAAACTTGAGACTGAAGGGATCATTGATAGTCAAGATGAGAGAAGTTATTATTACTTCCACAAAGGGCTCTAATTCCAAGTCCTTATGCCATATTTGGTTGGTGTGGACATGGTGACCAGGAAGAAGACCTGCCTGTACATTAGTGGCCCCATAGCTAAGGTGAGGACTTTTAGAACAGTGACCATCCAGCTTTTCTAATCCCAGCCCTTCAGCTGGGTCATTCTGTAGCTCAGTAATTCCTTCTTTTTAGTGGAGTAATAGCAACTAAATTGTCAAGGTATAAACATTTTGGGGGAGAGGAAGTTTCTTCAGCAGTTAGGAATATGGATGGTTCCTAACTGACAAAAAATATACTTATCTTAAAATTTAGACTAGTTAGAAAATAGTAGGTCTCAAATTCTAATGATGGAATTGTGTAACACGTTCCACAGGTTTATTAAAACAACTAAAATAATGGAGTTCAACTAATGGTAATTTTTAATTAGGAATAAGAATAATTATAATTAAAAACCGTGACCAGCTAAAGACAACACAGTTTCACTAACAATAATTGATTGTTCCTCTTGAAAATTACAGAATTCCATGTTTTGAATGTGAGTATTTGGTAGAAGCTTTGCTGCATTGTGAGTTGCAGCATCCAGAGTTAGTAATTGTATACAAACTAAAGTCTTCGGTATATTCTAATAGCATACTCATTTTTGCAACTCTTAATAACTGGCTTTATAGTTTATTCAAAAGTAGTCTTGAGGCTCAATGGAAGGTCATGCTTTCTAAATGCTTTGTAGTTCGTGGGAGGTTTGGTTCATGTTTGTACATGGTAATCAGTGAGCTTCTCAGGCACTTTGGCTTTCTTAGCCGTGTTTGGAAAGTTGTGAAAGGCCAGGCAGGCAGTTTCTTTACCTCAGGACATTTTGTACGTCTTTGATATGTTAATATATTTTGTATCTCTCCTGGTTAGGGCTAAAGTGTACGGTTTCTGAGTCTCATTTAACCACCGTTTGGAAAATGCTACCTTGGCTGAGTAGAGCCTGTTTTTAAGTTAAGCCTTGGGAACAGATTGAGAAGGCTTCATAAGAAAGTGACACAGGAGAAACAGAAAATACCGCATATAGCAGGAGCTTCAAAGCACTTTTATATTATTAAGGACATTTGCTATCGTAATCAGACTGAATATAAACTCTTTTAAACAAAGTCTGACTACTTCTATAACCAGTGAAATATCTGATTCTGTCAACTTGTTTTTAAAATTACTAATCTTCATGAATAGGCTTTGATAGCTTTAAATTAGACCACATAGGGTACATGATTAGTAATCTGCCTGAGTCAGTTTTTTGGATTAAACTTGTGTGTAGTCTACATGTAATGTTCAGGGTATACCTGGAACATTTTCCTGTTAAAGTTAGTTTTACTGAATAATTTGAAGTATATATATATATATATATATATATATATATATATATATATATATATGTATATATATATATATATTTATTTATTTATTTATTTCACATAAACATTCTTAAGTTTATTAATCATCTCATGAAAAATTTGCACAGTCACTGCAGTATCTTTACTCCTGCTGTTGTCCAATCTCCAGCTTACTTTTTGCCAGCACCAGCGTTGGCCTTTGCAGTTCTCTTGACTTCCTTCATTCTGTTCTTTGTTCCTTTTACTGTTTTCTTGAGGTCTTTTCTTATACAGGCCATATCTTGCACATCAGTGTTTCGGTTCATTTTTCTTTCTATAATCTAAGGAATAGTAAAACCTGCCAAAGCCAGTTGTCTTGCCACTGTCAAAATGGATTCTGAGTCCAAATTCAAAGATGACATCTGGTGTGGTCTTGTACATTTTGGCTAGTTTTACCTAAATTTCTATCTTTGCTACTTTTGCCTTCCCAGGGTGAAGGATGTTGATGACAGTTTGTTTTTGGTTGGTCATGAACTTCCTGGTCTGGAGAATTACTGTTTCATTCATGGTGGTTGCTGATCTTAAAGCAGCCAGAGAGGAAAAGAGTGAAATATTTTTATATTAATTTTAGGTATATTGTGAAATCAGATGGACAACTTTCATGAATTTTAAAGCAAAATGGGATATTTTGATTTCTCTGTGGTTTTGTAGATGTTTAAGAAGTCTTATCTTTGGTAATACACTTGAAATATTAGGATACCTTTGTATACAGTATTTCACTTTTCTGAGTTTGAAAGTATTAAGATAGAAATTACATGTCTTAACATGAAAATATTTTTATTAAGGTAAGGAGAGACTGTAGCACAATTGTTGACCTAAAGAAAAATCATGTGTGACTTTGGAGATTATTTTTTAAGAACTGTTTTCTCCCAGAATGGAATTGGATGCATGTTTTTGCAAGCAGTGGAATTGGTTTTGACCAAACATGTTAACAAGAGCACAGTCCTTCTGTAGGCTTTATGATAGAGATGTTTCCCTACTGGTACAGACCTTAAGGACAGAAAGGAAAATGGGCGTTGCTAAAAAATTTAAGTTTTCCTGTCAGCTGGTAATTTTAATGGTGTAGAATTAACATTTCCTCTCTGGTGAAGTAAAACTTGATATTTAAAGATGATTTTGTGTTTGATTTTTATGTCACTCAAAGGAATTATGAGTCTGATTTTTCTTAATGTGTAATTTCCCAGGACAATGAGGCATTTTAACTTGCTAAAGTGCTCTGCTTACAGAGCAATGTCAGTATTCAAAATAGTTGTGTAGTGCCCTAAGGACTGATGAACCTACTGAGATTCCTTACTGAGAAGTATCCTACACATTGAGGAAAATTGGATATAGAGAGTTAAATATTGGCATCAATATCTGTGTAGGCAAACAGAGTGGCCATTATATTTACTTCAATGGGTGCTTACAACAGGGTTAGACACTAGCATCTTTTATTGAAAACCAAGATGCTAGAGCTATTCTTTTGTTTGTGGAAAAAATGCTTTGTAAGCCTTAACTTTTGAAAGGAAAAAGGAACCCACTATTCTTATCAACGTTTTGAGTTTGGATTTTAGCCCTTTTTTTGTTGTTTACAGCTCACTTGCAAAGGAGGTTTTCATTTATGTTGAGTCTTAAGCAAAACACTTAAGACTCTAGAGTTACTCTTTTTAAGTTTTTTTTTAAGTTGATCTTTATATAAATAAAGATTCTAGAGTTATTAAAATACACTAAAAAGACATTAGTGGTTCCCAATATGCTTCTAGATGAGAGTCTATCAAAAAATTTTTAAAGAAAACATATGCTTACTTACAGTATGAGGTCCCTTACTAATCTAACAAGAATGAATTGGGTTGTTTTTGGCTGCAAGTATGTCAACTCCAAGTAGAAATCTACTGGTTAGAAGTTCACAGTTAAGTGAATATGAGAAAATGAAAATTTTATTAGGTGAATGAGATGATTTGTTAGGTAAAATCAGTTGACCCCAGAGCAACAGTGGGAGTTAGGGGTGCCAGTCCTCAGTAATGTCAAAAAAATCTATGTGTGATTCTACAGTTGGCCCTCTGTGTCTGTGGGCTTGCTTTCCTGGTGGCTCAGACAGTAAAGAATCTGCCTGCAGTGTGGGAGTCCTAGGTTCGATCCCTGGGTTGGAAAGATTCCCTGGAGGAGGTCATGGCAACCCACTCCAGTATTCTTGCCTGGAGAATCCCTATGGACAGAGGAGCCTGGTGGGCTACAGTCTTTGCGGGGTTGCCAAGAGTCAGACATGATTGAGTGACTAAGAAATGGCACTCTATGGTTCTGCATCCTCAGGTTCAACCGACTATGTTATACAGTATTGTAGTATGCATTTATTGAAAAAAATCTGTGCATAATTGCATCCATGTAGTTTAAACCTGTGTTGTTCAAGAAGCATCTGTACTTAAAAATATGAGACCCATGGGCCATGTTTTTTTTTTTAAATTAACTTATTTATTTTAATTGGAGGCTAATTACTTTATAGTATTATAGTGGTTTTTGCCATACATTGACATGAATCAGCCATGATGTATATGTGTCCCCCATCCTGAATCCCCCTCCCACCTCCTTAAGACAGGGCTCTCAGGGCTGGTGCACTGGGAGGACCCTAAGGGATGGGATGGGGAGGGCCATGTTTTTAAAACGCATTTTAGGTGGCTTAAGTATTTCCTATGAAATAGGTCAGGCATGGATTAAATGTGTTGTTAAACTAGGTTTATTTGCCCTGTGTGCAGTAGGCCAAAATGCTTGCAACAGACCCAAAGGTTTGCAGTAGAAAAAGAGTTTATTCAGGAGGCAGCCAAGTGAGGAAGTAGGAGAACAGATTTCAGATTCGCTTCCCTGAAGGCAAGGAGTTTGCAGTCTTTATAGAATAAAGAAGCAGGGTGGTTTTAGGTATGAGGAAAGTGAATGCTGGTAGAGAAAAGCTGAGGTAATCAGTATTCTTTGCAGGTGTATCTAAGTTACATGCTGCTTCTTGGGATGCATGTTCAAAACTGGAGGCACTTAGCATGATCTGAGGGTGGATTTTGAACCCTCTGACATCATTTGTTAGACACTTGCATAGGTCCAGTTTTAGTGTCAGTGGTCCCAACCAAAAATCTTAGCCAGCTTAAACTGGATAAGAGCTGACTCCAAGTTTCTGAAAAGCAGCATAAGCCCCTGATACTGTAAGGACCCATACAACAGAGTCAGAAGAAATAATTAAGATGAGTTTGATCAATAGAAGCAGATTCCAAGCAGAAGGGTTTTTAATAAGCTGTTCCCTTAGTTGCTGTTCTGTAAGACAAGCTCAAGAATTTCTTTTAGTCATCAGTTTGTTAACCTATGGGGCAGTTTCAAATGGTTGACAGTTTCAAGAGGAATAATCAGTCAGTTTACCATATTCTCTGTGGCAGATTGTATTTTCTGAAGGTAATTGTAGCAATGTCTCTCTTCTCATATGTTCTTTTAGTGTGACCTTGATTATTCTCTCATCCTGAGGTGGCATTTTATGCCCTCTTCCCTTGAATTTGGTTGATCATGTGATTCACTTGTGAGCAATAAGGTGTGGTCAGAGAAGGTGAGCTCTCTATCCAACTCAACAAAATATTGGTCCTGAAGTCTTTAGCAGCTTTTAAGCTGTATAGCCTGAGATTGCCATGCTATAAGGAAGCCCAGACTGCCTCATGTGGATAGACCACATGAAGAGGCTCTAACAGCAGGAGCTGAAACTGTTCGGCTAAAACTGCTTATTAGAGCTCTTCCAAATTCCTAACTTTGAGATACAGTGAGAGAAAATAAAAATGATTATTGTTGTTTTAACACACTTAAGTTTTAGTGTGATTTTGTTACATAGCAGTAAATAATCAGAACACTGCTTTCCCTGAATCTGCTACTGTATACTGAAATTTATCAGTATACAGTATTTAGATGTATAGTCAGTGATATATCCCACTGATTTGTTCTGGGATATAATCTTTAACTTTATTTTGGTCTTTTACCTCTGATACATAAAACTTTTTTCTTCTGTTCTTTCCTCTACCCATTTAGAAAAGCCATTCCATCTCTTTAACTATTTAGTACAGTGTATTTTGGTAATTGAAACTGTCATGTTTGTTGGAAAGTGCCCATGATATGTTTATTAGGTTGTAAGGACACGTGATCATCTTTAGAAAGCCTTTTGTTCTGTACCTTAATTTTAGTTACTATGATATTTGACCTTCTATTAGTTTCCCGGGGTTGCTGTAATAAAGTACTACAAATTGGGTGGCTTAAAATGACAGAAATTTCTTGTCTAACAGTTCTGGAAATTAGAAGTCCAAAACCCATGCTCTGTCTGAAACCTGTAAGGGAGTCCTTCCTTGCCTCTTGCTAATTTTTTCTTAGCAGTTTTGGTATCCCTTGGCTTGTAGCTCCAACGTGTAACTCCAATTTTGCTTTTGTTATAAGGTGGCGTTCTCCCTGTGTATCTCTGTCTTCAAATGCATCTCTTCTTATAAGGACACCAGTGATGTTGAATTAGAGACCCATTTTGCTCCATTGTTTTATCATTTACCTTAACTAATTATACTTCAACGACCCTGTTTCCAAATAAGTCACATCCCAAAATCCTAGGGATTAGGATTTCAACACACAATTCAATCCATAACAGGCTTCAAGAGAGATCAGTATAATTATGTTTTAACCGTTTACACATTTTTACTCCAGCTTCCCTAGTAGCTCAGATGGTAAAGAATCTGCCTGCAGTACAGGAGACCTGGGTTTGATCCCTGGGTCGGGAAGATCCCCTGGCCAAGGGAATGGCAACCCACTCCAATATCCTTGTCTGGAGAATTCCTTGGACAGACCTTGGGGTCACACTTTCACTTTTCACTCCAGATTAGATGTGAATGGGGTTTTTAATCAATGACCTTGAAGAAGCTCTATTCTCTGCATTTTAGGTCCTCTTCTCTCTAGCATACATACATAGTACACATAAAATTTGATAGTAGTTTTTTACTGTTAGACTTATTGACCCTTTTGAGAATCTGATAAAAGCAGTGGATTTTTCTTCTAGAATAATGTAGAGATATAAGCATGGGATGGCACACTTGTACACACACATATATAAACACACTCAGAAAAATATTTTTCATGAAACTAAGTGTCCTTGGATACCTGCCTGTCTGCAATCTTGTTCATGAACTTCTGGATTAGAAAGATGTTGATTCCCAGCAGTTATAGATACCTAATCTCCATTTCCCTTTTAGTGGAAAAACAAATGAAATGGAAAAACAATAAGGAAGAAGCAGAAATATGTATATGGGATATCCTCATGGTCATCATTGCAACTCAGTGTAGCTTTTGGGGGAATTTTCATACTTAGGTAATATTGACTATGCGCTTAGTCTCTTTTCTGCTTCCAATCCCATTCCTTTAGCCATGTAATACTTTTATGTAGAAAAGAATAGGTACTTTGAGACCTATTAGTTAAAGCCCATGTGCCACAACTATTGAGCCTGTGCTCTACACAGAACATAAACAAACTTTGTATCTTCCACAGTATTGGGGTTAGCTCTTGACCTCTTTACATTCTGTGTTATTTTTTGATTATTGTATCAAGATTTTTTTGAACATGGTAGTGGTCTAGGGTTTCTGAGTCTGTGACTGGATTGTGTATGCCGTGCTCTTCATCATTTGTAGCCTTTTCTCCAAAACAGTCTTGCCCAGGCTTCAGCCCTGAACAACTTAATGGACTTGCCTTTTTAAAAATAAAAATAGTTTTAGTCTGTCTTAAAAAAGGCTATTGGTCATGTCTTTGTTTTGCATTTAGCTTGTGGCATATCTGTATAAATGAAGCCTGGCATTCATTTATTGATTTTTTTTTAAAAGATGTATCAATCAAGTATTTACTGTCCATTTTAGAGTGATATGCACATTAACTCTAGTAATAGTGGAATCACAGGCAATGAACATTTAGACTATGCTGATTTCCCATTGATACCTTTCTGAGTTCATTATTCTGAATGTGAAATATTCAGAATCTTTATTTAGAAGTAACAGGGGTTGGCATACTATGACCTACGAACTGTCTTCCTGTTTTTGTGAATAAAGTTTTATTGGAACACAATCATGTCTATTTTCTTACTGGTCATGGCTGATTTTGTGCCCCAAATGGCAGAATTGAGTAGTTGCTGCTAAGATTGTATGGCCCACACGCCGAAAATATTTATTACTTGACCCTTTACAGAAAACCTTTGCCAACTCTTGGTTTAAAATATTTTGAAATTATTTCCCTCCTTTTAAGGATATTTGAAGGTTTTTTTGTTGTGGTTTTGTTTTTCAGTCATAGAATCTAAGGGATATTAAAAGGCCATTTAGCTCAGCATTCTCTCTGCTGCTGCTTGAGCTTCCTTCAGTACACTTGCCAAGTTGTCCTCCAGCTTAGAGGTGTAGGATGATGTGACAAAACAGCATTGGATATGACTGTGTTAAGCACAGAATTGTCCCCGACTGGGAGTCAATCAGTGACTCCCTGTGAAAAGATAGATGAAGTAGATTATTCTTTGTTTTCCACACTGTCTCCATTGTTAGGTTATGTACTTTGGGTTAGTTACATGTTAGAGGCACAGAGGAGTCAGTTTTTAAGAGGAAGACAGGTAAACATCCTACTTTAAGGTATAACTGTAGGTGGAAATTTATAGGAGGCTGGAATGAATGTTTGGACGTTGTCTAGAGACTTTCATATTCAGTGCTTAGTTTTTCTAAACAAATTTACAGCAGCTAAAACTTACAACTACAACTATCTTTTGTCAGCTTTTACTGTCTGTGTTCAGTAAATACTGGTACAGAAAAACATACTGGTAGGGCCAATCTCACTGCAGACCTTCACTGCAGTATTTGGTACTTTTGTGTACTTGATTCCTTGGTGAGCATGATGAATGTAGAGGTCCTCTCAAGGAGATGGGAGAAAAGGGTATCTGATCCAAAGATCAACATTATCCTGATGGGGGAAGAATTTCTCACATTCCATTTAGGAAATCCAGCCTGTTAAAATCCTGTTAAGCAGAAGTTTCACAGTTAAAGCACCTTCTGGTTTTTAATCTAGCAGGTTTTCCATCTAATAAAGAAATTGGAGGGCTTCCCTGTTAGTTCAGTGGTAAAGAATCTGCCCACCAATGCAGGAGACATAGGTTCGATCCCTGGTCTGGGAAGATCCCGCATGCTGCAGAGCAGCTAAGCCTAGTGCGCCACAACTATTGAGCCTGTGCTCTGGAGCCCAGGAGCCCTAGAGCCTGTGCTCTGCAACAAGAGAAGCCACTGCAGTCAGAAGCCCACATACCGCAACTAGAGAGTAGCCCCCGCTTGCTGCAACTAAAGACTCACATAACAGCAAAGACCAAAATAAATGAAAATGTGCACAGCCAAAAATTAATGAAAAAAAAAAGCTCAAGTAATAAAGATTACCAGAAGAAAGGTAAATACTGTGTATCTTTACACAATGATACTCTTCTATTTTTTACTTTAAAAAGATTTTTCAAACTTTTTTTCCTCTTAGATGAAAGGCAGTTTGTAAATTGTTAGAGGACAAAAGATAAATGAGACTGGCTAATTGATGGAAAATATACTCTTTCAAATTTTTTTTGAAAAATTTGAAACCTTCTAATTTTTCTATTTTACAAAAATAATGGTTTTTTAAAATACACAATACATGCACTGGGTATACAGTAAAAAACAAATGTCCATAATTTCTCTTCCTGAGTTATCCAGTTTTCCCTCTCAAGAGGCAACCGTTATCAAGTTTTTGGCTTTTTTTGCTAGAAAAATCTATTTATTTGTAAACATATGCATTCATTTATTCATTCTTTTTCCATAAAAGGTGGTATAGCATACAGTATATTACATCTTGGCTTTTAAAATTAATCATGAATCTGTGTTTCACATCAATGTAAGCTGAACCACCTCCTCCCTTTTTCAGTCCTCAGAGGTTTAAACCTTCTAGAATCATTAGTTTCCTTCCCAGAATTAAAAAATGAGTTTATGTGTGCATGTGACTATAATAGTATATAGTCCAGAGATAAACTAGCTATGAGTTGGGCTTCCGTGATGGCTCAGAGGATAAAGCATCTGCCTCCAATGCAGGAGACCTGGGTTCGATCCCTGGGCCTGGAACATCCCCTAGAGAAGGAAATGGCAACCCACTCCAGTATTCTTGCTTGGAGAATCCCATGGGTGAAGGAGCCTGGTAGGCTACAGTCCACCGGGTCGCAAAGAGTCGGACATGACTGAGCGACTTCTCTTTCACTTTTACTTTGGCAATAAATTTTTTTTCCTAGTCTAAAAATTATACTCATAAGTAAATGATTATTTGCAGGAAAAAAAGATAAATTAACGTTTTTTGGATTGCAATATTATAGATCAGACTGATTGTTGAGGGACTATACTGAGAAATCATTGCCAAAGTAGAGTAAAGATGAATACGGAAATGTAATTATGTGCCCAGCCTTAATCCTTACACAGTCTCTAAGAAGTGAAGGGTGGGAGTTATATATGCTGTCTATATGTTTTTAGAGATGAGGAATCTGCAGAAACAAACAGATAAGTAAGCTCAACCCCAAGATAAATTGGTGCATCTGGATTCCAGCCCAACCCTGCCAGAGTCAGGTCCCTACTGCATTATGGCATTGGGTTGTCTGAAAGGATTGTTCCACAAAGTGAGCCTAACTTACTTATTCGGAAGCAGTTTATGACAGGACCAGATTCAATAGAATATTGAAAATGGCCTCACCAGAGACTTAGTTTTTTAATAGCTTATGTAGGGGAGGAAAAACTTTTCTTCTATCCCTTTATGCCCTATGACTGATTCTTGCAAATCATAATGACAAAAGACAGATAAATAGAAAAGGCATACTTGGATAAGGGCATCACAGAAAAGTGAAGACCCAAAAAGAGGTGGTTTTCACCTTGAGACTTGAGAGCTTATATACTGTATTAAAAAGGGGTATAAATTATGGAGAAGTGTCTAAATACAAAGGAGTTTGGACTTTAGGGGCAATATATTGTGGGAAGGTAAATATGTAGGAAAACTAATAGAAGATATAGATTATTTTCATAAAGTTTTTGCATCTTGGTGCTAACTTTCCATCTTCTTTATCGCCATAAAACTCACCCAGAGAGTCCTCATTATGGCAGCCCTCATTTCTTGGAAGTTTCTGCTTTTAATTAAATAAGGTAAGGTCTGAGAAGAATTCTTTCTGCATGTGTTAGATCTCACTTCCTTCAGCTCAAAGTAATCCATGTGCCGTTAGTGACAATTTGGGAGTACAAATTTCTGAGCCCATGCCCCATTACACAAAACTCACTGTTCTTCAAAAGTAATTAAGTGTAGTATGTAGTATTTATATATAGTTATAGATATTTGTATATATTGTTAGAGGTGTTTGTAGAAACGTGTTTGAATTTGGTTATCAATCATAAGCAAGACCTTATGCTTTCAGAGCTTCTTGTCTGCCTTATCTTATTACCTCTACTACCCTGAGGGTTTTTTTTTTAATTTATTCCAATAAATAATTATATTTAGGACAAGTCTTTCGGTGGATCAGGTAGAGTAGACTTGGAAATAAATCCACTAACCTTTGCTAAGTGTTTACTTTTTAACTGGGGAATGTTGTCTTTTTATTTAAACTGATAATGGTAATAATTAAGTCCACCTTGGTGGCCTTGTGAGTCAGATTCTAAGTTTAACAGTAGACCTTTTCCTTTCTCATTCTCTTTGTTGGGTGCCTCTGGAAATGGCCTTCAGGGAAATACTGGTAAAATCTACAGCCTTTGAGTTTTAACTGTTTAAGCTTCTACCTGCATTAAGCAAGAAAAATTGTTGGGAAGACTTGTAGGAAATTGTATCTGAAAGCACAAGAGACAGTTTTTTGTGCTTAATCTCTCCTTTTCCTGTCTTGCATTTATTACTTATTTTTCTTATCACTGGTGAGTCTTCTATAAAACTTTACTTCGAGCCCATGGATCCATCTTGTTCCTTCCTCTCACCGTATCCTAATCTCCAAGTACTTACTGGTCACATTTGTCTTTCTGCTTAGCAAGTGTCTGAAACAACTACTTGAAATGTGTTAAAATTTTAATTTGAGTTGTTCTTAGCTTTAATATAGGCAAAGGAACTCCCATTTCTTGGCACTAAAGAGCTACTTTTTGGGGGCAGATTTTTACGTTTTTTTTTGGTTTTGTAATATCCCAATCTCGCACTTTGATTGCTTTGTCTATTTAAATAACTCTTTTTTTTACAAGTTGAAAATGAGAGAAAACTTATCTGAGTATTTTATCTTAACTAGGTTTCTAAAAGTAATGAGACAATGTGATTGGCTTTTCATTATATTAGGACTTTTATTAAAAGAGACTACAGTTATTTTACAAAGGTGCAGCTTATGTTGATTGGGTGGGTGCTGTCTTAGAATTATCTGTAGTTTCTCTATTTGTGTCCATTTCAGGCTCTTTTTGCCCATGAGACCTGCATGTTCTCCTTTTATGAATAAGGGAACAGGTTCAGAGTAGTAGTTTTATTTTAGGATCTCTTGGCTTCAAAGTGGCAGAGCCTGGACTTGAGCTTCTAGCAAGTGAATGTATCATAGTTTCAGTAGCTTTGTAATATGTTCTCTTAATGTAAGTTTCTTTGCATAATATAAAACCAACTAGGAAAACCCACTTGAGCAAGAAAGCCTTGAAAGTAATTATAATATTTGGTACTCATCATTTTGCTGTTCTTCCAAGAGATTTCTGCCTCTTTAACTTTTGAACCATAGGATAAGGTACTTTTTGAAGAAGATACCCAGCTGCCATTGCTTAGTGGTTTGCCTAAGACAGCTCAAGAACAGTGAAAATGAGTATGAGACATGTTTCACTGCTTCTCTGTCCTGGCACATGGAAATAATACTGCTGCTTTTTTCATTCTTGCAGTGCTCCAGATACTTTTCAATGGATCATAGGAGCATTAGATATCTTGTCATTTAAGTAAAATCACACAGTAAGAATCTAAACTGCATGTTCTGGAAGGATTGGCAACATTTCTCTCCTGGCTTCTGCTTTTCTGGTAGTTTTTGGCCATACTGACAAGGACTCTGTGGAAAATGTGATCAGTCTAGACTTTGCTTAAAAAATTCTCATTTGAAGAAAGCTGTGGTACATATACACAATGGAATATTACTCAGCATTAAAAAAAAATTCATTTGAATCAGTTCTACTCAGATGGACGAAACTGGAGCCCATTATCCAGAGTGAAGTAAGCCAGAAGCAAAACAACAATACAGTATATTAACGCATATATATGGAATTTAGAAAGACGGCAATGAGAACCCAGCATGCGAGACAGCAAAAGGAACGCAGATGTATAGAATAGACTTGTGGACTCTGTGGATGAGGGAAAGGGTGGGATGATATGGGAGAATGGCATTGAAACATGTTAATTATCATATGTCTAATCAATCGCCAGCCCAGGATTGATGCTCGGGGCTGGTGCAACGAGATTTCCTGGGGGGAGGGAGGAAGGAGGGGGGTTCTGGAGGGGGAGCATATGTAAACCCATGGTGATATCATGTCATTGTTTGGCAAAACTAATTAAAAAAAAAGAAATTAAAAAAAAATTCTCATTTGTACTGGCTTTGCCAGTAAGTTAATAGGGTAAAGTGTGTTGGTGGGTGGGGGAATCAAGACAGAGTGTAAAAATATCTGGTGCTTGTAAAGTTTGTGGTTTCATTGCAATAAAGCTGGGGAATTGTGGAAATCTGTTCTTTCTTCCATGAAGAAAACCCTAAAGATAAAATCACATGGAGATGGTTTTAAGCTAAATACCTGAAACTGATAAGCAGTTTCATTTTATAGCTCTCTTAGTTTTTATACTCTTAAGGAGAGAGTATTAAGTTTGGTAAAAATTTTTGTTATTTGATGTTAACAAACTGGCTGTTTAGGCTTTATAAGGGAGGGTGTCCTCCCTGATAGATAAGGAAGAAAGTACTTAGATGTGTTTTTTTTTTAGGGCTGAGCCAAGCGTGTATTCAGGCTAGAAATCTCAGTGATTAAAGGGAAAATTTTCTTAGTATTTTTTTCTGTCTTAAATGCACGTGTATACCTCTGGAAAACTCTCTAGTGCCTGGTATCTGGTAGGTGCTTAATAAATATTTGTTGAACAGATTTTTACAGAGAATTAGATAACTTGTTCTAGGTCATGTGTTCAGGACACTGTGTTTAACATATATTTAGTACACAGTTGTCATTAGTATTTACCAGATTTGTTAGGTGTATTGATACAGAATTATTCTTCATTTCTCCCCTCTGACAACTTTAATGCTCTGTAGTTTTAATTAGATTTGGGGTTGGCAAAGTCTTGAAATAGTCTTTTTATTTATTTATTTTTGATCTTTTTTTATTTTTTCAAAATCAAATCAAATCAAATCCCTTATGATTATACAGTGGAAGTGAGAAATAGAAGTAAGGGACTAGATCTGATAGAGTGCCTGATGAACTATGTACGGAGGTTCCTAACTTTGTACAGGAGATAGGTTAAGACCATCCCCATGGAAAAGAAAGGCAAAAAAGCAAAATGGCTGTCTCAGGAGGCCTTAAACATAGCTGTGAAAAGAAGAGAAGTGAAAAGCAAAGGAGAAAAGGAAAGATATTCCCATATGAATGCAGAGTTCCAAAGAATAGCAAGGAGAGATAGAAAGCTTTCCTCAGCGATCAGTGCAAAGAAATAGAGGGAAATAACAGAATGGGAAGGACTAGAGATTTCTTCAAGAAAATTAGAGATACCAAGGGAACATTTCATGCAAAGATGAGCTCGATAAAGGACAGAAATGATATGGACCTAACAGAAGCAGAAGATATGAAGAAGAGGTGGCAAGAATACACAGAAGAATTGTACAAAATAGATCTTCATGACCCAGATAATCACGATGGTGTGATCACTCAGCTAGAGCCAGACATCCTGGAATGTGAAGTCAAGTGGGCCGTAGAAAGCAGCACTACAAACAAAGCTAGTGGAGGGGATGGAATTCCAGTTGAGCTGTTTCAAATCCTGAAAGATGATGCTGTGAAAGTGCTGCACTCAATATGTCAGCAAATTTGGAAAACTCAGCCATGGCCACAGGACTGGAAAAGGTCAGTTTTCATTCCAATCCCAAAGAAAGGCAATGCCAAAGAATGCTCAAACTACGGCACAATTGCACTCATCTCACACACTAGTAAAGTAATGCCTAAAATTCTCCAAGCCAGGCTTCAGCAATACGTGAACCGTGAACTTCCAGATGGTCAAGCTTGTTTTAGAAAAGGCAGAGGAACCCGAGATCCAATTGCCAACAACCGCTGGATCATTGAAAACGCAAGAGAGTACCAGAAGAACATCTATTTCTGCTTTATTGACTATGCTAAAGCCTTCGACTGTGTGGATCACAATAAACTGTGGAAAACTCTGAAGAGATGGGAATGCCAGACCACCTGACCTGTCTCTTGAGAATCCTGTATGCAGATCAGGAAGCAACAGTTAGAACTGGACATGGAACAACAGGCTGGTTCCAAATAGGAAAAGGAGTGCGTCAAGGCTGTATATTGTCACACTGCTTACTTAACTTCTATGCAGAATACATCATGAGAAACGCTGGGCTGGAAGAAGCACAAGCTGGAATCAAGAATGCCGGGAAAAATATCAATAACCTCAGATATGCAGATGACACCACCCTTATGGCAGAAAGTTAAGAGGAACTAAAGAGCCTCTTGATGAAAGTGAAAGAGGAGAGTGAAAAAGTTGACTTAAAGGTCAGCATTCAGAAAACTAAGATCATGGCATCTGGTCCCATCACTTCATGGGAAATAGATGGGGAAACAAGGGCTGACTTAGTTTTTTGGGCTTCAAAATCACTGCAGATGGTGATTGCAGCCATGAAATTAAAAGACGCTTACTCCTTGGAAGGAAAGTTATGACCAACCTAGATAGCATATTGAAAAGCGAAGACATTACTTTGCCAACAAAGGTCCATCTAGTCAAGGCTGTGATTTTCCAGGAGTCATGTACTACTTGGACTGCAAGGAGATGCAGCCAGTCCATCCTAAAGGAGATCAGTCCTGGGTGTTCATTGGAAAGACTGATGTTGAAGCTGATACTCCATACTTTGGCCACCTTCAGCAAAGAGTTGACTCATTGGAAAAGATCTTGATGCTGGGAAAGATTGAGGGCAGGAGGAGAAGGGGATGGCAGAGGATGAGATGGTTGGGTGGCCTCACCGACTTGATGGACATGGATTTGGGTGGACTCCGGGAGTTGGTGATGGACAGAGAGGCCTGGCATGCTGCTGTTCATGGGGTCGCAAAGAGATGGACACGACTGAGCGACCGAACTGAACCTGATTGTGGAGATGTTCTGTGTCATATTCTAGTCTGCCTTTCATATTTGGATGTATAGTCTATCTGGAATTCATTTTTGTGTGTGGTATGATATACTTTAGTCTTTTCTTCTTGTCCCAATACCATATTTCTGTAGCTTTATAATACATCTTAATACATGATAATGTAAGTTCTCCAACTTTGTTTTTTTTATTGCTTGTCTTGGCTACTCTTGGCCGGTTGCATTTCTGTAGCATTTTAGAGTCTTAAAAAATAGCTTAAACTTTGGTTAATGTGTTGAATCTGAGAAATATAGTATGCACATCTTTCTATTTATTTAAGTATTGTTTAACCTGTCTCAATATTTTTTAGTTTTCAGTTAGTATCTTTTACATTTACCTCTTAATTTTTGGTATTTTCAAAAATAATTCATTAAGGTAAAATTCAAATAATATAAAATTGATAATTTTAAAATGAAAAACTCAATAACATTTATTCCATTCAATGTTGTGCAGCTACTGCCTTTCTCTAGTTCCTAAACATTTCTGTCTCTCCAAAGTAAAGCTCCTTAAGTGGTTTTCCTCCATTGCCCCGTCTGTTCACCCTTCAGCCCCTGCCAACCACCAGTGTGCCTTCTGTCTCTATAGATTATCTATTCTGGTTATTTCATGTATATGAAATCCTGTAGTATGTGATCTTCTATATCTGGCTTTTTAAACTTAGTATGTTTTTGAGATTCATCATCATTGTGTAGTACATGTCATTCCTTTTTATGAGTGAATAATCTACTCTGTATATACCGTGATTTGTTGATCTGTTCATTTGTTGATAGATTTTGGGGCTGTTTGTATTTTTGGGCTGTTGTGGACACCGCTACTGTAAACAGGTGTATACATGTACTTTTTTGAATACCTGTTTGCAGTTCTTTCGAGGTATATATCTAGGAGTGCCATCACTTCATGGCAAATAGATAAGGAAACAATGGAAACAGTGACAGACTTTATTTTCTTGGGCTCCAAAACCACTGTGAATGGTGACTGCAGCTATGAAATTAAGAGACTTGCTCCTTGGAAGAAAAACAATAAACCTAGACAGCATGTTAAAAAGCAGAGATATTATTTTGCCTACAACAGTCCATGTAGTGAAAGCTCTGGTTTTTCCACTAGTCATGTACAGATGTGAGAGCTGGACAATAAAAAAGGCTGAGAGCAGAAGAAATGATGCCTTCAAACTGTGGTGCTGGAGAAGACTCTTGAGTCCCTTGGACAGCAAGGAGATCTAACCTGTCAATCCTAAAAGGAAATCAGTCCTGAATATTCATTGGAAGGACTGATGTTGAATCTGAAGCTCCAATACTTTGGCCACCTGATGTGAAGAACTGACTCATTGGTGGGAAAGATTGAAGGCCGGAGGAGAAGGGCATGACAGGATGAGATGGTTGGATGGACTCACCGATGCGATGGACAGGAGTTTGAGTAGGCTCCGGGAGTTGCTGATGGACAGGAGGGATACCTTGCATGCTGCTGTCCGTTGGGTCACAAAGAGTTGAACATGACTGAGTGACTAAACAACAACAACAACAACCTAGGAGTGGAATTGCAGAGTCATGATAATTTTGTGTTTAACTTTTGAGAAACTGCCAAACTTTCCTATCATCAGCTGAATCATTTTTCATTCTCTTCAGCATTGTACATGAGTTCCAGTTTCTCTATATCTTTATCAATTGCTAGTTAATATTTTCCATAATTTTGGGGGCTTTTGTATGTATTATAAGTGGTATAGTTTTGTTTTTTTTTTAACTTTGTTTCCTGTGTTTTGCTGGTGTTTACAGATACATTTTTTTTATATATATAAACCTTATAACTGGTGACCTACTTAAATTCACTTGGTAATTCTGATAGTTTACTTATGTATTGATTGAATTTTCTACACACATTTGCATTTACGATTTCCAGTGCTTTCTTATTCTCTATTCCTTTTTCATAGTAGTTTATTATTTTGATGGGCAGTATTCTTGTTGAATGACATAGAGGGTATTTATTACAATTTAAATTATCTTTAAATTTTTTACTTCTTTAGTGTTCTTTGTGATTGATTCTGTTACTTTTCATTTTGATCCTTCTTAATTTTCTTAAATATCTGATGATCCTTATTTATCCATATTTATGAAGGACTAGAATGGTTGATGTCTGTACCTGATACTGGCTTCCTCTCAGTTTTCTGAAGTCTGTTTTTCCAAGAGAGCTTTCTCTCTAAGTGGAATTACTGAGAGCTCTGTATGAATTTTTTATTATTATTATTATAACTACTTCAATAAAGACTTTTTACTTTACAATATTGTGTTGGTTTTGCCATACATTGACATAAATCCACCATGGGTGTACATGTGTTCCCCTTCCAGTTTGTTTTAAGGACCAGCAGCATTCAAATATCTTGGGGACCTAAATTTATTTCTGGGGATCGAGTGCTCTGAAGGCTTTTTTTGTTTTGGTTGTTTTTGTTTTGTTTCTCTCAATACCCCATCTTCCCTGCCTCCATTTGTGGATGTTTAGAGCAACTTCAAGCTCAGACCTCCTCCTCTTTCATCCCTAGTGTCTGTGTTGGGTGTTCTCAGCAGTTCTGGATACTAAGCAAGGGAGCCAAAGTTTATACAGGAAGTAAAACTATCAGGAGTGGCTCTGCTTTTCTCTGAGCCACCTTTAGTTACCTTGATTACTCTATGCTTTAGCTCCTTGATCCTGAACTTGGGTTTTTTTCTTTAGAGGAGTGAGACAGCTCTTTCCTCATTTTGGTCCTTTCGTATATTTGTTTTGCTTAGGTTTTATTTCTTCTGCTGTGACCTCTCTATCATTTTAGCCTCATTTATTTATTTTTTCCTATCTTCCTTCTTTTCTTACTGCTTGTTAACTGTTTTTCAGATTGTAATGAATTTATTTTTTTATAATTGTGAAAAATTTAGGGGTAAAATACATGTATCTGTTCCTTAGCTTAAATAAAACACAAGTACCTTTTGGATAGTTGTCACTACAGACATATAAAAGAAAGGACTTGGTGTTACCTCTTCTTTCAACTGGTGATGATAGGTGAATATGACACCTCACCATGTTATACAAGCTAAGCAATTGAGTCTTGCTGCTGACCTCTATTTGGTGTTATAAATACTTTTGGAGACAGAGAAATACCATTCATTCGTGTTTGGAGTTTACCTGAGGTTTAAGTGAAGATTTCGGTTCCTATTGCTGAAGGAATTTTTAGAGGTCACTTGGTACAAGCTGTGTTAAGGAAACCCAGGCCCAGGGAAGGTGAGTGACTTGATTGAGGTGATGCAGGTAAAAAATACAGGGTTTAGAAGCTAGTGTTGCAGTTCGTTGTACTTTCCACCTTACTACGATGAACCAAAAGTTAATGTTTCCTTTTGTTAACATTCATCTTGGATTTTTGCCTGTCCTTTAAAATACTTGAATACCAAGAGATTTTTAGTAGATAACAATTAACATAAATCTTTGAACTGATACTTATTTGTCATGTTTTCTTTAGGATCAGAATGGTTTCCATCCCAGAATATTATGAAGGCAAGAATGTCCTCCTCACTGGAGCTACTGGTTTCCTAGGGAAGGTACTTCTGGAAAAGTTGCTGAGGTCTTGTCCTAAGGTGAATTCAGTGTATGTTTTGGTGAGGCAGAAAGCTGGACAGACACCCCAGGAGCGAGTAGAAGAAGTCATTAGTGGCAAGGTAAGTATGGAAAATAATCATTAAGAAGAGAGAAAATAATGTGTTTGTGTATATATTATTGTAATCATCAACAGCCTAGTATCCTGAAAAAAATTAGTAGAAAGTCCTGTAAGAATGGCAGTAAACTGAATGAGTCCTCATCAGTAGGAGATAAAAGCTTTCCTCCATGATAAAATTGTGTAACAAGTTCTAAAGTACCTTTAAGTTATATGTTTAATGTATTTTTAGAATATTTGAGGCAAGTTATCTGTAATTATTAGATGCTTTAAATAGTTTTTGGAATAATACTACTTAAAAATTAGTTTGTAATTACTGTGCTGTGGGACACAATACTTGGATAACAGTTAAAATGTTGTGAGCACTAATTGCTCCTCACGAAAGTATTAGGAAGTGGCAAAATCACATATTCCTATTTGACTAATAACATAATGACAGAAGGGTCGTATAGAATTCAGAGTATGTCATACATTTAAACCTTTAGAAAAACATTGCTAAGGAAGAAAAGGAGATGAGCTGGAGTAAAATTATTTCATGATCATAAGCTTTTGGATTTTCTCAAAATGAATGAATTTATCTGACATTTGTTGTTAATAACTTTGGTATAGTAGCTATGTAATTTTTTTAGTTACTAGGTAGGTATTTGGTACCTTTTAACCTTCTAGGGCAGCTGTGACTTACGTTAAAAAAAAGACCAAAACCGGAAACATCTGAGTTACTCTGAGCAGTCAAAGAATTGCTGAGAAGTATCAAAAGATACGATGATTAATTCTAGATTGACAGCTCTCTAGAGTTAATAAATAAATAATTTATTAGAAATGATTTGTATTCCATTCTGGTTTGATCTTTCAGTAGAAACCCATAGTTAATAGTGGCTGACCTTTATTGGGTGCTTACCTTGTGCCAGGCACTATGTGCAAAACACTTTGTGCATGCATTTAATTATTACAGCAACTCTTCAAGGTGAGTGTTGGTGTTACTCCCATTCTGCAAGGTCATATAGTTAGTGTTAGAGCCAGTGTTTGTGAGCTCTTAATGACTGGACCTTAGAGCTCATGCTCTGGTAGGGACAAATGTTGATATATCCCATTTTGCAGATATGGACAGTGAATCTCAGAAGTTGTCATTTTATCTGGAGTTGTGTAGCTAATAGATGTTGGATGTAACGTAGATGACTTGATATCAAATTCCTTTCTACTTTATAGCATTATTTCCTCAGTGGATAAGAAAGTAAGGCAAAGATGATGGAAGGCTTTGTGATTCAATGGGAAAAGTAATCTTGAGAGTTGGGTACTTTACTAGTAAATGTTGTAGCTGGTACATACTGAGTGAAAATAGCTTCATTTCCCAAAAGCAGTGGCAAAAAGCTTGGTGCCTTTTTTATAAAAATTAGAAGATGGCAAAAGCAAGAAAGAAGTGGGTGAAGACCAGAGAAAAACAGAGTTTACAATAGCAGGAATAAGAGTTAGTTTATTTGGATAGGGCAGTAATGGGAAGCTTGTCTCCTGGGAGAGATAAAGTATGATAAAGTGAAAGTCACTCAGTCATGTCAGACTCTTGGCAATCCCATGAACTATACAGTCCATGGAATTCTCCAGGCCAGAATACTGGAGTGGTAGCCTTTTCCTTCTCCAGGGGATCTTCCCAACCAACACAGGGATCGAACCCAGGTATCCCGCATTACAGGTGAATTCTTTACCAACTGAGCCACAAGGAAGTCCAAGAATACTGGAGTGGGTAGCCTAGCCCTTCTCCAGGTGGATCTTCCTGATCCAGGAATTGAACCGGGGTCCTTGCATTGCAGGCGGATTCTTTACCAATTGAGCTATCAGGGAAGCCCAAAGTATGATAACAGAATATCAGTTAAAAGAAGAGATACGCCATACAGAGTAAGACCTGTACAGAAGTGTGGGAGTGTTAAATACACCTTTAATTTTCTTAAAATTACAGCTTTATAATAAAACACAATCACCAATATTCACTCCAGTGACTTAAGATAAATTAAGAAAAAGTTAAACTATTGATATAATTAGAATGTTTTCTTTACCAAGGTGTTATATTGTTCTGGAATGATTTCTATTCAAATATAATTTTGATTCAGAAAGAAACTTCTTTCTTTTGTGGAGCATTCATGTTTTTCTTGTTTGTATTTTCCCCTTATTCATTAAGAGGTAATTCTAGACCCACAGGATTTTAATAGTGAGGTGTAAATTAATACTAGTTTTTCTTTTTAAAAATAAATTATTTGAAACTATTAGTAAGACATTAAAGAATAAAAATAATATTTACTTTTATCCCAGTGTTTATTAAGTTTGTCTCCACGTGAAAACTTTAAGTAGTCCTTACTTCAACTAGAAAAACTTCTTTTCCGTGAATTAGTTTTAAAAAACAAATCTAGCTCTTTGAGGGCTACTCAGTGACTTTATAGGTCAGAAGGGTAGTTATTCTCTAATGATAATCTCCCCGTTGCCACAGACTCCCATGCACTTATGTTCTTCCCCTTTGCCCTTCCTTCCATTAAGATATATGAGTCCTACTATACACTAGAGGCTGTTTACGTTACTAGAGATTTGTTGTGTTGTTCGGTCTTTGAGTTGTGTCCAATTCTTTGTGACCCCGTGGACTGTAGCACACCAGGCTCCTCTGTTCTCCACTATCTCTTGGAGTTTGCTCAAATCCATGTCCATAGAGTTGGTGATGATATCTAACCATCTCATTCTTTGCTGCCCCCTTCTCCTTTTGCCTTTAGTCTTTCTCAGCATAGTGTTTTCCAAAGGTCGGCTCTTCACATCAAGCGAGCAAAGTATTGTTGGAGCTTCAGCTTCAGCATCAGTCCTTCCAATGAGTATTCAGGATTGATTTCCTTTAGGATTGACTGGTTTGATCTCCTTGCTGTCCAAGAGACTCTCAAGTCTTCTCCATTACCACAATTTGAAACCATCTGTTCTTTGGCATTCAGCCTTCTTTATGGTCCAACTCTTATATCCATACATGACTACTGAAAAAACCATAGCTTTGACTATGTGGACCTTTTTTTGACGAAGTGATGTCTCTTTTTTAATACGCTGTCTAGGTTTGTCATAGCATTTCTTCCAGGGAGCAAGCGTCTTAATTTCATGGCTAGATTCTGTACAGACAATAAAAAAAGATGTGAGTTAATATTTCAGTATTTACCACCATAAAACCTAGCTACATAATAACTATGATTGAAGAATTTGCCTTCTTAAAATGTGGTAGGTGCAAAGTTCATTTTCAGTTTTTTTGTGAGAGCTGAGATTGACTCAGCTGTATTCTATGTCATTTTAAAATTAAAACTATTTGGTAGCCCAGGATAAGGATGTTTTTAAAAAACATGATATGATTTATAGCTTTTTTTCCAAATGACTTTTAACTGTAACTCTTGAGCAAATTATTTGATAATATATATTGACTGTAGTGTGTTGCAGATAATATTATTACCTTATTGCTGTATTTTTTCACATCTTCCAAATAGGTTGAAAGATTCTGTTTATTTAAAGCAATGATTCTCAGACTTTTGGTCTCTAGACCCCTTTACACTCTTAAACATTATTGAGAACTTCAAAAAGATTTTGTTTTTGTGAGGTTTTGTTTCAAATGTCTTATTGATATTTATCATAGTAGGTTGTAAACCAGAGACATTTTTAAAGGAAGAGAATGTATGTACAAGCACACATTCTATTAGCCTTCAAGAGTAATGATATCATCACAAATGTAGCTTTGGAAAATTTCTCTCTCTACTTGTGAGAGAATGAAAGTGAAAAATAATGTTTTAGTTTTATTATGAAAATAGTTTTGACTTTGTGAAATGCCTAAAATAGTCTGAGAGACTCCTAGGAACTTACCACACTTTGAGAACTGCTGCGGATTAAGAGGGTGCAGTGTTGCTTAGAACATTTGGGGACAGCCTTCTGGCACATTCATAAGGATATGCCAATAGGGGCAAAAATCTTTATGCTTTAAGAAGAGAGGCGACTTTTGCAGATATCCAAAATTAATTTGAACCCAAGCTTGGCAGTAAAACTTCCCTCAGAACTTTCAAAAAGGGAGGCATTGAGGGGGCTTTAAGACCACAAGGCCTATGTTATGTAATAATGTCTGCTTGTGTGCTTTGTTGCCGTCTCTGCCCTTTGTTTACTCATGTTGGCATTTTATCATGAACCACTTATAATTGGTATAATTATAATTGGTATGGTGGTTTAGTCACTAAGTCATGTCTGACTCTTGTGAGTCATGGACTGTAGCTTGCCAGGCTCCTTTGTCCATGCGATTCTCCAGGCAACAGTACTGGAGTGGGTTGCTATTTCCATCTCTAGGGGATCCTCCCGACCTGGGGATTGAACCCAGGTCCCCTGTGCTGCAGGTATACTCTTTACTGACTGAGCCACCAGGGAACCCCTATAATTGGTATAACCACTAACAATCATTTCCCAACACACTTTTTTCCTCTATTGAGAGGTTATTTATTCTTATTCATTTTTTATTTTTCAGAAAATATTTTTTGTGCCTGCTCAGTGCTGGGCATTTGCCTTGATATAAAGGGTTGAATTCAGGAATAAGTAAGAATCGTTGCTTTAATGGAACCTACAGTCTAAAGAGTTTTTAAGAAGAGGGGTTAGGAAGAGAGAGTGTAGAGGTGTTAGGAGAGATTGCATAGGAGCAATTATTGAAGCTGATGTCTTAGTTGGAATTGAGGGCCTAAGTAAATGGTGAAAGAGTTGGGCATCTTCTCCAGAGTCTCCAGGGTAATGCTTCTAAAATTTTTCCTCACCAGGAAGGCTTATTTGTAAAGGAAATGATTATCTTCTAGTTAAAGCCTGAAATTTCATTGAACTTTTGTAGTTTAAACATACGGCCATTATTTTCTATATAAAAAGCCCTTGTCCCCAAGTATTTGTCTAAATATTTGACTTAAATACTCTATAAGATTATGTTATTTTATTTTATGTCTTTAATTCCCCCTGGCACATCCTACTGATTATTCCTAGGACCATTCATTCTCACATGTATATAGCGTAGCTGCTAAATCAATAAAATGAGTTATTTTTATATCAAGCAGTAATTAATATGTACACTTAAAGTTGTTAAACCTTTAAGTAGAGTCTCCTATGATTTTGAAACAGAAATAAAAGAGCATAAGCATAGGGCATATCCTGTAGTGTGACACTGTCTTCTAGCAGAATCTCAACTTCAGCACTCTTTACATTTAGGCCAGCTAAGTCTTTATTGTGGGGAACTGTCCTGTGCATTGTAGGGTGGTCAGCATTCTTAGCCTGTGCCGACTAAATGCCAGCATTTCCCTTTCCTCACCATCTCAGTTGTGACAAGGCAAAATTGTCTTTAGACATCACCAAATAAATGTTCCTTGGGGAGTAAAGTTGCCCAGCTTGAGAAGTGATATGCAGCAATGTCCCTGGGAAAATAAACCTTGTTGCTGGCAAGGATTGAATTAAAATAGCTGGCCATGAAATAAATTCTGGAAAGAGAATAAAGTACATTAAAGAGGGCATTAGTGGACTTAGTAAAGTAGGAACTAATTGGGGTACCAGTGGGTTAAAAGCATTGGAAAAGATGGCTTTGAACCATCTTTTGGTTGACAACATGGTGGCTAGAGAAGGGAGGAGCATCAAGTTTGAGATGTAACTTGTGAAGCAGCATGACCAATTCTTGGTGGTAGTGGTGGAGATATCTAATATGAAGAGGAATTAAAGGTCTTTGGCAGTCTGAGAGAATGAAAAAGTCTGAAATCAATGTGTTAAAAGTACTTTTCTGGCTATATCTTGGGCTCCTTTTTCCCTGCTAGCCTCTTAAATATTCCTCAGAATTTGTCCTAGGCCTAGATCTCTCCTTTCTAGGTCCAGTTAGGTGATTACTCAGCACCTTTTGTTGTATGTGAGATGAACAGTTGTATTTTAAAATAGATTTAGAAAAAGCTTCATGTGGTCTGGACCTTGGGTGCTCATCAGTGTTGCTACTGAGTGATATTCTCCCAGGATTACATGTGTGGTTTATAGAATCAGTAATCTGATTCTCTCTTCCCCAAACTCAGGACCCACAGAGCCAGTTACCTCTATGGCATTGATCTTCTGTGGCGTCTCATTAACACTTGACAGTCAACATTCACAAAACTGAACTCATATCTCCATAAGTATTCTTCTTTCTCTTCCAGTGTTTTCCACCTAGTGAGTTTATTCACGTAACGAATGTTTTTCAGCACTCTGTTATCTGGGGCCTGTGTGCTGAGCACAATAGATGTGGTCCCTGTCCACATGGAGTTTGCATTCTTGATTCCTTCTCCTTTCATTGGCCAATTCTTACTGAGTTATATTTTTAATTTCCCAAACATAAATGCTCTATTACTCTAAGGTGGTTATATGTGACACTTTCTCTGCCTGAAACGCTGTTCTTCTACTTTATAATCTCAAATCTTTCCCCAGCAGGGCAAGTTGTTGCTCCCGTACAGTCTCATAACACTGTTGTGTTAGCCCTGTTTTATTACTTATAATGCTATATTTTAACTGTTTCCTTGTTTAATTTTTCCTTTAAGATTCTAAATAACTTGAGGCAAAGGTCATTTTCTTGTTTTCTCGGTATCTGGGAAGTACTCATTTCATCTGAAATGCTTAGTAAGTATTAATTACTATAAAAACAGTAATATTGAAGTCATTAGCTAAAGGTGGAGGAGAAGACTATTACTAAAAGTCATATAGGAAGGTGAAAGTGAATACCATGTATGTTTTATAGCCTTTGTTTTTTTGCCCCAGATTTAAGACTCTCTGCTTAAACTACAAGTATGGACTTTAAATGGATTGGAGAGTCAGGGTGTATAGAACAGTGATCTGGAGGTCCCATCTATAAAATCTGGGGTAAAAAAACCTAAATTTGACTCACAGTTGGATGTACGTTCATACTGTAACCATCTTGGGATCTGACTGATTCTCTAGTTAAATTTATTCCTTTGAATATACTTAAGGAATATTGAATTTTCTATTTTCAAATTAGAATCCTGTAGATACTTCACAGGTTTTTCCAGCTTCTGATCTTAATATTTCCTTAAAAACTTTCTTTCCTTTACTATACTTACTTTTTTTTCCCCTTTAAAATTTTTCTAAGATTTGAGGTAGAGGGTAGTTAATGGCATTTTACTCTAATCTGCTAAAGAGGACTACAACAACAACAACAGAGAGTGGTAAGGTTTGGATTTTAGAGATCTGATCATTTTAAACATTGATCTGATACATATACTGCTTATGTCTGTGCTGAGGGATCATACAGTCTAATGAACAAAGGCATAAACAGTTAAAATTTAACTCTGCAAACTGCTACCTCTGTGTCCTTGGTGAATTACTTAACCTCTTTGTTTCTCAGATACCTTATCTGTAAAATGGGGATAGTAATGTGGACCCCATAGAGTATTTTTCATTCAGAATGATAGCAATTTAAGCAACCTTAGGATTTGCATAGTTGAAATCTAAAAAATACTGAACCTTGGGGGAGAAGATGGTGATGATGGATTTTAGAAAATTGAAAAATACTGCCCTAAAATGTTTTTCTCCTTTGATAGCTTTTTGACAGATTGAGAGATGAAAATCCAGATTTTAGGGAGAAAATTATAGCAATCAACAGTGAACTCACCCAACCTAAACTGGCTCTTAATGAAGAAGATAAAGAGATCATCATAGATTCTACCAATATTATATTCCACTGTGCAGCTACAGTAAGATTTAATGAAAATTTGAGGTAAGTAAAGGTATTTATATGATATTTGAACTGCAACATAGTTAAAAGATCTAATTTGAATTCTACTTATTAGTCAAGTCATTTTGAAAATGTTTGGAAAATGTTTGCTCTCTATTGTAGCTTTCAGTATCCTACAGCCTGTTAAAAGAATTTTCCTTCTCTGAACAGTTAAAAACATTGGATTGCTAGTGTATGTTTCTTAGAAGTACTTGCTGTGAATTTAAATATGGGGCAGGGAGAAAGCAAATGGGAAGTGTGGATTGGAAGAAAGAACTTTACCTTGGGTAGGAGTATTAGTCTTAACACTAGTAGTGTTTATTTCCTTTTCCCTCCATTCTTTCAGAAGTGTATACTCCAGCAGCCTTATTTTCTACTTCACACATATTCATCTGATGTTAAATATTAAATATTTAGGCTCAGGTTTTTCAGAGAAAGATAAAATGGCTTATACATTGAAGTCATACCTTGTTTTTGTTTTAAAACTTTGGTATCTCTGTTAATAGGAGGGTACATTGGATATCGGTTTACTTGAAAAACAGTTTGGACTTCCTTCAAGATATCTATTTCAAGAAAAAACATAGCTTTCTAAATGGTCACAATGTTTTAAAAAGTCTCACGTATATGCAGTTCAAATAATGGTGCTTAATTCAGAGCACTTTTGATGTTATATACAATTTTATAATGTAGATATAATATATGGTCTTAGATCAGTTAGAATGGTGTATATTTTTTAGGTGTCATGATTGCTTGAAGGGCTTCTTAAAATGTTTTTAAGTTCAGTTCTGATTATAAATGGCTTTGAGATTATCCCCCATATTGTCTGTAGAAGTGCAAACTCTAATCGACACTGTGTGACATAATAGTTCAGCGCCAAAACATTACAGTGAGTTCTGCATATATTTCAGGTGAGGGAAATGGTTAATAGTCCCTTATGTTTGTTTAACAATGCTTTATAGTTTCAAGGTGTTTTCTCACTCATTATTTCATTCCATGTTTAATATCACCCACCTTTATATAATGGGCAAATCCATTTTATACTTGAGGAAGCTGAGACAGCACTATGTAATGGAAAAGGCATGAGCCTTGGAATTAACATACTTGGGTTCTAATCTTGGCTTTATCCTTTATTATCTGGTGATAATTATTTACTTTTTAGTTCTTTTTATGCAGCAGTTATGTGTTCAAGATTCAGAATTGACAAAAGAATCTTATTAGAACTTAGCTTATCATTTTCATAAAATATGTGTGTACACATACATGTTTTATATACATATCTTTTAATATTGGCCAGTTATTATATTTGGGTATTGTGATTATAGGTGGGTTTTTATTATGCAATAGTCAATCTGTTGGGTGTTTTCCCTTATTCTAACTTTCATGTTTTTCATAACCAAAAGAGAGTTCACATAACCTTATGAAAGTGTTTTGAGGAAAAAGGTATATTCATACTTGACAATTGTGGTATAATCCTCAAAATACTGCTCAAAATTCTCCAAGACAGGCTTTAGCAATACGTGAACCATGATCTTCCAGATGTTCAAGCTGGTTTTAGAAAAGGCAGAGGAACCAAAGGTCAAATTGCCAACATCCACTGGATCATCAAAAAAGCAAGAGAGTTCCAGAAAAACATCTATTTCTGCTGTATTGACTATGCCAAAGCCTTTGACTGTGTGGATCACAGTAAACTGTTGAAAATTCTGAAAGAGATGGGAATACCAGACCATCCAAGCTGTCTCTTGAGAAACCTGTATGCAGATCAGGAAGCAACAGTTAGAACTGGACGTGGAACAACAGACTGGTTCCAGATAGGAAAAGGAGTGCGTCAAGGCTGTATATTGTTACCCTGCTTATTTAACTTCTATGCAGAGTACATCATGAGAAATGCTGGGGTGGAAGAAGCACAAGCTGGAATCAAGAATGCCAGGAAAAATATCAATAACCTCACATATGCAGATGACACCACCCTTATGGCAGAAAGTGAAGAAGAACTAAAGAGCCTCTTGATGAAAGTGAAAGAAGAGAGTGAAAAAATTGGCTTAAAGCTCAACATTCAGAAAACTAAGATCATGGCATCCGGTCCTATCACTTCATGGGAAATAGATGGGGAAACAAGGGCTGACTTACTTTTTTGGGCTTCAAAATCACTGCAGATGGTGATTGCAGCCATGAAATTAAAAGACGCTTACTCCTTGGAAGGAAAGTTATGACCAACCTAGATAGCATATTTAAAAGCAGACACATTACTTTGCCAGCAAAGGTCTGTCTAGTCAAGACTGTTTTTCCAGTAGTTGTGTATAAATGTGAGAGTTGGACGGTGAAGAAAGCTGAGTGCCAAAGAATTGATGCTTTTGAACTGTGGTATTGGAGAAGATTCTTGAGAGTTCCTTGGACTGCAAGAAGATCCAGTCAGTCCATCCTAAAGCAGATCATTCCTGGGTGTTCATTGGAAGGACTGATGTTGAAGCTGAAACTCCAATACTTTGGCCACCTCATGCGAATAGTTAACTCATTGGAAAAGACCCTAATGCTGGGAACAGTTAGGGGCAGGAGGAGCACGGGGCAACAGAGGATGAGATGGCTGGATGGCATCACTGACTCGATGGCCATGGGTTTGGGTAGACTCCAGGAGTTGGTGATGGACAGGGAGGCCTGGCGTGCTGCGATTCATGGGTTCGCTAAGGGTTGGAAAGGACTGAGTGGCTGAACTGAACTGAATCCTCAAAGGGAAAATTAGATGCTTTCAAAAGGGAGATTATTTTGCAAACAGGCAACATTCATTCAGGTGAAACTCATCTAAATAACCTTATGAGAAGGACCCAAGTGTAATACTTTGGGGGCAAACATTTTGTTTCTTTTTTGTCTTCCCCTCAGGGTAAGCAACATTACCATTTACAAAAGGGAATTTTTATTATTACTATTATTTGTTCTTTCACTGGAGATTGATGAACATTTATTGTTCTTCCCTTCCTTGCCAAAGCGTGTATGTTTATTTACCTAATCCTAGTCGTTACATTGAAATTACTGTTTTCTATGAAGAAATTTAAATGTATGTTGATGTGTAAGTGATGATATTACAACATTCTAAAATTCTGTAGGTTGACATATAATAACTACTTTACAGAGCAGATATTCTTTTAATGGTTAGCATTTTTATGTCTTTTTTTCTTAATAAATATTTTATTGAAATCTGGTTACCTTACAGTGTTTCAGGTGCACAGCAAGGTGATTCAGTTATTCATATACACATATATTATTTTTAAGATTATTTTCCCTTATAGGTTGTTATAAGATATTGACTATATGTGGTTCCTTGTGCTATACAGTAAACCTTTGTTGCTTCAGAGCAATTATTCTTTATAGCCACCTTTTATGTTATCCCACAAATAAAAAATGGTTCAAAGCCTTTACTGCCAGGGCAGAACATCTAGATTTTACTCCCCAAACTATATTTCTGGATAAATCAGAATAAATTTCACACAGATCCTATTTGCAAAGTCCATATAGTCTAATAGAATATGCTTAAGTAACCATAAAATAGAAAATGTGGAGTTGCTGAAGAGTATGTGTTAAAGTGCTTTGCGAGTTGAGAGGTAGCAGAGTTCATTTATTTTTCATGTATGGTGGTCTATAAATCTTGAAGTGGGGAGAAATGGATATCAAGGTTAGGAATTATAAATACTGATAAAAGGAGAGAGTGATATTGAGGATAAAAAACGGAGTTACTTTAATCATTGATCATAGAGTCTGGTATTCCTTAAGTATAAGGAAAGTGAGGGTAAGGCAGGGCCAATGGAATTGAGAGTAAAGAAGTATCAAGAGACTAGAGACCATGAGGATGTAAAACAGGCTTAAGTGCAGAAATGGAAGGATAGATAATGTGGTGTGGGGAAAATTCAAAGTATGGGGTTTTAGAGATGGGACAGTTTGGGGTGAGAAGGCCCAGGGTAGGACTATGAGAGTAGGTGTTCCAAAAGGAGTGGAAGTAAAGATCCATAATTAGAAAAGATTAAGAAACTGTTGAGTCTAAAGGCATTGATTCTCAAACTTTAGAGTATGTTATGAAGCTTAAGAATTACTGGAGAGTGTGTTAAAAATGCAGAATCTTGAACTGTGTTTGCCAAATTCAAACCCTGTAGTTTTGAGATAATAACTGGGAATCCTCATTTTTAGGAAGAACCTAGGATGTGATTTAAATGACAGATGTCTTGTCCCCTGCCTTGGTTGGTTAATTGGCCCCAGACATCTGTTTCTATATCTTCATTAAGTTAAAAAGAAAAATCAGCAGCATTAGTGGTGAAATCAGTAATGTAGGTAGTATTTTTGTAGTCAGTGATGTAGGTAGTATTTTTCAGAGATAGGAAAGAGAGTGATGAGGGAGAGATCACAATGGCTTGAGGAATTTATTTAAAATGTAGTTTCCCAGGACTCAGTTTAGATATTGGAGAGTGTCTAAGGATGAGGTCCAACAATCTGCATTTTTAATAACTCAACAGGTGTAAGTCATGCCAAGGATGAGATCTCTGGTCTGTGTTTTAGAGGTGTTATCAACATAGATTTTGAACAACCCAATATGTCTGTAGAAGTCAGGTGAATAAGAAAATTTATTAGCTGTTCAAGTTGAGGTTCCTCCTTTATTGAAGTGATTTCTGTGTCTGCATTAATGATGGACCAGTATTACAAAGATTTGTTCATGTTACTCTCCCCACCAAAAGCCAGTTTTACATAAAATGCATCTAAGAATCCATATAACCAAAACATGGTGAGAATTTTAGTTTTGTTTAGCACTACTTACTGAATGCTTTCAGATCTAACATGTCAGGATCTCAGCCTAAAGTTCAAGGTGTAGAAATTGGATGGTAGTAAAACAAGAGTGAGCATACTAGCCTGGCAGGAATAGTAAGAGTTATTTATGTGGGCACAAAATGCCTTCACGTTTGGGCTCTCAGTTGCAGATGAATGGAAAGAGGTGAGCAGACAGAGCACAGGTGTGCTTCCTTTTAAAGTTATTCCTTATTTTCAGTGACCCAGAAATTCTGTCACCATCCTTAGGAGCCTGTAAGAAAATATCCTTTGTGTCTTGCTGCCAAAGCATTACTCTCCCTGCCACTATTGTTTTGCAAATGGGAAAGAAAATAGCACATCGCCTTCCAGTCTAGTGGACAGTATCCTCTCTGTGAAATGTCTTTTTGGCTGGATATCTATTCAAACAGATTTTCCTCCTTCAGTTGAGATAAGAAAAGAAAAAGATAAACTCATGATTTTAAGACCCCAGCCTGATGATTTCATTGAAAAAATTGTTTCCTTCTGTTTTCATAGGTTCTCAGATACTAGTAGAAGAAAAAAATAAGGCCCAAGAGTTTTTTCTCATGAATGATTTCTTGTTCCTAGTGACCCAGAACTTGTTGTCCTGTCCTCAGAAACCTGTAATAGGATATTCTCTGTATACCATTTCCAAAACAGCACTTTCCCCATTCCGACTGTTTTGCAAATGTGATATGCATCTACAGTTAAGTGGACCAGATTCTATCTGTGACATATTCTGGCCTTTTAAAAGAATGGTTGATTTTTTTTCTTCTTAAATATTGAAAATGTAACTCAAAACTACTTTTATTTTTTAAAAAAAATTTCTTGTGTTTTCTCTTTGAAAATACACTGTTTTCCATGAAATATAAACATAAAATGTATAATTTTCCTATTGAAACAATTTCTATGTTTCTGACTTTTTCATAGTTATAATTTTCATGATGTGATATTTCATGTTACTATACTGTAATTTCACATTCACTTAGTATGGCAAATTTAGAGAATTTTTCTGAGGATGTGGAAGTAAAGGGAACCCTTCTACTCTGTTGATAGGAATGTAAATTGGTGCAGCCAATTTCTTTGGAGAACAGTATGCAGGTTCCTCAAAAAACTAAAAATAGATATGCCATATGGTCTAGCAGTTCCACTCCTGGGTGCATATATCTGCACAAAACTATAATCCAAAGATATATGCAAGCCTGTGTCCATAGCAGCACTATTTATAATAGCCAAGACATGGAAACAACCTAAATGTTCATTGACAGATGCATGAATAAAGAAACTGGGTATATATACATACAATGGAATGTTATTCAGCCATAAGAAAGGGTGGAATAATGCCTTTTGCACCTACATGGATGGACTTAAAGATTATCATATTAAATAGTGAAGTAAGTCAGAAAGAGAACGACAACTACCATGTGGTACCACTTATATGTGGAATCTAAATGAACTTACCTATGAAACAAACTCACAGACATAGAAGACAGACTGGTGGTTGCCAAGGAGTGGGGGTGGGGAGGGTTGGAATGAAAGTTTGGAACTAGCAGATGCAAGCTATCATATACAGAATGGATAAACAATGGCCTAATGTATAGCACAGGGAGCCATAGTCAATATCCTTTAACTGTAATGGAAAAGAATATGAAGAAGAATATTTATATTAATATATATATAATTGAATCACTTAGCTGTACACCAGAAACTAACACAACATTGTAAATCACGTATACTTAAAAAACAAAAGCAAAAATGCAACCAAAAATTCCCCAAAACAACAAAATTAGGAAATTTTTATTTATTTTTGAAAAATTAGGGTTAGAACAAGTTTTTCCTTTCAGTTAAAATTTCAGTAGGTTAACTAAAGTAGTAACTGTTACTTCTGTAATTCCTGGTGCTTTGTCATAATCTCTTTCAAATCAGTTATAACAGCTTAAACTGTCACCAACACTGTATTAACTTTGCCAGTTTTTTTTCACAGTATTACTGGCTTTGAGTATTTCAACTTTTTTTTCCCCCTCAAATAAGTTATAAATGGAAGTATAATATAAAGTGTGCTTCCCAGGTGATGCTAGTGGTAAAGAATCCATCTGCCAATGCAGGAGACATAAAAGACATGGGTTCGATCCCTGGGTCTGGAAGACCCCCCAGAGTGGGAAATGGCAACTCACTCTTGCCTGGAGAAGCCCATGGACAGAAGACCTGGTCAGGCTACAGTCCATAGGGTCGCAAAGAGACACAACTTAAAGTTAGCATGCACATAGTAGATAGCAAAAACTACCCACCCCTTAAGTAATATTTATTGAATGCCTATTTTGGGACTATGTTAGGAATAATGCTAAGTACTTGCAAGGTTTTTTTTCTTCCATCTAATTTTAAATAAAACCTTCGTGGGTAGTCTCTATTACCTGTTCTCCTTTACCAGTAAAGACACAGGCCTGAGTGCTTGAGTGACTTTACAAGGTCACTAATCCTAGTTGATAGATATGCTAAGCCAGGTTTGAACCCAAGTCTTATTCCAGAGTCTTGTTTTTAATCCCACTTCACTTCAGGATGTATAAATTTAAAAAGTATTATTCACACATATTTTTCCATGTTTTTATAGTTGTCATAGTTTTTTTTAATGGCTGTATTCTTTCATTGTGTTAAAAATACCTACTTTATTAAATCATATCATAGTGAATATTTGAACTCCAGGCTTTTACTATTTCTAGGTAGTGTCTTATCAGTTATTATTCTGCGTGTATACTTTTGCATTTGTGAAATTTGTGAAATTTCAAGAAGGGAATATATAGACCTTGAGATTTTGCATGTCCCTCTTGTAACAAATGTACCAGTTTTATTCTTAACACCCCTTTGCATTGTGTAAAGGTGGTTAAAAAGGTGGTTAGGTTAATTGCTACAAAAAGAGAAACATTTTTACTTGATTTTATGTTAATAAAATTTAATGTTGAGTGTTCTTTGACTGTTTTGTCCTAATTGATGACTCTACTAGAGCATTTTAAAATTACTTATTCTTTTCTTTGTATGTGGTATTAGTCATTTAATAAAGCAGTATGCTTTCAAAAATCGAGATGCAAAAAAAGTGTAAAATGACTTCAAAATGTATGCATAAAAGCCAAAGACTGAAATTATCTGTGTCTATTTCTGGGTAATTTAAAATAATCAGAAAAATTTTAAATACAACTGATAGAATGGCTGTACTTCATGTTAAAATAACAAACAAAATCTGAGCTAAGGGATTAGCTGTAAAGAAACAATTATCTCTTTGTCCCTTTCTGTCTTTGATACTCTAAAATGGAAATAAGGTTTGTTTTAGTAGGTGAAAGAAAGACATAGCTTCCCAAGTTTTTATTGTGATTTTTTTCTTTTACAGAGATGCTGTTCAGTTAAATGTGATTGCTACACGACAGCTTATTCTGCTGGCACAACAGATGAAGAATCTGGAAGTGTTCATGCATGTATCAACGGCATATGCCTACTGCAACCGAAAGCATATTGATGAAGTAGTCTATCCACCCCCTGTGGATCCCAAGAAGCTGATTGATTCTTTAGAGTATGTTTGTTTGAAATTTATTTAAATTTGCTTTGACCCCAAACTTTGGATCCAGATTTATCTATTTACATATATCTTTTTGTTTAGTTTTTCTCTCTTTCTCCATCCACACATATGTATACATTGTTCTCTTCCTTATTCAGCAAATTATTATATATCTACTGTGTTCTGTTTATTGTATAGATTTATACCTAATGACTCTAGGTGAAGTCATTGTGAAGCTTTCACTTTTGAACAGGTGTGAATGGTTGGAGGAAAGCCTTTGAACAGCTTATTCATGGTATTAGAGTCTCAGTTTTTCTAAGGAATCAATCTTGGCCACCAAGAAGTTCCTGCTATCCATGGAGACTAATGACTGCCTATTCAATAGCAAGGTCTAATTTATTAAAATATTATGCTTTTATTTTGCCCAGTGGAGTACAGTTGACCCTTGAATAACACGGGTTTGAACTATGTGAGTCCACTTATATGCAGATTTTTTTTCAGTAAATAAGTACTCTAGTACAACACAGTCTGTAGTTGGTTGAATGTGTTGATACACGGCCATGGTACAGAGCGCTGACTGTAAAGTTACATGGGGATTTTTTTACTGCACGTAGAGTCAATGCCCCAACCCTGTGTTTTTCCAAGTGTCAACTGTATATCCTCAGAGGAGCCTTGAATTTTTAGGAAATCAGAGGAGTCATGATCTTTTAATCGATATTCCTAGTATTATTGTTTATTATCTTTCTAAGGGCTAGAATCCCACTATCAGTTATTGCTTGTGAAGTGTTTGTAATTTGGTGGATACAACTAGGCATGGCCAAGATTTCATTTGCTTCAGTCTGTACATTTTCACTGAGTGAAACAAACAGGATCAAAGCAAGAATAAATAGCAGGTCTTTTCTTCTATTATAGACTGTAATTATAGAAAATGCTAGTATCCGTTATATCTTCACATGTTTTTTTATTCTCATATAATATTCCTGCAATCTTTTTCTTCCTTTATTCTCTGTTTGCCCTTAGATCGCTCTTCTTCCAAGAGATCCTGTTCACGTTCAGCTCCTTAGTTACCACCCCCTGTTTTCTCAGTTGAATTTGTTTACTTCCCAGGGGTGCTACAGAATGTTCATAGCTCCTTCTCCAAGTTTTCTTCTAAAATAAGCACAGAAGTCCATTTCTTTAAGGTTTTCCTGGAAATATGAGAAAATAGATTTGTAAGAAAGTTAGTATTGGGAGCTTTCTGGGACATTCTTATGGTAATTCCCTGGTTTCTGTTTTCTAACTCCATATCTTAGATGGTTCTAAATATCTACCTCATTTTCCTCACATCATTAGGCAGAAGTGTTTAATATCTCTGGGAAAAGTTGAACATGCAAGTTAATTTATCTTTTTACTTTTTGTCTATCCAAACATCTGAGTTGCTGAGAAAGAGCCTATAAACCTATTCTATTATTTTCTTCCTTTGTTTACAAAGAAATATGCCCAGCAGGTTATTTTAGAATAACTCATAGATTGACTATGTAATCTCCTTCCAGTGATAAGGCTTACTGGCTCTACAGTCTCTCCTAGTTAAGCCTGTTTTATTTTATTTTATTTTTTAATGTAACAACTCTTTTATCCATTTCTTGAAGTTCCTCTCCATTATGGAATTTTTCCTATGTTGAATAGTAACCTACTTTCAATTTTATAAATATTCCTTTCCTTCCACACAAAAAAGTACTCTCATATACAGAAGAAAGTCTATCTTGATAGTCCCGTTTTATACATCCTCATCAGTTAGTATGTGTATCACTGTATACTAACAGTATTCTTAGTATACAGATATGCATAGTATTATAGACAGAAAGGAAAACTAACTGAAAACAAGTGCATAACATTGAAATTAGAAATTTAGACTGAAAAAGACTAGAGATCACCTAGTATACCACCCTCCTCTTACAGATTATCATAGTAGACATTTTCTTCAGAGACACTGAGAGAATTGAAGGAATTTTATGACTTGTAGATTACTAGACCTTTTATATTAATTGTAAATGTATGTTCATTTAAAATGTATATAATTAACATGTTATGCTGTTATGGTGATTATATACAAATCTTTAATTGCTTGGGGCCAGATGTATTTTGGAATTTATTTAGACTTTAGAAAAAAATGCAATCTATTGTGTAATATGAAACAACTTCAACTATTTAGATTCGAGGTAGTAATACTTGTCAAACACATAGGAAGTATATGAATACTTACAACTATAAGATATTTTTTTAAAAAAAGACCGTAAATCAGTTCTTATTCACTTTTGCTACCTGCCATATGGTATATGAAAAAACTCCTCTTGGTTTTCAGACATAGAAACTGGATATACATCTGGATTTGTGGTTGATGTTTAATGAAAGTAAAACTGATATCCTTTTTTTTTTTTCTTAGTAGAAGTTGTCAAATCACTTGAGTTGGAGCCACAGATATATTTGAAATATGCAAAGTGGTTTTTCATATTTTAAATGAAAAATATCTGAAAATTTTTTTTGAGGTGAAAAAATATCTGAAAATATTTTTGCATGTAATCTCTTTGTTTACCAGGTGGATGGATGATGGCTTAGTAAATGATATCACACCCAAATTGATAGGAGACAGACCTAATACATACATATACACAAAAGCATTGGCAGAATATGTTGTACAGCAAGAAGGAGCAAAGCTAAATGTGGCGATTGTAAGGCCATCAATTGTTGGTGCCAGTTGGAAAGAACCTTTTCCAGTAAGTTGCTAGAGAATTTTGTAAATAATTGGAATTGAGAATTTTAAGTCATAATTTTGTACAAAAAGAGTTGGCAATTTTTTAAGAGCAGGTTTTGTTTACTGAACATGGCTTACTGTGGCAAAGTTGTTTCCATTTGTAGAGAGAGACACTCTTATTGGTACTTTTACATAAGGTGCATGTATTGTAATGTTGCATGTATAGAAATGCAGATAAACTTTTAAAATGTTAACTGAAAATGAAAGGCTATGGTATTGTCTGGAGTCAGAGGAGACCATACCTTTCAAGTTTCTTTGTCACTGATAAGAGATTGGACACTGACAAACCACTATTTGTTGGCTTTTAAAATTATTTGTAGATGAGTTTCCCTTGTGGAGGTGAAGGGAATAGAGATGAGAATATTCAGGATCTTATTTTATTTCATTTGTTTTGTAGTACCTAAAAGAGGCAGGTCTTCTAAGAAGTTTACTCCTCCTTGTATAGTTCACATGCTAAGGAAGATAAAAAATTCTTGTGATTTTGCTGTAGAAAAGCAAGGCATTATAGTATTTGTGAATCTCTGAAATAAGAGAAAACATAGATATAAAATGAGGTAGATTGATTTAGGAAATACTCAAGTCTCTGTAGTGGTAGTAAATGATACTCTCTCTTTTGTTACTTTGACATTGCTATGTTTTCTTCTGTTTTATTCAGTAATCTTCAGAATTTACCATTTCCTTCAATCTAAGGATACTGCCTTAGTAAATAGCACAGAATCAAACTTGAGCACTCTTAATTTAGCTTAAGTGTTTGACAGATATAAACTCCTTTTTGCAAAATTCTCTTTGCAGAGAGTTAATGAAAGAGTTGGTAACCCTTTGAAAATTATTTTACTTAGTCATTTGCAGTCTCAGAAAAGACTATTTAAGATGGGGAGAAATATTCTGGCCTGAATATAGTTAGATTTTTAGTTCTTAGAAGACTACCAAGTATGTTTGTGGAGTTACAGAGTTCAAATTGTAAATCTCTAATTTTCTAGTATTTCTAAGCTCCCTTCCTTTTTTTTTAATTTTTGGTATTAGGGATGGATTGATAACTTTAATGGACCAAGTGGTCTTTTTATTGCGGTAAGTAATAAGCCTTTTATTGTACTGAATATTGTGTTTGTTTTTTTCTGTTTTCTGTGTATCTTTGTATTGTGTATATGCACTATGGGTTCTGTATCTTAAGGTTTTGTTTTTAATTTCAACAAAGGCAGGGAAAGGAATTCTTCGAACAATGCGTGCCTCCAACAATGCCCTTGCAGATCTTGTTCCTGTAGATGTAGTTGTCAACATGAGTCTTGCGGCAGCCTGGTATTCCGGAGTGAATAGGTACATGAGATGGCAGTGTCGTTTATTAGATGCATAGTGATTGAGATGAGAACTAATGTTAAAAAATCCTTCATAATGGATGTTTATCAGTTTTATCAACCCATACCAATATTATATAGGTATTATCACTTTCAACATCTTCCCTTATTTTTGAAGTCTCTGTTTTATTTATATTTTACAAAAGGGAGGGATATGATTATATGAATATATTGTTTCTGGTAAAAGCGAATTACGTTCACAGTTTCTTTTTAACTAAAGCCTCTGAAAATGGGGAGGAGATAGGAAGAGCCAAGGTGGTTCTTTTTCCTGTATGAAAAAAAGACACTCGTGCTAATACAAGAAGAAAAATATGACGTCTGTATTATTTTTTATAAATATTTTTTGGGTAGGATTGGAAAAAAGGGTAGTGCAAATAGTTGTTCAGACATAAAAATTAATCCTTCAAAGGTAATATTTTAAGTATTTATGGTAGAAAAGTCCTCATTTCTTCCTACTTAAGTATCATATAAGATTTAGATTGGTTAAGTTTAGCTTTTTTAAGTTTTTCATTGCTTTGATCTTTGTCTTTGCAGACCAAGAAACATCATGGTGTATAACTGTACAACAGGAAGCACTAATCCCTTCCATTGGGGTGAAGTTGGTATGATTTTACCTGTATTTTTGAATGTTAGAATAAATTTTTATAAAAAAATGTTCACCGAGTTTTTACATTAGAACAATCGCTGAGGCATTAAAGCCACCCAGTTACAAGTTTATTCTCATTTTAGTTGCCATGTTAGAATATCTACTAATACTGCCTTTTGGTCCTTAATAATGTTTCATAAATTTAAAAATATCCAGCTGTGTATTCCCTCCTCATCCCACCCTTGTCTGACCCTTATTGTTTCTCTGCTGCCATCTGCAGTGATGCCCAAAAATACCTGTGGTATGGAAGTAAAGCTTTTTCCCTCCCTCATGGGCATTCTTAATCCTGATGTTCCCTGTTCACAGGCAGTATCACTCACAGCTCCAAGAGTTGATATATCACAGGAAATAGCTAGTTATCCTAAGAGGAATAGCTGAAGGAGTAAGCAAGTAGGATACGTTTTGCCAGAATATTTTCTGTTGCGTTTATTAATCTGTTAAAGTCACAAATTCACAGTAGTAGTGTGTATGCTGTTACTTGTTTCAAAACAGGAATAGTATAACTTAGAATGTACTGAAATTTAATCGTTTTAAAGTCAAATGTAAAGTAAAATATATTTACAGTGTTGATTTAGTGTACTAGGTCTTATTTTATCTCTAATTAAACAGTTTTTGTTACCCTTGTGGAATAATTTTGATTTTAAAGTAAATCTTTGTCTTTTAACCTAGGGGTTATTCTATGACATTTTCATTTCTATTTAATGATTGATTGTTAGAGAATATAAGGGAAAAAAATATAGGGTGCTTTTAATTTTATGATAATTAGTTGTGTTCTTTTAAGAATTTTAAAACACTTTAAATGAGTTAGGTTTTTTTTTCATTGTGTTACAAAGTTTAGCAAAAATCAAGTTTAGCTTTATTTTTTAGTGAATATCTCAGTATACATTTCCATTGAAGTATTAACATAGATGATAATAGATTTGATTGTTTTGATATTGTATAACCTAGATAAATTACAATAGAAGTTAATTTGGGGTTGTTTTAAGCTTTTTGATATATGTTAATTTGACCATCTTAATTATTCATAAGCAAAGGATGATGATTTCCCTTTTCTTTTTTAAGTAAGTACAGTAATAAGAATCTGGAAAGAGGAACAGAAAGAAAGAAGCTATCGTGAGAGGTGAAATATAGAAAGTGACATTGTAAACTGATATAGGTAAAACATTAAAAGGATTTTTAAGAGTGAATTTTAGCAAAAATTCATTCATCTAATTAAAATTCATAAATAATGGCAGTTCTAAAACCACTTGAGTTCAGCAGTCTAATACCCATATTCCCTTAGTTACTATAGAAAGTAGAAAAGTTTGTTTTTTAAATGAGCAAACTCTGACATCTTTGGTAAAATATTTTGCTTTGTTAAAACATGATTTTTTTTCCAAAACTTCACTACATGGTTATTATCAAAGCTGTTACACAACTTTTCTTCCTCAGAATACCATGTAATTTCCACTTTCAAGAGGAATCCTCTCGAACAGGCCTTCAGACGGCCCAATGTAAATCTAACCTCCAATCACCTTTTATATCATTACTGGATTGCTGTAAGCCATAAGGCCCCAGCATTCCTGTATGATATCTACCTCAGGATGACTGGAAGAAGCCCAAGGTAATGGTGACTAGCTCTGTCTTATCTGTTCCTCTGACTGTTAAACAACCCGTGCTTACACTAAACTGCATATTAACTCTGTGTTTGTTTATGCTTATGATAAGGCTTAATGGCCTTTTGTGACTGAGAAGACTCTTGAATTTAAGAATTTGTCAAAAAAGCACAGGTAGTAGTATAATTCATTCTGTTCTAAAGTTTGGATGATAAATTATTGTCATATGTTGAATTCTAGGTCTAACTTTAGGTATTTTTTTTCTGAATAACAAATAACATTCAAAATGCTTTGATGCTTATTTTTCCTACAGGATATTATCTAAATCATTTCTTCAAGATGAATCCTTTAAACCAAGTATTCAGGCGCCCCAATATTAAGTTTTATTCCAACAACTTATTGCTTCATTATTGGAAGGGTGTCAGACATACAGTACCTGCATTATTGCTCGATCTTGCACTCAGGTTGACAGGTCAGAAACCGTGGTAAGAAGAATAGCAGTAAATACACTGTATTGGTAAGGTGGTGGAGGCTTGCTGGAGAGACAATAAGTCGCTAGCATGAGCTTTACCTTTAGTTACTAACCTGATTAATCACAATCACAATCTGGATGCTAGAACATTTCTTAGAAATTGAGGATATTTGGGGAGACTGTGGATCTCATCTTATTGGGCCATTGATCCTCCAAAATCCCATATTACAGGAAATGTCCGGCGTCAAGGTTGTCATTGTTATTATAAGCTGAAATTGAGCCCTTCTCTCCCAATTAATAACTTGGAGGTGAGTTTTATAGGGGATTTAGGGGTAAATGTTTTATTTTAAGTGGATTGTACAGTTTTATTCGAAAAAAACCTAGAATGCTTCTAGGAAATTAATTGCTTGAGCTGTCTCAGCTTCCCATTCAGCTTATAATATTGTAATTACAGTTTCTGACTAATTTTTCAGGTTGATAATGTCATAGTTTAAAACAAAGGTTAACAAATTGAAAACTTCATTTCTTATAGTTGTTATGGCCTTTCTTTTTTTTTTTATTGAAAGCTCACAAACTTAAATAATCCTACTGTCTACCACAATTATAGTGAAATATACTATAAAAATATTTATTTTTTTAACTACATTGGCATTTGTAGTGGAGCCTTTGATTGGGGAGTTCAGGATTTGAATATTTATGTGTACAGAAGATGCTGATTCTGGAACTTCTGTCAGCTGCTCAAAAAATAAAAGTGAGGTATCTACTAGTTATAATGTATTGGGATTTGAGTTACATGTAGGGAATTTTCTCTGGATTCAGTTGTCCGTTATGTTTCTCATTGTGTATGTTAAAAATTGAAATAAATGAGTGGTGTTGAACAACAGTGCATGCTATCTTGATATTAATAGATTTTATGTAGATTAGAGTGGAAAAATCAAAACTAGGTTCAAAAAGTAAAGTTAAATATATCACAATACTTTATACAGAATAGGGGGCTTAGTAAACTTAAATGAAGAACCAGAGTTGATTAAATAATTTATAATAGATATTGATGCATAACAAATTATCTCAAACTTAGTGGCTTAAAACAGCAGTGGTCATTTTATTATTTCTTTTAGTTTATTGCTTCTCTTAGCATCTGGAATTTAGGAAGGAATCCACTGGGCAGCTTTGGCTTAGAGGTCTTTCATGTGATTGAGGTCAGATGTAGCTGAAAGGGGAATGTGCAGTGGAACAGCTAGTATCATTGTCTCTTCATGTGGTATCCAGATCTTTTCATAGAGTGTCTTTGCAAGAATCAGTGGTCGCCTTAGGGGAGTTGGACTGCTTACATGACAGCTGGAGGCTTCAAGGAAAAGTACTTCAGCAGACAAAGTGGAAGCAACATGCATTTTCTGACCTACTTAAGAAAATCATGCAGAACTACTTCCACCTTACTCATTTAGTCCCAGACGAGTCACAGATCTTCCAGGATTCAAGGAGCAGAGATAGAATAGTCAAGATCATCTTGTAAATGAACTAGTGAAATGAAAGATATTGTTGCACCCATTTTTGGAAAGTGCAGTTTGCTACAGTCAATCTTCTAGTTCCAACAGTTTATATTCCTCCTACATGGAAAACACCCTTGCTTTTTCCCCACAAAACCTCTCTGACAAAAGCTTGCAGCCAATGTGGTTAGTGAAATCTGTTATAATTGTGGATGAAGCTTTTTCAGATACAGTTCCTCAAATATTGATCTGAAAACCTGTGAACTAAAGTGGCAGGTTACCTCCTGCCCATCCAACGTATCATAGTGAGACAAACATAGGAAATAATTTAGACAGTCTTGTTCAAAAAAGAAAAAAATAGAGGCACACAGCAATTACTGTTCTGCATTCCAGCAGGGTATGTTTGATGGTTTCTTAGTTAGGGTTTCATTCCCCCTCTCTGGTTGTCCTCTGAGGTTTTGGTTCTCTCCTGAGTCATCCTTCTTTTCCCATTTAAAAAAAAAAGGCCTATGTTTGCAACTGAATAGCCTTCTTATCCTACTTCCTGCCCACAAAAAGTTGGAAGTCTTCAGAGCAGAGATCTGCAAGCTTTCTGTAAAGCACCATATAGTAAATATTTCAGTCTTTGTGAGCCATATGGATTCTGTTGCAGCTTTTTACCTCTGCTGTTAATTGTAGCTTCCACCTTCTAACTACTCATTTCTGCAGCCTCAGACAATATGTAAATGAACAAGCATGACTGTTCCAGTCAGACTTTATTTTAAAAATAGGTGTATTTGGTCCTAAACTCTGGTTTGCTGGACCTTAATGCAAACATTTCTTAGAAATTGAGTCCTTTTAAGTGTAAACTCATGATTCCTTTAAAATTGTGTGTGTTTCCCATGTATTTGTTTTAAAACAATCCAGTCCATTAGATCAAAGCCATACCCACAGATCTTTTTAAGACATACCCTTCTCTGCCTTGGGTTCCTTATGAAGTTGCTGTGGAACAGCACCCTTGAGTCTTAAATCTTTGCCTCTTATATCCTTAGACTCTTAAATCCTGCCTCTTAGAGCCTCTGTAAGACATGTCTTTAATATCTAGAATGAAACTTTTGTCTGAAAGTTTCTATGAAGTATACTACTTTAATCTTTTTGAGGTCCTAACAGAATCTTACATCTGCATTCTCAATTTGATCTTTGATCAGAAGTTGTTCCTAAATGAATTCCTGGCTAGAATTTTACATTCCTTCCAAATTCCACTAAAACCAGATAGTTCATTTTTTAAGATCATCTTTGAGGAAATCTTGGCTTAGATCATCACGTTTATTAGATATATTTTCTATTTTCCATGTGACCATAGTCACATAGTTTTATTCTTCTAACTTCCAACATTATTTTCCTCACTTACCTTGAAACGCTCACCAACAGCTTCCTTAGAGCCCTTTTATTTTTTCCTTGGTCCTTCCATGTATTATCAGTGGTCTCAAGGGCCTCATAGTTTCTGTTTACCATCTAATCCTAAAGCCAGTACTGCATGTTTTAGATTTTTATTACAGCAGTCCCTCACTCCCAGTACTGATATATCTGTTCCCATTATTTGTGCTACATGACAAATCTTTCAAATTTAGAATCTTTTTTTTTAATTTAGATATAATTGATATCAGACTTAGTATATTAAAACAGTAATCATTTCATTCTGGGTCAGAAATTCTAGAGGCTTTTATGGGATGATTCTCTCTCAGAAATGATGGCAGTCATAGGAACTAGAGCCAGGTACACTGTAGGGAATGGTAAAGGAGAGGAAGGGTGCCGAGCAGCTGGGTGGCCAGACATCTTTCTCTCTTCATATAGTCTCAGAATCTTTCAGTGTGGTCTCTGCGCATGACTAATTTGGGCTTCCTCACAGTGTGGCAGCCTCAGGGGGATTTGAACAGCATATATGACCTCTGAAGGCTTCAAGGGTGAGTATTTCACTGAGCAAGGCAGAAAGGTACCTTACTTTTTCTAACCTCCCCACAGAAGTCACAGTATCACTTCCACCTCATTCTGTTGGTATAAGTTACCTTCACCTCTTAATGGGACCTCTTAATAGTTAAGGTGATATTGTAGGTGAACATATAAGATGGGAGATAATATTTGCAGCCACCTTTGGAAATTAAAATTTGCTACAAATAGGAAGCATCAAATAAAGAGTCGTCTTAACTGAGTGTACAAGGCTTTCTAAATATCAAACCAGGAATGCTTTAGGAGCTTACACTCTAAAAGCAACAAGAGACATAAAGGTTTTTTATTTAGGCAATTTTATAAATGTTAAATGGGACTTCCCTGCTGGCTCATGGTAAAGCGTCTGCCTGCAGTGTAGGAGACCTGGGTTCGATCCCTGGATTGGGAAGAGCCCCTGGAGCAGGAAATGGCAACCCACTCCGGTACTCTTGCCTGGAAAATTCCATGGACTGAGGAGCCTGGTAGGCTACAGTCCATGGGGTCGCAAAGAGTCTGACACGACTGAATGACTTTACGTATTTACTTATAAATGTTAAATGCATGGTGGTAGTTGCTTAGTCATGTCTAACTCTGTGATCCCATGGACTGTAACCTCCCAGATTTCTCTGTCCATGGAATTTTCCAGGCAAAGGAAACTGGAGTGGGTTGCCATTCCCTTTTCCAGGGGATCTTCCCCACCCAGGGATCTAACCCAGGTGTCTCACATTGAGGGCAGCTTCTTTACCATTTGCGCCACCAGGGAAGCCTCAAATGTTTCATAAAGTCTTATAATTTATATTATTAAATTTGTTCAGATATTTGCTGAGCAAAGTAGTGGCCTCTACACCTTACATTAGGACCTTAATATAATGCCTGCTTCTGCATTAAACTAATGTCAGTCATGTCATTCATGGTGTCCATTTTACTCATTTGCATTGTTCTGAGTGTCAGTCGGCTTGATAAAAATCTGACTTACTGTATATCTGGGTGTAATTTAAAAAGTACAACTCAGATATGTATCATGGATTCCTGGTGACTAGTCTCTGGGGACTAGAATGCATGATATTATCACATATAGAAGCAGTATAAGTTATCTGCTCTAGCTCTTGAAATGTAGTAGTTATTTTCCCTTAAAAATGGTATTTTAAAAAAAATGGTTCAGTGGCCTCTTTTTTTTGTTGTTGTTATTTAGCTTAACTTTTCCTCTGGTTTAACTTCTCTAAATCTTAAATTTTTTATTTTTGTGATTCTCAGTGGAGGACAGTTTTGCCTCCCTCAAGGGACATTGAACAGTTTTTGGAGATGTTTTTAGTTATCACAACTGGGTAGGTGCTACTGGCATTTAGTGGGTAGAGACCAGAGATACTGCCAAGTGTCTTACAGTACACATGGCAAGCCCCCCTCCCACAAAGAATTATCTGGCCTAAAATGTCTATAGTGCTGCAATTGAGAAACCCTGGACTAGATGATCATTAGGATCTTGCCCTCCTCTAAAAGTTTTTAGGAATTTTTTTCAGGTTGCTGTAATAAAGAATGAATATTCAGAACATACATGGCAATGTGGTCCCAGGCATCTGCTCTTATAGCATATTTAACCAAAGACTAGTGGGGCAAAGTTTTAAGTTTCTATTTACATTTCCCATAGTATTCAATCCAGACTTTTATTACTTGATAAATGTTCTGTGAACTTTATATATATATAACCTTTCAGATTTCCTTCTCCCTCTCTGTTTTTTATTGTAACTGTGGTGGAATCACTGATTGACTTTTAGGGTAATTCTGTCACTTGAATGAATCTGAAAATAAGACTAAGTGAGAATTGTCAGTGAAAATGGAGTTAGGAAGAAAAACTTTTTAAATAATATGTATGTCAGAAAGCCACATTAACCAAATATGTGTATATGTGTGATTCAGGTGTGCTTTACTGGCTGTGATAGTGGGTATTAATTAACCAATCTGGTAAATCTTCTCCTCCCTTCAAATTATTTCTATCTCTGAACTATTCCTGTGTAGATTTAGCCTTTTATGCTCAATAATTCTTTCCATGTGTAATGGAGGTTTTATTTTGTAATTACTTTCTTTAATGAAGTACAGTTCTTCTTTACATACATAGTCCCTGTTGAAATATTCTGTATTCAGGGTTTCTTTCTAAATGCATTGAATGTGTCAGAATTGCTTAGCTAATGTTACTGTTTTGATTTCCTCCTCATTTCTAATATTCTCATTTTCTTCTATTTCTCCCATTTCTGAAGCCCTTATTTTGGAATCTCTAAACTGCGTATAATGCTAATCCTAATTGTGGGACTATAAATAGAATTCTTTTAAAGTATTTCTTCACATGTAATTTTTCTTTTTATCAGAGATTAGGAATTTTTGGTGTGTTTGTTTCAAAAAGTTCTGCCTTCTATTTCTCTCCCTATCATTGATAATTATTATTGTGTAGATGTTACTGTTCTGGTTAGTGTTATGATATCAATGACTAACAGTGAACCATGATATATAAAATGACAAATTTAAAGATTAAAACCCCTCACCCTTTTAAAAAGAAACAAAAAAGTGTTGAACTTTCTTATTTCTATAAAGATGGATACTGCAGATTTGGGAAGATTAGGGAATATATTGAATATCTGTTTGAGAAAGTTGTCAACATGAGTCATTGATTTCATGGCACATCCAGGCACCTGTGGGTGTTCACGAGCAAGTTGTTTAAAATATTTATAGAGAGTTAACTAAATGGCAAATGAATATTTCTGTATACTTTGCTTCCATGATGCTGAAGAGTTGAGATTAAAATGTAACAGTAAGTTATGAATTCACAGAAAATCTTACTGAAATGAAGCTGAACTAAAATGTGATTTAAGGAACAAAAAAGGAAAAGAATGCTAATTGAATTCATTTATTTGCTTAGTATTATGTGTAGAAAATTTGGCCTTGAAATATTCCATTTCATGTTGTCAGCAGAACTTTCCATAGGTAATATTAAATTCATTTACTGCTGCTTGATTTTTTTTTTGTTTTGCATTTATATAATGTTCCAAGATGCAGAAATATTCTAATTTCCTAGTGATTTGGTACACTTATTGAACTACATGTTACAATTTTACTGTCGGTGTCTCAAAATAGAAACTGGCTTCCTGGGTGGTGATGAGATTTTTCTTATCTATGCAAATTATGAATCTCAGTTTTTCTTGCAATACAGGATGATGAAAACAATAACTCGTCTTCACAAAGCTATGGTGTTTCTTGAATATTTTACAAGTAATTCTTGGGTTTGGAATACTGACAATGTCAATATGTTAATGAATCAACTAAACCCTGAAGATAAAAAGGCAAGTATTTTTTGTTTTATATTAGAAAATAAGGAGCATACTAATTAGAGTATGCTAATTAGCAACCTGAGAAATAATTGGATATTTTCCACAACCATTATGCAGTAAGAAAGTTGATCTATATATAGTGTCCCATTTTCGATCATAATTGATAATAAAATAAAGTTGCTTTATCTTAGAATTTTATAATTAAGTATGAGAGTAGCAGAAATATTTTCAAAGCATGATTGAAATGTTGATTCTCTTCTTCTCTTTTATTGTCAGGTTCAAAGATAATTTTTACTTCTTTCTGCATTTTCCCCCCAAATACTGTTTTAAGTTTTAAGGAAAATGTCTCAGCAATTGCTTTTCAAAGTCTTCTACTTTTTGCCATTCCACATTTTGCTTTCTATTAGTTTGAAACTTACTCTTATGAATTTTCTTTTTAAGGTTACCTTAGATATTTGAACATGCATACTTAACAAAAAATTGAGCAATATGTATAGCCTCTTCCTTAATGATACTTAGGACCATAAACTGTTTTAGGTATGATTACCACCCCCACTAACTTATGTGGTTATGTGTTATTTTAGTGTTCTACTTAAATCTCACAATTAGAAGTGATTATTTTGTTCAGCTTTGTTGTTGTTGCTGCTGAGTAGTGTCCAGCTCTTTTGCTGCTGCGTGGACTGTAGCCCACTAGGCTCCTCTGTCCATGGGATTTCCTAGGGAAATATTGGAGTGGTTGCCATTTCCTTCTTCAGGGGATCTTCCCGACCCAGGGATTGAACTGGCATCTCCTGCATTGGCAGGTGGATTCTTTACCACTGAGCCATCAGGGAAGCCTAGAGGCTAATTTGCTCCTGCTTTACAGTATCATTTCTTAGTTTAGCAAGGCCTAATAAAATATTGATACGTCCACCTTTTCTTGGATAATGCAAAGGCTAAAACGTGTAATTTAGTCAGTATTCATATAGATTTACCAGCATAGTTGTCTTTTTACTGCTCTTATTTCTTCCTCCGTCCTCCTCTAATGATTTCAGACTTCAGTCTGGAATCATTTTCATTCTGCCTAAAGAGTACCCATTAGTGTACTTTCTCTAGTGTTTGTCTTCTATTGATGTTGGAAGGACTGATGTTGAAACTGAAACTCCAATACTTTGGCCCCCTCATGCTAAGAGTTGACTCATTGGAAAAGACCCTAATGCTGGGAAGGACTGAAGGCAGGAGGAGAAGGGGACGACAGAGGATGAGATGGTTGGATGGCATCACTGACTCAATGAACATGGGTTTGGGTAGACTCTGGGCATTGGTGATGGACAGGGAGGTCTGACGTGCTGTGATTCTTGGGGTCGCAAAGAGTCGGACATGACTGAGCGACTGAACTGAACTGAACTGATGTTAGATTATCTCAGTTTTTATTCTTCTGGGAATATTTTTATTCTTCAGTGATATTCATACTGTTATAGAATTCTGTGTTAGCAAGCTTTCTTTGAGCACTTGGAAAACATCTTCTCATAATTTTTCAGCTTCCATTGCTTCCTTTGAGATGTCAATGGTCAGACTAATAGTTGTTTCTTTAGAGGTAATCTACAGTGCCTTTTCAGTTTAAAAAAATTTTTTTTCTTTGACTTTCAGCAGTTTAGCTCTAATATGTATAGATACATGTGTGTATATATGGTATGTATGTGTTTTGAATCTGTGGCTTGATGTCTCACAATTTTTGAAAAATTTCTAGCCATTGTCTTTTCAGATACTGCTTTTTTTTTTTTTTACTATTCTTTTTCACTTTTCCTGTGGGAATCCAGTTACACAAATGTATGACCTTCTCATATCTCATATCTTAAGTCTCCATTTCAGTGCTGTGTTACTTTAATGATTTATTTATGGTAGCTTTTTAATTTTTAGTCTAGAGCTTGCTATTTTCAGAAAAGTGTGATGGTAAATTAAATTGTGAATAATCTGTTTATCACACCAAAAAAAATTACCTGATTGTGTGTAGAAGAGCTCTGAGCAGAGAATAGCCCTCTTATTTTGTCATGAAGTAGCATTTTTGTAAGGCTTTCTTTTCTATATTTATCTACTATTTTCATCAAATGGCCTACTTACTGTTACCTGCACTCCTAAGCCAGCTTTCATTCTTCTTAAGAAAAGAAAGCCACATTCTTTCTCTTAATGTCAATACTGTTCTCTAGGAAAATTAATCTGTGTAGTATGCAGGATGTTCAAAAAGAAGAGATACTGTAGGTAGAAGGAAACTGGAAATAAGTGTATTGTTTCTGTGTTTAATGGAAGATATGAAATAGGAGTAAGAACTTTTTTTTGTGAGTAGCAGTAAGATTTTAAAAATTAATATGGTAAACATTTTGTAAGAATGTCCTGTGAAATTAGCCTTTGGAAAAAGTGAATTTTTGAGTGGTTATGAAAAATATTTTTCAAGAAAATAACCAGTAATTTTTTTGTTTATGTAGACTTTTAATATTGATGTACGGCAGTTACATTGGGCAGAATATATAGAGAACTACTGTATGGGAACTAAGAAATATGTACTGAATGAAGAAATGTCTGGCCTTCCTGCAGCTAGAAAACATCTGAACAAGTAAGTTTTAAATGGGTTTGATTTCATGTTGTCTTCCTTATGAAATACTAGTTTTTTTCCTAAGCAGTTAAATTGAGATATTGCTAATAATATATTGTATTTAGGAAAGTGGTTGCCTTTGGACTGTAACTCTAGTAGTGTTGATTTAACCTGTGACTGTTGAAGCTTACTGTTTTCATCAGTTTATACTATTCATTAGTAATAAAGTCAAGTGGAATTTTGTTTTAAATATCACTTTCATCTTCCCTTATTGCTACTGAAGAAGTAAAGATATCAGGAGATAATAAAAATGTATTTTAAACTGGAAATAATGTAAAGTTTCTTCTGCCTTATTGAAATATATCTTTAGAAGAGGAAAAAAGATCTAATAATACATTATTCAGTATAGAGCTTTTTCTTTGTTTATAAAATAATTATTCTTTTTCCCTTTTCTCTTATAAAACTAATATGTACTAATTGTTTAAAAAACACTTAGAAAACAGAAGAGAAAAAATTACTCTTAATCCATTATTCAGAGATGCAATTAGTTTAAATAGTAATCTCTTTTATTCATAGTCATTTTTAATACAATTTTTATAGCAGTTTTCAAAACTTTCACATTATTCTTGCTCTTTCAACTCTTTGAGACTTTATAGGGCAGATAGTTGTGTAGATGAAGAAATAGAGACTTAGGGAAGTTGTATTTGAAAGGTCATATTGTAGCAAGTGGCAGAGCAAAGTTCTTTTGTCTGTACCCATTGTTCATATATTATACAGTTAAGCATTGAATAACATGGATTTGAACTGTGTGGGCCCATTTATACATAGTGCTTTTTCAATAAATACATACTGTAGTACCACACAGTGTGAAGTTGGTTGAATTCACTGATGCAGAAATACAGGTAAGAAAGGCTGACTCTCAAGTTATATTTGGATTTTCAATTATGTGGAGGATTGATGCCCCAACCCCTACATTGTTTAAGGATCAGCTGTAGTCCTATATCTTTCACTGCCTGTTTAAGTTAGTGGAATTTATGTAATGTTATGGCATACCTAAAGAATTTAGATTCCTTTCCAACACCATTAAAAAACATCAAAAATATTTTAAAACATGAGCAAGATAATATGCATCTTGCTTTTTGAAAATGGGAGGGTCTTCCTATGTCCCAAGTACCATGTTTCATGCATGGTATGAGGACTTGTCCAGTTGACTTTTGATCTTGACGGACAGCTATAACTGAAGGAGTAAGTTCTTTTGTCTGACAACTTGTAAGCAGCTAAAGATGTCCAAAAATGTTTATTTTGTCTGTAGGATGATGTATGTAATGAATCTCTCGTTTTAGATAAGATAAGCTCTGGAAGTACAGAAGATATTTCTATTTTACCTAACATACTTGTTGCCTAGCACAGTTTAGGGCATACAGACGGCTGCTTAATAGTACTTATAAACAAGTAAATTTACATCCCAAATGTTACAAGAAACTTTGTGCTATTATTGTTAATAGATATAATGCATTGTTTGATGGACAGCTGCCCAGAATGTACAGAGTCAGGTGTTTTTGATGTTTGCTAACTTTCTGATTTCTAGTTAATTTTTAAGTAAGTTGCAAATTAATATGGATTTGAACTTTGATTAGAATAAAAATTGAATATGAATTATCTGTTATCCAACAATATTCTTTTCTACAAGATAGTATCCAATACATCTCTTAATCTGTTTTCCAGGTTGAGGAACATACGTTACGGTTTCAATACTATCCTTGTGATCCTGATTTGGCGCATTTTTATTGCAAGATCACAAATGGCAAGAAACATCTGGTACTTTGTGGTTAGTCTGTGTTACAAGTTTCTGTCTTACTTCCGAGCATCCAGCACTATGAGATACTGAAGACAAGAATTTAGCATTAGAACATCTATGCATATGGTGGTCTAAATGCATAAAATGTAAAATGTACTTAAGTCATTTCACCTTTTGTCAAGACATTAAACCATCTTAGCTCAGAATGTGAAGTAAATTATGGTACATTTTATGTAACATTTTAATGTATGCTCATAAAAGCCTAGTGAATACACTGTGGTATGCCAACTCAAATCTGTAGTAGCCACCAAAACCATGTCTTAACATTTTGATCCCTGGGGGAAAAGGGTTGGGTAACGGTAGGAGGGGGAGATAGGAACACTGACCAGTATAACTGTGCAATTCTGGAACATACTAATTAAAATATGCCTTAACATAGAGTGATTTTCTAATTATAATATTTAGTGCAGTGGAAAGCATTTATTTGGATGGGAATACTAGCTAAGTTGGTAGATATTTGATTCTTCAGTGTTTGATTGTTATCATCAGTTGAAGTGATTTGTAGTTTTGTTAAAATTGCAGCCAAATTATTTTCACATCATCCTGTAAGTTACTGAATGGTCTGAAATATGAAAGACACATTTTCATTTTCCTTCTTTCTCTGATTAGAGGTCTGGTACATATCATTTTCTATAAGCAATCAGTTACTTTCATAATCAGAAGGCTATATATTATTATAGAGACCCTACTGGATCTAAATGAGTTTGAGAATCCATATCAGCATAAGCCATGTGTTTTTAGAAGGAAAATGAAAATTCACTAAAACTATTAGTATTAAGAAGAATAGGGGTACGTTTTTCTTGACCACATGACCAAATAAAAACCAATTCTGTGACTATTTTGTTCATGTTTTGAAGCTGGATGATTACTTGAGACTTTGACAAGCAGGTGTGGGTACAGGGAGGAAGTCATCATACTTGTGCTCTCCTCCCTTTATAAATTTTATTAATGGGACTTTAAAAGGCTTATACTGTCCAATTAAAAATGAAAGTACATTACTATGGAAGAATGTATTCGCAGGTAGTTGTAACATTAAGAAAATGTTCTCATATGTGTATGAACACATACTAACTTTTGACCTTTGAGAGCTGAATTCCTTCAAGAAAAATAATGCATAAAATAATGTGTATAAGATTAAATAAAGGACTTTATTTACATACCACATAAAGTAGCAAACTGTTGAATGAGTTTAAAGATACCTTTTATTTTTTGTGCATGTGGTTTTAGCTTTTAGAAAGAAATGAGATATAGAAACAAGTAATAGCAAGAAAATTGATGTATATTTTAATGATACATTATAATTCCCTTTAAATCTTAATAGTAGTTAATTCTCCTTACTGTTGTAACACACATTTGGTTTAACAGATCAGCATAACATGTTCTAATTTAGCTGATCAAGTTGTACTATATTTAAATCATTAACAGTGTATCTTGAATATGTTAAATGAAATCAGTTTACATTACAAAAAGTTACATAGAACTTTAATCTTAATTTTCTTCATCAATTCAGATGCAGTATATAATAAGTTTATTTTGTTATTGTGAAAAAATTAAATGTCAAGGAAATCACCTTCTTCCATGCAGGTGTATAATCTTGAAAAGGAAAATGCTTCCATGTTGAAGCCAGATTTTCTGTAGTAAAACTTTTAAAACATTATTTTAAAAGAAATATGTATATAAATACATATATATATCCTTTGCAGTGAAACTGAAGTCTCTGGTCTAGGACCATACCGTTTATAAGGTGTGAGAGACCATGACAGTGTCTAAGAATGGAATAAATGATGGTGCCTTTGATTTAAAGTGGCCCACATAATTAACTATAGATGCTCTATCCTTTGAATGCTCCATCTCTCCAATGCATTTCAATAATGTGTTGAAAATATGATAACATTTGTATGATTTTTATACATCTGCCGAATATACTTACATGAATTATCTTTGTATCTTGCAAAAGAATTAGGTACAACTTTAGCAGGCATGCAAAGTACATGGGAGGTGTGTATCTCTGAACTCTTGTCATTATTATTGTAATCTAACTTGAGGAAATGATAGATAATTGGGAAGGTGCTAAGGCCGCTGCATTAGTTTTGTGTGTTTAGAATTCTTTTGTCAAAAGAAAGCCAATGAATCAATTAATGTCATTCTGGAACTTGTTTTAAAATTAGTATAAAACATACATAGGTTGTTAATCCTTACCAACTTGACTTTGAGCTTAACTCAAACGTAAAGATTTTGGAAATCATTTGTATTGATGTCATTTGCTAGACATGGTTTTTTAGTTCTTTCTGATTATATTTTTACACACAGGCTTAAATTTTAACAGGATAGCCTGTTAAATAAATCTAATAAATCATTTAACTCATTTGATAAAGCTACATTTTAAACATTTTTTCCCCCCATTCACTCTTGATTCTTATGATTCTGGCATGTGCATTTGTCACTTGTGAAGTCATGGTAACTATAAGTAAACTTGACTTGGCAATATTAACATGTTTAATAACTCACCACTGAGAAGCATGGCAATACATTCTTTGACTTGGGGATGGCATAAAATAAACATTTTCTGAATCTGTGTAATAAAGTTTGGAAGCAGGAAGGGACAATCTGATTTCTCTACCTTTTATGTGCTTGTCTGTAGGAACTGGTTCAGGGTTTTTTTGCTTTTTTGTTTTAAATGTAAATTGATAGTCTTTTATAAGAAATAGAAGCATTATTGGGTGCCTTTGTTTGTAAACCAAAAAGTAATAAATGAATCCCTATATTTCTATTATAGTATTTATTGTTTTTTTACAATAATTATCCTGGAAGTTACTCATAAGGTAATGTGGTTAGAATTACAGGAAACAGTTCTCACTTACACTCCTTACCTTTCTTAAGGTATATTCATTATTTTTTTGCATCCTAATTTTATTGAATTCTAAGTCTTACACAGTGTTTTAGGGGAAGCACATGGGCAGGTTGAATACATTATGTTAAAATATTATTTCTATTTATTAGCTGGAATGAGGTGGTTTTTCTAAAAACAGTGCCAGGGTGTCAGTTAGGTTCCTCCCCATTGATATCATATTAATTTATAAATACATTTGTTGTAACTTGTCTGTTGAGTAAGTATAAAGAACCATTCATTAGTAATAGACTGTAACCATAAAAAAGGAGAGTCCTAATATCAGGCCAGGGTACAGGTGAATATAAATGGCCTTCTGAGCCAAGCTCTTCTAGGCTTGACTCTTAAGTCGTGACTTGAAACTGTTGGCACTGATTTGTTCTATTTTGAGAAAAACTCCCTCTTCTTTTGCATGAGCAACTAGAGAGAGGAATGTATACTGCATAACTTAATATAGAAATAAGTTAATTAAATCTACAGTCTCTGTGATAGAGAAATATGAAATATTTTCTTATTGAATTAATATTTTTATCTTGAGGTATTTTCTAGTCATAGAATGAATGAATGTCTTTTTTTTTTTTTAATGGTGATACTCTTAGCATACATCTCTATCATTTAGATTCCTAAACAGATCATCTTTGTCATTTGAGCGTATTTGTTAAATAATTCCTTTGGTTTTTCTTTATTAAAAAAATTTGATTAAGTTTGACGTGCTCTTTTGCAAGTTGATGGCTATACACTATATTTATATAGAAGAATGTTAAGTGATAAGCATGAGTTTAGTATCTTTATGGTTGGCTAATAAGGCTATAATTGTCGTTTTCTTTCTTTCTCCCTTCCTTTTCCTTCTTCCCTCCCCACTCCCTCTCTCCTTCCTTCCCTTTCTTCCTTCATCACAGATCACATACAATATCTGTATGTTTATACAAGATGAAGAGACAGTGGAGATTTTTCTGAATTCATTTAAACAAATAAGCATTCCTAATTATTCTCTTCAAAATATTTACTTTAAGATTCTCTCCTAGACATTTGACTTAGTTGTATGTTACAGCTTTATGGGGTTGAATTAGGGATCCTCCAGAGGTGCTTTGGAAGCAGAATTCTTTATTTTCTGCTGTTATACAGAATATCTAATTCTCTTTCTTTTCTTTCTTTCTTTCTCTCTTTTTCCACATTTATCTGTGAAGAGCTTACTTTCAGTTTTTGAGAGCAAAGTATAACTAGAAAGTTTAGGCTGAAACAAATTATTAATGCCAATACTTGATGGTCTTTGAACTCCAAAGGTAGTCTCATATGACTCAACCTGGTATTAGAGTGGCTTTCTTTATTTTTTTAACAAACACACCTGAACATAAACATACAGCAGTTTTATTTAAAATAGTCATCCCAGGAGAATGTGTATTTATTTCATTCGTCCTTAATTTTTTGACATCTAATACCTACTTTTCTGTTTTATGTTACATGTTTCACAACTTTCTGTCATTTTCCCCAACTAGGTTGTTTTTCTTGAGAAGAAAACCAGCTTGAACCTTTTGCAGTGTAGAAATAACACTAGTGAACACTTGCTGAGCACTCACTATGTGCAAGGCACTGCCCTAAGCATTTTACATGTTTTAACCCATTTTTGCCTAGCAGCCCTTTGACCAGGGCACCTCTTTTTACCCATGTTTTATAGTTGTGATAACTAAGGTGTGTGACGTTAGTAATTTATCCACATGACACTGCTAGTGGCAGAGCCAAGGTTTGAACTCAGGTAGTTTAGTCCCAAACCCTGCTACACATGTCTATTATGCTATACATGTCTTTTATAAGAACACATGTACATGTGTTGAGTGAAGCACTATGTTTTATATATTGCAATTATCTGTTTATCTGTATCAGCACACTGTAAACTTGTCAGTGATTAAAATTGGAATATGACACACTACCTACCGTTTAGGATCATGTGACTTAATTAACATAGGTAGGTAAACATAGTTTTAATTAACATATAAGGAACAAAATACTAAAAGCACAAAGAAATGATATACTGCTTAGTGTTTTCAGGGAAGAGGTCATACAGACATATTCGAATAGTGGTTTTAAGTCTGATTGGAAGAATGCTGGGAAAGGGAAGCATTCCAGGTACAGAGAAGGGCGTCTGTAAAGGCAAGTGTGGGGAGCCATGAGTAAATATTTTGGTGCCAAAGTCGAGGATGACTAATGGAAGATGAGGTTGAGGGGATGTTTGGGGGCCAACGAGAGCCTCTGCATGCTCAGAATTCACTATGGAATGTGGAGTGGCTGTGGTCAAAACCACTTAGAAGGTTCCCCTAGTCAAAGCACACCCAGTTCCTATAAATATGAATACATTTTGGACTTTCAATGAACTGACCTATTACACTCATTTCCTAAATGAAATCAATTTAAGAGAAAAAAATTCTACTCAAATAGTGTCACTAAGTGTTAATGGTGCCAGTGGTGAAACAACTGGTCTCTTAATGTTTTTTCGTTTTCTGTGGTTCTCAAAGTGTGACCCTAAGCCAGCAGCATTGAGTGAGCATCTGGCATTACCTGAGAACTCGATAGAAATGCAGCTTTCAGGTCCCACCCATACTTAGTCAGAAACTGGGGTGGGCCAGCAGCCTGTTCTGACAGGCCCTCTAAGTGACTGTGAAGCACACTAAGGAGAACTGCTGGTGTGGATAGTCAGTCATCGTGAGATACCAGCATGGTCTTAAGGATCTGGGAGAAGGTCTTAAAACTAAAAGTCAACACATAAAACATGATACACAACATGTAGTGATACATAGGAAAAGATCTGACCTCCTAGGAATAAAGTCACAATGTTCAAGAAGTTGGCTTTATGTGATAACTATGGGTGGGCTAGCTTTTTGTCCCTTATTTCACTTTTTCTCTGTTTTCTGCAAGGAGCCTGAGTTTGTTATAAACAAAAGCAAAAGTTTTTATTTTAAAGTAACTTACAGATAAGGGTGTGAGGAAGCTGAGAGGAAAAAACGCTTAAAAAAAAAAAAAGGTCCATTCATTCTGGACCTAAAAAAGGTCTGTTTTTAAACTCCAGATCTTGAGATGGCATTTTTATCTCATGATTAGAGAGCAACAACTTCCTGTGTTGTGATTGCCTTTGAAATTGTCCAAGTCTTTGTTAACGTTTTTGATGAACTTGGTAATTATATTCATTTCTATGCTTACTAGTTTCTTACTTGGTCTTTATGTGGTACCAACCATGAGTGTATGTCCTTTCTGTGCAGCCAAGTAACCACAGCCTCTAACAAGCTTAATTCCCCAATGTAATTCCCATTATAATGCTCACATTACACATCAGTGTATTGTGAGTTTATGGACAGGCAACTCCCACAGAGAATTCTCAACTCTTGATAGATGGAGAAGGTGTTACTGTCCTTAAGGCTGAGTTCTAGAGCCTGTGCCATGGGAACCTCTCATAATTACCATAGCATGCAGGTAGTTGAAAGTATTGCTAATTTAGAATGTTTTACTGGAGAAAATCTGAAATGATTAGGGAGTTTGCCTTAAGCTGTATGAAAACAGAACCTACCCCCATTAGACTGAAAATATCTATTTACTGTGTTTCCTTTATGCAATTGTGAGCTCTCCTATAGGGCAGTGCCAGTTTTTTTAAGCAACCTGGCACATGGAGTTACTCAATAAATGTCTCAAGTTAACTCAGAACATGAAGTTTGTCCTTCCTTCAATCAGCCCCAGAATTGTTAAGCTTCCTTTTAATATACAAAATTTTATAATCAAGAAGAATTTGCCAAAAAGAATATGAAAGCTGACACCAGTAACCTCTTTTTTCTCCCCTCACCTAGAGATGCTTACAGAAGACGATACAAATGCCCCAAGTTAGAAACTTCACAACTGACAAATACTACTTTTATCCAATAAACATTGATTGGCTGCTTGTTATCCACTGATGTAAAGTCATGCTAAACACAGTCTTCTGAATTCTTAGTAGATCGTAAAGTACTAGTTCTGATGCCTATAATACTTCTAGAGTTTTTCTTTATGCAGACATTTATCCAAAGAAATCTATTACAGTTGTCTAGATTGAAGGGCAACTTGACTCCTGGTGTGTGCTGGTTCAAGCGGTGTATTCTTTAGATAACAGAAACTCCTGATAAGCTTTATGAATCTGCTCAGCTCAGTGGTGCTGAAACCATTGGGACGGTGGACTGTGCATGTAACATCTGGCAGCACAGCAGAAGGGCCTAATGCACATTTTTGACCTGGCTATATCATCTGCCTTCTTTCCCAGTATACCAGTAAAGGCCTAGGCCAAGTTTTGAAATTTTTCCCTTTGACATAAGAGGTAATGTGCAATACACTATATGGAATACCTGCCCTGCTCTGACATTCACTTCAGCCCTCAGTTTCTTCATTGTATAATTTCAGTGTTGCTCTTATACCATGTTAGGAGCACCTTCCTATCTCTCGTATTGTCAGATGCATCTTACCTGCAAGCATATTGTATATATCCATACTCTGCTTAACAGACCATAAAATTGTAGGTCATCACAGAGCAAAAGGACAGATTCTTCAAGAATTGTCAGTACTCGGGTCCTGGTAGATCCAGAGATCCTCCTTATTGGGCACATGTATTAGCAGAAATTCAGAAAAAAATTAAAAATAATAAATGCAAGGGGAAAATGTTTTTCCCCGAGAAAGAAAATTCCCATGGAGAATGTTCTTCTTTGCTCCTGCAGACCCACTCTCTTCTCCTTGCAGTTCTTTGCTGCATCAAGCTGACCTTTGTGGATGACACATTTAGGTTCCTTTGCCTTGTGGCTGCTAGTTGGATTCAGCCCATGAGAGGCACCGGCAGGGGTAGATGACAGGAGGAGAGCAGACACAGGGCAGTTTGTTCCTCGGTCACTCCCTCCGGGCTGTGGCTTGGCAGTGGTTGCACTGCTTTACCCAGTGCTGCTGCTCCCTTCTACAGCTCCACATTTCTCAGAGTTCCAGTCACCACCTTCTCCCCTTGCCTGCAACTTCATCGTCACTCACTTTTGCTTTAACCTTGCTTGTAACTTTTGGAGGCCCTTCCTTGACCTCTGTTACTTTTCTCAGTGTGCTGTCTTTCCTGTCTGGCTTGGAAACACAGTCATCTACATCATGCAATGCTGGTCCCTTCCGCTAACACAGTTCAGAACACTAAGTGTGGTGGAATAAAGCCTGATGATTGATCCTGAAAAAATGTTTACAACCTTTCTTACTTTTTCTAGTTGGCTACCATTTTGTCAGTACCTGATATGTGCACACCATCATCACATGCAACTCATCCTTGCTCATCCATAAAAATCCCTATGGAACTGGTTGCTTATTTACAGATTTGGTCAGCCCACCAACATACAGAAGGTAAATTCTTTGCCTGAGGCAAAAAAAAAAAAAGTTTCACTCTTTTAACCTAGTCTGTCTTCCCCTATATATACATCCCATTTCCAACACACAAGTGTACACACACACACAAACACACACACACACATTGTTCTATTATATGTCAGACAGTGGAGTTAAATTTATAATACTTCAATACAGAGCTCTTCATCCATTCCTTAAAATGAATTCAGCTTTGGAAGAGACTGTTCAAGGCTGTCCAAAAATAGATTTCAGAATCTCTGAAATCTTTCTCCTTGTCCCCCAAATTTCCCTCCTCTGTCCCATCTGATGGACCCTATCAGCTACCCAGGTAAACTAGAAATGGGAATCATTTTTTGCTTTTCCTTCTCTTGATACTAATTTTTGCACCAATCACCAGATCTTTGCCATTGTATTCTCTTAACATTGGGGGGATATTAACTTCCTTCTATCTTCATTGCTACCAGTGTGGTCCGGAGACCAACATTTTTCTTACCTGTATCATGATGACATTTTTTTAACTGATTTCCATACCTCTAGTCTGGTTCCTCTCCAAAGCATGCTCTCTTCAGCTACTGAATGATCTTTCTAAATCACAATTCTGATAATGTTTTCATACTTCAGACCTTAAAACCCCTAAGTTACTTCCCATTTATACACTGCCCCTAGGATCAAGTTCACATAACACAATTTCTAAAACTTATTACCTTCTGGACATTCTCATCACATTTTTTCCTATTCCTCTTTCCTCAACCACTTGCTTGTCACCAAAGTTCTCATCTCTCTCATCTTGATCAGGATGTGCCTCTGTGCAAAATTTTGTCTCTTCTCACCCATCTTTCAGATTTTAATTTAGGTTTCAAGTCTGTATCAATAATGCTTTCAATGGCAAATATCCAGGAACAGATTGCTACTAAGCAATAAGGAATTTTTCTCATACAAAAAATCTGGAGGTAGGCAGTTGATTCATTACTTGTCATTGTAATCGTTGCTGTTATTATAATAGTATTAGTCTTCTAACCTATTGTTCCTAAGTGATCTCAGAGTTCTGATGAAACTCCATTCCACATTCTTCTTGTTCTTATCTAAACCAGGAATCATAAACAGCCTCGGTATTATTGCCATTCATTTGATAACTGATACCTGTATTGAGAAAAAAATTTGAGACCCAAGAGAGGTTCAGCAAAAGAGAATGTGAGGCATGATCATTTAGTGACATCTGTCATCTTTGGTCAACCGTATGCATCTCTAAGTGGCATGGTTAAAAGTTTCACAAAAGTTTCACAGTTAGCTTGTCAGGATGGAAAAGGACAATTCTAGAACAGGAAAAACAATATGATTCTTTGTTTTTTCTCCTTCAATTTGCAAACAGAGTGAATTACTCCACTTTAAATCATAAAATCACCTCACTTTTCTAGGATTAAACCCAATTTAGTTCTGGTGTAGTGTCTTGGATACATTACAGAAATCAGCTTGCTCATATTTATTTCTGCTTAACACTGTTTACTTGGAATTCATGTTACACCACTTAACATATAAGAACCTAACAACAGAATATTTCCATTTACCCCTTCCCATTTTTCATGATAATGTTGTTAAGCTTTTTTCTTGTTTTGCTTTTCCAGATGTTATAAGCTGTAATAAATTGTAAATGTTTTTGCTTTGAACAGTCAACTGTTTTTCTTCTAATAAAAAAAAAGACTTTGTATTGTCTTAAAATACTTTTAAAAATAAGGAACATTTCTGGAGTTCTTCATTTCTTCATGTAGATTTGTATTTCCAGCTGGTGCCATTTTCCTTTGAAGTAGCTCAGATAGTAAAGAATCTGCCTGCAGTGTGGGAGACTCGGGTTTGATCCCTGGGTCAGGAAGATCCCTTGGAGAAGGGACTGGCAACTCACTCCAGCATTCTTGCCTGGAGAATTCCATGGACAGAGGGGCATGCTGGGCTACAGTCCATGGGTTGCAAAGAATCAGACACGACTGAGCGCACATTAATACACACATTGAAAGCATTAACATGTCATGTGGTATAGGTCTGCTGGTGATGTATTCTTCAGACTTTGTGTATCTTGAAAATCTATATTTTATCTTCATTTCATAGGATATTTTCTCTGGAAAAAGAATTTTAGGTTGACTTTTTTTTTAACATTTTAAATATGTCATTCTATGGTCTTTTGATCTCTAGCTTTTCATGAGAAGTCAATGATTATTATCATTGGTCCCTATATGTAATGTGCCTTTTTTCTTCTGGCTGCCTTATTTTGTTGTAGCAGTTTGGATATGATGGATGTTTAGGTATTGTTTGGTGTTTTTCCCATGTTTATACTGCTAGTGTTTTATTGAACTTCTGGGTTCTGTGGAGTTGGCCATTATTCAGAATCCTTTCTGTGCCAGTTTTACTCTTTTCCTCTGAGACCCCAAATATACATATTTGCTTAATATTATTTTATTAGTAACCAAGGCTATGTTTAATTTTTCAGTCCTTTTTCTTTCTGTTTTTCAGTTTGGATAGCTTCTATTGACCTGCTTTCAAATATACTGCATTTTTTTTTTTTTTGGTAGTGTCCAATTTGCTGTTAAGCGTATCCAGTAGAATTACATTTTAAATATTATCATTTTTAGTTCTAGGATTTTCATTGTGTTCTCTTTTTTCTTTATAGTTTCCATTTCTCAGATGAGATTCCTTACATCTATCTTTATCTTTAAATCTTGCATATATTTTTTAAAGATTTTTTTTCTTAATGTGGACCATTTTTAAAGTACTTATTGAATTTGTTACAGTATTTCTTGTTTATACTTTTTTTTATTTGGGGGTCATGAAGCATGTAGGATTTTAGCTCTGCAGCCAGGGACTAAACCTGCACCTCCTTCATTGGAAGGCAAAATCTTAACTACTGGACCTCCAGGGAACTCCCTCTTGCATGTATTTATAATAGCTCTTTTAAAGTCCTTGGCTGTTAACGCCAGTGTCTGTGTCCTATCAAAATCTGTTTCTTTGGACTGTTTTGTTTTTGTTTTTGCTACTCCTGGTTATGGGTCATATTTCCCTGGTCCTTTCCATGTCTAGTTACTGTTATTGCTTGCTGAACATGTAGGTGGATATTACATTATCAGAGAGTCTGGATTTTGTTTTCTTCCTCAAAGAGTATTGTTTTTCTTCTTTTAGGCAGTTAATGTATTGGCACGTGATCCAACTGGGACTTGCTTTTAGGCTTTATTTGGGTGGGACTAGAGTAGCCCTTATTCTAAGGCTAGAGCAGACTTCTAAGATACGGCCCTTCTGAGCTGTCCACTGAATGCCTGAGGTGTCACTTTATTCTGGTTAGTCAGAACACCAGAACCATTCACCCTTCAGAATCTTCAGTTAGTTTACACAAAACCCCACGGATAATTTTTTGTTGACAGACCTGTGGTATCTTGCTCTGTGTATCTACAGACGAGTACCTGGCCAAAGAGCCAAGGGGGTTCTCACATAGGTTTCAAGAGCTCCTTCTCTGCACACCTCCCTCCTCTCTGATATCTTAAATTTCCAGGCACCTCAGCAGCTCCAGATTCTGCTCTGTGTTTCCTCCACCTAGCAAGATCATCCTCAATCCTGAGCTCCTCAAGGCTCTGATAGTCCCTCCTGAAAGAGAAGCAGGTGATGCTGGCACTGTTTCTGGCCATCTAATTAGGAATGTGCCTGATATCCAGGGAGAAATCTGCAGCTCCTTTTCTCCCCCTATGTCCATGTGGGCCACCCAACTCCCTGACTCTGACGTACCCCTTGCTAAATTTCTCCGTACCCACAAGGCTTCCAAATCCGAGAACTCTACAAGGTATCAGTGGTGTGGAAAGGGAGGGCTGGAGGGGCTTTAGCTCCTCCATCATCTAACACCAAGTCATCTGTTGGTATTCCTCAGTAGGGATGACTGTACTCAAATGTATGAAAAGATTGAATTAAAAGAATTTTAGAAAATAATGATATTTGTATTTATCTTTAAATTTTTTTTAAATGTGGTAGTTTGGGTTTTGGAGAACAGACTGAGGGTTGGGGTTTGGGGATCAAGCTGTTTGTTAGGGATTAATATCTGTAATATTAATAGCCTTGTCTTACTCAATGAAACTATGAGCCATGCCATGCAGGACCACCCAAGACGGATGGGTTATGGTAGAGAGTTCTGACAAAATGTGGTCCACTGGAGAAGGGAATGGGAAGCCACTTCAGTATTCTTGCCTTGAGAACCCCGTAAACAGTATGAAAAGGCAAAAAGATATGACACTGAAAGATGAACTCCTCAGGTTGGTGGGTGCCTAATATGCTACTGGAGAAGAGCAGAGAAATAGCTCCAGAAAGAGTGAAGAAGCTGAGCCAAAGTGAAAACAAGGCCCAGTTGTGGATGTGGCTATTGATGGAAGTAAAATCTGAATAGAACTATAAAGAACAATACTGCATAGGAACCTGGAATGTTAGATCCCTGAATCAAGGTAAATTGGAAGTAGTCAAACAGGAGATGGCAAGAGTGAACATCAACATTTTAAGAATCAGTGAACTAAAATGGACTGGAATGGGTGAATTTAATTCAGATGATCATTGTATCTACTACTGTGGGCAAGAATTCCTTAGAACAAATAGAGTAGCTCTCATAGTCAATGAGAAAGTCTGAAATGCAGTCCTTGAGTGCAGTCTCAAAAACAACAAATGATCTGTTTGTTTCCAAGGCAAACCATTCAGTATCACAGTAATCCAAGCCTATGCCCCAACCACTAAGGCTGAAGAAGCTGAAGTTGAACGGTTCTATGAAGACCTACAAGACCTTCTAGAACTAACACCCAAAAAAGATATCCTTTTTATCATAGGGGACTGGATTGCAAGAGTAGGAAGTCAAGAGATACCTGGCGTAACAGACAAGTTTGACCTTGGAGTACATAATGAAGTAGGGCAAAGGCTAAGAGTTTTGTCGAGAACACACTGGTCATAGCAAACACCCTTTTTCAACAACACAAGAGATAACTCTACACATGGACATCACCAAAGTCATCAATCAGATTGATTATATTCTTTGCAGCCAAAGATGGAGAAACATTATACAGTCAGCAAAAATAAGACCAGGAGCTGACTGGAGCTCAGATCATGAACTCCTTGTTGCCAAATTCAGACTTAAGTTGAAGAAAGTAGGGGAAACCACTAGACCATTCAGGTATGACCTAAATCAAATCTCTTAAGATTATACAGTGGAAGTGAAAAACAGATTCAGGGAATTAGATATGATAAGACCAAGTGCCTGAAGAACTATGGATGGAGGTTCATGACATTGTACAGGAGGCAGTGTTCAAGACCATCCCCAAGAAAAAGAAATTCAAAAAGGCAAAATGGTTGTCTGAGGAGGCCTTAAAAATAGCTGAAAAGAGAAGCTAAAAGCAAAGGAGAAAAGGAAAGATATACCCATTTGAATGCAGAGTTCCAAAGAATAGCAAGGAGAGATAAGAGGGCCTTCCTCAGCGATCAATGCAAAGAAATAGAGGAAAACCATAGAATGGGAAAGACTAGAGATCTCTCTAAGAAAATCAGAGATACCAAGTGGACATGCATGCAAAGATATGCACAATAAAGAACAGAAATGGTAGGGACCTAACAGAAGCAGAAGATATTAAGAGGTGACAAGAATACACAGAAGAACTGTACAAAAAAAGGTCTTCACAACCCAGATAATCACGATGGTGTGATCACTCACCTAGAGCCAGACATCTTGGAATGAGAAGTCAAGTGGGCCTTAGGAAGCATCATTATGAACAAAGCTAGTGGAGGTGATGGAATTCCAGCTGAGCTTTTTCAAATCCTAAAAAGATGATACTTTTAAAGTGCTACACTCAATATGCCAGGAAATTTGGAAACCTAAACAGTGGCCACAGGACTGGAAAAGGTCAGTTTTCATTACAGTTTCAAAGAAAGGTAATGCAAAAGAATGTTCAAACTACTGCACAGTTGCACTCATCTCACACAGTAGCAAACAAAATCTCAAAATTCTCCAAGCAAGGTTTCAACAGTACGTGAACTGAGAACTTCCAGATGTTCAGTCTGAATTTAGAAAAGACAGAGGAACAAGAGTTAAAATTGCCAACATCTGTTGGATCATAGAAAAAGCAAGAGAGTTACAGAAAAACATCATCTTCCATTTCATTGACTATGCTAAAGCCTTTGACTGTGTAGATCACAACAATTTGTGGAAAATTCTTAAGAGATGGATATACGGGACCACCTTACCTGCCTCCTGAAAAATCTGTGTGCAGATCAAGAAGCAACAATTAGAACTGGACATGGAACAATGGTCTGGTTCCAAATTGGTAAAGGAGTATGTCAAGACTGTATATTGTGACCATGCTTTAACTTATTTGCAGAGTATATCATACAAAATGTGCCAGGCTGGATGAAGCACATCTTGGAATCAAGGTTGCAGGGAGAAATATCAGTAACCTCGGATATGCAGATGACACCACCCTTATGCCAGTAAGTGAAGAGGAACTAAAAAACCTCTTCCTGAAAGTGAAAGAGGAGAGTGAAAAAGCTGGCCTAAAATTAAATGAATTATCATGGCATCCGGTCCCATCACTTCATGGCTTCATGGCAAATAGATGGAAAACAATGGAAACAGTGATGCAATTTATTTTCTTGGGCTCCAGAATCAACTGCAGATGGGACTGCAGCCACAAAATTAAAAGACGCTTGCTCCATGGAAGAAAAGCTATGACAAACCTAGACAGGGTATTAAAAAGCAGAGACATTACTTTATGACACAAGGTCCATATAGTGAAAATTATGGTTTTTCCAGTAGTCATGTATGAATGTGAGAATTGGACCATAAAGAAAGCTGAGCACCAAAGAATTGATGCTTTTGAACTATAGCGTTGGAGAAGATTCTTGATAATCCCTTGGACAGCAAGGAGAACAAACCAGGCAATCCTAAAGGATATTAATCCTGTACATTCTTTGAAAGGACTGATGCTGAAGCTGAAGCTCCAATACTTTGGCTACCTGACTCATTAGGAAAGACCTGATGTTGGGAAAGACTGAAGGCAGGAGGAGAATGGGATGACAGATGATGAGATGGTTGGCCTCACCGACTTGAACGTAAGTTTGTGATGGACAGGGAAGCTTGGCATGCTGCATTCCGTGGAGTCTCAAAGAGTCGGACCTGACTGAGCGACTGAACTGGATACCTGTGAAAATGGAGGCAGGATTGGCAGAGGTGGAAGTCAAACTGTGTTGGAGGCTGCTATATATAGAACCTCAGCCTGTGGGCAGGGACCCCAGGAGTCAGCATTGCCTGTTAGATGTCTCCTATCAAGTCAAAATGGCTGAACCTAGATACCCTACCTCCTTCAGTCACCAGATAGGGCCCACCCTGGTGAGGGCATGATTTCAGACATGCAACTCTTCAGCTGAGGCAGACCCTGCAGGAGCTGACATCAAAGGCTGTCTGCTGACCACTCCCTGAAGCTGAGTGGTAAGTCCTCCCTCTAAGGAGAATGTGGTGGTAAACTTGTCTACCACACAAAAAAAGGGGCTTGCTAAGAAAATTCAACTTTGGGACCAGTCCCTTGTCAATCTTCCAAACCTGATTGCTACTCAGTCAGCGCCTTCTAAATAGAAATGGACTGTCATGGAGCCCCACTGGGATGAAGTTATGGTAATTGTGGCTATGACACCTTGTCTGTCCTCAGGGAACTCAAGAGTCAGAGTCAGTGTGATGTCACAGAGCACGGAAGGCCTCAGTGTGACCCTGAGTGGATGATTGGACCGACAACAGGAGGGCCTCAGCTAGTCAGCCTTTCCCCTGCTTCTGGGCCCAGAAGCCAGTGTCAAACAAGGGGGAGGCACTGAGAAGTCAGTCTGCGGGGGAAAGTATCAGCCATGAGGCCATGGCAGCCATGAGGCCAATAGCTGCCAAAAAAAGTCAGGCCTGGGCCTGTGGTGCCTGGGGTGGCATGAGAGAGCTAGGCCCTAGACTGCAGGAGTCCATTTGAGCCAGAGCCCTGAGGTGTCTGGGCACAGAATACAGCTGAACTTTGAGTGACTGAAGAAAATATAGTGAATCCAGAAATTAGAGGTGAGGAAACAGATTGGAGTGGGCTGAGGGGCAGTAACAGTGACTGTGACAGGCGGGAGGGCCACAGAGTCAGACAGGAGACAGAAGGTCAAATTCCTCCTGGGGTTGAGGGTCCTGTTTCTCAGATGGGCTTACTTGGCAGTTCCTTACTCTCCTTTATGCTCCTCCTGCCTTCTCCCTGACCCAGGGCTGACCGAGGAGGAGCTTGGCTTAAGTTGTTGACTGGAGCCTCGTCCATCAGGATCTTCAGAGAGAGAGTCACAGCGAATGAGAAAGAGGAAGATCAGCCTCACTTGACTGTTGGTGACCCTGTGCTAAAGGAGGAAGATACCCTTGGTGTATCTAGGGTATCTTGGGGCTGCAGCCATGGTTTCTCAGGCCTCTGCTGTTTGGGGAGCTTGGGATAAGCACAAACCTCCTCTACCTGGAACTCTTTTCTGGGTTGACACAGCTTCCATATCCAGAACAAACCTGCTTACACCACCCAGGCAGATCGAGTCAGGTTGTGAGGAAAAACGGCCTTCGGAAGGACTGGTGCTCTGCAGCCAATATTCAAATAGACCCTAAGGGAGACCTTTTGGAAACTTCAGCAGTAATATTATTTCTGGGCAATTGTAGGCCTTCCTTCAAAGCCCTGGCACATACTGCATCTGTGGCAATAAAAAGGCAGCTTGACGTTTTGTAAGATATTTTGCCTTTTGGAGAAAAGCCAAAGGAGAAAGAAGGATTAGCATGAATGTTCAAGCTGTAATTTTCTGCTTGGGGGTTGGGGGCGGGGGCAAATTCTCTTTCAGCTAGGCTACAGGGGAAAAGAAAAACAAAGCACAATTTCTTCTAAGCATCCTTGGTGGGCTGCTTTGCCCGCTTCCTTTTGTTATCATTTAGTGCCTTTCTCCACTCTCCACAAGTTCCTACAGCATCCCTGACTCCTGACCCCGAGGCATGAACCTCTTTGCTTACAGTCCCACCTCAGCATTGCCCACTTCCCTGGGCCTCAGCAGCTGCATCCCACCTCCTGGTCAAGGCCAGCCCCCCCCCCTCCCCCGTCAGTCCTCAGGTGCCCTACCTGCCTTGACTGTTTCAGGACACTTACCTCTCTGATTCCTTCTAACCTCTCACTCCCCTTGCTTCCTTCCCTCTTCTGACACCTTGTCAAGCATATCCCTCCACTGGCTCCTTTCCACATGAATACCTTCTTGTTTCTCTTCTGTCACATCCAGTCTTCAAAGAGCAGTTCTTTCTTGCCTTTTTCTATCTTAGCTCCCTCCCTGCCACCCACACTTCAACACATTGCACTCTGGCTAGTCACATCCAATGGGTGCTTGTCAGCAAGTCCTTATCTCCTTCAATCTTGCTGCACTGGTTGGCACAGTTGACCGCCCCATTCTCCTTGATCTCTCCCCTCCCTGGGCTTTGCCTAACACAGTAATACCCTGGATGTCCCCAGTCTGCTCTGTTGACACTGCTGTCCTTTTCCACCTTCTCTTCACACAAGCTCTCTCCTTAGCAGTCTTCTCTCATTCAGATGCTCCTTGGCAGGGACCCATGCACAAGCATGAGTTCCCCTCTAGGGATTCCAAGTCTATATCCTCAGCTCAGATACCTCTCCTGGGCTTCAGAGCCACATTTCCAGAGTCCACCTGTCACCCCTTGAAGATGTACATTGTTATTCAGTCACTCAGTTGTGTCTGACTCTTTGTGACCCCATGAAATGCAGCATACCAGGCTTCCCCGTCCTTCACCGTCTCCTGGAGCTTGCTCAAACTCATGTCCATTGAGTTGGTGATGCCATCCAACATCTCATCCTCTGTCGTCCCCTTCCCCTCCTGCCTTCAATCTTTCCCAGCATTAGGGTCTTTCCAATGAGTCAGTTCTTTGCATCAGGTGGACAAATTATTTTAGCTTCAGTTTTAGAATCAGTCTTTCCAATGAACACACAGGACTGATCTCCTTTAGGATTGACTAGTTTGATCTTCTTGCAGTCCAAGGGACTCTCAAAAGTCTTCTCCAACACCGCAGTTCAAAAGCATCAATTCTTTGGCGCTCAGTTTTCTTTATGGTCCAATTCTGACATCCAAACTACTGGAAAAACCATAGCTTTGACTATACGAACCTGTGTCATAAAGTAATGTCTCTGCTTTTTAATACCCTATCTAGGTTTGTCATAGGTTTTCTTCCATAGACCAAGTGTCTTAATTTTGTGGCTGCAGTTACATCTACATCTGCAGTGATTCTGGAACATCCAACCTGGGTCTCCTGCATTACAGGCAAATTCTTTACCATCTGAACCACCAGGGAAGCAAAGGTGTACCTAAGACATTTTTAAAAAGAAACTGGTCATCTTCCCACCTTCCAATTTCCCCTTCTCCCATATTATCTTAGTACATGTTCCTGTGTTAGTCTGTCCTAGTCACTCTGTACTTGCAGTCGTCCAAACCAGAAACCTGAGAAGCAGCCCTGCTTCACCATTTATAAAGTTGCTTCAATCCCCCTCCTTTCTCCTCCTCCCTTCTTCCCTCTCTTCCTTTACCGCTGCTCTACTCTGGCCCTTCTCATCTTTTATCTCAGTCTTTCCAGCAGACCCCTGATAGTCATTTCCTCCTCTCTGGCACTCCTCAAACTCATTCTTTGTAACCAGAACAGTCTTTCCAAAGCACACAACTGATCATCTCACTTCTCTGCTAGACACCTTCAATGGCTTCTTTAAAGTACAATCTCCTCAATATAATCTATAAAACCATCTTTGATCTGGCTCCTGTTAATTCCTCCAGCTTCACTTCCTCCCTGCCTTGCATTTTACACTCCAGCAACAACAAGGCATTTGCAGCTTTGTTCATGCTGTTCTTTCTGTCTGGAATTTGTCACCTTTTACATGCATGCTAAATCACTTTAGTCGTGTGTCCAACTCTTTGCGACCCTATGCACTGTTGCTAGCCAGGATCCTCTGTCCATGGGATCCTCCAGGCAAGAATACTGGAGTGGGTTGCTGTGCCCTCCTGCAGGGGATCTTCCTGACCCAGGGATTGAACCTGTGTTTCTTATATCTCCTGCGTTGGCAGGCAGGTTCTTCACACTAGTGCCACCTGGGAAGCCTTTGTTATCCTTTATTTCCCCTTTAACTTTTCTTACTCCTTATTTAATGCTCAATTCTGGTGTTCCTTCTCCAAGACACAGGTCTGATTTACATGCTCCTCCTCTGTGCTTGCATCTGTGATAGCTTGTGTTACCCCTGCATTGTAATTACTTATGCAAAAGAACATTCTAACTGAGCCTAGAATGGGAGTCAGAATTGGTGGACTGGGCTGCCCTTGGAGTCTGTTGGCAAAAGCGGATGTGCATGTGGGTAGTTTGGGGGGAACACTGAGTGAGATTGGACAACTGAGAAAGATGGGAGACAGGAGGACATCTGAGCTGTACAGAAGAGGTGTTTATTCTTTGCCAAGCCCCTTGAAATGTTTGAGTCCTGGTGAGAGGTGAGTCACAGACCTTGAGAGGCTCTGGCAGCACTAGTTGGCCCCAAGTGACAAAGTGCAATGCGATGTAAGGAGAAACTGTTCTCTCCTCAGCATAGACCTGGACCAGTATCATTTTGGCACCCTGAGGCCTCGAGGTCTGGGGAGCATTCTTGGTACCCAGCCCAGCTTGTGTGGTTGCACAGGTTGTGACTCACGCATGGGCACCTGGACAAAGGGTTGGGAGAAGGGCTCAAGTCCACCCACAGTAAGGAAGACCTTCTTTGTTGGAATAGCCATGACTTTCCCAGAAAGGGCACTGTGTCATTTCTGGATGTGTAAAGGGTCCCTTGTACAGCTGTGAGAACACAAGACGTTGACGAGAGAGAAGCCAGGCAAGCTATAGGATGGGGCTTAAGTGTTGGTTAAACTGATGTAGTGGTTCATGATTGTAGGTCAAACACTCTTTGGAAACTTCAAGAAATATTTGAGGGACACTCTGTAGGGAATTAAAGTCTCTGAGTGAGTTACTTGAATGAATGAGCCCCCATTTGTATTCATAAGCTGCTAAGAACTGGGAACATGGAGTTTATATTTTCAGTCTCCCTCTTTTGCAACCCCCAAATCTAAGGATTGGACTATTCCTATTCCTTTTTAATTCCCTGAGGCTAAGCACAGTGCTTGAACATAGTAGATGATAAATGGGTGGATGGTTGGATGGATGGATGAAAAGACGATTCTATTGACTCATTGCCCTGAATCCAAGGAATTTAAGGCCATAGCAGCTGTACACAGGCCAGTCTTAATAGCAATTTCTTTTGTTTCTTCAGGCAGGATAATAGCCCTCTGACAGTGAGAGACTTGGCCCTCACCTGGAAGGAAGCAAAGAAAAACACCCAGTGGTGGTTCTGGCTTGTGTAATGGCTCTGGTGACTCTGAGCTATAGGCCTTTATGGTGCCCTGGGGAGGTGCTTCCGTGAGGTGCTGCCTCCACAGGCTCTGGCTCCTCTTTCCCCCATGGAATAGCCACAAAACCAACACATTCCCGTGCAGCCAAGGCACCAGACCAAAGCAAGGAATTGGCCAAGGTAACTGAACGGAAACACCCTGCCCAAGCTCTGTTCTCCTTCCTGTTTCCACACCACAGCTCTCTTGGCCCAGTTCTGAACTGAGCGAGGATCTGGAGAGTAATGGGCATGAAGCCCTTCCACCATCATGCAGGGAACAACCCACTGCAGTCTTCTGCAGACCTACCTGCCAGGCAGCTAAGAGCATGCCTGTCTTCACTGCCTGGGACTTATCTGGCCGTGGGTCCCTTTCCTCCCTTTCAAGAAACCACCATTTCTTTGTGACTGAGAAAAACAGGCTGGTATAGGGGAAAGGGCAAAGACCTTTAGAGTCAGACAGATCTGGGTTCAAGGTCTAGTTCTCCACTTGGGCACTTTAGGAAACTCATTTACCTCGCCTAGTCTCAGTTTTCTCACCTGCAAAATGAGTCACCATGATGATGAAATGTGATCATGTATGTAATGTACTGGGACAACACCTGGCTCAGACTAGCTTGCTTAATAACCACTAGCTCTTATCATCATTAACAGGCAAGGTGACAGGCAAGCTGGCAGACAAGTTCTTTGGCCTGCACCTGGGATGAAAACCCTTGCACAGACTCAGGGCAAATATTCTGACAATCCAGTCATGCCTCCTTTTACCCAATCTAAAAATACATGAGCAACATGGAATGAGGGTTTACTTTCACTAAGCTGGTGTACACTGTCTGGAAGTGAATTCAGTTTGGCAGGTGTTTAATTGCCTGTTTGTATCCACACTTAGTCCGGAGTTTCAAAGGGAGAATGGCATCATTCTGGGGCCAGAGACAGGACAACTGGGAATGTGAGCAAGAGCTGTGGGGGACAGGGTGAGCCTGGGGAGCACACCTGGGCACCATGTGAGCACATCCACCACATCACCTCCCCACAGAGCCCTGCGGGGATGCCTGCTGGCTTTTAGAAATGGTGGGAGCCATCTCCTGTAGACGAGAAAGAATTCAATGGCTCTGTGTTGCCTGCAAGAAGGCCAAAGCCCAGCACCTAGCCTTTACATTAGGCCCTAATTTCTCTCCATGCTTACATCTCACTTTGAAGTTTTCCTTCCCCACCCAGACTCTCAGTTTCTCGATGGGGCTGCTGTTGCCATTTCAGGCAGAACATGTCCTCATAATACAGAACTATCCTGCACATTTGGGGACATTCAACCTCACTGGCCTCCACTCACTAAATGCTCATAGCACCCACCCCTTTACCAAAAATTTCCAAACGCCCTGCCCCTTTTCCAAATACACCAGATTCTCTTGCTTAGTCCTTTGCCTAGAACGTCCCTCCCAACCCCCGACTTCTCCACCGAAAAAAGCCCTCCCTCGCGGGAACCCAACAAGAGTCACACCTCTGGAAACTCCTCCCCCCGCCCCCCTCCCCCGCAGGTCAAGCCACAACTGCAGTCAGCCCCACCCTCTGTGACCCTGCTGGACCTCCACTATTGGACGGGTCGTTTAGGGGTCGATTTCTTTCGTTAACCAGCAGCTCCTAAAAGCTGGACCACATCTTAGAAGCTTTTTTTGGGTAATGCTCTGAGTGCCTAGCATCAAGCCCGAGATGCAAAAGGTGCTTCACTCTGGGTGCCTGGGGGAAGGGCTGCGTCTTAACCCGCAGGGCGGGGCCTGCTCCCAGTCCCCGCGCGGGACAGCAGTTGGGCTTCCACTGTCACCTGGCGACGACCCAGAGGTCGCTTTGATGCAATGGAAAGAGCAGCTGGGCCCGCGGCCGGCCCGCAGCAGCCTGGGCTCCTGAGGCCCAGACTGAGGCGCTCCTGGCATAAGCCAGGATGTTACAGCAGCCATGAGGATTATCATCACTGTGGCAACCACTGTTTATGCAGATGTTTACAGCTTGAAAAGCTTTTATTTCATACACGCTATTTCACGCAAACCATATTGTAACCTTGTAGGCAGAGCTTAAATTATTATTCTTATCTTACAGGTGAATAAAGGGAAATGAATATCATTAATGACATTTAGTAACATAATGTTACTAAAATAACATTTCTTCCACCTCCATTCTCTTCTCTTCCCTAATGACTGAATACTTAGTATGTGCCAGGCAGCTGTCTAAGAGATTTGGAAACATGTAACAGCCTCTTAAATGGGACTTTTCCTGTCTTGGAGTTTGGGCTAGGCCCTAAAGCCATGTATCCAGTGCATTTCATTTTTATTTGTTCATTTTTAATTAAATTTTTTGACTGTGCCTTGAGGCATATGGGATCTTAGTTTCTAACCAGGGATCGAACCGTGCCCCCTACACTGGGATTGCGGAGTCTTAACCACTGGATTGCCAGGGAAGTCCCCATGCATTTTAAAGTAGCGCTATTCAATGAATATAAAATGTGAGCTGTGTATGTAATTAAAATTTTCCAACAGCGACATTTTAAAAAAGGAAAAAGTGGTGAAATCAATTTTAATGAGATATTAAATTCACTCAATATATGTTGAAAAATATTTCATCTGATGAATATAAAACTTAATGAGATATTTTACATTCTTTTATTCATACTAAGTCTTGAAAGCTGTTGTGCTGGTGACAATGGACATTCCACTTTGGAGCAACCTCATGTCCTCAGTAGCCATACAGTGGCTAGTGGTTGCTTATGTTGGGTGGTATGGTTCTAAAGAAAGGAATTTTTCCATCCAGAAAGACATCACTCACTGGAAGTCTCCAGCCAGCCTGTGAGTATTAACCCGCCACTATCCACGTCTAGACCATCCGTAAGAGGAGCGAGGGGAGTTGAGGAAGAGAAGTGGGGAGCTGAGGTTGGCCAGTGGAGAAAAGAGTTGTTGGAGTGCTTTGTGATTTCATTCCCCTGTTAATGGAGGAGAGGAGAGTTGTCTCCTTTCTCCAGTTTGACCCAAGTTAGGGAAACTTTTATACAGTACAAAAGCTGATGCCTGACTAGGGCCTGCTGAAGCCAAGGAGTGAGCCTGGCTGGAGCTGACTTTGATGTCAGAGGAAAGAGAGAGGGCTACAGAGTGAATAAGGTAAGTTGTGCCTAGGGCAGGGCAAGAATATTCTCCCTAGGACATTAGTCACTTTGAAGGAGCCAACCCTGTCCTCATGCCAGGACAGAGAAGCTGTATGGAATGCACTCAAGGAGAAGGGTGGAGAGGCCATGTAGGAGCAGCCAGACAAGAGTTTGCGTCACTCAGCTGAGCATGGTGCAATGGGAGAGCCCCACTGATGGGAGTTTTCGAGAAAGCTACAGAATGTCCTAAACCTGTGTTAACATGTTATCTATGGAGGACCTTGTCCTTTTCCTCAGATCTGCTCTTCCCTGTATGTGACCATACAGAAGGCCCAACATGGCAATTTGAATAAGTGGAAGGTAGTGGAACAAGGAAGAGGGAAGAAACTGGCCATGACCTTCTCTTCCTTCTGTGGCTTCTCCAGCAGTGGCACATGTTATATGGGGGGTAAGGTGGTAGCGGGCAGGGCAGATAGGAACTGAAATTCCTAGAGAGGGACACAGAATGCTAGCCTCAGCTGGATCCTACCCTGTCCTTTGACAAGGATTTCACTTACTTTGGTGATGATCATCTCGTAAACGTTTAGGGAACACTCCATGTAGTGGTTGCTATTACAACATACTAGCCTTCGTTATTTGGGTTAAAATGTATTTTGGTACATAACTATTGATGACACTGTGAGGTTAAATTGAAAGCTCTCTAATACAGATAGATTGATCAGAGAGCTCTGCTGTAAGCAGAAGAAATTCAGCTCAAACTAGCAAAAGTGAAAATGGTAATGGAGTAAATCATATAAGAGAAATTTAGTGGTGACTTAACTTCAGGAACAGTTTAATCCAGAAACTGAGACAATATTATTCGTTTCTTTTTCATCTTTTATGTTTTCTTCTGCTTCTTTTTGTGTGATGACCACAGTCTTTCTTGCTGTAAATGATGTCTCCTGCCAGGCTATGGAAGATGGCTATCCATTGCTCCAGACTTGCAGCTTCCCAGCACTGTAACCTGGAGGCAAGATGGCATCTTCCCTGGTGTCAGCAGGCAGGTTCCTAAGCCTGGTTTGACTGACCAGGTGTCCACCCATTGGAGTTGGGGCTTAGGGGTAGACAAGATATGACAATTGAGCACTCCAAAACACAGGACTTGGGGGAAGTTCCTTTGAGAATGAAGGTGCTATTGCTGGAAGTGAGCTGGGTGCCCATGCTGAGAAGGTAAAAGCTACAGTTACTGCCGTCTGCTCTAGGACACAATGCACAGAGCTGTGGGCTCACAGAAGAGGGTGTGACCAATATTGCTTCTTTAAGAAGCCTTTGTCAAATACCTCACTCAAGACCAGACACATCATGTATATTCAATTTTCCCTGTAACCCTCAGCTGGATTTCTTCTATTTGCCCCTCCAGATCTGCTCCCCACTCTTCTGTGCTCTGTTCTGTGCCCAGGAGGCTGACTTCTCTGGACTACATCAATGGTCCCCCTGCCCTCTGGTTGAATTTCCAGTTGGGGTTGGCCAATGGAGACAAGAACATGAAAGAAAAGAGAAGGACGAGTTGAGATATTTATTCTCCAAGTCCCTTATTTCAAGATTACTTGAGCTGGCCAGGTCATGTGACAGTCACTCTGCTCCAGGTTTGCCCTCTCACTCTCACCCCTTCAGGCTCGGGTGGTTACATCCCCACTGCCCTAGCCCAGGGCACCATACTGTTCCTTGTGGTTTTCCTATATCTGCTCATCTCTGTGTATAGTCTCTTTATAAGACTTTCTTTTAAAGCCTTCCTAATATGAGGACATGATTTACCTGCCAAAACCCGGACTGACATAAAATCTGTCTGCAAAGAAAATGTAAATTAGTTGGTTGTGATTGTCTTTAAACCACATTGACTCCTTATGGTCTCTGCTTTTTTTCTAAGTGTTCACAGATCATTCTCTTTAAATATTTATTTATTTATTTATTTGGCTGTGCTGGGTCTTAGTTGCGGCATGTGGGATCTAGTTCTCTAACCAGGGATTGAATCCAGGCCCCTTGTCTTGGGAGTGTGGTGTCTTAGCCATTGGGCCACCAGGGAAATCCCCTCACAGACCCTTCTCTTTACAGTACTTATTCTTTCCAGACTTGTAGAGAGTCAACATCAAGTTTTGCAGCCTGTAGTTTGGCATGCATGCATGCTAAGTTGCTTCAATAGTGTCTGACTCTGTGTGACCCTATGGACTGCAGCCTGCCAGGCTCCTCTGTCCATGGGATTCTCCAGGCAAGAATACTGGAGTGGGTTGCCATGCCCTCCTCCAGGGGATCTTCCCAACGCAGGGATTGAACCCGAGTCTAAGTCTACCTGCATTGGCAGGCAGGTTCTTTACCACTAGCGCCACCTGGGAAGGGAACTCTAAAAAAAGTCACTGCATTTGAGAGTCTCAATTCCTTAAGGTTCTCCTCTATGCTATAAAGTTCAGTGGTCCCCAGACTTTTTGGCACCAGAGACTGGTTTCTTGGAAGGCAATTTTTCCACGGACTGGGGCAGGTGAAAGGGATGTTTTGGGGGGTGATTCAAATGCATTACATTTATTCTGCACTTTACTTCTATTATTATATCAGTTCAACCTGAGATCATGAGGCATTAGATCCCAGAGGTTGGGGGCCCCTGCTCTAGAGGTTAGATCATTTTGTCTCTTTACTGTTTCAATCAGAATAACCAAAATTATGCTGTGGTAACAAACAGCCTCCAACATTTGATGATTTCAAGCAAAAACAGGTTTATTTCTCGTTCCTGCAACGTGTTCATCACAGGTGGGCAGGGGGCTCTGTTCATGATAGACAGGAGCCCACAGTAATGGAGTTGCTGTAACACAAATGGTGGCTGGTCATTGTACCAGAGGAAAAGAGAATTCTGAAAGTCTTGCAAGGAAATTAAGTGTTTGGCTCAAAAGTGACACTAAACTTGTCACAAGATCCCATCCCTGCACAAAATAATCCTACTGAGTGTCTGTCACTTTTGAGGACATGTAGTACTTCAGGTGTATCTCTTATCTTTCCAGCTAGGGTATAAGCTCTCTTGGGACAGAATTATTTTTGCACTGCTTCTTTTCTGATTATGTCTAGACCCGGATCATTCTCAGTAATTACTGGAGGGACAGCTTGTCCAACCATGATTTTAAGAGTGAATGATATTTGAAAGCAAGAGATTGTGCTGAGTGTTATGATGTTTAGCCAGAAGTTGTTAAGGCTTTGATGTGTGTGTGTGTGTGTGTGTGCATGTATTAATGTCAGTAACAAGTACTAGTTCTCCCAGTAGTAAAGTCTCATACAGAAGGTAAAAAGCGTAACACAGAAGGAAAAATGCATCTTCTGGATATATCAGTTCTACTATTAGGTTTATTTTTAAGCAAATGATTTTCCCTGGTGGCTCAGATGGTAAAAAATTTGCCTGCAATGCAGAAGACCTGGGTTTGATCCCTGGGTTGGGAAGATCCCCCAGGGAAAGGAATGGCTACCTACTCCAGTATTCTTGCCTGGAATTCCATGGACAGAGGAGACTGGTGGGTAAAGAGTTGGACATGACTGAGTGACTAACACATATAACACATACAATTTGGTTTGGAACCAATACAGTGCCTGGCACATATTAGACTAAATATTTGTTGAATGAGTATCATAATCTTTCCTTATTCACTTAGCCTTATATATCAGCCTTTTCTCATGTTGCCAGGCAACAGAGAACATATGTTCACTTTATACGTGGTATGGCATGGAAGAGCTGGACAACAATGACAATAAGGTAAAATGATGAGGGTTCTGATTGAAACAAAAACAACAGAATCTGGGCTAGAGGGGCTTTTATTGTCAAGGGGTGAATGGGGGACCACAGAGGCCATACCTAGTATTTGCTGGCCACTGATAACATTACCTATGTAACCTTAAATCCCCCTGGCTTCACCTGCCTGAGAGTGTAAAACACACTGAATTAACACAGAATCTCACATCTTGATTGCTGTGAGTCCCATCTGCTCACAAAGGAGTTCCACGTGGTCCCAAATTGCTCCCCACCCCCCACAACCCTGCAACCTCCATTTTCCTGCATACCTGTGCTTGGGCTGAGTCCATTCACGTTTTTCTACTCCTTGATGTGGGTTGGTGCCTGCAAACTGTGCTGTCCCTGCTAGGGATGCTGATGGTTTAATATACAGTTCTATCAACTGTCTGTCCTCTGGCCAAGTCTTTCTGATGTAAATGAAGAGGCATTTTGAAGGGATATAAGTATCTTCTTCGACTGTGTAGTTTAGGATTAGTTTGTAGATTAGCCAGGACTGCACACAGAACAAAGACAAATGTGGGTGAAATATGGCACCGGGTAATGAAGGAGTCCTGGAAAGAGTTGACTTACAAATGATGAAAGAAGTAAGAGGAGAGTGGAGTGGAATACAGTTGTAATTGCTCAGAGACCACAGGAAAGAGACAGTAGATCGGAAACAAAGTTTATATGGTGAAAATGAATCCACTGGAGTTATTTAAGTGTTAGAAAAATCACAGCCCAGAACAAATAGCTTTGGCTTAGTCCTTTATTTGCCAGAATGAATGAGTGAAGTGAAGTGAAGTCTGTGCACACATGTACATGCCTATGTGCACATGTTTCCTGCCCAGTGATTATGCAACAGCCCCAAAGAAGGCTCTTTGCAGGTGGTACAGCTCGTGGTTCTTCTGGCTCATGTTCTGTTGGATCCATTCAGAAGCAGCAGATTCTGTGCATATTAAAACAAGCTCATGCACAGAGGTCTTTGCCAAGATTCCTACCTAAGCCTTCTGCCTAAGCCTAATTCCTTCTGCCCAGTGTCCTTAACCTTCTCTGTTTGGAGCATCTAGTAGTTTCTAGTTGGTCAGCATCCATACCTGACTTCTTCCAGTTATAGTACCCAGTTCTCACAGTTTCAGGGAAGAAGCATGTGACTGGCCAATGACAGTATTATGTCCTATGGTTTTAGTAATTAACTCAAGTCAGTTCAGTTCAGTCGCTCAGTCATGTCCGACTCTTTGCCACACAATGAATCACAGCACGCCAGGCCTCCCTGTCCATCACCAACTCCCGGAGTCCACCCAAACCCATCAAGTTGGTGATACCATCCAGCCATCTCATCCTCTGTTGTCCCCTTCTTCTCCTGCCCTCAATGTTTCCCAGCATCAGGGTTTTTTCAAATGAGTCAGCTCTTTGCATCAGGTGGCCAAAGTATTGGAGTTTCAGCTTCAACATCAGTCCTTCCAATGAACACCCAGGACTGATCTCCATTAGGATGGACTGGTTGGATCTCCTTGCAGTCCAAGGGACTCTCAAGAGTCTTCTCCAACACCTCAGTTCAAAAGCATCAATTCTTTGGCACTCACATCCATACATGACCACTGGAAAAACCATAGCCTTGACTAGACAGACTTTTGTTGGCAAAGTAATGTTTCTGCTTTTTAATATGCTGTCTAGGTTGGTCATAACTTTTCTTCCAGAGAGTAAGCGTCTTTTAATTTCATGGCCGCAATCAGCATCTACAGTGATTTTGGAGCCCTGAAAAATAAAGTCAGCCACTGTTTTCACTGTTTCCCCATCCATCTGCCATGAAGTGATGGGACTGGACGCCATGATCTTAGTTCTCTGATGTTGAGCTTTAAGCCAACTTTTTCACTCTCCTCTTTCACTTTCATCAAGAGGCTCTTTAGTTCTTCTTCACTTTCTGCCATAAGGGTGATGTCATCTGCATATCTGAGATTATTGATATTTCTCCTGGCAATCTTAATTCCAGCTTGTGCTTCTTCCAGCCCAGCATTTCTCATGATATATTCTGCATAGAAGTTAAATAAGCAGAGTGACAATATACAGCCTTGATATACTCCTTTTCCTATTTGGAACCAGTCTGTTGTTCCATGTCCAGTTCTAACTGTTGCTTCCTGATCTGCATACAGGTTTCTCAAGAGGCAGGTGAGCTGGTCTGGTATTCCCATCTCTTTCAGAGTTTTCCACAGTTTGTTGTGATCCACACAGTCAAAGGCTTTGGCATAGTCAATAGAGCAGAAATAGATGTTTTTCTGGTACTCTCTTGCTTTTTCAATGATCCATCAGATGTTAGCAATTTGATCTCTGGTTCCTCTGCATTTTCTAAAACAAGCTTGAACATCTGGAAGTTCATGGTTCACGTATTGCTGAAGCCTGGCTTGGAGAATTTTAAGCATTACTTTACTAGCGTGTGAGATGAGTGCAATTGTGCGGTAGTTTGAGCATTCTTTGGCATTGCATTTCTTTGGGATTGGAATGAAAACTGACCTTTTCCAGTCCTGTGGCCACTGCTGAGTTTTCCACACTTGCTGGCATATTGAGTGCAGCAGTTTCACAGAATTGTCTTTCAGGATTTGAAATAGTTCAACTGGAATTCCATCGCCTCCACTAGCTTTATTCGTAGTGATGCTTTCTAAGGCCCACTGGACTTCACATTCCAGGATGTCTGGCTCTAGATGAGTGCTCACACCATCATGATTATCTGGGTCGTGAAGATCTTTTTTGTACAATTCTTCTGTGTATTCTTGCCACCTCTTCTTATATATCTTCTGCTTCTGTTAGGTCCCTACCATTTGTGTCCTTTATTGAGCCCCTCTTTGCATGAAATGTTCCCTTGATATCTCTAATTTTCTTGAAGAGATCCCTAGTCTTTCCCATTCTATTGTTTTCCTCTGTTTCTTTGCATTGATCACTGAGGAAGGCTTTCTTATCTCTCCTTGCTATTCTTTGGAACTCTGCATTCAGATGGATATATCTTTCCTTTTCTCCTTCGCTTTTCGATTCCCATCTTTTCACAGCTATTTGTAAGGCCTCCCTCAGACAGCCATTTTGCTTTTTTGCATTTCTGTTTCTTGGGGATGATTCCTGTCTCCTGTACAATGTCATGAATCTCCATCCGTATTTCATCAGACATTCTGTCTATCAGATCTAGTCCCTTAAATCTATTTCTCACTTCCACTGTATAGTCATAAGAGATTTGATTAGGGTCATACCTGAATGGTCTAGTGGTTTTCTCCACTTTCTTCAATTTCAGTCTGAATTTGGCAATAAGGAGTTCATAATCTGAGCCATAGTCCGCTCCCAGTCTTGTTTTTACTGACCGAATAGAGCTTCTCCATCTTTGGCTGCAAAGAATATAATCAATCTGATTTTGGTGTTGACCATCTGGTGACGTCCATGTATAGAGTCTTCTCTTGTATTATTGGAAGAGGTATTTGCTATGACCAGTGCGTTCTCTTGGCAGAACTCTATTAGCCTTTGCCCTGCTTAATTCTGTACTCCAAGGCCAAATTTTCCTGTGACTCCAGGTATTTCTTGACTTCCTACTTTTGCATTCCAGTCCCCTATAATGAAAAGGACATCTTTTTTTGGTGTTAGTACTAGAAGGTCCTGTAGGTCTTCATAGAACTGTTCAACTTCAGCTTCTTCAGCGTTACTGGTCGGGGCATAGACTTGAATCACCATGATATTGAATGGTTTGCCTTGGAAATGAACAGAGAACATTTTGTTATTTTTGAGATTGCATCCAAGTACTGCATTTCAGACTCTTTTGTTGACTATGATGGCTATTCCATTTCTTAAGGGATTCCTGCCCACAGTAATAGATATAATGGTCATCTGAGTTAAATTCACCCATTCCAGTCCATCTTAGTTCACTGATTCCTAGAATGTCGATGTTCACTCTTGTCATCTCCTGTTTGACCACTTCCAATTTGTTCTGATTCATGCACCTAATATTCCAGGTTCCTATGCAATATTGTTCTTAACAGCATCTAATCTTGCTTGCATCACCAATCCCATTCACAACTGGGTGTTGTTTTTTGCTTTGGCTCCATCCCTTCATATTTTTGAAGTTATTTCTCCACTGATCTCCAGGAGCATATTGGGCACCTACTGACCTGGGGAGTTCATCTTTCAGTGTCCTATCTTTTTGCTTTTTCATACTGTTCATGGAGTTCTCAAGGCAAGAATACTGAAGTGGTTTGCCATTCCCTTCTCCAGTGCAGTGGACCACATTCTGTCAGACCTCTCCACCATGACCTGTCTATCTTGGGTATCCTCATACAGCTTGGCTCATTTTCATTGATTTAGACAAGGCTGTGGTCCATGTGATCAGATTGGCTAGTTGTCCATGACTGTAGTTTCAGACTCTCTGCCTCATGATCCCCTCTCTCGGTGCCTACCGTCTTACCTGGGTTTCTCTTACCTTGGACGTGGGGTCTCTCTTCATGGCTGCTCCAGCAAAGCTCAGTAATTAGCATATATTTAGCTAATATATGTCAATTAGCTCAGTAATTAACATATATTTAGACTTCCCTGGTGGTTCAGATGGTAAAGAATCTGCCTGTAATGCGGGAGACTTGGGTTCGATCCCTGGTCAGGAAGATACCTGGGGAAGGAAATGGTTACCCACTCCAGTATTCTTGCCGGCGGAATTCCATGGACAAAGGAGCCTGGTGGACTCTAGTCCATATGGTTGTAAGGTTGGATATGACTAAGTGACTAATACAAAACACACATGTTGAGAAGCCAAGGTAAGTGTTTTTGTTTGTGTTTGAGATAGCTGCTGGGGGAACATTACATGAATTCTGACAATGAAGTCAGTGGTGAGAGGGAAATGCAATGTTGAGAGATGAACATAAACAGTCCTCATGATATATTTTAGATCCCTGGATCAACCCATGCCTGAAATTAGTTATCCATGCACTTTTTAGTAATAAACAAGTCACCCAGCCTCATTGTTTTTCTCCTCTTCAAGCGTGTTTGGCTGTGTCTTCTGTCATTCGCAATAGAAAGAATCCTAACAGTTACTGAGTCTATCTCCTCCTATGGATATTAAGTGAGGTGAAGGTCATGGTCATTTATGAACCCAGGTTCTCCCTCCTAGGCTGAGCCTCAGAGAATGTAATTCTCTTCTGGCTTGGGGGTTTTCCCTCTCTTCAGTCCTTGGGATACTTCCACTCTGGAACAATCCAGCTCTAGGTTCTAGTGGCTAGGTTCTTGAAAATAATACCCTGTTAATTCTCTCATAAGGTAAAGATCACTTAAGACACAAATGCTTGTCTGTGCCTCCAGAGATAGGAGGGAAATTTACCTTTTCATTTGCCTTCAGCTTGGTGGAGTGGGGTGTAAACTGGAATGAATATCTCAGTCAGTTGCCTGCTAGTTCACTTTATAGGCACAGCGCTGATTCAGCAGTCCCAGTACTAGAGCGCCTGACCATTGACTCAGTTTCAGGTATGTCTGGGACACTGTGACGACAGGACAGCAAAGAAAAACAGCACCTGAGCCAGTCCTTCCTGACTAGAGAACTCTCGCCAACTGCCACTGAACTTGTCTCTCCTTTGGGAACTGCACCCTCTCTAAGTACATGTGGTTTGGCTGGGGCTGACAACCCCTGCATCCAAGGGTCAGCCCATAATCTGACCTGGCTAGTCAGAGGCTTCATTCTCTGATCATCCCTGGTGAACTAGGGCCAGGTTGGGGAGCACTGCGTCAAGCCATGTCTGTGAGACTCTTCCTGTTTGCTTGCTATTGTTGTTTTGAAAAAATTATTGGGGAAGATATTTCTCTTTCCTCTGGCATTGTTAGCTAGGAGGATTATGGATCTGAAAAATCCAGGTGCCATCAATGGAAGAGGGCCTAGAAAAGAATGACACTCTCACCAAGGAAAGTAGGAGATGGGTAGACTGAAGGTGAGAAAGAGTCAGGGACCAAATTTGAGCACCTGACTCGAGCTGAGCCTGAGGCCATATCTACAGCTGGATTTTTGATTAGGTTAGCAAAGTGTTATCATTTTCTCAAGATAGTTTGAGTTTAGATTCCCTCACTACTAACCAAAGTAAAATTGTTAACTATATACTGTATTGCTAATACCTGTTAGCACCTCAGACATAATTGAAGCCTCAGAGCCCAGAACCTTGATGGCACTCCCATAGCAGGAGGTGAGAACATCTGTGAATCCAACATTGAGTTTGTAGGGAGAGAGGCCAGAGGAGGAAGCAGGGCTGACAGGTCCTCCCTTTCAGCAGGGGTTATTGTCAGATGTGTGCCAGGGAGGCAGTCCACATTCAGTCTGTTTTGTTGTAACATTTGAATGTTTGTGAGTGATTTTTAACAAATTAGTTCAAATATGGTTGATAAATGGTGGAATGATGTCAGTGAAATGTGGAAATTGTGCTGGTTCATAGGTGATATTCACAGCCTGTCAGAAGATGATGGCAAAGTATAGGACCATGGCTGGTGGCAGTTAACTGAGAAGGGTGGTGGGTGTGGTGCATGGTTTTCCCTGCCTCTGTCTCCCTGATGCCTTAACTGAGTCATCATCTCCATCTAGGAATACTTCCTGCTCAGTGCTACCCCCACCTCACCCTCACATACTGCTTATCATTCCCTTACTTCCAACACTCAGAGACCACAGCTTCTCTCATACTGCCTGCTATCAAATTGCTTTCTCTTTGTTTTTTCTCTTTCTAAGGCACAGTCCTTTGTTTCCTGCAAAATATTTTATTTATTTGGCACTGAGCATTCTTTTAAAACTGCTGATATTTTAAAATAATGATTGTTACTACTTTTGTTAGTGCTCTAGTTGCAAAATTGTGTAAGTTTTAAACTGTCTGCCTCAATCCTCTTTTCCCCATAAGTCTTATTATTTTTAGTTTGCAATTTTGCAGAAAGTGTCTTTTTTTCTCTTCTCTCCAAGGAACACATACATCTCATTATTGCAGAAATACTTGTATTTTTTAAAAGAGTAAAATGATAGATAGCTGTGGATGTTCTGACCCTGGACCACATTGCTTCTGTTCTCACTGATTTTCCTTGCTTTTACACAGCATCATCAAATTTCAACCTGTCTTCTTATCCCCCTCTCCCCCCCACCTTTTTTGAGTCTTCTATTGAAATATAAAGAGACTTGAATCTAATTCCTGGGTCCTTATAGGCTGAACCCAGAAAATTTCCTGAATCCAATATTCAAACTTAGGAAACCTGGCTCATGCTCTGCCTCTCAGCATCTAGGAGGGACCTTTAAGCAAAACTGTATAACCAACGACGCAGCTTAAGCAGATGCTACACCCGGTAAAAGACTCCGGATTCAGGCAGCTGGAAAATTGGGCTACAAAAATAAACGCCCGGTTTCTGCAAATTGGGCACTTCTCATTAGCCTGGGGAAGCTCATTTTCATGGTTAAGTAGTTAAGCTGCTGATTAAAGGCACAAGATCATTTAGGCACCTGCTTATTCTTTCACTTTTTTTTTTAAACTTTGGCCAGGCGATGGCGCTCTTGGATGTAATTTGTCAGAGGACCCCTCAGAGTTGGAGCTCCAAGAACAAATTCAGCAGCTGCAAATACTCTTTCTTAAACTGAGAAAATAACTTGGATTTTTCCAAGGTTGTGTATGTGCTTAGTCACTCAGTCGTGTTCAACTCTTGGCAACACCATGGACTGTATAGCCCACCAGGCTCCTCTGTCCATGGGATTCTCCAGGCAAGAATACTAAAGTGGGTAGCCATTCCTTTCTCTGGGGGAGTTTCCTGACCAAGGGGTCAAACCCGCATCTGCTTTCTCTCGGGCATTGGCAGGCAGATTCTTTACCACTAGCGCCACCTGGGAAAGCCAGTGAGTATCATAATTATCTATAACTTGGTAAGCCTGGAAATAGAACTAAGGGACATATAGGGACTTAATGATGCTTGTGTCTGGTGGTCCAGGATGTTACTGGCCAAGGCATTGTCTCCCATAAACTGTGCCTGGATAATGTGTCAGTTTTCTGGGACTGCTGTAACAAAGTATCATACCCTGAGTAGCTTAGACAAAGTATCATACCCTGGGTGACTTAGCTAACAAAAATGTATTCTTTCACAGTTCTGGAGTCTAGAAGTCTGAGACCACAGTGTTGACAGGGTTGATTCCTTCCGAGGGTGTGAGAAAGAATCCTGTTTTAGGCCTCTTCTTCAATGTTCCGTGGCTTGTAGATGCATCACTCCAATAACTGTCTTCATCTTCACATGGTGCTCTTTTCGTGAGAATGCCACTAATGCTGGGTCAGGGGGTCTGCTCTACTCCAGTATGACCTCATCTTTTAAAAACTTTATTTTTAACTGGAGATAATTGCTTCACAATATTGTGTTGGTTTCTGCCAGACAACAGCATGAATCAACCATAGGTATACATATGTCCCCTCCCTTTTGAACCTCCCTCCCACCCCATCCCATCCCTCTAGGTTGTCACAGAACCCTGGGTTGCGCTTCCTGTGAGTATGATTTCATCTTAACTAATTACAGCTACAGTGACTCTATTTCCAAGAATGTTTTCTGAGGTCTTGGGGATAGGATTACAATGTAGCTTTTTGTTAATTGGGGAACATGATTCAACCTATAGTTTCTGCTGCAGTTGGCTTCTGTGGGTCTCCCTATTCTATGCTTATCTCTAGCTGATCATTGCTTTATTAGCAATGTTTACTTGCTTTAGATCAGAATTTCCAAAGTTATTGGCACCATTGACATTTTGGACCAGCTAATTCTTTGTTGTTGGGTGCGTCCTGAGCCTTGTCACGACATGCTAGTAGCACTCTACCCACCCAAGTTGTGACAATAAAAAATCTCTCCAGGAATTGCCAAATGTTGGGGAACAAATTCATTCCCTTAGAGCAGTGGTCCCCAACTTTTTTGGCACCAGGGACCAGTTTCCTAAAAGGCAGTTTTTCCACAGACAGGAAGTGGGGTAGGGTTAGGGGTGAGGGTGGGAGGGAATGGCTCAGGTGGCAACACCAGCTATGGGGAGTGATGGGGAGCAGCAGGTGAAGTTTCGCTGCCCGCCACTTACTTCCTGCTGTGCAACCCGGTTCCTAACAGACCGCACACTGTCCTGGTCCACAGACTGAGTGGTTGGGACTGCTGCCTTAGAGCACCACTGCTGTAGGTATGGCAATACCCTGCAACAAGTTCCAGGTGAGCCTTGAAGTCAGGGACTCACTCTGTTCCTTGAGACTGCATCTCTCTGCTCCCATACTGGGTTCCCTCTATTTCAGTTTCATTCCCTGAAGGCGGCCTCACACCCCTTGCTCCTTATTTTCTGCGGGAAGTATGCCCCTCCCAGGAGCTCCTAGGCCTCACACACCCTGTGCCCCACAAATGCTGATGTTCTCATGACTGTCTGAACTCACCTTGCATCTGGAAAGACTGTGGCCAAGCTGAGGGCAGAAGCTGCACCCGATTGGCTCTGCGTCACCGCTCACCCAGCACCGTGCTGGCACCCTAGCACATCTTGCCCAATGCAGGCATTCCCAGCTGATTGCTTCCTTCTGTGTGTTAACCAGAGTATCCTTTTTTTTTTTTTAACCTTGATTGAGGTAAAATTCACATACCATACTACTCACCCATTTAAGATATGTAATCCAGTGGTGTTTAGTATATTCACAGAGCTATGCAATCATCACTACAATTAATTTGAGAACATTTTTATTTCCCCGAGAGGAAACACTGTATGATTCTCAGTCACTCTCCATTTCCTCCGACTGTCTCTAACTTTAGCAATCGCTATTCTCCTTTCCATCTTTATGAATTTGTCTCTTATGGATATGGATGTAAATGGAATAATACAATACATGTAATCAAATTTCATCTTTGTTGTAGCATATATCAGTACTTCCTTTCTTTATATTGCCAAATAATATTCTATTTTATCCAATATTTGATGGACATTTTCATTGTTTCCACCTTTTGGCTATATAAATACTAGCATATGAATATGAATGTTTATATACTATGAATATTCATGTACAAGTTTTTGTGTATCCAAAAACTGGATCAGGTGGTAACTCTGTGTTTAACCTTTTGAGAAACTGTCAAACAGTTTTTCTAAAGCAGCTGCACCATTTTCCAACTAATGGTGTGTAAGGGCTCTGTTTTCTCCACATCCTACAATCACTTGTAATCTGTCATATTTTAGGTTCTCATTAGTTATTTATTTTATACATGGTACCATATCTATGTCAATCCCAATCTCCCAATTTATCCCATTCCCTTTCCTCCCCATGGTGTCCATATGTTTGTTCTCTACATCTGTGTCTATTTCTGTTTGCAAATGGGTTCATCTGTATCATTTTTCTAGATTCCACATATTTGTGTTAATATATAATGTTTTTCTCTTCCTGACTTACTTCATCCCTATGACAGTCCCTCGGTCCATCCACCTCTCTACAAATGACCCAGTGCCATTCTTTTTTTATAACTGAGCAATATTCCATTGTATATACATACCACAACTTCTTCATCCATTCCTCTCTTAATGGACATTTATGTTGCTTTCATGTCTTGGCTATTGTAAATAATGCAGTGAACATTGGAGTGCATGTATCTTTTAAAATTATTATTTTCTCTGTGTAAATGCTCAGAAATGGGGTCAGAGGGTCATATGGTTTTCTATTTTTAGGTATTTTTTTTTTAAAGAACTTCTATACTCTTCTCCATAGTGGCTATATCAATTTACATTTCCATCAACAGTGTAAGAGGGTTCCTTTTTTCCCCCATAGCCTCTCCAGCATTTATTGTTTGTAGATTTTTTTGATAATGGTCATTCTGACCTGTGTGAGGTTATTGTAGCCATCCTACTAGGTATGAAGTTGTATTTCATTGCAGTTTTGACTTACACTTTCTTGATGGCTAATGATGCTGAGCATCATTTCATGTATTTATTCAGCCATTCCCTTTAGAGAGATGTCTGTTTGGTTCCTTTGCTCACTTTTTGATTGGATTATTTGTCTTTTTATCCTTTGATATATCACTTTTAACATTAACTTGTTTGAATTCTTTATATAAAGTCATCTATATATTCTAGATATGTTACAGATATATAATTTGCAAAAATATTTTCTCATTCTGTGGATTGTTTTTTCACTTGGCGGTATCCTTTGAAGCAGGAAAGTTTTAATTTTGATGAAGTCCAGTTGATTGCTTTTTTCTTTTGTTACTTGTGCATTTGGTGTCACCTGCATATCTTGAACAGCATATGACAATAGTTCTTACCAGACAGTATTGAAATATTATTGCCTTCACTCTTTGGGACTTTGAGCTCCCTGGCAGGGTGCAGGAAGAATGGGGAACAATCATGTTTTAGTACATTTGAATCCTTAATAATTCCAAGTGGTTGTTCTCTTTCTGGCAAAGTGGTTAAGGACATGGACTCTCTAGTTGGGTGTCTGGGTTCAAATCCTCTCTCTGCCACTATCACTATGACCTTGAGCAAATGACATAGACTCACCAGGCTTCAGGGACTTCAACTGTAAAATGGGGAAAATAGCAACTGATCAGCATTATCCTGAGGATTAACTGGGTAATGCATTTAAGGTGGTTGCTACAGGGCCTTGCACTTAAACATGTTAGCTAGGCCATTTTTGTCTCAGTACTTGGCAGAAAGTAGACATCCAGTAAGTGCTTGTTGAATCAATGACTGATAAAAAGGGTCATTTAGGAGAGCAACCCAGTCTCTACATAGAGTCACCGTCCTGGTGCTCAGAGGGGAAAAACAGGGACTTCTGCTCTCTTGAAGAGAAATGTCTAAATCAGCCTGTATCCACTGGGTACTGGGAATGGGGTCCCATTTGGCATAAATTCCATATAAGATTGTTTGTGACCTGGGCATTTCTCCCACCTTAAAATCTGTTTTTACACAGCTCACCCTTTGAGGGTCCTGGGGACAGCATCTTCCTCTGTTCTTGCTTAATTGTCTCCTAAACATACAAAGAAAGTAGATAATTGTTCCAGGAGGAAATACTGCTAGGCTTTGACTCCTAAGCTGGCATTACAGAGATGTCAGCATTTCTTATGAGGTCCCCAAGCACATGCTTTTAACAAGTGCTCTATCCCTTGGGTCATTATTTTGTGAAATTTGTTAAGAAATGTGCTTTCTTTTTCATAGTCAGAAGGGCCTTACCCTAAGTGTTTCTTTTCTTGGTCTTGGTGGGATTGAGGCTCAGTTCACTGGCTGCTGAGCTCAAGTCAGTTTTTAATTAATTGCTGTTACTGAGTGGAGGCAAATTCCAGTCATGGGGATGCTACCCATGGGAAAGAGTAAACCATTTGAAAATCTAAGATGAGTTAAAGGATCACCACAACAAGTACAAATATAAGTGAACTTAGTTATTTTACTGAAAAAGTTGATTGAGATTATTTTTTCTTTGGCCATGGCAGGCAGCATGCAGGATCTTAGTTCCCTGACCAGGTATCAAACCTGGGCCCTTAGCAGTGTGAGTGAGGAGTCCTAACTACTGGACCACCTAGGGAATTTCAGAGGTTACTTTAAATTCAGTTTTTCCTATTCTTTGGGAAGTTCAAAAGTCGTTATCCATCATTACCATAATGAGCAAAATAGGGTGGCTGTTTATTGTTTTTCTTGGAACTGAGCTTATTGGGTTCATCACAAGGCTGATCTTTTCACTGAAACAGGTCCCTTAAGACTTGTGCTGGGAAATGGGTTTAGCTTTATTATAGTTGGTGACTGATGTTTGCTCAATTTTTCTTTGATTTTACCTGAATTGTGTGTGTGTGTTTGTAGAACTGGGATGGGGAAGGATGAGAATACAGGTGTGAAGATGTCAGAGGAGGCTTCAGGCCCTTCACCCTTGGGAAGGATGGTGTCCCTCTAGGTGTGTAGAAGGATAGTTCCTGTCACCACCTCTTCACTCCCCAATACCAATTCTGTGAGCACAAAACATCTCCATTCTCCCCTCAAAGGTCTTCTGAAAACAGATCAACTGTTCTATTCCTCAACCCCCAAGCCTGCTTCAGTATCAGAGACAGAAAACATGACATAATAGAAAAGCAGGAAGACTCTTGGCTTCCTCATGCACATGGGTTCTCAGTAGACAGTTCCCTCTAAGGGTAGTCGCATGTAGTTCCTGGGGTAACTACAGCTTGGCCTCAAACCAGGCCCCTTTGGCTATGTTTGCCTTTTTATGTCCAGGTATGCCTTCTGTGAAATAGGTTCATGTCTCACATTGAATGCATTTTCTATCAGCTTTATTGTGAAGACCAGTTAGATGCTTTAATGTATGAATCATCTTAAGGTCATTCATTCTCGACAGGGGCAATTATCACCCTAAGGGAAATTGGTTCTTAGTTATATTCTTTGTGTAAAAAGCACAGACATATACCTAAGCAGTATATATACTCTATGTATGTATGTGTGTATGCATATATATATATATATATATATATAGGTGGCATTAAAATTTCACTGGGGATATTAGGGAGAAAGATGTCTACAAGGCTACTTAGGGGCAATAATAAAAATAGTTGAGAAACACTCTTAAGATTCTAAGATAAAAGGAATTTATATAAGTTATAATACAAATATATTTTCTATGTGATTATCTTTTTGTCCATGCTTATTATTAGAAGATTTCCATGTAACAGAAATACTAGTAAAAACAAAATGAATGTTGAAGACTCCTGTTTCAGCATGTGTCTAAAGATGTTAAACATTTCAAAGAAATCTCTTATATAGGATGTATTTGGAGTACTTCATATATTTGGAATTCTGTAGTTTTTTTTTTTTAATGAAAACATAGAAATTCCCCAAATGGTTTTATTGGCATTGGTTACCATCCTTGAATTTGAAAGGAAAGCCTTTACACATCTGTGATCAATTAGTTTTTGACTATTGGTTAATTATACATATTTAAAATATATCCAAGAGACATATTATGGTTAATACAATAATTAAATTGATGCTATGATTGAAAATATCTTGATCTTTTATTGATCCAGGGCACTCATGGAAGGATATATTATTTTACTTTAATGCACAGGTTACAAAGAGCTTTCAAATAAACTTCATTTGCTAATTGTATAGCTCATTCCACCCTCATGAGTCCTGTAAAGTAAGAATTACCATTAGTTTACCATTTTCATTTTAGAGATAAGGAAGCTGAGATTTGGTCAGCTTAAACAATTTGTTCAAGAGACTTAGCTGCAGAAAATGTGTATTAGTTACCTCAGGGTGCCATAACAACATATCAGAGACTGGGTGGTAAGAGGAGGGATAATTCTCTTTCATACAACCCTCTTAACTTCTGTGCCTGAGGACTGATTGACTTGGGCTGGCAAAAGACAGATTAAAAAGAGAAAATCAGAAATTTATTTGTTTGAGTGTCACATTTACATATGGAAGAACTCAGAGATCAGTAACTCAAAAGTTTGGTTAGAATTTAGGCTTAGACAGCATTTTAGCAAAGGAATAATACATTTTCAGAGCTACTGTAAGACAAAGGAAAATAACCTTAAGTTTTTAGGAGCAACAAACTGGGAAGGCAAATATATAGGAAAAAAATGGCTTCCCAGGTGGCTTAGTGGTAAAGAATCTGCCTGCAATGCAGGAGCCATGGGAGTCACGGGTTCGATCCCTGGCTTGGGAAGATCCCTTGGAGGAGATAATGCAACCCACTCCAGTATTCTTGCCTGGAGAATCCCATCAGAGGAGCCTAGCAGGCTACAGTCCATAGCATTGCAAAGACTCAGACATGACTGAAGCAACTTGGCATGCATGCAATGGTAGATAAAGGCTAGTTAGTGAAGTTTGCTTGTGTAGATTCCTCTGGTTAAGGGGTTTAAGTTGTCTCCAGGCTGATAAAGGGTTAAAATTATCTCTGGTGATTACCTTTGTCCTTCCTGGTAGAATATGGAGAAATTTTATATCCTATATTTAGACAAATAGATCTTTTCGTTTCTTTAAAAAATAATTTTATTATTTATTTTTGACTGTGCTGGGTCTTCACTGCTGCATGAGGGCTTCCTCTAGTTGCAGTGAGTGGAGGCTACTCTCTAGTTGCAGTGCACCAGCTTCTTGTTATGGTGACTTCTTTTGTTGTGGAGCATGAGCTCTAGGGTGAGGGTACTTCGGTAGTTGCGGTTCCCAGGCTCTCTGAACACAAGCTCAATAGTTGTAATGCTCCTAATTAGTTGCTCCGAGGAAGGTGTGATCTTCCTGGACCAGGGATCAAACCTATGTCTCCTGCATTGGCAGGCAGATTCTTTACCACTAAGCCATCAAGGAAGCCCCAGATCTTTTCTTGTATCTGCTTATTCTCAATGGCCTTCAACTCAAAATAATCCTTATGCCTGAGTACAAGACTCCCAGAGTGCTCCCTATGCTCATTCCTGTGGTAGCAAAGAGTAACATAACTGAACCTTCCTTCTGGGACTCTTTTCTATAATGACCTCTATGTTTTATGTCCTGATTTTATTTCAATTGCTGTCACACCACAAAAATCTTTCTTTTTTTTGTAACATTATCCTCACAATTTTTAAAACGTAATACGTAAAACGTATTTATTTATACATTTAAAATTATTCCTTTTTTATTTACTAATTACATGATTTAAATTTTACTCATATATAACACTTTAATGAATATCTTTACAAAAACAGATTTAAAAATATTCTCTTGACTTGCCTCCTTAGGATTAATTTTTAGTGAGGAGTTGAATATCACCATGACTCTTTCTAGCTATTATTATCTGGTCTTATATGCGTGGCACCCACTATGTGCAGGCACCTATTTGAGAGCAAGCTCACTCACACTGAGGGCTATGACTTCCCATTTATCTTTACTAATTAAATAGATACAAAATACTATTTTCAGTTTCAGTCCAATTTCTGTATGCCATGGCCCTCACCTTCAAAGTACTTCTTATTAAGACATGGTCAACTCAGACTTTTTAAGCACCTCTAACTTAACTCAGGCTTTTTACAAGTACCATTATCTAAACTGCCATTTCCAGATTGTTTTGAATCCCATTCATCTCAACTTTGGTTCAAGACATGTTTTGCTACTAGTAGAACTGTGACATCTTGCACCTGGTTCATGGGACTCTTCCCTGTCTCCACCACCCCCTCCCTGTCCTCGTCTACACTGGTGTCTATGTAGGTGGCATCTCTCTAGATTGTGCATCAGCTCTGCCATGGGAGCTTTATCTAACTCTACATTTCTTTCCCTAGAAACATGTTTTGACTCTTTGTTCCAAATGCTCTGGATTATTCTAACAGTGCTGTCAGGGCCTAAAATAGCTCTGAAAAATTTCTTTGGAAATGTTTTCAAAAGCCATAGGCATGTCCTTTTGCGTTTTTTTTATTGCTGGTAAAACCTGGTATTTAGAAGATAAATTTCATTTTAGTTTTTTTGGAAGGAAGCTAATATCTTTTACATATTTTTCATATCAGATAGGACCCTGTCAGAAGCCAGAAACCATGCCGTCATTTCAGTGGAAAGGATTTAATATGAAGAGAACTGCTTCCCAGATGCAAGACAACTAAGCAGGCAAAAAGGGAAACTGAGGTATCATGAAGGTCATAGCCACAGGAGGCAAGCTGCCTCCCCTAAGGATGGGGGAACAAAGGGAAGGTGTTGGGGATTACTAAATCTTAGAAGTTTGCAGAAGGGGTATGCAGAGCTGGGACTCAGCTCTTCAGGGAATGGGTATGCTCCAGTGGAACTGGGGCTCTGAACTTGGAGCCCAGAGAAGAGGTTCCTCAGAGCTGGAACTCTGACTCCTGAGCAGGATCTCCAGTGGCTGGTGCTATCTTTCCGAGCAAATGCAATGAGGTTGGTTCTAACAAATGAAGAAGGGCAGCAAACTAGAACTACCTGTGCTGCTGAGACTAGTGGCTGCTGGGAAGGGAAGAGTGTTGCTGGGGCAACACTGATAGGAACAGGAAGCAAACAAAAGAGAAAGTCTCCATTCTGTCCTCCCACCCTCAAGTTCCCTGTGACACATTGATAGGCAGAGCCTAACCAGGAGCCAGCTGGCAAAAGAGAAACGCCATTTGCAGAGGCTCAGCCCCAGTATCAGAAAGTAGAGTGAGAAGAGCGGGGAAAACTGGACCCAAGAAACCGTAGCTTAATAACCAGCAACCTACCACATACCAGGCACTCAGTAAGTACCTTAAAATATGAGATCTTTAGTTCTTGTGCACCCTTGTGATTGAGAAAGTTTTGCACTGTTTCATGGATGAGAAATGGAGACCCAGAGAGCGTAAATGATGTTAGTGGCACTGGAATCATAACACACATCTCACTTCATGTTCCACTGCATCTGCTGAAATGAAGCTTCCTTCTCAATGACAAGGGAAGGAGTTTTCTTATTCCTGAGGGGTATTGTCATGAGGGAAGGTAAGAAAAAAGAAAGAGCGAGGGAGTTGACAAAAGTTTCTGCCATATGTAATAAAGACTCTTCCTTGTGATCTGCTCTCCAAATCTTTAGAAAATTTTACCCAACTCATGAAGGCTTCCCAGGTGGCTCAGTGGTAAAGAATCTACCTGCAAATGCAGGAGATGCAGAGACATAGATTTAATCCCTGGGCCAGGAAGATCCCCTGGAGTAGGAAATGGCAACCCACTCTAGTATTCTTGTATGAAGAATCCTAGGGACAGAGGAGTCTGGCGGGCTACAGTCCATGGAGTTGCAAAGAGATGGACACAACTGAGCAACTGAACACAACCACTCAACTCAGGAAACACCTGGAATAAAGAGATTTCTTGTGGAAATTGTTAAAAGGTTTGAACTTTGCACCAGAAAAGACTTGGAGAGGAATAAGAACAGCATCTGAAAATGTAGCACAGGAGTCAGAGAGGGTCAGCTGTTTGGTGGCAGAAATCTTGGAAAGTTTTATGACCTGTCTAGGCTGTGTAATTGGTCTCTATCTTGACTTGGTAGGCTAAAGCTGATATTTAAATTATATGCATTTTACAGGCAGAAAATTTGAGGCTGAGAAAGAGGTTAGGTGACATAACCAAGATCACATGGTTATTAAGTTGTAAAACTTGTATTTCAATTCAATTAAATATACTTCCTCTGCAAACTGGAATGCACAGAAGCCACAATAGTAGTATTACTTACCATTTATTCAACATAGATTGCATGCCTGGAAAAATGCTAACTCCTTCCTTGATCTAAGCTTCATAATTTCATGAAGTAGATACTAGTGTGCCTATTTTACCGATGAAAAACTGAGACTAATACAGTGTAAATAATATGCACTACTTATAGCCAACTCTTAAGTTGAACTAGAATTCCCACTTAAGTTCATAGGACTTCCAAATCTTGTGTTTCCAATCAATGCTTTGTAAACTCTAATGTGCCTGAGAATTGCCTGGGGATCCTGGCGATCTGTTAAAAGCAGATTCCTATGTAGTGGGTCTGGGGTGAAGCTTGACATGCTGCATTTCTAGCAAGCTTCCCAGTGATGCTGGCCCATGAATCTCACTTTGAGTAGCAAGGCTCCTGTGATGACATCCTTATCCTGCCAAGCCCACCATACCATCTCCAAGTCGGCTCACCACTGAGACCCCAGGAGGCCTCTTGGTCAAGCTGTGTTGTGATACAACACTCAGAACTCATCCTTTTTTCTCTTTCCTTCCTCTGAAAATGTTCAGAATAAAGTAACCAAACAAATCCATCACCTGACAGGTCATTAAGGAAAACATGATTCTGCCCCCATGTGACTTCATTCAATTAATGAAGCTGTCATTAAAGCTCATGATGATTTCAAGAAAATTAGTTTCAAGTGTTGGGTTGTTTTGATTTCAGATTCATTCCTATATTTTTAATGAGGAATATTTGAAATATCATCACCCTTATTCCCCATCAGGGGCTTACAGCTCAGGATGCTGAAGAAGTCTGACATATTGGGGGTCAGTGGGATGTTTACAGGAAGCAATTAACAACAGCCTTGTTGTCTCTTTCTATTAACACAAAGCTGCCCATTGAGAATGTTTCCAGAGGCATAGTGCTTCTTGGGGAAAAAGAGAAGCAAATGTAGCTTATGAAAAGTGCTGACAACTTCATAAAGGGACTCAGGGGGTGCTAACTAGGGATCTCCCACTCATATTGTCTGCCCATAGAATGGGAAGCCTTAAGGATGATTAATATTCCCTCTCTAACATAGAACATTTGTTTTGTAAGCTCTGGTAAAAAGAAACATTTTATTTCAAGAAGTGTATAGCGTGGGTTAATATTTTAAAACAATAACTGACATGTCTTTCCCCCTGCAGTCCCAGCTCCTTTTATTTCCAAACTTATCTCAAATTAAACCTCACAGTCCCAGATCTGACTGTGAGCTGTTGCAGCAGAAATGCAAAGAGAATCAAAACAAATCTTTTTTTTCTGCTTAGGAGCTTTAGAGCTGTGTTTGGACTTCAACAAGTTTGGGGGAAATGCTTATTAGAGTAAGCTTGCTTCTCCTTCACACAGGGGAACTAAAAGTGTCTAGGCTGGAGCACTGCAGAAGCAATAGAGGAAAGAGACAAAGTTCATTGCTGGTGGCGGGAGTGTCAGAGAAGTTCCTTGTTTTGCACCCTAATCCATGGGTTGACTCCCTAGGACTGGAAAGGAAATGGCAGAAACTGAGATAATGGTTCTGCCTGGCATTCAATGTCTTCCCTCCTATGAGAAGGCATTTAGTGTGTTCCTTCCTTTATATGCCAAAGGCAATGCCAAAGAATGCTCAAACTACCACACAATTGCACTCATCTCACACGCTAGTAAAGTAATGCTTAAAATTCTCCAAGCCAGGCTTCAGCAACATGTTAACCATGAACTTCCAGATGTTCAAGCTGGTTTTGGAAAAGGCAGAGGAACCAGAGATCAAATTGCCATCATCCGATGGATCATCAAAAAAGCAAGAGAGTTCCAGAAAAACATCTATTTCTGCTTTATTGACTATGCCAAAGCCTTTGACTGTGTGGATCACAACAAACTGTGGAAAATTCTGAAAGAGATGGGAATACCAGACCAGCTGACCTGCCTCTTGAGAAACCTGTATGCAGATCAGGAAGCAACAGTTAGAACTGGACATGGAACAACAGACTGGTTCCAAATAGGAAAAGGAGTACATCAAGGCTGTATATTGTCACTCTGCTTATTTAACTTCTATGCAGAATACATCATGAGAAGTGCTGGGCTGGAAGAAGCACAAGCTGGAATCAAGATTGCCAAGAGAAATATCAATAATCTCAGATATGCAGATGACATCACCCTTATGGCAGAAAGTGAAGAAGAACTAAAGAGCCTCTTGATGAAAGTGAAAGAGGAGAGTGAAAAAGTTGGCTTAAAGCTCAACATCAGAGAACTAAGATCATGGCATCCAGTCCCATCACTTCATGGCAGATGGATGGGGAAACAGTGGAAACAGTGGCTGACTTTATTTTTCAGGGCTCCAAAATCATTGTAGATGGTGATTGCGGCCATGAAATTAAAAGACGCTTACTCTCTGGAATAAAAGTTATGGCTAACCTAGACAACATATTAAAAAGCAGAGATATTACTTTGCCAACAAAGGTCCGTATAGTCAAGGCTATGGTTTTTCCAGTGGTCATGTATGGATGTGAGAGTTGGACTATAAATAAAGCTGAGTGCCGAAGAATTGATGCTTTTGAACTGTGGTGTTGGAGAAGACTCTTGAGAGTCCCTTAGACTGCAAGGAGATCCAACCAGTCCATCCTAAAGGAGATCAGTCCTGGGTGTTCGTTGAAAGGACTGATGTTGAAGCTGAAACTCCAATACTTTGGCCACCTTATGCAAAGAGCTGACTCATTGGAAAAGACTCTGTTGCTGAGAAAGATTGAGAGCAGGAGGAGAAGGGGATGACAGAAGATGAGATGGCTGGATGGCATCATTGACTCAATGGCCATGGGTTTGGGTGTACTCCAGGAGTTGGTGATAGACATGGAGACCTGGCATGCTGTGGTTCATGGGGTCACAAAGAGTCGGACACTACTGAGCGACTGAACTGAACTGAACTTCTTTTATATCTCTTTTCAAATGACCATAGTTTGGTCATTTTTGTTGTTGTATAGTGCATGCTAAGTCTCTCAGATATGTCCGACTCTTTGTGACCCTATGGACCATAGCCCACAAGGCTCCTCTGTCCAAGGGATCTCCCAGGCAAGAATTATGGTGTGGTTTGTCATTTCCTCCTCCAGGGGATCTTCCAGACTGAGGGATCGAACCCACGTCTCCTACATTGGCAGGAGGGTTCTTTACCACTAGTGTTGCTTGGGAAGCCCCATTGTTATATAACATGCTCTCAAATGAATATATCATAATTTGTTTATCCATTCACTTGCCGATGGACCTTTGGGCTGTTTCCAGTTTATACTATTATGAATAAAGCCTATATCAATGCTCATGTATTTCTCTATTTTAAATAAACTTTTAAATTTTAGAATAGTTTCAGATGTATAGAAAAACTGCATAGGTAATACAGAGAGTTTTTAAATATCACACAACCAGTTTCTCATCTTATATTAGGATCATGCATTAGTCATAGTTAATGAACCAATATTGACACACTGTCACCTAAAACCCATTCTGTATTCAGGTTTCCTTCATTTTTGCCTAGTGTCCTTGTACTGTTCCAGCATCCCAGCAGAATACCATACTCTATGACGGTTTCTCGGAGTTGCCTTGTTTTTTATGAGTTGGACAGTTTTGAGGAGTGCTGGTTGGGTATTTTGTGGAATGTATTGGGTTGGGTAAAAAATTCGTTTGAATTTTTCATAGCATCTAATGGAAAAATGGGAACAAAACTTTTGCCCAACCCAATACCTCAGTTGGAATGTGTTTGATGTTTCTCTAATGATTAGGCTAGGCTTATGGGTTTTGGAGAGGAATAACAGAGGTAGAGTGCTACTCTCATTACGTCATATCAAATATACGTATTACCAACATGTGCTGGATTTTTTTCAATATTTTTTTCTGCATCTTTTGAAATTTCTCCCATATACTCTATTATGTTGTGGGTAATATTAATTGACTTTTTTCCTTTAATTTATTTTTAGTTGGCAGATACTTGCTTTACAATGTTGTGTTGGGTTCTGCCATCAGACACCCCATTTCATCTTTCTAGGTCATCACCAAACTGGGCTCCCTGTTACAGAGCAGCTTCCCACTAGTTAGCTATTTTACCCATGGTACTGTATATTTGCAAGTATTGAATCGACCTTGAATTCTTGGGATAGACTTCACTTAGTCATAATGTTTTATCCTTTTTATGTATTCCTCAGTGTAATTTGCTAAAATTTAGTTGAGGACTTTGTCTCTATATTTATGAATTATATTGTTCTTTTATTTTCTTACAATATCTTTGTTGATCATGCTAGGAAAGCAATGCTATCCTCATAAAGTGAGTTGAGAAATGTTCTCTTCTGTTTTCTGGAAGAATTTTTGTTAGATTGATTATCGTATCTTCCTTAAACATTTGGCAAGCTTCACCAGTTAAGATTTTGAGCTTGGGATTGTCTATGTTAAAATATTTTTAAGGAAAATCTATTTCCTTAATAGATACATGGCTGTTCAAATTTTTTATCCCTTTTTGAGTCAGTTTTAGCATGTTGTTTGCAGATAATTTGTCCATTTCATCTAAGCTGTCAAGTGTATTGGTGTAAATGTGTTCATATTTTCTTATTAAATTCTGAGTGTCTATAGAATATCTCCTGACTTTCATTTTTTTTTAATATTTGCAATTTGAATTTTCTTTCTCTTTCCATTCTTTCCTACCAGAGATTTATCAATTTTCATAATATTTCAAAGAATCAACTTTGACTTCTTAATTTCTCTTAATGTTTGTTTGCTTTCTATTTCATTTATTTCTACTTTTGTCTTTCTTTTTATTTCCCTCCTCTTCCTTTGGTTTTACTTTTTTAAACTTCTTCAGTGAAAATTCTGATTTTTTTACTTTAAGCCTTTTTTCCTTTTCTACTTTAATTTTAAAATTTATAAATTTCATACTAAGCACTGTTTTTGTAGCATTCCACAGCTGTAATACTTTGGCTGCCTGTTGCAAAGAACTGACTCTTCCAAAAAGACCCTCATGCTGGGAAAGATTGAAGGCGGGAGGAGAAAGGGATGGCAGAGGATGAGATGGTTGGATGTCTTTTCCGATGGACATGAGTTTGAGTAAACTCTGGGAGTTGGTGACGGATAGAGAGGCCTGCTGTGCTGCAGTCCATGGAGTCACAAAGAGTTGGACACGACTGAGTAACTGAAATGAACATATTTTAATATGTTGTGTTTTCATCATCTTTCATTTAAAATATTTCCTAGTTTCTCTTGTGGTTTCTTCTGTGACCCCTGGATTATTTAGAAGTATGATATTTAGTTATTTATTTAATTTTTTATTGTAACAAATTCAAGAAAGACTTATTTTCTTTACAATATTGTGTTGGTTTTGCCATGATATTTAATTTCAAAATATTTGGGGGAATTTTCTAGATGTTTCACTGTTACTAATTTCTATTCAGTTTTTGTTGTCTGTTGTGGCTAGAGACTGTACTCTGTAAGCTTCTAATCTTTTTAAAGTTATTTTTGGCCTTGCCAAATAGCTTTGCTATTTCTTTTGCAAGAGAAATAGTATATATGTTCTCACTTTTGACTTTCAAGTTCTTATGTGACTTGCTCTGGTCCATAGAAGGAGGTGGAAGTGGTGGCATGCTAATTTCGAGCCTAGCCTGCCTAGAGGCTGTGCATATTTCCAATAGCTTTCTGGAGGTTTTGTCAACCCTGCAAAAAGAACATGCCAGGGCTACCTTGCTGGCTCTGTAGGAGGGTGTGAAACACAGGGAGCAGAGCCTATACTTGATCAGCCGACGTCTAGCCAACCTCCATATCTGTGATCAAAAATGAATAATCATTGGTTTAAGCCACTGAGAATTTTGAATGACTTGTTATACAAGAGCTGATACAGCTACTCTCTATGACAGGTGATTGAGTGGATGCCTAAGGCATGGCCAGCTGCTCTGTACCCATTCCAGTAGGCACTCCTACTCTTTTGGGTTGACGCACTACCTGGCCTTTGTCCTCATCCTCCCATTACTTTTCTTCCCTTGGAACAGTGACAGTGGACATCAATTAGGGTGTCAGCCTGATGAATGTGCTCCTGGAGTTGTCCTGACACAATCCCTATGCAAAAAGCTCAGGCTTCCTGGCTACCGCATCTGGACAGAAAGTGCACATGTGTTGGGAGAGGGGCATAACAATCAGGACCATGGGGCAGAACCTGATCAGTCTCCGTTTGTGGCAAGGATGACCCAGGGCAGTGTTGCATAGAGTGTGCAGTTAAAAACTAGCATGTAGCCACTTTATATTGGCCCCTCACATTCACTCATAAATTTAGACTCCATTAGCTTCAGGTTTCACTCCCTTCCTGTATTAAAACTTGATAACCTCCAATCTGTCAGGGGTGAGAGTTTGGGGCCTGGCTCTGCATTTGGTTATTCTCCCTTTATCTGTCCTGGCATTTCCAGGTTAGTAGGGAGGAAGAAGGGGGACAGCAGCACTTTATAGTTTTCTATCTAGTCTGAACCTGAAAGTTCCAACTTTTCCATGTCTCTATTGATGTGTGTATGTATGTGTGTGTGTGAATGCAATGTGTAAAGGTTTGTGAGTCTCACATTCTCACTGTGTGTCTAAAAAAAATAGATGTATACACATAACATATATATGTACAAGCTGTTGCTGCTGCTAAGTCGCTTCAGTCATGTCCAACTCTGCGACCCCATAGACAGCTGTCCACCAGGCACCCCTGTCCCTGGGATTCTCCAGGCAGCAACACTGGAGTGAAATGCATGAAAGTGAAAAGTGAAAGTGAAGCTGCTCAGTCGTGTCTGAATCTTTGTGAACCCATAGACTGTAGCCCACCAGGCTCCTTTGTCCATGAGATTCTGCAGGCAAGGATACTGGAGTGGGTTGCCATTTCCTTCTCCAGGAATATATATGTACACATATAGGTATCTAAGCACATATGTGCCAAGTATATATATCCACTTACATTTATTCATCTGCTATTGTTTTTCTCCTGTGACAAATCTAGAAGAGGTGGACTGGTTCACTATTAGCTTTGTGGGGCCAGGGAAAGAGGAAAATTGAAGCCTTACTTACCATATAAAGAAGTATTGAAAAGCAACAAGCTAATAAATGGTTAAGCAAAATATGTCCCCTTCTCCTACCTTGACAATTACATTTTCATGATAACCTGGAAGGCCAGGTTTAAATTTAGAACACTTGTATCCCTCAGAATTCTTTTTTTTTCTTTACCATTGGTGGGTTCATTATTTTGTTATTTTTTTCAACTTTTTATTTTGTATTGGGGTATACCCAATTAAGGGATTCCCTTGTAGATCAGTCAGTTAACAGTCTACCTGCAATGCAGGAGACCTGGGTTCAATTCCTGGGTCAGGAAGATCCCCTGGAGTTAGGGATGAAATGGCAGCCCACTTCAGTGTTCTTGCCTGGAGAATCCCATAGACAGAGGAGCCTGGCAGGTTACAGTCTCTGGGGTCACAAGAGTCAGATACAACTGAGCAACTAAGCACACGGTATACCCAATTAACAAACAATGTTGTGATAGTTTCAGAGGAACAGTGAAGGGACTCAGACATTCATATAAAGACTTAGAGAACAAATTTATTGTTGCCAAGGGGAAGGATGGGGGCGGGGGTGAAATACCTAGGGAATTTGGGATGGACATGTACACACTGCTATATTTAAAATGGATAACCAACAAGGACCTACTGTATAGAACATAGAATTCTGCTCAATGTTATGTGGCAGCCTGGATGGGAGTGGTGTCTGAGGAGAATGGATACATGTATATGTATCTCTCAGAGTTCTGTGTCAGAAGTGGTGATATGACCTGGTCCTCTTTTTCCACCTAACTGATGTGCACACTAGCTCATGAATTCAAACATCATTTATACCTTCTGCAAAGAGCCACCCTTGGTCACACTTTGGGCTTAGGCATGCCCAATTCTTTAGAATTTTTGTAAATATATTCATAAGCATGACTGGTTTATTTTCTTTTGATGCTATTTAATTAGACTTTGGTATTAAGCTTATGTTAGATTTATAAGATGATTTGGGAAACTTTCCTATATGAAAAAAATTTGAATAATTTATGTGGAATATGTATTCTTTGATGGTTAGGTAAGTTAAATCTTGTCTATAAAGCAACCAGGGTCTAATATTCTTCCTTGTTTTTACTTTTTTTTTTTAACTGATTTTATTTTATTTTTTAATCCCAAAGGAAGCATTTGGGGGAGGCTGGGGTGTGGACAGGGAAGCAGTGGGAACAGACAGAGGGGCAGGCATGGTTCAGCAATAGGCACTGACAGACAGCAGGAGGACGGACAAGAATCACTGACAGACAGAGTGTCCTGAGGTCACTTATGAGTGCACACACCACCCTGAGCCCACGACAGCTGTGAGATCTTGCTTCTGTCGTGTAGCACACACTGCACTGTGCATGGCAGCTGAGACACAGCCCTGTGCTTGCAGAATCAGCATGGGTCACACTGCTGACACTGTATTAGGTTCACTGGGATGAACACGGCAGGGAAGTACAAAATGTACTGGGGGGATTTCCATTGGAAGTACTTAACAAAGACTCTGGTTCTGAACTCAAGTGGCCAACCTGAGTTACTAAGAAGCCCATCATTGCTGAGACCCAGGCTCTAGGGCATCCTGTGGTCCTGCTCGGGCAGGCTGATCCCGTTCATGTGAAAACCACTCACCATGGCTTCTTTATTGATCAGCCTATACACGTCGAGCTGCATGAGATAGGAAGTTTTCTCTATGATTTCCACATATTTCTTCAACACACTTTTTAGTTTATCTACCCGGGAGAACTCAAGTGAGTGCAGTGTCTCATCCAGCTCCTTGATCTCCTGCTTCTGCAGCAGGAACTTCTCGGCCACCTGATCCCTCAGCTCCAACAGGGTTTGGATGGTGTAGCCTTTGAGGTTGCTATCGTTTTCCACCTTTTTGAAGAGATTGTTGACATCCTCATCAGACTCGGCCAGCTTTTTTACAAGAAGTGCTCCTGGTTCCAAGATGAGAGGTTCCATTTCCATCCCGATCTGAGCGATCTCCTCCTTAAAGCTCGCCAGGGCACTCTTGTAGCTCCTCCTCTTGGAATCTCCTTGCTTCTGAAAGGTGGTGGTGCTGATCCTCTCAGGAACAATGGTATCCGTGAGGCCCCGGACTTCTTTGGCGGCGATGGCGTTCTCACTCTCTTGAGCTTTTTCCTTTTTGGCTATTTCCTTTTCCCTGTAGAGAACAGGGTTTTCTGTGGTCCAGTCATTGGGTAAGCTGCGCATCCACTTCTGCTGCCGAGGAGACAACATCTCGCCTTCACGAACATCCACCTTCTTCATCAAGGGCTTCTTGCCATCCTTTGGGATCATGGAACGCTCCACAGCCCGCTTCCTAGAGGATGCCAGGGAGCGGACCAGCTGCACCTCAGCCTCGAAGATCTGCTGGTAGACCTTCCCGCTGGGAATCTGGGTCACCTTTCCCACGGAAGACATCTTGGCCTCGGGCTGGACACCCTTGCAGGGAAGCCGTTGTCTAGAGGTTGGTCTCAGACCACGCGGATACTGAGAAGCTTCTCCGCCCGCCTCCAAGGAAGAGTCCTCCCTGGAGGAAGTGTCCCTAGGCAGAGAGGCTGGGCGCGTCCACCGGGGCTGAGGCACCCCAGCTCTAGCAGAAAACATCAGAGCCCCTCTCAGGCCTCAGGGTTTATATTTTGAAAAAAGAGAATCGGAGGTGGGGGCCGGGAGGCGGGGGCGAAGAAGCAAAAAGGAAACAAACCTCACGCACGAACCTAACTGGAACTCACGGAGAAGTTCGGTCTCCCAGCCACCCGCCAGGCGCAAATTCCTAGATTGACTCTGAGGGCTAAGAATGACGGTTACTGTTTTGTACTTCACTCTTTCAAACTCTGCCAGGAAAAGCCAACGTACCCAAAAGGCGTCGGCGTAGGTTTCAACCTGGCCTTGAACTCCCGACTGGCGCTGAAAGCTGTTCGAGGACCTCCCCCGCCGCACCCCCCTCCCCAAAATGGACACTTGGGTCGGGGGAGGAGGAGGAGGAGGGAGCTGTCTGGGTTTGGCTACGCTAATTCCGCACCTACTCTGTTTTTACTTTTTAAAGTGGTGGGTCTATGAAAAATCTTGCTAGTGTTTTGTGTGGTTGTTAATGTATTCAGGTAGTCTACCTTTTCTTGAATTAATTTTGGTCATTTATATTGTGCTGGAAAATCATTTCATCTAGAGTTGAACATATATTGACAACATTTTATAAGATATTTTATAATTACGTTTACTGCTTTTCCACAACTATGGTTTTATCTTTTTTCCTCATTCCTGATATCTGTATTTGTCTTGCATTTTTTCTTAGTCAAACTTCGTAGAGTTTTGGGCTTAGCTATAATTTTTTGCTGGCATTTTGTTTGTGATTCATTATTTTTAGCATTTTATCTTTTATTAGTTCCATCACATTTATTTTGTTTTGTTCTAATCTTTTAATTTGAATATTTAGCTCATTTATGTTCTAATTTTCAAATGTGAATACCACCAAAAGAGCAGATGTAGGATGTAAATGGGAAGTGAAGCCAAGGGTCAGGAGAATGGGACATGAGGTAAAGGAGAGAGATTGGAAACCACATGCAGAAAAACTTGGAGTGTTATTACAAGAAGCATAGGATGTGTGAGGTTTGGTTGTCAGGGTGACATGTTAGAAAACATGGCCATCAGGATGCCCTGCCTCTGCAGGCTATGTATACAACTCCTGTCTCCATTTTGGCCATGAACACATCATGAAGAGCTTGCCAAATACCCAACAGAAATCCAGACCCACAATGTCTACTATGTTTTTAAGCCAAGAATTTTAGTTTCATAGGCCAGTAAAATACTAAAAATCAACAGGGACAAATATAGGGTTGTTGATTTTATTTTGTCAAGTATGGATATTAAATATATACACACACAACCACTTATCAGCACAGCAATTATATCAGAGTTTAACAGACATAAGTAATAAGATAAAAAAAAATTATAGAAAAACTGTTTTCTTTAATTTGCAATGTGGTTTGCAGAATTTTAGCCCTCACATCACAAAGAAGAGTATACAAGGGTAGATTTGAAACTGAATAACAAAAGCTTTCCATATCAATCAAAAGCATTCACTATCACAGTATTCCAAGTCTATGCCCTGACCACTAATGCTGAAGAAGGTGAAGTTGAATGGTTCTAGGAAGACCTACAAAACCTTCTAGAACTAACACCCAAAAAAGATGTCCTTTTCATTATAGGGGACTGGAATTCAAAAGTAGGAAGTCAAGAGCTACTTGGAGTAACAGCAAATTTGGCATTGGAGTACAAAATGAAGCAGGTCAAGGCTAACAGAGTTTTGCCAAGAGAACGCACTGGTCATAGCAAACACCCTCTTCCAACAACACAAGAGAAGACCCTACACATGAACATCACCAGATGGTCAACACCAAAATCAGATTGATTATATTCTTTGCAGTCAAAGATGGAGAAGCTCTACACAGTCAGAAGAAACAAGATCAGGAGCTGACTGTGGCTCAGATCATAAACCCCTTATTGCCAAATTCAGACTTAAATTGAAGAAAGTAGGGAAAACCATTAGACCATTCAGATATGATCTAAACCAAATCCCACACAAATATACAGTGGAAGTGACAAATAGATTCAAGCGATTAGATCTGATAGACAGAGTGCCTGAACAACTATGGACAGAGGTTCATGACATTGCACAGGAGGCAGGGATCAAGACCATCCCCAAGAAAAAGAACTGTAAAATGGCAAAATGGTTGCCTGATGACGCCTTACAAATAGCTGAGAAAAGAAGAGAAGCTAAAGGCAAAGGAGAAAAGAAAAGATATACTCATTTGAATGCAGAGTTCCAAAGAATATCAAGGAGAGATAAGAAAGCCTTTCTAAGTGATCAATGCAAAAAAATAGAGGAAAACAATAGAATGGGAAAGACTAGAGATCACTTCAAGAAAATTAGAGATACCAAGGGAACATTTCATGCAAATATGGGCACAATAAAGGACAGAAATGATATGGACCTAGACAGCATATTAAAAAGCAAAGACATTACTTTGCCAACAAAGGTCCATCTAGTCAAAGCTGTGATTTTTCCAGTAGTCATGTATGCATGTGAGAGTTGGACTGTAAAGAAAGCTGAGCACTGAAGAAATGATGCTTTTTTACTGTGGTGTTGGAGAAGACTCTTGAGAGTCTCTTGGACTGCAAGGAGATCCAACCAGTCCATCCTAAAGGAAATCAGTCCTGAGTATTCACTGGAAGGACTGATGCTGAAGCTAAAACTGTAATACTTTGGCTGCCTGATGCAAAGAACTGACTCATTTGAAAAGACCCTGATGCTTTGGAAAAGATTGAAGGCGGGAGGAGAAGGGGATGACAGAGGATGAGATGGTTGGATGGCATCACCAACTTGATGAGTAGAAGTTTGAGTAAATTCTGGGAGTCGGTGATGGACAGGGAGGCCTGGCGTGCTGCAGTCCATGGAGTCACAGAGAGTTGGACATGACTTAGCGACCGAACTGAGCTAAATCTATCCATGATAATGGTTAAAATTTACAAGATGGATAATATTAAGTTTTGCCAAAGATGTGAAACAATAGAATTTTTATAAACTGTTGTGGGAGCAGAAATTATATAACCATTCTGAGAAACTGTTTGACATTATCTATTAAATCCAAAGATATTCACACCTTATGAGCCATCAATTTCACTTGTATTCATTTCTTAGCTCTGCCATGATCGAGTTGCAAAAACGAGGTGACTTAAAACAGCAGAAATGTATTCTCTCACAGTTCTGGAGCCTGGATGTCAGAAATATAGGTCTTAGCAGGGTCATGGTTTCTCTGGAGCCTCTAGGGGAGGATCCTTCCTTGCCTTTTCCAGGGTCTGGTAGCCCCAGGCATTGCTTGACTTACAGTGGCAGGACTCCAATTCCTGTCTCCATATTCACGTGGCCATCTTCTCTCTCTCTGTGTCTGTCTGTGTTCAGCTTTTCCTCTTCTTATAACAACCCGTGTGTTATATTGGATCCAGGGCCCACCCTGATACCATTATGCCTCATTTTAACTAACTGTATCTGCAAAGATCTTTTATCCAAATTAGGTCACATTCACAGGTACCAGGGGTTAGCTTTTGACGTATTTTCTTGGGGGTCATATTCAACCCACAGCAATCAATAGCCAACAGAAATGTGTGTACATGTTACCTGGAGACATGCATAAGAATATATGCAACAATGTTGTTAGTCATATTCCCAAACCAGAATCATCTCTTGTATTAGCAAGAAATTATGGTGGTAGAGTCATACAATAAAATACATAATACACCGTAATTAAAATAAATAAATTGTAGCTATATACAACAGCATGTATCTCACAAACATAGTGAGTTGGAAAAGCTAGACACAGAAAAAGATATGTGGTGTAAAGTTCATTCACTAATAGTTTAAAACAACAGGCACAGCTGTAGTTAACTATCTGGGGATACATATGTAGATGGTTAAACCAAAAAGAAATTCAAAAAAATAATTATTACCAAAGTCAGGACACTGGTTACCTTTGGAGGAGAGGAAGAGATTACAATTGGGAAGGGACACAGAGGGCTCCTGGGTTTTGGCGGTGTTTTCTTTCTTAACCTGGATGCTGGTTATAACCTGTTTACTTTGTGTTAAATCATTTAATCATACACTAGTCCCTCCTATCTCTGGGAGACACAGTTTCATCACAATTGTGTATCAGTACATTGTTTGTCTCCATTTTTATCAGTCATTGTATCCCCAGTGGATGATGCCTGAAACTGCAAGATAGTACCAAACCCAATGTAAATTGTTTTTTCTAGACATATATATATACCTATGATAAAATCTAATTTATAAATTAGGTCCAATAAGAGAGTAACAAAAATAACTAATGAGAAAATGAAACAGTTATAACAATGTACTAAAATGGGAGTTTGTGATGGACATGTACACAATGTTGTATTTATTTCTTTTTTTGCCCCAAACTTTAAACTTTTTATTTTGTATTGGGTTATAGCAGATTAACAGTGTTGTGGTAGTTTCAGGTGAACAGCAAAAGGACTCATATATATATACATCTATCCATTCTCCCTACGCTTCTATATTTAAAATGGATAACCAACAAGGACCTACTGTATGGCACATAGAACTTCTCAATGTTATGTGGCAGCCTGGATGGGGGGAGGGTGTGGGGGATAATGGATACATGTATATGTATGGCTAACTCCCTCTGCTGTTCACCTGAAATTATCACAACACTGTTTGTTAATCAGCTACACTCCAATACAAAATAAAAAGTTTTTTTAAAAAAGTTGTGTGATTTCTCTCTCTCATCCTCTTTCTCAAGACATCTTATTGTATTGGACTCATCAGTATGTGAGTGATGACATGAGCTGAGGTCCACATGATGAGATGAAGAAGAATGATACAGACATTGTGACGTAGTGGTAGGTTACCATTGACTTTTTTGTTGTTGTTGTTATTTTATTTATTTTCTTTACATTATTGTGTTGGTTTTGCCATACATTGACATGAATCTGCCATGGGTATATATGTATACCATTGACTTTTTGATGGTACATTAGAACAAGGATCACCTGTTTTGGGTGATCCTGGGTCATCCAGCCAAGATGATGTCCATGTTCATAGTCAAATGTTGAGAGCAAATGACACTGATAGTTGGGAATCCCAGGCTGGGTGCAGTGGGGGAGTGAGGAGTGTTATTACATGTCTCAGAATGTTTGCAACTTAAAACTTATGCATTGTTTATTTCTGGAATTTTCCATTTAGTATTTTCAGACCACAGTTGACTGCAGATACTTGAAACCATGGAAAGCAAAGTTGAGGACCATTACCCTTACTTAATTTACTTTTCTGTATGCCTGTTTTATTTCTCATACATGTGTACATACATACATATTTTTTCTAAAGAAAGAAAAAAGAAGAGTGACTCCAGAAGGTAGTGGATTTGAGGCCATCTGGATTATATTTACATTACAATGCAATCGAATGAGCCAAATCAAAGCAAGTATATTTAAGTTTAGTCAAAACAACATACTGTTCTCAGTTCTACTTACCAACCTGGACAGGTGTGGCCCTGCCTGCAATACCTCCTGAATACAGTTTTGAAAATGTTTATTTATTCAATAGTTTGTTTTTGAGAACCCACAGTTTGCTGGATAGTGATATGCTTTTCCTTTGAATTGTATTTTTATGAAGTTCAGAGGAAATATAGACAATTTTGGTTTGAATAGCTACTAATTTCAAATTTATGCACAGTGAGAATCTTTCCCTCATACCGTCCCTACCTTTGCCCACACTCTAGTTGGGATGATTAAAACTTGCAAAATATATATTAAAAGATGTGTTGTTGTTGTCCAGTTGCTAAGTCACATCCAACTCTTTGTGACCCCATGGACCACAGTATGCTAGGCTCCTCTGTCCTCCACTATCTCCCAAGTTTGCTCAAATTCATGCCCATTAAAAGATGTACATATTCAAACAATATGACCATCTGAGATCAGGGTGAGAAAGGCTGAGTGAGATCAGGTGGTTGAAACTCTGTGGCAGCCTGAGTTGAGAAGTTGATGTGCATGTTCTCTGAATATTTCAGTTTAGATGAAGATTCTAAATCTTAGCGCTTGAAAGCTATTCAAAAACCCAAAGTGCTAGCCCAACTGGTCTCTCCTTCCTTTAAGAATATTTACATCAGCAAATCTCAGTAATGCTATTAACATAGCACATGAGACTAAAAAGAAACTTAAGACATTTATTGTTTCTTAAACTTTTACTATCTTCCAAATCTGTCTTGAAATTCATTGCATATACTGTTGTTGTTTTATTAATTGTATGTCTGAGACTAATGTAGCTATAGTGTATGCAAAATGTAAATTTCCAAGAGTCTGGCTTGCTCAGTTTTAAGTAAATCCATGTTCAGGCAGTGATGTGCCGAGATGCCTATCAACTTATCATAATAGCCTTTTTCTTTTTTGAGAGGCCATGAGTGTCAGAGGTTGGAGACCATATACTCAGTACCTGAACAGTGTTAGATGTGGAATAAACACTAACTACTTGTCAATCTGCTGACTGAGGAAATGAATGAGCAACTTCTTGATAAAACACTTTTCCCTAGAATGAGCAAGGATATTCCAGAATGGCTCCATTTAAGTTGGATCTAACTATCCCACCACCACCAAAATGCCTAGACTTTTGATTTTTCATTCACTCAATTTACTAATTTTCATTCAACACCTATGTAGACCTTAGAGATATGTAGTACTTTAGATGATGAGAGTTAGGAGGAAATAAAAAAAAGTGGAGGGAGTACTCAATTGCTGTCATGTCTGATTCTTTGCAACCGTATGGACTGCATCCCACCAGGATTCTCTCTTCATGGGATTTCCCAGGCAAGAATACTGGAGTGGGTTGCCATTTCCTTCTCCAGGGGATCTTCCAAACCCAGGGATCTAACTCGAGTTTTTGGGGTCTTTCCTGCGTCTCCAGCATTGGTAGGTGGATTCTTTATCACTGAGTCAGGAAGTGAAGGAGTGAGAGGTGAAGTAAGAGGAGGGTAGGAGGTGATAGAGTTTGCCGTGGGTCTGTCTGACAGACATCTTTAAGGCAAAGATGTGCAATGGCCCTAACACAGAGACTCCTGGGAGAATACAAGGAAAAGTTAGGAGCCCATTGTAGCTGGAGCAAAGTGAAAAGGGGAGAACAAGAGGTGAGGTCAGAGAAGTAACTGCTCCAGACTGTGTAGGGTCTTATAAGCTAGTGGCTTTTGTTTTATTTTGTTTTACCAATAGTGAGATATGAATCTATTGGGTGATTTTGAGCATAGGATTGACATTGTCTGACTTGCTTTTTAATAGGATCACTTTGATGACTTTATTAGAAATAGACATAAGAATCAAAAGCAGAAGCAGATGTAGTCAGAGCTAGCCTATGGGAAATCCTAATCGTCAGATATATACAGTCATAAACAGAGCATTCAGTTTTCACAGAAGCCAAATCAAAATAGTTGTTTTCTCCTTTCAGGAATATGTTTGATGATAGAGTAGATATGACTATAATTACACAATAGACATTTTCTTCTTTTGATGAAAATATGTATTTGGTAATGCATGAACATGCTACTATAACTGCAATTTGGGAAGATATCTTAGAATGTTTAAATGAAATGAATGAGAAATTATAGATTGCTGCTTTGAATATTTTTAAAGGCTGTCATTTGTCATCTTTGAGTATATTTTATAAAGAACAGAAAGAAGAATTAAATAAAAATCAGTGGAATGTGAAGCTAAAACAATAAAGATTAACAATGAAATCAATAGAAATTATTTTAATACTGAGAAATGAATTGTGACAAAATTTTCCAGATTATACTAAAAGTAGTTATTCATTAAGACAAAGAGAAAAATTTAATTCAATAAATTTGATAATCCACTTAATGAAAAGATGTGGTTAACTAAACCCACTGTTAATTTGGCAAAAACATCAACATTAATGAAGATAATAAAAAACTCAAAATATACCAACACAGTAAAATATCAACAAAAACTAAGTAAAGACTGTTGTCAATTCAGAAGTATTTATGTTCAAACATGGAAAAGAGAAGCTTGAAATGTACTGAAATCTTATAGTTCCTATAGAGATTTTTCCAAATTTGAAAACAAGCCTAAGAACTTATACATTACTATTAACAAATGTGAAATCAAAATAGACTTTCCTAAAATATCAATATTAAAACTTTATTTTTCACCAACCATGTGGGAAGAAAGACCCAACTGTCTTTTTATTTTTCATGTAGAAAATGAAGAGGTGATCAAGCAATATGTACCCTAGAATGGTAGGACAAAGTATTATAATGTAAAGATGTGTCAGGCATTTAATTCATATGAACATTATATAATGTTTAGGATTTTTTGATGTTCATGGGTTTTGCATTAGCCACCTTATGAGGTCACCCAACATTACCTAGGTCTCTCCTTGCAATGGCACCTGGGAGCAAGTCCCTGGGATGTGGGTCACTGCCCTGGGAGGGGAATTGAGTGGCTCTGGTTTCTGATTCCAGCTTGTTCCATGACACAGCCCTGCAGCAGCTTCTAGAAGAATTAATATTCTGCTCCCCAGACCCCTCAAGGCCACATTCCTAAAGTAACAGATTAAAGGGACCTTACAGCGTGTTTAGTCTATTTCCCTATCTGATGCAGAGGCCCTTTAGAAAAAAGCATTCTATTAATACCTCACAGTGACAGGACATTTACCATCCCAGAGGCAGCCTATTCCATTTTGGTCCTTTTCAATGAATAGAATGTTCAGGCTCGTTGAACTGAAATGCCCTTAGCTTCTTTAGCAATATTTCTGCCAAGACGTTGTAATTAGTTTAATAAGATCAGTGGCTGCCAGTTATGGACCATAGGATGTCTCTCTGGTGACCAGAATTCTCTCGTATGCAATTCTTTCTCCTATGTTGTATTGTCTCATATGGAAACAGTTGTGGCTTTCCTGATGGCTCAGTGGTAAAACAATCTGCCTGCAATGCAGGAGACCCGGGTTCAACCCCTGGGTTGGAAAGATCCTCTGGAGATGGAAATGGCAACCCACTCCAGTATTCTTGCCTGGAGAATTCCGTGGATGAGGAGCCTGGCAGGTTACAGTCCATGGGGTCGCAAAGAGTCAGACATGACTGAGCGGCTAACACACACACATGGAAACTGTTGATTCAACCCTGGTTCAGTCTTACTAATTAATTTCTTTTTCTATGTGCATTGTGTACAAATGTCCTTCTATTAAATTATTCATTCATTTTTTCTTAGATCCAATCCAATAAAGCATTATAAAAGTTATAGAATACCTACTATGTGTGAGGCTTAGGGGTTTTAGTTGCATTGATAAAAAGAAGTCAGATAAGGTCCCACTCTCCAGAGATTTATTTGCTAGAAGGAGATAGAGCCAGGGAAACAGCCTACAATTCCAAAGCGAGTCAAGCACTGTATTATGGGAGTTATGAGAGTTCACTATAGTTTATAGATGGGCCACCTTATCTCATTTGAATAATAATACCAGAAATCAAGTTACCCTCTTTTTTAGGTACCTGCTAGACCTTTGATAAATTTGAGTGGGTTTCATGTTTTTATTAGTCATTCATTTACAGACCATCCCCAGAGGTGGAACAGATGGGTAGGGCAAACTCAGTGTTCAGCAGTCATGGAGGGGATTAGTTACTGGTGGGGGTGGAGGGATAGGAAGGTGAGACTTGGCCTTGGGTACATTTTATGGTTGTCAAATTTTAGACTCACTGATATTTCCCTGGGGGAAATAGTTCCTTCTCAGAGTGACATAAGTTTCTGGGCCTCTGCGGATAAAACAGAAACAATGCTTATTGATCATTGATTATCTGATGGAAGAGCAAGGTCAGAAAGGCTTCATCAGGTTCCCTATTTTGTGTGTGTTTGTGCACAGATCCAGTAATCCTAGGTGAAAATAGAAGCAATCAGGAAAAAGATGTGTTCTTAGGATACTGATATATACTTTAAGACAAAAGTGATTACTAAGTAGATTTCCCAGATGGCAAACCACATAAGAGACTTACTTCACTCATTTCTAGCCTCAGGCCACCTTCATAATTTTTACATTTTCTTTAATTTAATGAAATGTGCCTTGGTTAAAAAAACAAGATCTCCGTAATTATGCTCTTCAGTTCAGTTCAGTCACTCAGTCATGTCTGACTTTTTCTGACCCCATGGATTGCAGCACACTAGGCTTCCCTGTCTATCACCAACTCCCAGAGCTTGCGCAAACTCATGTCCATCGAGTTGATGTTGCCATCCGACCATCTCATCCTCTACCGTCCCCTTCTCCTCCTGCCTTCAATCTTTCCCAGCATCAGGGTCTTTTCCAGTGAGTCAGTTCTTGGCATCAGGTGGCCAAAGTATTGGAATTTCAGCTTCAGCATGAGTCCTTCTAATGAATATTTAAGACTGATTTATTTTAGGATTGACTATTGGATCTCCTTGCAGTCCAAGGGACTCTCAAGAGTCTTCTCCAACACCACAGTTCAAAAGCATCAATTCTTTGGTGCTCAGCTTTCTTTATGGTCCAACTCTCACATCTGTATATGACTACTGGAAAAACCATAGCTTTGACTAGATGGACCTTTGTTGGCAAAGTAATGTCTCTGCTTTTCAATATTCTGTCTAGGTTGGTCATAGCTTTTCTTCCAAGGAGCAAGCATGTTTTAATTTCATGGCTACAGTCACTGTCTACAGTGATTTTGGAGCCCAAGAAAATAACAGTGTGTCACCTTTTCCATTGTTTCCCCATCTATATGCCATGAAGTGATGGGACCGGATGCCATAATCTTAGTTTTCTGAATGTTGAGTTTTAAGCCAACTTTTTCAGTGTCCTCTTCTACTTTCATCAAGAGGCTCTATAGTTCTTCACTTTCTGCCATATGGGTGGTGTCATCTGCATATCTGAGGTTGTTGATATTTCTCTATGGCTGAAGGAAGAGGAGGCAACTAAACATAGACATTTCCCATGTGGAAGGATGTGGACTAGATTTTAATCCCAATTCTTCCGTCTTGTCTGTGATCCAGCAAGTTCCTGCTCTACTACATGAATGGGGATGAAAAGAGGACTCATGTCATGGTGTGAGTATCAGCCAGCCATTCATTCACTCAGCAAGTATTTACTGAGCATCTACTCTAGGTTCCAAACCCTCAGAACTGTTCTAGGTTCTTGGTATACATCAGTGAATAAGACACAGAAAACTTCCTGCTTTTGTGAAATGCACATGGTATAAGGGGGTGATGGCAAACAATAAGCATAATTAATAAATAAATTATATGGAAGATAATAAATGCTAGAAAAAATGAAAGTACAGCAGGGCTAAAGGGATGTGGGAGGGCAGCATGAGGCTGTGCAGGCATAGGTAGCCTTGTTGAGAAGGTCAGATGCCTCACCTGCTTCTTCCTGAGGAAACCATAATACAGGCCCTTGCACACAGTCCCGGTCCCCGATGCCCCCTGTCTCCTGACCAAACTGGGTATTTCCCTGTGTGTCCCCTGCATGGCATGGCATGCTCTTTCTCTTGGGAACTGCGACAGAGTATCTTTTCAATGGCAGTTGAAACTGATTTTTTGACCTTGTTATACCTCAACTTTTCCATTAATATTGCATTTTAAATCAGGGGCACGATCCATGGAATTTCCCACCTTCAAGGGACCATGTGGATGCAGATAAGGGGTTTACCAACTGTGACTAAATTATCCTTTTCTCAGTGTTCCAGGCTATGTAAGACACTAAGGGAAAGTAAGGGACAGAGACTAGCTAGTGGAGGTGGAGTCAGATTTAATATAATTTTAAGAAAATATTAGGAAAAGATAACATGATGCTTCTTTACCTGAGTGCATTGATTACAAATTAATGTCTGCTACATATAAATTTTGGGTTTTTTGAGCAATCTGTGATAAATCTTTTTTTTAATCTGTGATAATTTTGATAAGCAGTTATTATTATTCATTTGTTGGTTTTCATTTTCAAAGTAATTTGCAAAGATTTATTTTTAAAAATCTCCAGCCCCTACCATCTCCCCTAGTTGACCTCATGACACATTTAAACACTGAGATGTGTGAAAGCATTTGGTAACAATTTATGTTACACAGATGGTGCATGCCTCACCTCATCTACAAAATTTGCCAAGTACTTTGAGTCTTATTATCTCAAAATATTGTGCAATTATTTTTATAAATGTAATCATAAATTCATTTCATTGGGCATTTTAATTTGACCCTTCTGCCAACCTACTGATTTTCCTCAAATCTGAATCTTAACCATCTCTGCGTAGTAGGTGAAAGGCTTTCATTTATTTATTTGGATCTATTTATTTCTTCCTAGATAGGAAGATGATTCTCCGTCTTAGAAGCTGCTTTCAACAAGCTTTGCCCAAGACAGATATTCCCAGAAACATGTTCCCCTTTGTAGTTAAATCTGATAGTAGTCAGTCTTCCTTATACGTATCTGTCTCAGGCCCTTTCTCTATCTGAGGGCTTATCATCAGTGTGTACCATCATTATCCTCAATAAATGATTGTACATTCTTCATCATTAGTGAGATGGAAGCTGACTGATATGTGAAAGTTCCCTCATTCACACTCAGATTCCAAATTCTCTGTATCTCTGTGTTAAATTCTTTCATTTTGTTAGAAATGTCAGAGGAAAGTGTTGTAGGAAGGTATTCTTCTCTTAAGCTAAACCATTCCTTTTGGCTCCTTGAGAAAAGGGACTCCTATATTTGTCATCTCTCTTGCACCCATCCATTTGGTCAGTTTATTGGCTAAAATGAATTACTGAGCATCTGCTAAATCAGAGATGCTTAAGACACTGACCTTGTCATTAAGAACTTGATTGACCAGTTGGCAAACCAACTGGTTTGCATACAAAAATACCTAGATACAGAGGTAATGATGACTTAATGTGGTATAGGGTAGTGTTTCAGTTTTCTATTGCTACAATTCAGTTCAGTTCAGTCACTCAATCAAGTCCGACTCTTGGCGACCCCATGGACTGTAGCACTCCAGGCTTCCCTGTCCATCACCAACTCCTGGAGCTTGCTCAAACTCATGTTCATTGAGTTGGTGATGCCATCCAACTATCTCATCCTCTGTCATCCCCTGCTCCTCCTGCCTTCAATCTTTCCCAGCATCAGGGTCTTTTCCAATGAGTCAGTTCTTGGCATCAGGTGGCCAAAGTATTGGAGTTCCAGCTTCAGCATCAGTCCTTCCAATGAATATTCAGGACTGATTTCTTTTAGGATTGACCAGTTTGATCTCCTTGCAATCCAAGGAACTCTCAAGGGTCTTTTCCAATACCACAGTTCAACATCATCAATTCTTTGGCACTCAGCTTTCTTTATGGTCCAACTCTCACATCCATACATGACTACTGGAGAAACCATAGCTTTGCCTAGTCGGACCTTTGTAGGTAAAGTAATGTCTCTGCTTTTTAATATGCTGTCACAGCTTTTCTTCCAAGGAGCAAATGTCTTTTAATTTCATGGCGGCAGTTACCATCTGCAGTGATTTTGGAGCCTAAGAAAATAAAGTCTGTCACTGTTTCCATTGTTTCCCCATCTATTTGTCATGAAGGTGATGGAATTGGATACCATGATCTTAGTTTTTTGAATACTGAATTTTAAGCCAACTTTTTCACTCTCCTCTTTCACTGTCATCAAGAGATTCCTTAGTTCTTCGCTTTTTGCTATAAGGGTGGTGTTATCTGCGTATCTGAGGTTATTGATATTTCTCCCGGCAACCTTGATTTCAGCTTGTACTTCACCCAGTCTGGCATTTCACATGATGTACTCTGCCTATAAGTTAAATAAACAGGGTTACAATATACAGCCTTGAGGCACTCCTTTCCCAATTTGGAACCAGTCTGATGTTCCATGTCTGGTTCTAACTGTTGCTTCTTGACCTACTTACAGATTTCTCAGGAGGCAGGTAAGGTAATCTGGTATTCCCATCTCTTTAAGAATTTTCCACAGTTCTATTGCTACAAGTCACCCCAAAATGTAATGGCCTAAGACAATAATATTTGATTTCTCATGATTCTATAATCTAAGCTTGGATTACCTGGAAAACTGTCCTGCTTTTTGTGTTGTTTGCTAGGGCAGAAAGTCGATGATAGCTTCTTCATTAGCATGCCTGCTTATTCATCTGGGATGACTGAGTGCTGGTCAGATATCTCTCACCCTCTACACAGCATCTCTATCTGGCTTGTTTGGACTTCCTCATAGCATGGCTCAGGATAGTCAGCCTTTTTTAGCAGATAGCTTCTAAGAGGGAGGACAAGAAAGCTGCTAATTCTCATAAGAGAAGACAAAGGTCATTTCTTTTTTTTTATTTATTTTTTATTGTTTTTGCCATACAATGACATGATATCACCATGGGTTTACATATGCTTCCCCTCCAGAACCCCCCTCCGTCCTCCCTCCCCCCCGGGAAATCTCGCTGCACCAGCCCCGAGCATCAATCCTGGGCTGGCGATTGATTAGACGTATGATAATTAACATGTTTCAATGCCCTTCTCCCATATCATCCCACCCTTACCCTCATCCACAAAGTCCACGAGTCTATTCTATACATCTGCGTTCCTTTTGCTGTCTCGCATGTTGGGTTCTCGTTACTGTCTTTCTAAATTCCATATATATGTGTGACAAAGGTCATTTCTTAGTGAGTGAAGTGCCATGTGTATGTACACGGAGGGAAGGCATTTACAGCAGCTGTCTTTGGAGATTCCTAAGGAGGTCAGTCAGTTCAGTTGCTCAGTTGCTGTTTGTGTCTCCGTGAATCGCAGCACGCCAGGCCTCCCTATCCATCACCAACTCCCAGAATCCACCCAAACTCATGTCCATTGAGTAACTGAGGCCATCCAACCATCTTATCCTCTGTCATGTCCTTCTCCTCCTGCCGTCAATTTTTCCCAGCATCAGGGTCTTTTCAAATGAGATCAGCTCTTTGCATCAGGTGGCCAAAGTATTGGAGTTTCAGCTTCAACATCAGTCCTTCCAATGAACACCCGGACTGATCTCTTTTAGGATGGACTGGTTGGATCTCCTTGCAGTCCAAGGGACTCTCAAGAGTCTTCTCCAGTACCACAGTTCAAAAGCATCAGTTCTTTGGCACTCAGCTTTCTTTATAGTCTGACTTTCAAATCCATACCTGACCACTGGAAAAGCCATATCCTTGACTAGATGGACCTTTATTGGCAAAGTGTCTCTGCTTTTTAATATGCTGTCTAGGTTGGTCATAACTTTCCTTCCAAGGAGTAAGCGTCTTTTAATTTCATGGCTGCAATCACCATCTGCAGTGTTTTTGAAGCCCAGAAAAATAAAGTCAGCTACTGTTTCCACTGTTTCCCCATCTATATGCCATGAAGTGATGGGACCGGATGCCATGACCTTAGTTTTCTGAATTTTGAGCTTTAAGCTAACTTTTTCACTCTCCTCTTTTACTTTTATCAAGAGGCTCTTTAATTCTTCTTCACTTTCTGCCATAAGGGGAGGAAAGCATTGTAAATAAGTGACTGGATTGACCAAGGAAAAATTGGTCTAAGTGTAAACCCACTTTTTCTTTTGATTCCTAGGAATAAGGACTTCCTATCTCCATCAACTCCTACCACTCCCCACCCCACTGCCCAGAGAATCAACATGACTCACATCTGTATAAAGATAAGCCCTGGAGATTAGCATTTGAAATGCGATAAGGAGTCTATCATCCCTATAAGGTGTTTCTTTTGATTATCTTAACCCACAATTTTTCTCTCCATGTTCCTAGCCTTTCTTTCCCCCGTCTTGTGATATACCCTTGTTGTTGTTCAATCGCTAAGTTGTGTCTGACTCTTTGTGACCCCATGGACTGCAGTAAACCAAGCATTCCTGCCTTTCACTCTCCCAGAGTTTGCTCATACTTATGTCCATTGAGTCAATGATAGCATCCAACCACCTCATTCTCTGTTGTTCCCTTCTCCTCCTGCCGTCAATCTTTCCCAGCATCAGGTTCTTTTCCAATGAGTTGGGTCTTTGCATCAAGTGGCCAAAGTATTGGAGTTTCAGCTTCAGCATCAGTCCTTCCAATGAATATCAGGGTTGATTTCCTTTAGGATTGACTGGTTTGATCTCCTTACTGTCTAAGGGACTCTGAAGAGTCTTTTCCAGAATGACAGTTTGAAAGCATTAATTCTTTGGCAAACAGCCTTTATGGTCCAACTCTCACATCCCTGCATGACTACTGGAAAAAACAAAGCCTGGACTATATGGACCTTTGTGAGCAAAGTAATGTCTTTGCTTTTTAAAACACTCTCTAGGTTTGTCATAGCTTTTCTTCCAAGGAGCAAGCATCTTTTAATATACCCTAATCAATACCAGACTTGTTAATAGCCTAGAGAAGAGGTATGTTTCACTGACAGGAAAATAATGCTGAGAGAAGGGTTCCTGTGGGCTCAGGGAGAATGATGAAAACTTGGCCTCTTTTGGTCCCACCTGGAGAGGAAACTGGAGAGAATACAGGGCATATATACAGGAACCCAATTTATATGAGGGATAAGAAAATGGTGCTGTTGAAGAAACCAGGCTGCAAGTTGGATGGGAAGTGATGTGATCATGGCTGGTGAGGTCTGCCAGGTCTCTGGGGCCAGGAATTCCCTGCTGCCTTTGTTGACATGTGGACTCTGGAAAGCTGTCTGTGTCTGTTCCTATGGGACTAGCAGCTCATTTCTGTAGCCTCAAAAATTCTGGAAATCATGTTATTTTATGTAGTTTGCATTTGGAGAGTTAGTTCTTTACTGTTCTCTCTCTGAATTTAGTGACCTTTCCTTGGCATGTCCATCTTTCTCAGCTGTGCTAAATGAAGCTATGGATAGCAATTTAAGCCCATACTTAGGCCAGAACCATAAAGCTGTACTTCTCCTCTCTGCCCAACTCTCATGGTCTATATGGTGGCAGTGGCAGGAAAAGCCAGGGGAGTGCTTTCAAATGAGAGATCAGGGACTTTGGTGGGGGCTCTTTGGCCAGCTACCTTTACTTGCCAGAGTCTCCTCCTCCTCCCCACAAAATGGGAGGTTCTGTGTTTTACTTTTATTTCTTTGTAAGAGACTACTGCTAAAGTCCAGGTAAAGATGGAGGGTCTGAATTAAGCTAGTGTGTATTGGGGAGAAGTAGCCAGGCATCTCTGCCCATGCATACCCTTCATCACACACACACACTCCTCTACCTAGCCAACGCAGCTCAGCTTCTGCTTTGGGTACACAGCAGCTTGTTTCCTATCCTGTTAGATCCTTGTGCCTTTTTTTACAGCACAGCTCTGCCTGGCTGTAACCCTCTGCCTGGGATCTGCCTTCTTTCATTATCACTATCTACAACAGCCACTCAGGTGAGATGGGGGCGTGTCTGGGAAAACGCTACCACTTCAGAATCTAAATGCCAGCCTATCTAGTCTAAAGATGAATGGGATGACAGTTTGTTGCCTTTCATGAAACAGAGGTTTACTTAGAAATGAACAGTATGAACTCTGAGCCCCAAAGGCCCCTCCCTGTCAGGGGGTCCGCTCAGGGCAGGACATCACATAACCCTTGGAATAAAGGTTTTTCAGAGAGGAGACAAGATCAAGCTGACTCTCCATATCTAGGGAGTCCAAATATTTTTCATTTTTGTGCTTGTTTTTTTCCCCAGATGTGTTTTGGGAACTAAACATTTCTGAGAAATCTTGATATCGAGCCCAGGGGGAAAATGGGAGGAAAAAGGAATCACCATAATCTTAAGAGGTTGACATTACCATCATGCCCATTTTACAGAGGCACAGGGTGATGCAGACACCAGTCCATGTCGACACAGCCAACAGTGGCGGAGATTCGAATCCCAAGCTCTTTGATGATGGACAGCCTCCCTTCTCTGATTGGAAGGATGAGCTACCAGGAGCTTCAGGCCGGGACTTTCTGCTGCTCTGTGCCAGGATGCTTTCTTAGGCCTGCCCAGCTCCCCACTTTCTCCTCTTTCTTTCCCTGACAGCAAACCTCAAAGTCCTGGCTGCATTTCTCTCCTCTGGAGCTTCCATCACTGCCTCCTCCTGGTCCTCTCTTCCCAGTCTCAGATGCTCAGTGGGCTGCAGTGTATTCAGGTCCCTGCTTCCTCCCTGCTCTTAAAGATAAACACTTGCACCTTTTGTGTTCAGAGTAATTTCACACAAGTCAACAGGGAGGCAGAGTGGGAGTGGCAGAAATAAGAAATCTGTAACATTTTTGCCATCCTGGTCTCAGGTCCAGAGTCCCTGTCTCCCTCATGATGTGGGTAAGGAAAGCCTTGGTGAATTTTTGTTTTTGTTGTCGTTCGGTTGCTAAGTCATGCCCGGCTCTTTGCAATCCCATGTACTGCAGCACCCCAGGCTCTCCTGTCTTTCACTGAGCTCTGGAGTTTGCTCAGATGGTGGCCTTTAAACATCTATTTTTATTTCAGAAAGTGGAGCTCCTTCACACCCCTTTCTTTCCACTGTGCCCCCAGTTTAAGGATGAACGTGGGATGCTTCTTGCTTTTAGGGAATGTCTTCCCAGTTAAAAGACTCCAACCAGGCTGGGCATTGGACATTTCTTGCCTCACCTGGGCAGTTTGCCTCTCTGGAGCCTTCTAGAATGGGAATCACTCAATTTCCTGGCTTCTGACATTCCCAACTTGTCCTCCTGGGGACGCTGTCTCATTATGTCTTGGCTCTAATCCTTTGAGGCCAGGAGGACCCTGGCTAAGGGAATGGGGAGCTACCCCTGATTATTAGGACACTGTTCTCAGAAGCAACTCAGGACACTGAAGACTGAAGAAATAGAGCCCATCAATCACCAAGAGACCACACATTTTCTCCAGATTTAAAGTATTCAATTTCTTATTGCCTAAGAAAAATCTCATAAGGGAATTTGAGCCATGAACAAAGAGGGGGACAACTGTAAATTTATGTTCTTTTTGCTTTCTTTTTTTTTTTTTTTAGTTGAAAGATAATACAATTAGGTTGGTATAGATTAGGTGATTGTTCCACCAGGTGATTCTTAGGGGAAAGCAGAGATGGTGCAACTTGAAAATAATCTAGTATCAGCCACAGCTGTGGAGAGGGAGGGAAAGTCAGCATTCTCAGCAGGCAATGAAAGCCGATTATTCATTACCACCAAAGATTTGACAGTACACTGAACACACGACATTATATTTATGCTACATAAAATAATGTGATACAATTTTTATGAACCAATTTAATCCAGTAGAGGGTATCCATTTAATAAAGACAAGGACACTAGAATTAAAATTATCTATAGATCTACATAACAAAAGGCTTGTAAAAAGGAGTACACTAATTTGACAGGAAATAGATAGCATTGTCATAAAATTTGGAAAATGGAGAGAAAATGCCTCACTCTGAATTTGTGTGAGTTCAGCTGACAGGTGCTGAGATCCATAAGAGGAAAAAAGGGAAAAGCACACAGCCGTCTTTTCTGAATTCCCAGGCCAAGCACACGTTCTGTTCATTTATTCATTCCTCTGACAGCAAAATGGAGTATCTGCTGTGTAAAACTTTATCGTTTTAACAACTATCCAACAAACAAGCAAACTTTCCTACAATCATGTAAGATTTTTCAAAGTTGAATTTCACTCTGTGTGGGTACCTTGCTTACCTTCTGGATATCCATGGCAACTGGCTGGAAATGGCTAATACAAATATAGAAAAATCAGTACTAGCTGCTCTCCAGACCCATGGAGAGCTGTGTGCTCAGAGCTCAGTGTGATTTCCCTGAAAAAGAAAAATGAGTGTGACGTGTGGGTGGATTTCAATTTTATGTCCACCCGTCAAGTGTTTATGAAACTTCCCCTGAGAATCCGTGGTCCCTGCCCTCAAAGGACTCACAGCCCACAGGGGATGTAAGTTACTCTGATGTGTGGGCTTTTTTTTTTAAAATTGGAGTATAGTTGATTTACAATGTTGTGTTAGTTTCAGGTGTACAGCAAAGTAAATTAGTTAATACATATATCCACTCTATTTTAGGTTCTTTTCCCAGGTCATTACAGAGTATTGAGTGGACTTCCTTGTGCTATACACTGGGTCCTTATCATGTTATCTATTTTACATATAGTAGTTTTTGTCAATCCCAATCTCTCAATTTATTCCTCCCTGCCCCTTATCCCCTGGTAACCATAAGTTTGTTTTTTACATCTGTGAGTATATTTCTGTTTCATGTGGGCTTTCTTTTAAGAGTTTGGAGTTGAGAATAAATCCTGAAGTAAAGTTTTTCCTTACCCATGTTCTCGGTTCAAGTTTGTGGTGGTGTCAGCTTCTCAAGTCTCCCTTTCTGTTATCCACCAGTCAGCTCCCTTGAACCTGAGTCAAGTCCCTGAGCCAACTCACCTTTCCTTCCGGCCAAAGCCCCACTAAGAATTAATCCAAACTGTGCCTTCCTTTACTGCTTAGGTTTAGAGAGGTGGGGATTTGGGGATATCAAGCATCCAGCTCCTGTCAGCAAATGGTCAAATCCTGAGCTCTTTTCCCTCTAGGATAGCATCTAATCTCTGCCCCTCAGGACTCCAGGGCTCCCCTGAGATGCTTCATGGAGTACTGCAGGGAGGGAGGAGAAAGAAGGGAGGCTTGCTCAGGCCCTCTCCCCTGCTATAATCAAGGTAGTTTCACTTGCATCTCTTTTATGTTTCAACTCTACATAAACACTATCAAATTCATATGAGCCTCATCAAGGATGGAGACTGAGAAGCAACCATTGGATTTGACCATTAAGGAGTCCTTAGCAGTTCGTATGGTTAATTTTATGGATCAACTTGACTGGGCTACAAAGTGCCTGGATATTCGATTAAATGTTATTCTGGATGTATCTGTAAGGGTGTTTCTGGATGAAATTAGCTCCTGAGTTGGTAGACCTAGTAAAGCTAATTGCTCTCCCAGTGTGGGTGGGCGTCACCCTGTCTGTTGAAAGCCTGAATAGAAGGAAGAAAAGATGAGGAGGGAGGAGCTCCGTCTCTGCTTATCGGGCCTGTCAGTCTTCTACTGCCCCAGGATGAGGACTTTCACCCCGTACCCCTAGTTCCCAGGCCTCAGACTGGAGCTGCATACCTGGCTTTCCAGGTCTCCAGCTTGAAGAATTGATGCTTTCGAACTGTGGTGCTGGAGAACACTTTTGAGAGTCCCTTGGACAGCAAAGAGATCAAACCAGTCAATCCTAAAGGAAATCAACACTGAATATTCATTGGAAGGACTGATGTGGAAGCTGAAACTCCAATACTTTGGCCACCTGATATGGAGAGTCAACTCACTGGAAAAGACCCTGATGCTGGGAAAGACTGAGGGCAGGAGAAGAAGGGGGTGACAGAGAATGAGATGGTTAGATGGCATCACCAACTCAATGGACATAGTTTGAGCAAACTCTGGGAGATAATGAAGGACAGGGAAGCCTGGTGTATTGTAGTCCATGGTGTTGCAAAGAGTTGGACACAACTGAGTGATTGAACAGCACAACTTGCGGATCATGGGAACTCAGCCTCCAAAATCATGTCGTGAGTCAAGTCCTTGTAACAAATTTCCTTCTATCCATCTATAGCCTGTTGATTTTATTGCCCTGGAGAAGTTGATTAATACTGGCCTTAGATCAGAGGAGTGGCAGGGACAGAAGCCAGGCTGAAATGAGTTGCTGGGAGGTGAGGAAGTGAATGTGGTAAATATGAATGCATTTTTTCTACAATGAATGTAAGGACGTAACCTGAGTAGGGACGGAGGTACAAGATTTAGGGAGCACTTTCTTTGAAAATTAATGAACTTGAGAACAGAGAGGAAGCTGCCAGCAAGCTGGGAAGGAGTCACTGAAAGTATATGTGGGGAGGGCAACTGGGGGCACATGGTGAACGGGTGGGAAAGGAGCTAAGAGACCTAACTGCCTGATTGTGTGAATTCAGATAAGTTACTTGTCCTCTTGAAGCTCTCTGCTTTTGTTTATAAACTGGACATCACAAGCCTTATTGGCTTGTGAATATTAAAGGAGACAGAGCGTGATTCATAGGGATTCATGAATCTGCCCTATGAATTCAAGCAGATTCATAGGGCCTGGCCCACAGCAGGTAGTCACTCTTTCCTTCTCTTCTTTTCTCTCAGCTTCCTGACACCACTGTCCACCATCTCCTGGCTTCTCTATTTCTGTCTGCACCTGTGATTGGCATCCGGCAGGTCAGGGTTTAAACTATGGCTGTACCATGTACTGACTTTAGGTGAATTAACCAACCTACCCAAGCCTTGGTACTGACATCTATAAACTGGTGATACTATTTCTACTTTAGGGTTATGTGAAGGTTAAAGAAGTCCATATGTATAAAGCCCCTAATGAAGTGCCTCAGTTACACAAGAGACGGTCAAGGAAGAAAATAGTTTAAGTGACTCAGCAGACTAAAAGCTTTACTCAGCTGATGTGCATCAGTGAACTTCTGAGACCAGGTGACTCAGAGTTGAAGAAAGATTGTTAGTTTTATGGGGTGGAGAGAAGAGCGGTATGTGTCCTTGTGGTTTGGCTCAGGTAGTCATTTTCGTCACTAACTGCTGTGAAACTTGTGTTTGAAACTGTGCTTCTTTTTAAGGATCACTGGTGCCACCCTGGAACAGATCTTTCGAGAACTTTTTTTAAAAAAATGCTGCAGCTTCTCTGTTAGTCAAGGACTGGGAAGGAGGAGGTAGCAGGGATACAGAGGAAAGAGGCAAAAAGGAAAAAGAGGACAAGGGTCGAGGCAAGGAGAGCTGGGGAGCTTCTATCATGTCTGTCTTCATTCTCTTTAAAATATTAAGTTAATTTGCTGAATGAATGAATATATAAATGAATGTCTGGCCTAAGCACTATCTTAATATATTCTACTGAGATAGTTAATCAAATGAAAATTATCTAAATGTAAATCAAGACTATATATATATATATATATATATATATAAATACACACACACTTATCTATATTTAAATATATATATTTGAATTTAAATATTTATATTTATTAAATATTTAATTTTTCAGGTTTCCTCAAGCTCTCTATCATACAGAATCATCCTTTCTTTAAACATGAAACCAAAATGATTTAAGATTCTCTCCTTGGTTATTTCAGGAATTATGGCCTTTTACAAGGTTTCTCTCAAGAAATATTTTTGAGATTTCCTCAAGAATCTTTATCTGACCTCTGGTCACCCTCTGCCCTGGTACTAGAAATTGTCCCCTTGGTCACTGACTCTTGTGAGAATAAGATGGGCCTCTAAGTTTGCAGAGACACACCAAGTGGCTTCAACTATGGAATAAGTGTGTGTGATGTGAAGGTGGAAGCCAGGCAGATTCATCCTACACCCGAGTTTGATATCTTCTCAACTCTGGACTTCTAAACTTTAATTTCTTCTCACTCTCATCTCACCTGAGCAATTTATCTAGGTTCGTTTGCCATAGCACTAATCCAACCATGTTATTTTGGCTGAACTTTCCATGACTCCTATTCCCAGCGCAAATAGAAACTTCTCACCCTGCATTCAAAGCCTAACCTCTACTCTTTCTTGCAAGTTTAACTGGATCAACAAGTTTAACTAGATAACAAGTTTCACATGTTTTCATCATTTATTTTGTCCTTTGCTGCCATCATGTCTTTGATTTGGCTGTTTCCTTATTCTTGAAGGTCTTCCCCATTTTCACTCCTGGAAAAGTCAGCTTGTTGCAGTAGGGAAAGACATTTCTGGGATTCAGCTTTGGTTCTATCCTCAAGTAGTTGTGGCTTGAAGTCTCACTTTACCCATTAGTTAAGTGGAGCTGGCAATGTCTGTTTGGTAGGGCTGTTGTGGGGATTAGCTATAAAGTTGCATGCTAGGGTCTGGCCTGTAGTTGGTGCTCAAAACTGTTGCTATCTCATTTTTCAAATCCATCTCAATGGACATTTCCTTCAGGCATCCTCAACCTCTACAGATACTGGTATCTCTTAATTACCTCTCTATGGCATTTGTGTTTTCTGCATTTTACTGAATGTCTATGCACTTGCTCCATCTCCCTCTTTAGGTTTTAAGCTCTTGAGAACAAACCTGGAGTTGTCTTTATCTTAGCCTCTGCAGAAAGTGCCCTACAACTGGAGCAGTGACTTGCAGCTATGCTCAAAGTATTTAATAAACATTTGTTGAGTTTAGTTGAAATGTATGAAACAAACTGATCCCATTATTATTCTGAGAAATGTCAGTCTTAAGAGCCACAGTCATGCCAGGCCATCATGCATTATTCATGCAAAATTACCCTCAGTGCCCTGATTTCTTGGTCCACCATCAGAGGAGGCAGGACAGTGCTGTGGGCTGGGAAAATTTACATGTCAGAAGATCTCTCCTCTCTCCCCATCAGCATGTACAGTGAAGTTAACTTGGCATTGCCAATTACTGAACCAAAGTTCTTGTAGTTCTCTCTCATAGAAGTTCTGGCAGGAATACTGGGCTTTCCATGCAAGTCCAGCTCAAATTTATTTTTTTCTTTGCATGTTTTTCATATTTCAAAAGAAGCAAAACTCAAGTATTAAGTGCAGACCCAGAGGAGAGAAATAGTTTAGTGAAAGAAGAATTTCATTTAGCATTAGAAGAAAATATTTGGGGAGAGGAGGTACAGAAAATCTGGACATGGAAGTGGCTAGATCCTCCATGAGAAGACGCATGCAGCATCTCCTTTTCATTTCCTAACTTGCTAAAAAGTTTGAGGTTTTATGCTGTCCCAGAGTGGATAAGCCTATGATATGTATGTAGCTGATTTCATATACTCTGACAGCTCCATCACAGTTCTGACAGCTAAAAATCCTTCTTCTGCCTCTTATCATACTGAGATGTTGATGTTATGTTGATGTGTTTTCGAAGTATCCTGAAGCCATGCTTAGAGAACTCAGGATTTGCGGTCTTTTTAGAATTTAAAGCATACTTATTTTGAATTGATTTACTTACAAAATGACATCTTTCTGGAAGGAATGAACAATAAAGTAGAGATCATTTCGAGCTGAATTATACAAAAATCCACAAATTATACAAAAAGCCAAAGTCTCTCTCCTCACACATATTATTCTTGCCAGTTTCCTCCCTAGCCAAGCCATGGTATCTTTGTAGACACTGTTCCCTCTGCTTAGCATGCTCCCCACCCATGTCCTTATGTGGGACCAGGTCATCTTCAGCTAGCATCAAATGCTATCCTTTTCAACTCCAGGAAGAGTGAATTGCTCCCTCTTTCTCCCTCTTTTTGTTCCTATACACATCTCTCTAGTGCTGCCCCCCCCCCCCTTTTTTTAACTGCTGTAGTCATTTGTTTGTATGACTTTTTCCAGTTTCTCTTTGTTTCCCTTGACTGCATAAAAAGTAAAATACAATCCTCAAGTCAATCTCAAGGAATTGGCAGTAGTGAAAAGAAACAGAGCAGCTTAGAATTCTGCTCTACAATGGTTACAATCATGGAAAACTGTTAAAAGATAAAATGGCGACTCTAGGAGATGATAATGGTGAAACACAAGACAGAGATGATCCAAATACACATAGTCCCCAAAACAAAGTGTACAAAGAGATGGTGAGGATGTTTCCTGTTTCTCACCATTGAATGCTATAAATAAGAAACAGATGTTTACTGTGAAGTCACTCCTTTATTATTTACTCTTGGTTCTATTAGAGACCACCTTTCCTCAGGTTATTTTTACTAACTTTCCAAATGGTGTTCAAAATAATAATTTTATTTTATATGGAATAATTGGGTTCACTGTTCATTATTTATGCATTTTTATAGTGAAAGTTTCTCTACTAACACGTTATTCTAGAGGGTCTTATCTAACTCTCTAATGATTTCAACAGAATAACTATTTGAGTTGTATAATTTCTGAAAAATTTTCAGGTCCTAGGTCTTTAATGAAAAAATAGTAGATTGAATGGACATATCCATCTTACATCAATGTTTTTCTTTAAAAATTCTGAAAACAATTCATTGTCTTCAGACATTTTAAGTTGAGGTAGAGGAATGTGAAAGTATCTTAATGTGGGTCCACTGGGAATTTTTATAGGTAGTATATCTTGAAGAGATAAATGCAAAGCTGAGAGACTGTCAATAGATATTGTAGCTAAAATATCTATATTCCCTCAGTCCTATTCGCCTCCACCTAGTTCCCACCCCATCTCACCATGGGTAAGATGATTTCTGTATCTAGTCAATAGATAGCACCATTGAAAGAGGTTTCTTATGCACAAACAAAAAACATAAATATATATTCTTATCCCTCCCCACACACTTTACAAAACAAATAGAAGGAAAAGGAGAGGAAATACATATTTTACTTTGGTTGGAATGAAAGCAGGCGGTAGAAGACACGAAAAGAGGTATATTAACTCTCAGATTGAGCTGATGACTAATGAAAAGCATGAAGGAAGAAAATCCCCCAAGTATATACCTCCTTATTTGCCAAAAAAGGAATTCTGAAGTTATGCTGGAATAGATAGATATAAAATGATGGTTGTAGCACATGGGATATTTATGGAAGGTCTGAGGTTAATGATGAGTAATGTTAAAACAGTATTTACCTTCTAAATCATACTAGAATAAAAGGAGAAAATAATGTTGCTCCTACATCAATAATTCATAATAGAAAAGGGCCCTCAGGAAAATTAATGTTTAAGAGCATAAACTAGGATGACAGACCTGGTACTGCATTGATCATCATGCTATACACTTTGAAATGGTGGCTTGATAAATTATAGTTCATTAGCCCTTGCAAGGTGGTGAAGATAAAGGAAATAATCTTTGCAAGTACTGAAGGGTGATCTCAGAAAAAGCATTTAAAACATGAAGTTAAGTGAAAAGCTGATATGTGCTTGGGATTGCAATTATGAAATGAATGTGGGCAGCTGGAAGGCCATGTAGCAGGGTAGGGTGTTGACATTACAGGATTTATTTTTGTTTTTCTTAATTCATATTTCCTTATGTTTTCTATCATCTTTTCCTTTATTAAATTAAAAATGGCTATATCAATGATTATAATCCATGAAACCACCTTAAATGATATTTTTAGAAGGTTAAAAATCTCTTCCCACTGCCCTCCATTCTACTCCTCTTGAGAGATTATCAACATTAAAAACATGTTTTATTATCTTTCTGTATTTCTTTTATGCTTAACACAAACACACATAGTTAAAACTTTTTGGTTGGTGCTAGTGTTTGCAATTTGCAAATTGTATTTCTCATTTAACAATACACCATGGAAAGTGACGGATAGATCTATTTCAATCTTTTTTTTTTTTTGGAGTGTGGTTGATTTACAGTGTTTAAGTGTGTAGCAGCATCCCTAATTCCTCACTTTGCTTCTTCCCAGATTTTTGCTTCTCTAAGCCATGATAAGATAAATATCATGTACATGTATTCTTATGTACTAGAGCTTTTATTCTGTTAGATAAATTTTCCCAAGTAAGATTTCTGGACAGTTGGTTGTATTGTCTATTAACACATTGTTGACTGAAGACATATTAATGCCACTGGTATTAGTTTCTGCAAAAATCCTTTGGCCAATAATGTCTTGAAAAAGAAAGAACTTGGAGGGAAAAGTGAGTTTTTTTTTATAAATTCATGCATATTTACTTTGGCCGTAGCTCTTTGAGATGATCATTTTTTCCCTTAGTTGTTCACTCTGTGCTTCTTTATTCACAGTCTCATGTACACATGAGGTATGAAAAGCTGCACGTATTTAAAGTGTACATAGAGTTCAGTAAATTTTGACACATGTATATACAGAGAAAAACATCAACCTAGTTAAAATAAAAACATACTCAGTGCCCCCAGTAGTTTCCCCATGCCTTTTTGTTATCCGTACTTGCCTCCTATCTCCCAGGGAATCACTAATTTAAAGAAGGAGAAAGCAAGCCAGTGCTGGATAGGGGTTTCCAGATCCTGACCCTCCCCTCGCAGGCCCCGCCCCTTTCACTTTCCTAGGTTGGTCTTCTAGGATCAGGGGTCAGACACCAGGGTGCAAATCCTCACTTTTGCTGCTTTACTGTGCAGCTGGTACAAGTCACTTTTACCTTTTATTAAATGTGTTAGGGACTATTCCAGGCACTGGGAATACTGCAGTGAAGAAAACCTACAAAAAGTCTGCTCACTTGGGCTTACTCTAGTGTGGGAGACTGATCACCATCACTGGTCTATTGGATCTGGACCTTCCTATCTCCCTCCAGTTGCTACTATACCTCTCTTGTACCCTTTAATTAATTTTTTATTGAAGTATAGTTGCTTTACAGTTGCTGTGTCAGTTTTTGTTGAACAGCAAAGTGGATCAGCCATACTTATATCCCCTCTCTTTTGGATTTCCTTCCTAAATAGGTCACCAAAGAGCACTGAGTAGAGTTTCATGTCCTATACAGTAGGTTCTCACTAGTTATCTCTTTTATACATGATAGTGTCTCTATGAGATGGTCATTTTTGTAGGATCATTTTTCTAGGTTCTTTTTTGGTCCATTCTGAATTAAATTTTAGGTCAGACAATGGAGGACACAGATTTTGAGAGAGAAAAGAAGGGTAATAGAAGGAGTAACACCAGAGGTGATCAGGGCCAAAGAAGAAGAGAATTTAAAGAAAGAGAATTGCTCCACAGAGTTAGATGCTGGGGACAGGCAGAGGAGAGGTGTGTCTTCTGTTGATGGGGTGGGGAGGCTGTGCATGAAATGTCTTAAGTATCTCTCCTGGGCACAAGGTGGGATGGTACTTCCTCCATTCCTTTGATGTTAGGAAGGTCCCTGTGACTTATTCTTGAGTGAAATGAATGCAGAAGTGACATGTGTTGCTATGAGGTTGAAGACTTTAAGAGCCGGTGTTCAATTTTCCGCATCTCTTTCTCCCTATCAGAGTGACAGGTGACCTTCCAGTTATGGAGATTCCATAAACCAGAGCCCCTGAGTGAGGATGACATATGGCTGAGCCCCCACCCTCTTACCTCCCAACCAATGTGGGACATACACATGTAGGATGAATGAGATATAAACCTGATTATTAGAAGCATTAAGATTTTATGGTTGTTTGTTTCTTTAGCATAACTTAGCCCATCCTGACTGATACAATCACCTAAAAAAGAGGTTCAGTTGAGAAATCCTGAACTCTGATGTCAAGGTGGTTAAAAAGTAATTAGGTTGCAGCTCAGGGGGTTAAAGAGTAGGGTCTGTAGTGAGGAAGTATAAGTAGCAAGTGTTAAATTTCCTTCAAGGTTGCTTAGGGGCTATCAGAACCCGGTTCTGCCAATTTGTTAAAAAATGCTCTTTGGGGAAATCCAGGAATAATTCTAGAACACATTAAAAATAAACTTAGAAACATTAACTGCATAAATAATGACAAAACCAAGACATATACTGTAGAATTCTTTATATATAGAATAAAATTGCAGCAGCTTTTATGCATCTCAGTGTGCACTGAAGATACAAGAATATCACACAATAAATTCCTCTGTGTTCTAGGAAAAATTTTATTTCTCCAGAAGAAATTGTTTCCTTTTATTGGTTAATGAGAATTACGCCAACAGCTCTACAAAACCCATGTGCCCTATCCTTTTCTTGTTTAAGTTGCCAGGGAGTTAAAAGATTATCTTTTGCTTGGATGGCTTGGTACAACTCACTTCCCTTAGGGTCTAGCTCGTGGAGTAGAGCACGAGGCATGGGGTCATGTGGGAAGATCTGGGAGATGTAGACCACCCAGGGTGGCTGAAAGCAGCAAAGGCTCTGCTCCTGATTGTTGCCAAGACAACTTGGAATGTCCTATAACTTGCAAAGACCCGCCAGACATACTATGGGAGCAACAGAATGGAGGAAAGGTATGCATGTATATGTGTGTATTGTTTGCATTTTACTGAGGATGCCTCTTAAACCAGTAATCACATAACTAGTAAGGTCCAGCAACATCTTGAGAATCATTCAGTTATAGTGGGACAGTCTGAAGAAAGAAAACAATGCTGATAAGGACCTACTTCCCAGCAGATAAAACCAAGATTGTCTAGTTTTCAAGATCAGAATTCTTGAAACTGCAAATCAAATGCTCGTAGAGGGTTGTGAAATTGATTGAGAGCATCTCAAGTTTTTAAAAAATAAAATGGAATAGAAAACGTTAAACATGCATCCCATGCAGTAAAAGTAAGGGTTCTTTTTTCTTTCTAAATGAAACTTCTGTTGAAGTGTGTGTGTGTGTGTATGTGTGTGTGTGTGTGTGTGTGTGTTTGTGTTTCCTGGGTTGTAATTAAGAATTCAGTTCTTATTGGGATTCTGGTCAAAACCATTTGAAAGCCACTAGTCTAGAGATATACAGAACCTCAATCTATTTTGTGAGGAAAGGGGCAGGCCAGTAACACTGGGACACTAAAACTGAGTGATACCCAAAGATAGGTGAAGACTGGACATTAGGAAGCTGACACCCATGTTAATACCACTGACTGATGAGGGGTCCGGGCCTTACCAAGCGTGCAGAGAAGAGGAGCGCTGTAAATGAGTGTGCAGCCTTGGCCTGGCTGAACATAGTTAAGAGTCAATAAGCGTTTAAATTGGCATACCATGTCAGTAGCAATTTGTATTAAATCTCTCTTCTTGATCTTGGATCAATTTCCTCCTGCATAATAAGCCAGAGGAATAACCTGAGAGAGACTGAAGGTTAAAGGAAAGGAGTGGTGCTGAGCAGAGGGCCCTGGGTTGGGACCAGAGCAATGTGTACAGGGCTGCAGGGGAGGGGAAGTCCGAAGCCCGGAGCATCAGGACCAGATCAGGACTGGAAGGGCAAAGACCTTGGAGGTATTGAAGACTTGATTTTAGGAGATTCTCTCGTCCAATGTGAGGGCAAACTTGAGAGGTTCAAATTTGCATGAAGGACCAAATATCCTTCCTTTAGTTATCCTTTTTTGGTGGTGTTATTTTATTTTAGGATGATAAGCCCTTTGAATCTTTCATTAAAAGTTATTTCAATTCTTTTGCTAAACCAGCAGCCTGAGAATGAAAAATAACTAAATGGAGATTGGTAAGACTGTAGCTCATCTTATTTTATGTCTTAGCCTCCTGTTTCTACTACCCTATTGAGAGTTTATAGGCAGTAGCTCTTTTCCTATCAATGATGTTTTAGAGAGCAGCCAATGTACCCAAAGTAATGCCTGTTCTTGGGACTCACAGACACTTAAAGCTGTCACCAAAGTTTTCTCTTAAAACATTACCTTCTATCTTTTAAATTTTATTACAGCATAATTTTCCAACCTCTCAAGACTGTTCCAACCATGGAACAGACTTACCACTGAATTGAGATTTCTTCCCCCACTTTATTTTCAACACTCTGGCTTTGCCTGGCATGCTGCAAAGATCTTATACTCATCCAGTCTAAAACTGTAATTCTGAGAATGCATAGTGTTACCACAGGGAAACTGGTATCAAAGAATTCTGTTTAGGTTATTGTCCATGATAGAGGGTACAATATGTGCTAGTTATAACATTTATCTTTCCTTGTTGTTAGGAAGATTTTAAGAAGGAAAAGAACCTCCATTTAGGGTAGTAGCCTGTTTTATTTAACCGAACACTGTTTAATAAATAGGAACACATGTAAGGCAAGATACAATCTAGAGCAGTATTTGCTTTTTAAAAAATTGAATATAAATCTTTACGAAAAAAATAACCTTTGTCACAATGCTAATTGCATTTGGTTAGTACCTTACTCCCTTGCTTTTATTTATCTCACTTTTGTTTATTTACACCTTGCAGAGAAAATTGGTCTGTAAAGACTTACCCTTTGGCCCATTACTGCCTCTAACAATCACTTCAGTAGCTGGTCTGCATCCTGATCATTTGACCTTGTGTGTTCTTAGCTCTAATTAATTCTAAAACTCAGATTTTTCTCACTCTACTCTGTAACTAATTTCTTAAAGGAGTCAGGCTCTCAATTGCCTTATGAACATTTAAAACCTATAGGAGAAATCAAAACTAAATAAATTAAAAAACCCAAACAGATTTTTTTCACAAGCTTCAGTACTGCTTTTCCATGTTTATAACCATTCAAATATATATTTTTATAAAAACACAAAATGTCTAAGGAAAAGACCCTATATGCTCCTCCTTATCTATTCTTGTCCCTACCTACTCCCTACAAAGAGGCAACAAAAATTTTCTTAAAGGGAATTTGGTTTGCATTGAGAGACAGCAGAAGTGAACTTTAAAGATAACATGGTTTACGTGTGTGCTGGGATTTCTAATCACCCCTTCTTTGGCTGGCTTGAAAAATTAAGAGTGCCGTGTCCTATGTGTAACCAGATGTGCATGGTTCCTCATTGCTTTGAACAGTTCCAGATCCCTAGTAATTTGAGTTTATCTCAGAAATTACTGAACTGCACGGCAAGGAATTAAACTAAAAATTACGTCCATCCATCACCTTTTATGAGCCATGGAAAACTACATGGGGAATAAATCTTTGCAAGCAAGACAGTTTGTGTTATAAGTGGTTCTTCTCACTTCAGATGTATTAATATTCAAAACCATAACCTGCCATGTGCTCAGCTTTGTGTGAGAGGGAGAACAAATCAATCCCCTCCTTCTGTTTACCTTGTTGATTAACACTGTTCTTGTCTGTGCCTGGGGTGTGGAAAGTGTTGCTGCTTCTCCCTTAAAGGGCAGGTGCTCAGGAAACCCCCCCACAAAGAGGAAGGTAATCAGCACTTAATATGAGCATGTTAAGGTGACACCCTGTGCTGTGCTTAGTTGCTCAGTCATCCCTGACTCTTTGCGACCCCATGGACTGTAGCCTGCCAGGCTCTTCTGTCCATGGGAATTGCCCTAGCCTTCCAACAATTCCAAAAGGATTTTGTTATCCCCACTTTCCAGGCGAAGAAAATAAAGCCCAGTGAGCCTGTGAAACTTGGGCCAGCTGACCCAGGAGGTAAGTGAGCCAGGTCTGAACCCAGCTCAGTGGAACTCCCAGCATTTCTTGGAATTCCTCCATGATACTGCTCGAAAGAGCCATCAAAGGAAGTCAGAAAATGATGCCTCAAGCAACTGGAGCCCTTCAAGTACTTACAGAATGGAAGATGGAGGATTCTGCCTGTCACTAGTTTAAAGTCAGCTCCTTCACTCTGCCCACAGTTTGCCCAGAAATCGCAGTGAGTTCTTGACTCTCTATGTGATTGTCTGAGTTGTGAGTGGGAAGGTCATGAGTGACTCATGGCCTGTGCCCCCACACAGCCCCTCAGGAAGGTATGGGAAGCTTCCACCTCCACAAGTTCTAAAGCAGCTCATTCCTGCCTGGATGGCATTACTGATCCCTAGGTGACTGCCCTGATCCACCCTCTCCCACCTATGAAGGGTTATCAAAGTCTGAATAAATGTCTTTCAAGCCGAAACCCATTCTCTCTTCCCAAGCCAAGTTGTCATCTCCTTGGTTAACCTATCACAGGGACCTGTGGTCTTGTGGCTCTTGCTGGCTCTCTGCTTAAACCCTGGGCACTGGCTAAGGCTTATGGGAAGAAACCAGGGAGCTGTTCCTCCCCCAAATTGTCCCAAGTTCAAGGCTATTTAAGCAGCTGCCTCAGTGGATATTTCATGGCGGAGAAAAATCTTTAGCCTTTGCCACAATTAAGATACCCTCTTGGTAAACAACCGACTGTTTTTCTGGCCCATTCCAGAGGGCTAGCATGCCTGGTTACCCACTCCCCTTATAGTCCAGCAGGTCCCCACCATGTGATATCCTGTGACAGCTTCTGGACAAAGTGTAATATTGTGAATTATATGTTTCTCTCTATCCCCAGTCCAGCATCCCCTGTTGTTCACTCTATAACTTCTCTGCATCATCAAGGTCCTCAGCCCCTTGTGTGTCCACTGCACCCAACTTGCCAATCAGCTTTCCTGCCTCACCCATCAGCAGCTAAACCTTGCTGGAGAAAATTCACACAGCTAGGCCAAATAGTACTACAATTCAGTCCCATTTCAAGCTTCAGCAGAGCTCTTCAACATAGCTTACCAATAAACCATCATTTGGGTGATCCCTCATCATGTTCACACACTCAGGGACAGACCTGAAGTTCTTCCACTGGCCCTTGGATCAGCCATCACTCCTCCCCCCTCCCCCACCCACTCCAAGTCTTGCAACACACTTCTAAGTGAATAATTCGGAGCTCCTTGAAGGTAGGGATCACATCTCGTTTGCATTTGTGGGAATAATATATTGAATAAGTAATCGAAATGAGAAAACAGACTAAAACTGTTTAACCTGGGTTCCCACAAACTCATTCCTCTCTCCAATGAATCCTAATCAAGGAGAAGGCAGGAGTACAGGGGAGACTAATTTAAATTGAGCCCTGGACCATTTTCTGAGCCCCATGATCAGCACTTCACATACATTATTTCATGTAATCCTTGCCCAAGTCTGTGAGGTAGATACCACGATTTCCATTTTGCGTGGATAGAAAGGCAAATGGTCCATATGCATCTAATCCCACAGCTCATGCATTTTCCATGCTTTTGTTATCTAACTTCCCACCTGCCCTTCCACCTTTATCTCTTCAAATTCTCTAATAGCCAAAGGAGTTTATGAACAGTTGGTATTGGCAGAAGTGTGTTAGGAAAGGCAGCATTTGGGTTGAACTCTGCAGATAGCAAAGGGGGAGGTACCCCAAACTTTGAAACTCTCTGATGATACTTAGAAAAGGAGGCAGGAAGGGCCTGGGTCTGTGTATTAGTTCCAATGCATTTGATTTTGATTGTAAGTGGTAGACACTCAGCTTAAAATAATGAAAAAAAATAAAATTCTTGTGTCAAATACATAGGAAATCTGAGCACATTAGTGGATTGTTTGGATACAAAGCTCTAACAGTGTCATCAACTCCTTGCTCTGTTCAAGTTTAGTGACCCTGAGTGTTAGCTGATCATCAGGCAAGGTGTCTCCACATGGTGGCCACCCCCTACATATCTAGGCTACCCTATCCTCCTGATAACATTTTGTATCCCCTCATCCCAACCTCAAACTCCCATTGTTACCGAAAGGTGTAAAGTCTGGCTGTTCACCACCCCAAAGCTGATAAACAGGCCAGCATGGTGGAAAGAGAAGTTTGTTTCCTTTCAGATGCCAGCAATTGGCAAGGAGAGCAGACATCTGTCCAAAGGCTGACTCCCCACCCACTGGCAACCAGTGGGGCAAGAACTTTTATAGACAGAAGGAGGGGGCTCCATGCAGAAAGGGCACAGTCTGCTCTGACAGTCATCTTCAAATTGGTCACTGGTGGTCTGACCAGTGTCATTTTGGTGGTTTTAGGTATAATTAATATTCAGTCCAGGGTTGTTTTGTTTCCATTTCTTTGAGGCCAATTCTCAGAACTTATGTCCTGGCAGCTATGTCATGGCTATAGTCTAGTCATCATGTAGCTTACTTCTCTGCCTCATGGGGCTTTCAGTATCTATAATACAGCTCAAAGGGTATAGCTCAGAATATTGTCTATATCCCTTGAGAAAGAACTAAAGGTCTTTGAATACACTGAATGGCCACATTATTATTATTTGGTCTCCTTTGACTGTTTTCCTTTGTTTTTGTATGTTCTCACTTCTCTGATTAAACTTATTCTTTGACTAAAGTTTTCCACAGGCAAAAGGCAGGCAGAGGACATGGGAGGTGGGTGGCAAGGACCATAGGGTCCTGTTCAGTTTCACCAGCTGTTCGAGCTCCTTGAGAGCAAAGTCAGCCGCATTTGCAGGGCTTCACCCCATGAGAAACTCACTGAAAAGGTGAATGAATTCAACCTGCTGTTCCTCTTCAAGTCCAGACTGGCCAAGTTCACTTCTGGGAGTGCGGAGAGTGGGGAATGCAGACGGTCAGTACAGCCTAGGATGAAGTTTCTCTGTGTATCTTTCTACTTTGGTTTTGATTCTAGCACTGCTTGTCTTTGTTCTCTAGTGATTTTTGACAGACCTTTTCTCTCCTTTACTCCCAATCAAGAGTGGGGGGATTCTGTATATAAGTGATATTGTCCAATATTTGTCTGTCTGACTCACTTCATTCAGTATGACAATCTCTAGGTACATCCAGGTTGCTGGAAATAGCATTCTTTTGTTTTTTTTTTTAATGACTGAGTAATATTAGATAACTAATAAGGACCTACTGTATGGTACAGAGCTCCATACTATTTAATGAACTATATGGGAAAGGATTCTAAAAAAAGAGTGTATGTATATGTATATATGACTGATTTACTTTGCTGTATAGCAGAACTAAACTAACACAACATTGTAAGTCAACTATACTCTAATAAAAATAATTAAAAAAAAGGAGTTGGGTGGGGGAGGGGGAAATGGGCAGGGATTGCTAATGGATGCAGGGCTTCATTTAGAGGAGAAGAAAGTGCTCTAAAGTTAGACTGTAGTGATGACTGTACAACTCCGTGGATGTACTAAAAAGCAGTGAACTGTGTACTTTAAATCGATGAATTGCATGGACTGTGAATTATGTGTCAAGAAAGTGTTTTTTTTTTTCTAAAAAGAATGAGAAAATCCAGAAAAGGGTAATATTACAACATAGAATAAACAGAAAATAAACAGAAAGCCCACTGTATATTGCCTCTCCCTATATTTATCCTAACTGTAGTTACGATGTTACTAATGACAGAATATTGGTACAGTTACCATATATTGCAGAGAGACACCCCCACCACCACCCAGGATGCATTACACTGGTACAAAGCAAGGGGCTCTATGACAACTTTCTCCATTCCATTGGAAAGATGAGAAAGAAGATCTTTTCCATTTGTTCCCAGGCAATATGAATTAATTAAGCTGCCACCACTGCCACTGCTTTTCCTAAGAGATTCAGAGAGGTGAGATTAAGAGGTGGGACTGGGGATGGCACCAGAATGCCATGGGACACAAGATATCACAGGCATTTCTGGAGAAGCCCGAGGACCATCCCTTGAGAAAGGAGGCCAGGAGATCAGACATGTCTGCCTTGCATCTGGCTGCTTAAATACGGCTGATGCACCGCCTACCACACTCTAGCTGGCAAGTCAAGTGCACTTGTTCTAAGCAACTATCCTAAACCATAGCCAGATACTCAAACCTGTCATTCTCACATTTGTTTTCAGACCTCAGGGCCACAACTTTTGGCTTCTTGCTTCTTTAGTTTACACAAACCATTTGGATTCCCCTTTGGCTCATGAAGACTTGGTTTCCAACTGAGAACTTGGACCCATTTTTTCTTTGGATTATGGTGTCTCCTCCAAGGAGAGATAAGAAAGTCTTTCTCAGTCATCAATGCAAAGAAATAGACAAAAACAATAGAATGGGAAAGACTAGAGATCTCTTCAAGAAAATTAGAGATACCAAGGGAACATTTCATGCAAAGACGGGCTCAATAAAGGACAGAAATGGTAGGGACCTAACAGAAGCAGAAGATACTAAGAAGAGGTGGCAAGAATACACAGAAGAACTGTACAAAAAAGATCTTCATGACCCAGATAATTATGATGGTGTGATCACTCACCTAGAGCATGACATCCTGGAATGTGAAGTCAAGTGGGCCTTAGGAAGCATCACTACGAACAAAGCTAGTGGAGGTGATGGAATTCCAGTTGAGCTATTTCAAATCCTGAAAGATGCTGCTGTGAAAGTGCTGCACTCAATATGTCAGCAAATTTGGAAAACTCAGCAATGGCCACAGGACTGTAAAAGGTCAGTTTTCATTCCAGTACCAAAGAAAGGCAATGCCAAAGAATGCTCAAACTACTGCACAATTGCACTCATCTCACACACTAGCAAAGTAATGCTCTAAATTCTCCAAGCCAGGCTTCAGCAATACGTGAACTGTGAACTTCCAGATGGTCAAGCTGGATTTAGAAAAGGCAGAGGAACCAGAGATCAAATTGCCAACATCTGCTGAATCATCAAAAAAGCAAGAGAGTTCCAGAAAAACATCTATTTCTGCTTTATTGACTATGCCAAAGCCTTTGACTATGTGGATCACAAGAAACTGTGGAAAATTCTTAAAGAGATGGGAATACCAAACCACCTGACCTGCCTCTTGAGAAACCTGCATACAGGTCAGGAAGCAACAGTTAGAACTGGACATGGAACAACAGACTGGTTCCAGATGGGAAAAGGAGTACGTCAAGGCTGTATACTGTCACCCCGCTTATTTAACTTCTATGCAGAGTACATCATGAGAAATACTGGGCTGGAAGAAGCACAAGCTGGAATCAAGATTGCTGGAAGAAATATCAATAACCTCAGATACGCAGATGACACCACCCTTATGGCAGAGAGTGAAGAACTAAAGAGCCTCTTGATGAAACTGAAAGAGGAGAGTGAGAAAGTTGGCTTAAAGCTCAACATTCAGAAAACTAAGATCATGGCATCTGGTCTCGTCACTTCATGGGAAATAGATGGGGAAGCAGTGGCTGACTTTATTCTTTTGGGCTCCAAAATCACTGCCGATGGTGATTGCAGCCATGAAATTAAAAGATGCTTACCCTTTGAAAGGAAAGTTATGACCAACCTAGACAGCACATTAAAAAGCAGAGATATTATTTTGCCAACAAAGGTGCATCTAGTCAAGGCTATGATTTTTCCAGTAGTCATGTATGGATGTGAGAGTTAGACTATAAAGAAAGCTGAGTGCTGAAGAATTGATGCTTTTGAACTGTTGGAGAAGACTCTTGAGAGTCCCTTGGACTGCAAGAAGATCCAACCCATCCATCCTAAAGGAGATCAGTCCTGGGTGTTCATTGGAAGGACTGATACTGAAGCTGAAACTCCAATAGTTTTACCATCTGATGCGAAGAGCTGACTCATTTGAAAAGACCCTGATGCTGGGAAAGATTGACGGCAGGAGGAGAAGGTGATGACAGAGGATGAGATGGTTGGATGGCATCACTGACTCAATGGACATGAGTTTGAGCTAGCTCCAGGAGGTAGTGAAGGACAGGGAAGCCTGGTGTGTTGCAGTCCATGGGGCTTCAAAGAATCAGACACACCTGAGTGACTGAACAACAACCACCAAAGCCTCATCTAGAAAAAGGGAACCCATCATAGTTAGCCCAGCTTTATAATGGAAATTCTTGATTTCCAGAAAACACTTCAGTCCTAGACAAACCAAGTAGTCAGTTACTAGTTAGGAGATCCTCAGAAAACCCAGATGGCCAGGCTGATGCCCCCACCCCCATGTGCAGCTGAGGAAATCTGCATAATCCACTGATACGGCATCCCACCCCAAGACAAGAGGCAACACAAGCATATGTCACATAGGGTGGCTTTGAGAATTCAGTGAGACAGAACATGCCATGTACTTCCTGCCATGTAGTAAGTTGTCAGTACATATTTACCATTACATTATTGCTTTAGTACTATTATTAATATTTAAACTTGTATCCAAAAGTGGACTCCCCAGCTGGTGCTAGTGGTAAAGAACCTGCCGGCCAGTGCAGGAGACCTCAGAGAGGCAAGGTTCAATCCATGGGTTGGGAAGATCCCCCGGAGGAAGGCATGGCAACCCACTCCAGTATTTTTTCCTGGCGAATCTCCATGGACAGAGGAGGCTGGCAGGCTACAGTCCATAGCATCACACAGATTCAGACACAACTGAAGCAACCTAGCATGCATGCATCCTAGAAGAGGCAAATTGGTATAACCCTGAAGGAGAGTTTAGGAAATGGTGCTGAAGAATCAGTGAAAACTAACATTCCACTAGAAAAAATGAACAAGATCAGAACTTGGAAGCTCTAGTGATGCCTACTCTCTATAGCAGTAACCAAACTGAGATAGATTATTTGATGTGAATTAAGCATTGTTAACATACCTTTTGGAAAGAGCACCTGTATCATATTTAAGATCTTCCTAGGAGTGCTAGACAAAGGGGGCTGATGACAACCCAGTACTGTTTCATGAAGTAAACCACCAGAAGACGTGAAGAATGCACTATTTAAGTTTTGCCTTTGGCAGTTAACGTCTCTTGAACACCAGCTGATTCAGAATCTCTGAGGGTGAATCCCAGAAACCCACACGTTTAACATGTTCCTTACATGATTCTTATACGCACTGAAGTTTGAGAAGCCCGCCCTAGACCTTGACTCCTGGTGGATGGGAAGTGAACCTTGTTCACGACAGTGCCACCTCCTCCACATCAGAAAAGGACATGTGTCTAACAGGTGCTTCCAGAGTGTACTTTTTTCAAATCATCCTTTTGTTCCTTCTTTTTTGGGTAAGATTTTTAAATGTGGACCATTTTATAAGTTTTTATTGAATTTGTTATAATATTGCTTTTTTCTTTTTTTTTTGCTTTGGTTTTGGTTTTGTGGCCTCAAGGCATGTGGGATCTTAATTCCCAGACCAGGGGTCAAACCTGTACCCCTTGCCTTGGAAGGCAGTGTCTTAACCACTGGACTGCCAGGAAGTCCCCATCTGGTCTGTTTCTGGTGTTAGCCTGCAAAGTGTTCTTTCTCTGGGGTGAGGCATCAACACATGTTCTAGTCACTGAGGTGTTTATTTAAACTAGTTTTTCACTGTGGTGGTGATGATTAGGGCTGAAAAAGCTTTGAAAATGAACAAATTTCACAAGGAAAGGAACAAATTAAATTTTTGCAGGCAAGAGGCTTCGATTAGATGGAAATAGCATTTTATAAATGATCACCCAACATGCTAAGGAAGGTTTACTCGCATCTCTCAAATTAATGCCATCTGGTTATCCATGGTGACACAAATGCCCCTCCCAAGGAACACTAGGCACCCAGATGAGGACAAGTAATCTAATTCTCCATGACACTTCCATCTCCATTTTAATATGGAAAATCTCGATGAAATGGATTCTGCAAGAACAGATTTTCATTATTGAAAGCCATGTCAGAATAAATTAGCATGAAGAAGGAGCAGGAAAACACTAGATTGGATTATTCAGAACAATCTGATTATCCACCTTTTGGCAAATTTGTTTCTTATGCATCGAGTAGGTGTTAGCAACTCTAAGCATTGTTCTTTCTGCCAGTGAAAAAGATGGATTATCAATCTTGTCTGGGTAGTTAATTTGAACACTTTGCTTGCTATTTCCATGTCATTTGGTTATTTTGCATTTGGGGTCAGTTGTGATTGTAGCAGAGCAGTGGTTGGAAGGAGGATCTATATAATATTTGTTGGTTCAGCTCAGCCTCAAAGCTACCACACCTGAGCCTACAACAAGCAGGAATCTACCTGGAGCATACTATCAAAGAGGAGGGAAGAGATCCTTTAAAAGGGATCCAGATTGGCACAGTTGGGGTGTTGTAGGCAAGACCTACTCCTTTTGTGGGTGAACCACAGGGATGGCCCCAGAGACCTGAACTGCTGGAGTCTTGGGGAGAGAGTGAGGTGTGATGGGGATTGCTCACAAGCTGACGTCAGGGTGGCGCCATCTTAGATAAAGACAGGGATCCAAAGCCTTCCCCCGAAGGTGGCATGCGCTAGTCTCGCTCCTTTTCTCCCCCTCCCTGCTAACTTCCATGCTACCCTCAGGCTGCCCTCATCAGCTTCAGGTTCATCTACTGTTTCTCCAGTGCTTACTCTATCCCAGGCTCAGTGTTAGTCTTCTTTACTGTCATTACTATTCACTTTACGGTCTTTGCTTTATGACTTTCAGTCATAAAGCACTTTGCACTCAAATTCCTAGCTAGAGGACAGAGACTGTGTCTTGTTCATCCAGCCACTCTCTGAGAGCTTGGCACTTTGCAGGCACATAATCAATGGGCAATGAGTGGATAAACTAGTGGGCAGTAACCCTGTGGCATTGATCTTCTTGTTGCCATTTTATAGATGAAGAGACTGAAACTCAGGGTTTAAATGATGTACCTGTGAATCTCACACCTGAGGTGTGGACTGCAGAGCGTAGCCCAGCAGTGTCTTTTGGCTGAGTACTGTGACAGGTGGGTTGAGGACCAAGCCTTCATGTCCTCTTCTGTATTACATGTACATGGACCTTGTTCCTCTCTTCCAGGGGGCACTGCTCAGGGAAATAGTTGGTTTCCTCTATCTTACACCAAAAATTTCAGCTTAGCCCTGTCCATACCTGACTGGTGGCTTTTCTCAAACGACAGGACTGGGTCTTTTCATTGCCCAGTTAACTCTTCTCTTCTGATGTCCTTTCTGGTCTGAAGGCTTTGCTGGGTCTGGTTGAACATGGCTCACCTTGTATTATTACCTTGGGCCACCCTTCCCACCTAACCCCTGGCCAGCACTTGCTCCCCCAGAGGATCTGAGCTGCAGGCACGGGGCTTCCAACATCTGCAGTGTGCCAGGGGGCCTTCTGCCCTGGTCTCTGAAGGAGGAGAGCTCTAAGAGTCTCTGACTTGGATTTCCTGTCTGCCTAAGACAGTGTTCAGAGACCCATGATGGGTTATAAAGCTAGAGGCGGGAGTAGCATGGAACACAATGCTGGAGAACCTATAGGACCATATCAAGAAAAATTCAGTGTGCCATGTAATGTTATTCTACTGTCTCAGAAGGCAACTAATTCAGTGGGTATCACCCCAAATCTCCTAACTCACAATCTCGGTGATGGGGTAAAACTTCTCCAAATAGAACCAGTCTCTATGGCAACCAATCAATCACAGGAACTTCTTCCCAGAGTCTAGACAGAGGAATGAAATTCTTCTTTATGGAGTCTTCTAGGCAGCCCCTACCAATGTGTTGGCTTGGGACATGAGATAAAATCTATTTGCTATCCTGACCCTAGGCTTGTGTGCCATTTCCATAAGTGGAGAAAGGAAGAGCCTGTCACCTAGGTAGCCCCAATCAACTCCCCCTCCTCCTTCCTTACTCTGGGTATCTCTATACAAATAATCTTCCAGTTCTATACAATGAATCTTCCAATGCATTCACCCTCTCCCATTTCCCAGTCTTTCCCTAGAGAACAAACCCTCTCCCACTATAAGAACAATAGCATCTGTGGCTTTCTCAGAGGTCCTTGTTGTTGTTATTTGCTCAGTCATATCCAACTCTTTGCAACCCCATGTACTGTAGCCTGCCTGTCCATGGGATTTCCCAGAAAAGAATACTGCAGTGGGTTGCCATTTCCTTCTCCTGGGCCATGGTAATCTCCTGGGCTAGAGTTGGGTTTTCCAGCTAAGCTGTCAGGCTGTAATTTTGCTCCCTCCATCAATATTAAATGGTAGAGCCCATTTGACAAAGAGGGATAAAGGCAGCATGAAGTCAGTGGGCATGGTGGCCGTTAACCAGCACACACAGTGCTTCATTACACGGGAGCTTCAGAATCTGCCCAGAAATTCCATCTGTGCTCCCTGGGAGTTCTGATTCCTTTATTAGGAGACAGGAGTGAGGGCTCAGGGTTTGGAGCTTCTGCCAGGGCAACTTGGAGGCCAGCAGCTGGAGCTTTAACAGCTCCAAAAGGTGACGTGGGGACCCATGGCTGCCTCTTCCTGAGGCCCTGGGCTGCGGGACTAAGATTCTGTTAAAAATCAGAGCAAATGTAGACGGTTGTCACCCATGAACAGAGGGCCGATGTGTGAGGAATTGTAAAGTGGAGTTTATTCAGCCCCAATTAAATCTCATTTTATAAATTCCACCCAACTCCTCCACAGCAGAAAGCTCATTAAATCTTTTCACACCAAGCCAGCCTAGGTGGTAGTGCCGCGCTGTGTTGGCAGGGCTCGGCTCTCGAGGAAGGCTGTCAGAGCCGAGTTCTGTGGTTTCTTAGAAATGGCCAAAGGGTTTATGTGGGATAACTAAGTACCTGAAAGACAAGGTTATTTCTAAGTAGGTATCAGAAAACAAAATGACGGGCATGAAATGGGAAACATAACCTTTGAAGAGAAGCACTCACGCAACCCAGGGGCTCACCAATCAAGAGAAAAGATTCTTTTTTCATTGTCTTGGCCTCTTTAGTGAAGGCCGATTCTCTTCAGTCAGGGATACCCAGTGAGCATTATACGCTTTAACATGGCTTGTGATTAAAGCAATTTTAAAAGGAGCATCACAGATAAAGCCTCCTGAGTTGACTTTGAGCTACTGAATGGGTCACCTAAGGATTAGTTCATTATTCATTCCACACCTGGCCAGGAAATGGGAATCATCTAAATATCCTAATGTTAGGATGTTCTCTCCTCCAGTCACCTTTTCCCCTCCTAGGTACTTGGGAAGTCCAGTGTAAGGGGCACTGAACCAAATTCTCACTCCTTATTCTGACAGTGGAGTCAGTCTCCAATGCACTCCCAGTACCATCCTGTTTTTCCACCTCTGTAATCAGGGCTGTCCTGCAAGGCCCCCTTGCACCCCCAAACCAAGCAGCCAGCTCCCACCCCTCCTTCTCAGTCCTGGTTGGGCTTCCGTCAGCCCTCCAGAGCCAGAGAGACCTCCTATGCACAAGGCCTCCTCAGACTCAAGCCTGGCTACTTGTGGTGCATCACAAAGGGGCAGAAGGAGGGAGAATCAAAAGGGAAGGAAATACCATCACCATCACCACCTCCTCACTCTGAAACTGGGGTTTGTCTAGGACAGGCTCCAGGGGTCACAGAGGAGGAGCACAGGGGCTGGAGGCGTGTAGTGTACAAGAGCACAGACTGCCTGCTCTCTCCCTCCCTCCCTCCCTTTCCCCTTTACCTCCTTCTGCTTACTTTTAAAAGTCTAATTAGGTGAGAGGAAAATAAATGAAAGAGCCGAGGCTTCCACCCCACTCCAGAAGCCAACTTTGCTTTGATTAGTCATTCAGTTCCCGTAGATTTACTATTGGCAGAAGGACACATTAATTACGAAGAAAAGGAAATAACAAAGCTATCATTTCTGTCACGTTTCCTTTTGGAACCAACAAGGCCCAGTGTGGAATTCTGGGAGAGTTAAATGAGAACAGAGTGTAGTAGGCTTTCATCCTTATGCAGATGCAAAGAACAAGGGGGTGAAAAGTGTATCTCTTAGAAGAACGCTGAAGTATCTGTTCTCTACTTTTGTTTGTGGTCCTCAAACAGGAGATCTGGGGTTCTCTCAGATTTCCCAGAGCCCTTCCAGCCCAGGTTCTTGAATACAAAGAATTCTATATTCAAGTCAATAGAACTTGAGACAATAAGGTTGAGTCTGAGGCAAAGTCTTGGATGGTTAGAAGTCAAGAACTTGCCCACTTGAGACAAGCAGGGTCAAGGCTTGCCAGGCCAATCAGAAGCAAACTCTCCAAGCAAAAGAATGAAAGTCAGGGAGCTGTTGGAAAGGGAGTGGATGGTGGTCTGCACTGGAGGCCTGTAGGGCAAGTTCATACAGTTCAGTGCCTATGAAAGTCCAAGCTGGGGAGCAAAATGAGGCCAGAAGGAAGGGTGTAAGACTATAGGGAGTGGTGAAGTCTGTGTCAAACTGGAAGCTCAGTGCCTCTGCCTGAAGGACCCCAACTCTCCTCAGGTCCAGTAGATTGTGAGCATGAGGAATACTGGCCCAGTATCACCAGACCTTCCCATTTTTAAAGAAAAGCATGGAATCTTGATTTTAAATTCCCAGGTTAAAAATCCTGGGCAAGTCAACAAAATACAGGTGAGTTTGGATAACAAGACAGCAGTCTATGACCTGTAAAAAAAGAAAAAAAAGGAAATGTCAAAGCAAAATGAGAGAAGCATGCACAAAGCTGAAGGCAGCACAGAGGGAAACAGTTAGGGCTCCAGGAAGAGGTGAGGTTGCGGGGTGGGAGGAGGGCCAGATTTCAGAGAGGCAGTCAGAGCATGACCACCACATCTTTCAATACAACCTTTCTGTACTGCCCTGGGGGCTTTACACTGCCAGCCCCTCTCAGCTTCTAAAGGACAAAGGAGCAGCCTGGTACCAGTATGAAGGCAAGGTTGTTGCAACAGCCTAAGAAGCTCTGTGGCATCTGCGCCTCTGACTCTCCGTATCTCTTCCTGCCTGCCCTCCTTTCCCCTGCTCCAGCCACATGGGCCCCTTCATGTCCCTTGAACGTGCCAGGCACACTCCTCCTGAAAGGCCTCTCACTGGCTCTTCCTTCTGCTTAGGACACTTCTCCCTCAGATACTCATAGAGCTAATTTCCTGCCTCCTTCAAGTCTCTGCTTCATGTCATCTTTTGACCTGTTTAAAATTTCAACCTTCAACTGTACCTGGTTGGCTTTCCCAGTCCCTGTTTTCTTTTTCCAAATCACTTGTCACCTTCAAAATACGTGTGTTAGTTGCTCAGTTGTGTCCGACTCTTTGCAACTCCATGGGCTATATATACCCCACAAGGCTCCTCTGTCTATGGATTTCTCCAGGCAAGAATACTGGAGTGGGTCGACGTTCCCTTCTCTAGGGAATCTTCTTGACCTAGGGTTCAAACCTGGGTCTCCCACATGGCAGGCAGATTCTTTACCATCTGAGCCACCAGGGAAGACCTCAAAATATTTAATTTACTTCGGTATTTGTTGTCTTTCTCATGTAACTAGAAGGAAAGCTCCTGCAAGGGTGAAAATTCTCCTTTGTTTTATTCAGTGACATATTGCTAGAACAATGTTTTCACATGAAGGTGTTCAAAAAATGCTTCCGAAAGAAAGTATGAATGAATTCCTGTTTCTTCCTTTTGCCCTTTGGCTCTATAGCTGTGATTCTGAGTAGCTTCTCTCTTCCATGTGTATTTCATCCCTCTGTCTTTCCCAGAACTCAATCCCAGCCAGCAGATGTTAGCTGAGCCATCATTCTCTGCCAAGTCTCAGACTGAGATGTGAAGCTTTCAAAGGATGCCATGGGGACCTCCCTGGTGGTCCAGTGGTTAAAACTCCACATTTCCAATGCAGGGAATGTGGGTTTGATCCCTGGTCAGGAAGCTTGAGCTCCCACATGCTGCACAGCACAGTCAAAAAAAAAAAAAAAAAGAAAGAAAGAAAAAAAAATGAAAAGGATGCTATGGATATTTAGGGAATAGGAGTAGGGAGGGGTAGAAGTAAATCATGGGAATAGTGCTGTGAACTTAATTTTGTGGAGTGTTTAAAACTAGAGAAAAGTATAAAAACTAGTATTATAGGACACTGACTTATGCCTTTATGGCAATATGCCCATTTATATTTTGATGCTTTCCATGAATTTGTAATCAAAGTATACAAATTAAATATTTCAAAGACCATTCTTTGCTCTTTCTCTCCTTCTTCTTACTTGAGAACTTTTCAAGAAATGTAGACCTCTGACCCCAGGCTGGTAATAGTTTCTTGGACTTGAACTGTAAGGCATGTACTTTATCTTATATTCTGATTGTCAACATAATTTTCCACTTAGAAGGTTTATGGAAACAGGGAAGCAAGTGATGTGAACACAGCACGATTTCTATGCTACCTGGATGGTGTTAGCTTTTCTAAAACGAAATAATCTCTTAGATATGCAATTATCAGTACCTCCTCCTTTTGCCAGAGTTATAAGGCATTTTGACATCTGCTTCAAAACCCTAAAGGTCTTTTTACCCGCCTAAAACTGATTTGATTATTCAACAAGCACTCTCAAGCCTATTCAATGGAATGTGTGAGTTTGCCTTTCTGTAGTTTCCTAGGTGGTTTTTCCTACATGATGGGAATGAAAAATTAAGCTCTCATGTCGAATTGGAATGCTTCTGGAAGTAGAAGGAATCTTTGACTTTTTAATCTCTCCAACTCCCCATATAAAAGGAATGGTTATTCCCTTGACTCCTGAAGCAGAGTGAAGCATGTTCCCTCACAAGAGATATTTTAAATGTTCTAAATGTGACTTGAACCAATGTAAGAATAGTACTTCTCAGGAACAACTTGAGCTCCTTCATTGGCACCTTTAAAAAAGTTTCTTTTTATAAATTCAGACTTATGTTGTATATAGCCTTTTAACCAAAAAACTTAAATAAAGATTTGGAAATAAATTAGTTTTTGTTTTTCAGCCACAATAGGCAAATATTTGCTGAGTATCTCGTTACACAGACATTCTGTCAGGAGCTGGAGATACAGAATGAAGAAGATAGAGCTCTTTTCAAATTCCACATTCAGTTCATAAGTCAAGTACCACAGATTCACATACAATGTACATTTCTGTATACACTATAGAAAATAAACAGTTGCATTATAAATATAAAGAAAATCATGTGTATCTAGATGAAAGTACAAGTCTTAAGAACAATCTAATTAAAAACAATTAAAACAAAATTTTACATATACAGAGAACTTCTGAGAAAAACATCTGAAGCAAATCATATTTTTGCTTCTTTGTGGGAAAATATGAAGAATTTTTAACCCTAGATTCTACAGAGAGACATTTGAAAGCAGGATATAGAAAGTAAATTTAAACAAAAAGGGGGCTTATAAGTAATGGGGAGAAGCTCAGCCTAGTTATAATTAACACAAAAATTATCATTTGCCCTCCTCAATCCAATACAGAAGGCAAGAGTTGCTACAGGGGGAAATTACATGTATAGTAGGAGATTTTATGTATTCCAATGGTAAACGTAGATGAGTTAAGTTGCCAAGTGTTAGTCGTCCAGTCATGTCTGACTGTGCGACCCTATGGACTGCATCTCCCCAGACTCTGCTGTCTCTGGAACTCTCCAGGCTAGAATACTGAAGTGGGTAGCCATTCCCTTCTCCAGGGAATCTTCCCAACCCAGGGAAATAGCCAAGAGATACCTCAAAAGCTAGAAGTCAAATGTAGTTGGTGGTGACTTTATTCTTTGAAGACTGAGATGTGTGCGACTGCAGAGAGTGAAAGGGAGCAGCAGACTGGTTTTATTTATTTATTTATTTATTTAGTGTTCTTCTTAAAGCTTTTTTTTTTTTTTTTAATTTTCTTTATTGTGTTGGTTTTGCCATACAATGACATGAAACCACCATGGGTATACATATGCTCCCCCTCCAGAACCCCCCTCCCTCCTCCCTCCCGATTCCCTCCCCGTGGGTCATCCCAGTGCACCAGCCCCGAGCATCAGCCCTGGGCTGGCGATTGATTTCACATATGATAATTAACATGTTTCAATGCCATTCTCCCATATCATCCCACCCTTGCCCTCTTCCACAGAGTCCACGAGTCTGTGCTATACATTTGCATTTCTTTTGCTGTCTTGCATGCAGGGTTCTCGTTACCATCTTTCTAAATTCCATATATATGTGTTAGTATACTGTATTGTTGTTTTTCCTCTGGCTTACTTCACTCTGGATAATAGGCTCCAGTTCCGTCCACCTGAGTAGAACTGCTTCAAATGAATTTTTTTTAATGCTGAGTAATATTCCATTGTGTATATGTACCACAGCTTTCTTATCCATTTGTCAGTTGATGGTTTTAATCCAAGAGTGCAGTTAGGGTCCTGTGGGTAGATGTGATCAGAGTGGGGACAATGAACATAACAGAAGGTGGGAATGACAAAGGGGATCTGGACCTAAATCAGATAATATCAGATTTTCTAGATTTTAAGACACCTTCAATTATAACCTACCATTAATTTAGAAATAGCTCAGGAAAAATAAATATTGCTTTACAGAATGCAATTTACTCATCTTTATCTGTATAATTATACGGTACTTTCTTTTTTAAAGAAATACAATCAAATCTTAAGTCTAAGATTTTTCCAAACAATGAGTTCAGATTTTTTTCTGAATTATTTTTAGGAAATAACAGCAATGCTTACCATCGCATGATATGCTGATTTTTCACAAATAACAATTTTGACTTCTCTGGTGTCTCTATTACCTTTAGGATTGGCAATATAATTTTGAGTCATGTGAAAGAAAACCTCATCTGCATTTCCTGTTTAGCTACTGTAGCCTACCCCTACCCTCACCACTGAATTATTAGATATTAAACTGGTATTGTTGAGTGAAAGTGAAAGTATTAGTCCTTCAGTCATGTCTGATTCTTTGTGACCCCATGGACTGTAGCCTGCCAGGCTCCTCTGTCCATGGAGTTTTCCAGGCAAGAATACTGGAGTGGGTTGCCATTTCCTTCTTCAGGGAATCTTCCCAATCCAGGGATTGAACCTGGGTCTCCCACATTGCGGGCAGATTTTTTTTTTTTTTACCATCTGAGCCACCAGGGAAGTAGAGGGACTTAAACCAGGTACACCAAAGATTTTTTTCCTTGTACCCAAGATGTACAGCATAAATCAGCACCTTCATGGCTGGGTATGTATGTCTGTATGAAAATCACTCAGTCATGTCTGACTATTTGCAACCCCGTGGACTAAACATCCATGGAATTCTCCAGGCCAGAATACTGGAGTGGGTAGACATTCCCTTTTCTAGGAGATCTTGCCAACTCAGGGATTGAACCCAGGTCTCCCACATTGCAGCTGAGCTATCACATGCAGGTAGTAACTGAAAAACTCTTTGCTGTGTGTGTATGTGATATGCCACCAAGAAATATTTCATATATGCATTTCTTTTTATTTAATATAAAGTAAATTCTTAAAACTTAATTTCTATGAGCCCTGTGTTCTTTCTTCTAAAGCAGAAGGGAATTATTGTGTAGCTATGGTGTGCCAGGCATTGGGCTGGCACCTTCTAACCACCAATTTCATTTATTTTTCACAATGATTCTGAAAGGTGTTATTATACTCTTTCTGTAACTGGAGAAACGGAAAGTCAAGAAGTTCTATAATTTGGCTCAAGTTACATAGACAGTAAGAGTTCAAACATAGATTTGACTGGTTCTCAAGTCTCTGAAGTCGAATAAGTCTTCCGTTATGCTTGCCATCCTCTGCAGTCAAATGAAAAGTGGGTCCTGGGAACTCATTAGAGTCGTGTCATTGACAACCTTCTGTACTCCGCTGTCCAGTCTACCTCAGTCTGTCTTGATCAGTTCACTGTATTTGGTGTGCTGACACTGGAACCATCTGACCCAGTGCCTCTTCCCTGCATCTTTCTTTGACCCTAGAGGTGGATATCCAGACATTAAGGTCCTTGAGATCTTTATCCATTGCTCCCTTCCCCCAATCACCTACGATTTCTTTCTTCTTTATAACTGTGTACATTTTTTATCCTTTCTTAAGGCACTTATATTCTATTTTGCATTATGTAATTGCCTTATTTTCTCCCCAGAGTTTATCGGGAGACCATGAGACAGACCAGCATTCTATGAGATCAGTACCCATGGTTTTGTAGACCAGTTAGAGGGTCTGTCAGAAGTACTCACAGCATGCCTAATATTTCTTCCCAGACACAGCAACATTCAAGTCACATGAGCAACTAATTGGCTGCCTGGTCCACCCACACTTGCTCCCTGGGCTGCAATGACCTGTTAATCAAAGTACTGCCCACTACCGTACTACAGTCAATATTCAGAAGAACTATGGGCCACTCAAGAGAAGTTTTAGGAAATCCTCTGGTGAAACAGAAAACAATGAAGATATACTCTACATATACACTGTATTTACATACGTAACTTATAGTTGTAACTATATTTTGTAACATTGAGTTGGTGCTCAACCCTGCCTCCCTGAACATCTTGGTTCTAGAATTACCTGAAGGGAAAGAGAAATGATCTTTTCTACCTAAATTTATGCTAATCAAAGGAAAGCAGTAATATGCCTCAAACCAAAATAGAATGCAAAAAATGACTCCTTAGATAAGGAAATGCTTCTGTCAGAAATGGCTTTCAGCCAAACAAATTAAAGGGAGCAAAGGAAGACTTTAAAGCCTCTGTCAGGTAGGTTGGTGTAGCCAGCATGAAGTCAGCTTAAAATCCCAACATTTTCCACATGTCCCTCTCAAGTATTACAGCCTCTGCCCTTCAAGGTAAAATGTCAAAGCTATGTCTTTGCTTTCACCTTCCCTCTTTGATATATGCTGACCCCTCTCTTATGGCTTCTACAACCCACTACTCAGTCCTGACACTCAAATATGTCAAAGCCAAGTTTATCACCAAAGAATCATACAATTTCCACTGATACCATGACCCACATTTGTAGCTGTTTCTTGGGAAGTTTTGAGGCCAAAAAGAATGGATACGGTAGGTCACCTCAAAGCTTAGGAACATCTCCAAATGCATGGGTAGGCAGTAAAGAAGCCTGTTTAAATTAGTTTTAATACCTACATGGCCAGATTTATTTTGACAGGATCTCACCCTCTACCACAGCCAACCAGCTTTTGTTGCTCTTGCTTTAGCAAAGGGAATTAGCCTTCTTTAGAACACAGTTTGGAAAACATTAATGTCCCCTTCTGGTTCATAGCTACAGCCCTTCTCACATTCCCAATTTTTCTGGCAAGACTTACTCAGGAGATCTCACCCCAATTTCCTCCCCTAAAGAAGTTCTATTTTAAGAAATACAGTTTAACAATAAAACTATAGTCAGGATAGGAACTCTAACAGTCCCTGCCAAGTGCAGTCATCTCATTAGGCCTCAATGGTGCCTGAGACGGTGGCACTCTAAAATTTTCATATAAAACTAAAGCCAAAACTATTTTAGGTAAGAGTAGGTGGTTTTCTGTTTTGTGTGACAGTTCCTTATGGAACTCAAATAGTTGTTGTCTGAGAAGCTACCTCATCAGCAAACTTTGGTCTTTAGGAGATGTTATATGATATTCAGAATAATTTACATCAGAGAGAAATGTCTTGTTTGAAGAACCCTGAGTGGCTTCTTCCTTCAAAATATGTCATCCTGTCTAACCCTATCAAAGGAATCTGAGCACAGCCCTATCCAGAGCCTGCAGAAGAGGTGACATTTTAAATATTCATTATTCAGTCAGTTAGTTAGTGGGTAAATATTTATGGAGCACCTATTTTGTGCCAGATTCCATTCCTAATGCTGGAAATAAAAGGTGAACAAAGACAGAAAAGATCCATGAGCTCTTGATTATTATGCTCCAGCAGAAGGGAATAGGAAGTAAATGAAAGCATCTCAGAGAGTAATGAACACTCTGGGAGGAAATAAAGCAGGGTAAAGGGAAGATGGCTTTCATTTGCAGGAGAAGAGAGGTCTTCCTGAGGAGGTGATATTAAACTGAAATCAGAATGAGCTGATGGAGAAGCCCTAGGGTAAGGGAAGAAGACTGCACAGAAGGGGCACCAATTGCAAAAGGCCTGAAGTGGGAACAACCTTGGGTTTTCCAGGTACAGAAAAAATGTTTGTGTGCCTGTATGCATAACAAGGGAGGGAGATCTTGGATATGAAGTTAGAGAGGTGCTCAGGGACAAGACCAGGCAGGGTCCTGAAGGCTAAGACAAAGCACTGCATCTATGTCTGGATAATGGGAAACCATTAGAGGATTGCATCATCTGAGAGGAGTGATATCATCTAATTTATACATCACCAGTATGCAGCGTGCTGCAGTCCATGGGGTCACAAAGAGTGGGACACAACTGAGCGACTGAACTGAACTGAGTCTATACCAGAACTGAAAGAGCTCTTTTATTTTTGTCATTATTATTTTTTTATTATTGGCTGCAGTGGGCCTTTGTTGCTGCAGATGGGCTTTCTCTAGTTGTGGCGAGTGAGGGCTACTCTCCTGTTGCAGTACATGGGCTTCTCACTGAGGTGGCTTCTCTTGTTGCAGAGCACAGACTCCAGGCAGGCTGACTTCAGTAACTGTGGTGTGGGATGGTCCACAAGGCTTAGTTGCTCCACGGGATGTGGAATTTTCCCTGATCAGGGATCAAACCCATGTCCTGTGCATTGGCAGGTGGATTGTTAACCACAAAGGAAGTCCTCATTTAGGTCTTATCATCACCAGTAGCTACACCTCCTCTTAAAATCTCAATTCCATGTCTCCCATAACCTTCTGCCAACCCTCTTGGAACACACTGTAATAATTCTTCATCTTCATTTAAACCTTCAGTCTATAAAGTCTACCATTTTGTACTCTCAAGTATGCCGTCAGGTCCTTATCTCCCCTCTACCCACCTTAAAGTCCATCATTATCATTGGCCCCTTTGAGTTTAGATTATATTTCAGGCAAGTGTTAAGTGCTGGGTATAACTCAGGGAAGACCAGACAACTTGGTTCTGCTCTCCCAGAATTTATAGTCTAGTGGGGAAATAGATATTAATTACATGGAGAAACATACAGATGTATGATTAAACAGTTCGAGAAAAGCTTGGAAAGGAAAGTATAGGAGGCGATGAGTTTGCATACCAGGATCATCTAATCCAGTCTCTGGAGACAGGGAAGGCTTTCCTGAAGAATATTCAAAAGAAATTTTTTTAAAGGGGGAAAGTATTTCTATACTTTAAATGTTAATTTTTAATCTCAAAAATCTACTCAACTCTTACTGAGAAAAAGTACCTATAGTTTCCTTTTAATGAATCCCAGTACTTCCAATCTTTCCCCACACCTTTCTGGGCATATCACCCTTCCTAGACATCTCCTTGGTGTCCACATTTTCTCTCTCTCTCTCTTCTTGCTTTAGAATGCTTCTGGGAAAAGTCAGTAAAAATGATAAAAATAGATCATAAGTCCTCTGGAAACCCTAGAAGTGACTGTAACCTTTAGTGCCATGTGCAGTGCTCAGGTACAATGTCCCATATTTGCTAATTAAAAATCAACACCTTAGATGTTGAAATTTTAAGTGGTATATTGGCTCCCTGGCTCTCCCAACAAGGCTCTCTGGAACCTGTCTTATTTATCCTTCACCAGTAGGTGGCGCAAGTATCCCCCAGAATCCAGGAACATGGCTGTCTGCAAGGGTTATCTTCATTTGGACCATCCAGCTAAACTCTGACAGCTTAAAGTCTGAGTCACTGGGCAAGGTTAATGCCCTTTCTCCTGGGCAAACGCATCCGTTGTGTTTATTACAAAATGCTCTGTTCCTCTTCCATGCCTATGAAGCCCATCATACTTTTCCAGGGAAAAAATCTTCCCTGTGTAGCTGGTTGAAACAAACTACAAGTGGCTCTCTAAGGAAAGAATCTCCTGAGCCTTACAAGCTTCCCACTCATTGACCAGCATCCTCCATATTTTGCCTTGTCTTCCTCTGGGCACTTGACTCCTCTGGAGACAGGAGCAAATGACCAGAAGATATTGTCAGGCTACTGGAAGAGCAAGAGAAATGTATTAGCTCTCCTAGACATCAGAGCTTGAAGAATAACGATTTTTGAACAGGTTCCTATACATACTTGAACAAGGATGCTTTGGAAGGCATTTAGGAGATCAGTTAATAAGGCAAACGGGGTGGGGGGAGGAGAAAGGGTGGGAAGAGAGAGATGTGAGAGAGAAAGAGAGAGCAAGCAGTGAACAGTTCAGGGAGCAAGGAAACCAGATAGCTGTCATTAATTTTAGACACTGGGAGTCCAAGGAGCCTGGAGCCATCTCAAATAGCTCTTTCACTGTTTGAAGAGTCTGTCCTTTCTGTTTTGAAGTCGTATAGCCTTTAATTTTTGACATAAGCTTTCATAGCATCCCTCTTGTGATGGTTGTGGGCAATGAACCAAATGGGAAGAAGTCCATGTCAGACAGATCTATTGGAAGGATGCTGTACTTATCAAGGTGAGAGGTGAGCTAACACAAAAGTTATGTGGATTGAGAAGGGAAGAAAAGGGAGTAAATATATCTTGAGAAAGTAGAACTGGAAGGATTTTTAAATTACCCATATCTGAAGGAAAATGAAAGAAGAGCAGTTCATGTTAAGATCTAGCTTTTTGGCTTGATCTATGGAGTGAATTTTCACTGGTGGGAAAAGAGGTAGATGAAGGTGGGTTCTTTCCAGGTGATTTATGATGTTTCAGGTGTACAGCAAAGTGTTGTGGTTATACGAACACACATTTATTCTTTTCCATTATAGGTTTTTACAATATATTGAATATGTCAATAGTTCTCTGTGCTAAACAGTAGGTCCTTATTGTTTACCTATTTTAAATGCAGTAGTGTGTATCTGTTAATCCCAACCCTCTAATTTGTCCCTTCTCACTTTCTCCCTGAAAAAGACTGTTTTCTCTGTGGGTCTATTTCTGTTTTGTAAATAAGTTCCTTTGTATCTTTTCTTTTAGATTCCACAAGTAAGTGATATCATATGATGCTTGTCTTTCTCTCCTCATCCATAGTCTTCATATAAGTCATGCTGCTGTCTCTAACCAAAGTAAACTATGTCCCTTTGCCCCTTAACCCCCACCTTACAGAACAGCGTGGACAGCAGCTCTGGCCCATCCGGAAGCCTAGAGCCTGAATCTTGGGAGGCTGAGTGACGAGCATGCCCACTGGGGAGACAATGGCCGTTCTGCCAGCAGGCGGCCTGTCCACCTGCCCCGAGGACAGCTTGCAAACAGGCTTCTCCTCCCCACAGTTGCTGGCTGTTTCCCATGTTCCGCGAGAGAAGGGGCACACATTCCAGACAAGGGGACTATTTATTTTCCCACCACAGGTGACACGTGGCATCTGGAGGTCAACCGAGGCCGAGGCTGTGTTTGCTGGGCTAAACCTCGCCTTTTCCCAGAGGCCTGGGTTGTTCTGACAGCCATCCCAGCTGTGTCTTTTGGGCTGGGAATGTTTCCTCAACTGCTCTAAACAAACACCCATACTGGTGACTCAGTCTCCTGGGTTTGTTTATCCGCCAAAGTCAAGGAATGAACACCCAGTCCAGAGGGTGGGCTCCAAACAGCTTTGCCACAAACAGGTGGCAGAAGGGGACCCCCCAGCCTGCACTTTCTCCATGCAATCTGAGCAAGAAAAGCAGAATTTAGACCATAAAGAGGCCTTCAAACCACAATTTGACCCCTTCCAAAGAAACTCTGCATGGCTGTGTGTCTCTTTGCCTTTGCCAATGGCATGACAATTCTTGAGTAGCCTTTCGAATAATAAGATTTTTTTTGAGAAGCAATAATGATAATGATAATGCATTTTATTTGAGACACACTCAACATTTTATGAGACACTTAAATATTATTTTATGAGATTCTCAGTACAACCTGGAGGGATTAGGCTGAATAATACTACGTGTGTATAGCGTGCCTTGGGGCAGGCACAGTGGTGGGTCGGAGTGCAAGGGAGACATGAAGGTCAGTGACAGTCTTGACCTGTGGGAGCCCACTGTTGGGAATGTGTATCAGGATGGGACTTTTGAGTTTCTCCTCACTTAAGGGCCTCTCAGGTTTTAGCTGCTCATTGGGGAAAAAATTTGTGCAAGGGAGTAGAGGGACAGCCTCATACAAATATTGTTCCTATCCCAAATCCACCAGTCCCAGGTTGTAGCCAGATCTGAATAGGCTGCCTCAGAGGCCACTTACATCTCAATATGCTTACAGTCTTATGCCAAGACAATAGCTAGTTTCGTCTTGAGTGATCATTCTGTCGGGAATCTCGGCTCTTTACTAGCTGTACTTGGTCAAGGTGCTCAAGTAAGTGGGCAAGTGAATGCGAGCTTCTGCATCATGAAAATGAACTTACCATTTCTGTTTACTTGTTGGTAGTGAGCATCAAATGAATTAATGTACGTAAAGTGCTTTGAATTGAACTTGTCATGTATGTAATACATGATTAATACCTGCTAGCTGTTGTTATTTCAGTGATGGTGAATTGGATGAAAATAAGGTTAGAAGCAGCAATACTAGTTGAGACATTAGTGAAAAAATCCAGAGAAGAGTTAGGGGAGTCTAGCTAAAGCCCTTTCTTCTTTCATGCTTTTCTCCCTTCTCCCACCCTCCCTCCCACCTTATTCCTTCCTTCTTTCTCTGTTTTAATGCGATGAGTGTGACCAGGAGATAGGACGAGTGATGGCAGGTTAGGTGGCCTTTGGTTGGACCAAGGGCAGGGTCAGATCTCAGGCTTTGGGAAGAAACAAAGGACCCATCCAAGCCCACGACCATAAGGGAATGTTCACAAGTCAAATACTGGAAACCAAACACAATCCATGTGCCAAGGGTGAGGCAGGATTGGAATCAGAAGGTTGAATATAGAGACCAGTGAATACATTTGGGGAATAGAGTCAGGGTGATAGCAGAGGGGGGAAAAATCAGGTCAAAAGGAATCACCACTGATAGGCCTGGGAGGTTTGGATGATTATAAAAGGCCAGAGACAGCTCAGAGACTTGTATCAATCACCCCACCCCCCAGCCCCATCACTACCAACAGCCACCAGCTCTTTAGCACTTACTGTGACAGTAGTGTACCAACCCCTTTATGTGCATTTCTTGTACAGCATTCAGTGGGGACTCTCAGCCTCTTCATTTTGAAAGCTGAGATTCAGAAAAATGAGCTTCTTGCTCAAAGTCACAGAGCTGGATGTAGTACAGCAGACTCAGACCCAGGACTGTTTTTCTATAGAGCCCATACTCTGTACTCTGCCATTGCCCTTTGCTCAGAAATATCACCTGAATGTCCTTTGTGCTCATCTCTGGATAAAAAGCATTTTGAAAGTGATACATATGAACTTGATTTGGTCCCTGCTCTTCTAGCTATGTGGAGAGGGCAATGGCAACCCACTCCAGTGTTCTTGCCTGGAGAATCCCAGGGATGGGGGAGGCTGGTGGGCTGCCATCTATGAGGTCACACAGAGTTGGACACGACTGAAGCGACTTAGTGGCAGCAGCTGCTAGCTATGAGTGCAGCAGTGAAGGCAGATACAAAGTTGAAGAGCAATTTGTTAAGGGTCAAAACTCATTTCAGTTATTTTAAATTTAAATAATAAATTTGTTAAGGACCATAATACATTTTCTGGTAGAAAGTGATCAGTGTTTTCCATAAGTGACACCAGAAATATGAAAGAAACTTGATCTAACAGATTCTGAATTAAGGGAAGGGACCCACAGAGGTAGCTGGCTAGCAAGGCTTTGTGTGAGAGAGACTGGAGGGAATAAAGCAACTGGCCAGATGCACCTGGCCCAGACAAGAGGCAACCCGGGACACTAGAGGCTTTGTAACCAGAGAATGGCTGGGGGACCTCCTTGGTGGTCCCATGGTTGAGACTTTGCCTTCTAATGCAGGGGGTGTGGGTTTGATTCTTGGTTGGGGAACTAAGGATTCTACATGTCTCCTGGCCAAAAAGCCAAAACATAAAGCAGAAGCAATACTGTAACAAATTCAATAAAGACTTTAAAAATGGTTCACATAAAAAAAAATTACAAACAAGCAAACAGAATGGCTGCTCTCTGGCTCTGGGCTTGAACAAGTTTCTTAACCTCTATAAAGGTGGGGATACTGGTACCCATATCAGAGGATGGTGATGAAGATGATTCAAGATAGCCTAATACAGTGCCTAACGTTGTACCAAATGTGAATAAATAATGATTTGATGAGGGAAGAAGAGGGGCAGAAAGAGAGGAAGATGATGGAAAAGAGAAGGCAAAAAGAAGATCGGCTTCTCAGCAGCCCCTGGAAGGAACAGCTTCCACCTTAGAGACAGCTATGCCATCCACTGTGGTGGAGCCAGCTGGCTCTCTGGCTTCCATCCACGCAAAGCTGTAGGGTCAGGTAACAGCACTGTGAGGTCTTAGCAACACACAGTAAGGTCCCTTGGTTCTCCCTTGTTGGAGTTTTAACTGTATATTTAAATATGGGGCTTCCCTGGTGACTCAGCTGGTAAAGAATCTGCCTGTAATGTGTCCAGAAGGTCCCCTGGAGAAGCAAATGGCAACCCACTCCAGTATTCTTGCCTGAAGCACTCCATGAACAGAGGAATCTGGTGGGCTAGAGCCCATGGGGTTGCAAAGAGTCGGACCTGACTGAGCGACTAACACTTGTGTGAAACTATAAGAGACTTGCTCTTTTAAGGAAAGGGAACTACCCTAGAAGTTAGAAAATGTGTGTGTGTGTATGTGTGTGTGTGCATGCGTGCACGTGCGCGCAGCAGGATATCGAGTACAAGAGCTCGGCTCTTGACTTAATAAGCGTTTCTGGAGCACCAGTGGCACATGCCCACCTCTTGGAGGGAAGTCTGAGACCTAACCAGAGCAAAGACAGGGTGTCAGGCCTCGGGACAGCAGGTCCTGGAGGAGCAGGCATAGCAAGGAGCGTTCAGAGGAAAAGGAGGAAGCAGATGAACTATTTAGAAAGTATGATTTGCACGTGGAAGTGGCTGACTGGGGCTGGGGCATATGATACCTGGGTTTCCACTAGCAGTCATTCTGCCAGGAACTGGGCTTTGTCAATGGGCCTGAGAGTCCCAGAGATACAGACCACAGGCAGAGTTCACAGGCAGATGATGGGGGTTCCATCATCTGGAGGGCGGCGAAGTAAAATCCATACTTGCTTATCCCCAAGAATGAATGCAGAGAAGCTGGTTGAACTTTCTCACCACATCCCCCTCCACCCCTCCCACCTGTCACCTCCAGCACATTCATCCCTCTTTGGTCCCTATTTATCCCACTTTCTTAACCCAGCCACAGAGTGTCACAGGGCTGGCTCAGTTCTCTGGAGGGGTTGCTAGAAATCTCCTTTCTTCTCTATTTTGCCTGAGGCCTGTGTTGGTCACTGCCAGTAACTCCTGTAGCCACAGACACCTAATTTTTAAAAATCTCCTTTGGGCTTAAATCTAGTGCTCTTGGCTTCAAATCTTCTTCTTCTGGCCTAATGCATCTAATGCAGATGTTAGCTAGCTGGGTGTCCCCAGTCGTCCAAGCTGCTGAACCATCTTCATCCTTTAATGGGTGCAAATGACCTCAGCCTCATCCCATAACAGAAGAAAAGCACAGCATCCAGCTTCTCTCTCCAGGTTCCTACCTATTTGGGATTGTTGATCTCTACTCCATAGCTTACCTCCTCTGACATCTCTTTTCTCCTTTTCATGCGTCACCCCAATTTTCTCCATTTCTCTCCAGGTTACTATCAACACATGACCTTTTACAGGGTACACTTTCCTGGATGGTTTGGGGTGCCAGGCAGATTTGAGCACCCCACATTAGAGATCACAGCCTACAATCATGTCTTACTTGTCAGCATCTAGATCACTTGGGTCTCTGTCTTGGGAAATCTCCTGCTGGCCAATTTCTCTCCAGATCTTGCTCTCATCTTTTCTGCTCTCAATCTCGAGAACCTTCTCCTCCCCTCCCATACTGCCAGGTCCCTGCCCAAACCACAAATTTCCTACTAATTTCTCACTGAGAACACTTAGGCTATTCACTCTCTACCCACAAACCTTGGACTCCCTCTGTACATCCCTTTGCACATTCAAGATTTCATTAAGGGGCTCTGCTGAATTTTGCCATCTTTTCATGAACCTCATCCAAAGATATCCAAAGAAGCTCTGAAATAAGCTTTCCTTTTAACGTGCCAAATTCATTAGAAAGAGCTCTCTCCTTTGTCAGAGGAACTCCTCCCGCCCCCACCCCCCTTCACTCCTCAGGGTGGGTTGGAAGACTTCTGTTTGTTTTTCCTCCTCCATCTGCTTCCCTGCTTCCCTCTTCCTACCTGAGCTGGATCCTTGACTCCACTTAACCCTGGGCTGACCATTAGGTTGCCTGGATTTGATTTTACTGTCTCGCCTAATTGTCCTTGATCACACTCACTGCAGCCCAGGCCAGGCACACACTCCAGCAGGGCTCTGTCACACACTTGCTCTCTAGAGCGGGCCAGCGACACTTCTTTGGAAGGTTCCAGGCAGCAAGACCATTTGTTCAGCGAGGACAAATGTCATCATGTTTCTGGGGGCTGGAGGCAGGAAACCTGGGGCCACACATTAAAGTTAGAATGTCTGCATCAAGGGGACATGGCAGGGGTGGGGGTGGGGGCCAGGAAATCCATAAAATCGAGGACAGAATCTAGGCAACTCATGGCTTAGGGACTGGCTGCCTGAAGGTGACGTTAATGGGAACACAAGTGAAGCAGATTTGGGGAGGAAGTGCCCTTTCAGGCAAATTAAGGCTGATGGGCCAACGGAGCAACCAAGGGCGAAAGGCCTGAAGGCAGGCAGCTGGGAAAACAGGTCTGCAACCCCTGGAGAAAAACGGGAAAAAAGAAAGGCATGGGGGAGTCAAGGACAAGAAAGTACTGTTATCCCCAGAAAAACTGCCTGCCGGATGGCTCTGGTCTTCCTAAGCTCCTGGGGCACCAGTCCAGCCTCAAGATCCAAGATACCCACCTATGAAGGGCCCCATTGCACCCCCTGAACCACAGCCCAGCAGCCCATGCACTTAGCCAGCGCAGGCAGGCAGATAATGCACTCGTGTTCAAGGACAATCAGACTCAGCAAAGCGTGAAATCAGTTTTTTCCAACTAACACACTCTGGGATGGAAGAACAGTTTCTATCTTGAGAGTGAAGAGTAACCTGTCATTCCCTGAAGCAATTTACCTGTTTCAGTGGAAGCAGACATTCTTTTAAAGTTCAAGGGGCATCCATGCCAAACTAGAATCTGCCCACACGCCAGGAAAGGCCACCTTCCTTGGAACCGAACGTGGAAGTCGCTGACTCTCTTCTCTGCCTCTAGTCCAAGGGCTTGGGATGCTGGTGGTCATGTCAGAGAAGTAGATGTTACACATCAGCAGCCCAGGACCACTGGGGAACCAAGAAATAGAGTTCATTCATTTGTTGACTTCATTTTATATTTATTAAACACTTTCTATTGGCCCTGGGTCTGACTGATTTATTAAAGAGACAGAAAAATAGAGGATAATGTTGGGTATGTAGACTCCGGAGTCAGGCCTCTTGGGTTGAAGTCTGGTTCCATCATTTACAAGCTGTTGACCTTGATAAACTTGCTTTCCTTCTTTGTGTCCCAATTTTCTTATTTGTAAGATGGGAATATAAAGATTATACCTACTTCCTGAGATTATTGTGAAGATTAAGTGTTCTGATGTATGCAAAAGCTCTTACAGCATCATCCTGGCACACTGTAACGCTCCCTAAATGTTAGTGTATGGTATGGTCTGAATGTTGTGTGGTCCCTCTGAATTTATATGCTGAAAACATAATGCCCAAGGGGATGGTGATGAGAGATGGGGCCTTTGGGAGGTGATTAGGTGATAAGGGCAGAATGGGATTAGTGCTCTTGTAAAAGAGCTCCCAGAATGCTGTTTCACTCATTCTGCCATGTGAAGTCACAGCAAAAGGACAGCCACCTATGAGGAAGCTTGCCCTCACCAGACACTGAATCTGTCAGCACCTCAATCTTGGACTTCTCAGCCTTCAGAATTATGAGAAATAAATGTTTGTTGTTATAAGTCACCCAGTTTATGATAGTTTTGCTATAGAAACTTGAGTGGACTAAGACAGCATAGAGAAGCAAAACTATTTCATTAATGTGATACCTGCAGTGTTGGTGGAATGATGGACTAGATTCCAGGAGAGCACTGAAGAAGTGTCTGGAAGATCTTATGGACATGGTGGTGGCTGTACTGAGTCTTGAAGAATGATCAGGATAGTGGACACTGGAATGTGGCTCATCACACCTGGAGCCAAGGTTCCTACAAGGAAGAGGCAGGTAATAAGAGAGGAAAGGTTGACAGAGACGGATCAAAGGGGCATCTCATCATGACATGATGAATATCACGCCACAACATCTGGTCTTATGCAACACATTGTTAAGATGATTCTGGAATCATTTCTGGGGAGTAAAATGTCACACCATTATTCATTTGCCTTGGAAATGAATGTTTTCTTGTCAGGAAGGTAGAATTATAGTTTGTTTATTTTTAACAAAATTGATTTTTTTTCAAACCTCCCATCTCTCTGCCAATAGGCTATTGTGGCACTGATGCTCTTCATAAGCCAGGGCCTGTGCTAGCTGGAGTGTAATAATTGTTTTTCCTCATGGACTGACTAAAGCATTGGTCTGTGAGGCAGAAGTTCAGGTTCAAATTAAATAGCATTTGTTTTTATTTAGGTCCACCTGTTCTGAATATTTACAATGTTGGGGGGGGGAGAGAACAAGAGGACAGTCTGTGATGGTGTTAGGATGGGGGACAGATCCTCTGGTAAGGGGGGGTGCACATCTGCAGATGCACCCCGCCCAGGAGTCTTTCCAGGCCTAGAGGTGTCTTGAAGAAACATTTCCAAGTGTTCTTATCAGGATCCTTCCCATTTCCACCTGCAGTGATCTTTCCTCCTTGCCCAGGGGTCATGTTCCAAAAACAATATCATTTGGGGACTTCCCTCGTAGACCAGTAATAAAGAATCCACCTTGCAATGCAGGAGACACCAGTTCCATCCCTGGTCAAGGAAATGAGATCCCACGCATCCCGTAACAACTAAGCCCCTGCAATGCAACTACTGACCTCACATGCCACAACTAGGGAGTCTGCACCCTATAACGAAAGATCCTGCATGCCACAACTAAGACCCAAGACAGCCAGATAAATAAAGTAAATAAATATTTTTAAAAAGCAACGTCATATGGAGCATCCCATGCAGCACCTTAGAAACTACCTAGGCCTTAGTGACAAAAGACCTGAGCCTGGTCCCAACCCTGTGTCCTGTGTCCTCTTTCATGAAACAAGCAGCAGGATGCTGTTTATCTCACAGGGTGGCTGAGAGTTAAGTGAAGTCGTGTGTGAAGGCTCTGAGAACAGTTGTCACAGTTCGATGTGGACGACTATCACTGTTACTCATGCTGACCCCTGCCTCCGCGTCTGCCACTCCCTTCAAGTGTACCCACAGAGTCGCACTTACAGAATCACATTTGCACAGAACAATAGCACACCACCAGGGGTGCACACCACGTTAGGAACACAGGGCCACGCTGCCTGCTGTAGTCAAAAGCTCGGACTTGGGACTGAACCTGACCTTGAGCAGTGCGGAGGGGGACGGTGCCTCCTGAAGGTTCTGGTGAAGATTAAACAAAGCGATGTACATCAAGTGCACCGGACATCGGCCAATGAATGGCGGGTCTTTGCATGGTGGGAGAGGTGTTTGAGTGGGGAGCCCAGTGGTGTCAAGAGCTAATCAAGAAATGGCAGGCTTGAGCTTAAGAGAAGGCTGATGACACAGCCCAGGGAGAGAAAAAGAGGGACACATACAGTATAGAAATGCAGAGAAAAGGAGCGAGTGAAGGAAAGAGACAAACAGGCCTAAACAAAGGGTTGGTAGCTGTCCTGTAACACAGGGGCAGTGGAAAACTGGACAGGGGCAGTCACTGCCAAGAAGGTGTGTCAGTTCCCGGGCACTGGTTTTCTTATGGGTGAAATGGTGGAGAAGTCTGGTAGGGTGGAAGACCTGGGTGCAATGCCTTATGAAGCAGCAGCTTCTACCTCCTGGTTTCAGACAACATGGGCTGATGTCCAGGTGCCATACCTGGCACACAAGAGACCATATCGTATCATATCATCCATGCTGGGTCACTTGTGAGAATGAAAGGGGAACTACCACCTGTTATTTAATTACCGCAGGATGCAGGGCAGATCAGGATTCTCCGGGACAGGCTGCTTTGTGTGGTTCACACATGTGATAATGTCCAAATTTTCTCCTATACCTAAGGACTCACTAATGGGAATCACATAGTTAGAAAACGTATTATATTTATCTAATTCTTTTTTTCTTCTGCAAAAAAAAAAAAAGGTGAGTTTAGAGAAATAAATGCCTGATAACCTGTTGACAGACTGTGTTGGTTGATAGCTGGGTTATAGAGTTGCCAGAAAAAACATAGGAAGTTCAGTTAAATTTTGTTTTCAAATAAGAAACAAATAATTTTTAGTGTAAATATTCAGTGGAAATATGTACTATAAAAGTTGTTTGTTTGTTGAAATTCAAACTTCGCTGGGCATCTGTATTATTTGAGAAATATGGCAATCCTACCAAGATGGAACATGTACTTGTATGGATTTAACTATTAAATAAAAAAGCATTTGGTGAATATTTTCTATCTATCAGGAAATGTGCTGGATGCCAGGGTGGCAGCCCAAGAGAACAAGACACAGTTTCTGCTACCAGCCCACCAGCCAGTGAGGGAGCCAGGGGAAAGGAATTCAGTTGACATTTATTGAGTGCCTTTTAGGATCTGGGCACTGTTATCAGTGTTTCCTATATTATCTTAATAAACCTGCACAATCAGGGTTCTTCCAGTTTCACAGATGAGAGGATTAAGACCTAAAGAAAAGTCATATGCCCAAGGTTTCAGAGTTTGTAAAGTGATGAGTCAAGGTTAAAACCCAAGACTGTCTGACTTCAGAGCCACGATCTTTCCAATGAAAATGCATTTTCCATAAGCACACTTGAAAAACTGCAACATCAGAAGGCTGTGAGAAGACTTAGAGAACAAACTTATGGTTGCCTAGGGGAAGTAGGGAAGGGGGAGTTAGGGGTTTGGGGATGGACATGTACACACTGCTCTATTTAAAATGGATAACCAACAAGATCCTGCTGTACAGCACAGGGAGCTCTGCTCAGTGTTATGTGGCAGCCTGGATGGGAGGGGCGTTTAGGGGAGAATGGATACATGTGTATGTTTGGCTGAGTCCCTTTGCTGCTTACCTGAAACTATCACTGCATTGTTAATCAGCTAAATCCAAATACAAAAAAAAGTTAAAAAATTTTTTCAATTAAAAAAAAAAAAGGCTGCTAGAGCACACAGGAGAGAGAGCTGAGCTCACTTTGTGTAACGTGGTAGGTTGTTCTCACCAACTTCCTTTAGTTTCAGGTCAAATTCCTTCATCATAGAAGGAGGCAGTTACTAACCGCCATCCTCTCTCCTTGGAAACCGTGGCTGTGAATGGAAATTGTGGGTAGCTGAGGCTCCGCTATGTTGCTGTCTCCATCTCTCCTGGAGTCTTGTGGCCTCTCTCTTAGCATCTCCCCTTCTCACTCCTGGCTGCCTTCCTTTAGTCAGGATTCTGCTTCATCAGAACCCTTTCTGGCCTGTGCACAGTCAGGATGGTTCCTTAGCCCCCCAATCTACTTCCAGGCTTTCAGTCTCAATTCTCACTAGCCGATGCTTCAGTATTTCAGTTTCTATTTAATTTTTTAATTTATTATTTTTGGCTGCACTGTAGTCCTCGCTACCTGAGGGCTTTCTCTAGTTGCAGTGAGCAGGGCAGCTCTCTGGTTGTGGCGCTGGAATTTCTCACTGTGGGATCTTCTCTTGTTGTGGAGCTTGGGCTCTAGAGCATGCAGTTATGGCCCACAGGCCTAGTTGCTCTCCAGCATGTGGAATCTTCCCGGACCAGGGATTGAACTCATGTTCCCTGCACTGGCAGGCGGATTCTTAACCACTGGACCATCAGGGAGGTCTTCTACTTCATTTTTTAAAAAAATAGCTTTATTGAGGTATAATTCACATGCCAAAAGAGTCACCCATTTCCTAATTTAAAATTTGCAACAGATTGTAGGTGAACTTATGAGTGGGTCTCCCTTGGTTGAGTACTCAGCCTGATAACATGTACGCAGCCCTGTCCTAACAGCTGTGACTAGAGGGCAGGTCATATGACTGTCCTTTGAGTGGGTGCTAAATGTTGAGCAGTTTCTCAGGATTGTGGACCTGTATCATATACTCTTATGTCTAACATACGAGGATTTTAAGAGGAAAAGACACCTTGAAGAATGCTGGGTTAAAAGCAAAAAAAAAAAAAAGTGAAGAAAGACATTCTAACTAAGAAACACCATGTGCAAAAGCAGAGGTGCACAAAACAGGAATGAGCAGGGAAGAATGAATGGTTTGGACAGCCTGGAGCACAAGGTCCTGGATGGGAATGAAGGTGCTGTAAGCTGAATGTAGACTTCCAGGTTTCTAGTTTGGCTGCTTGGGTGTGTAACAATGGAAATACAATGAGACTGTGCATCTATGAACAATGTAAGTTTGGGTGTGAAAGAGAGATGCAGTTGGTTTGGGCATGCTGGGCTTGGAGGACCTACAGAACATCTAGACAGGGAGAGTCACACAGTTAGAAACCTATAATGATCTTTACCCCAAACATGTTAATCTAGGCTTTAGAAGTCCTTGATACTGAGCTGTAAGGCAGTGCAGCAGGAAAACAAAGCTGTTCCTTCCAAGATACATGCTCAAGTCATATTCCGAGGGTGGGCCATCCCGAATTCTACTTGTTGATTCAGCCCCAGTTCAACCATCTGTGTACCTTATGAGGAAGTGGAGAGCAGCAGAAATCTGACATGCTTTATGTGAAATCACTGCTTAGCCAGCATGTTTAGATATTAAACATTGAAAAGAAAAAAATACGACCTGCCATAAATTCTCATTACACACATTATTGCCTTAATAATACAAATATAGATAGTTCCCTAAAGAATTTTCTGATTTGTCGTCAGTATTTAGTTTTAACTTTTGATTTATTAATTTGTTCTTTTTTTCATGTGTGCTTATGGTAAGCATTTTAGAAAATGGAGAATTTTTTTGAAATGAAGAAAAGTCACCATAAATCCCACCACTCAAAGAGAAACCATTTTTAGCAGTTTTAAGCATGTGCTTCAAGCTTTCTTTCTTTGTTAAAATTAAATCTTAATTTCTAAGAAATACTTACAGATAGCTACACATTAAATGGTACAGAAAAGTTTAGGATAAAAAGCAGCTCGGCTCCATTTCAATCTCTTCATACTGTGCCACTTCTCAGAAAGAACATATTTTAGTGGATTCTGCTTCCTGTGGTGGCTACCTCCATGACTCATGTTTTGTGATGTCCAGCATGTATGTGTGTGTGTGCACACATGTGTGCACACGTGCTCAGTCATGCCTGGCTTTGCAACCACATGGACTGTAGCCTGCCAGACTCCTTTGTCCGTGGGATTTTCTGGCAAGAATACTGGAGTGGGTTGCCATTTCCTTCTCCAGGGAATCTTCCTGACCCAGGAATTGAACCCAAGTCTCTTGCGTTTCCTGAATTGGCAGGCGAGTTCTTTACCACTAGTGCCAAAGCTGTCCAGTATGCTGACTACTAATCACAACTACATAAATATAAAAACTCAGGTTCTTAATCTCACTAGCTGTTTTCAAATACTCAGTAGTCACATGTACTCATACTGGACAGAGCAGAGATAGAACATTTCCATTTTCATAGAAACTTGTATTGGACAGTGCTGCTAAAGACAAAAATACACTTTTACCTTCATCTCTTGACTTGTCAGTTTTAGACAATGGCAATTGCCTCAATTCTGTTTCTACTTAGATATATTTTTAATAAACTTTTAGAAAAATTAAAGTATAACATATATATAGAAAAGCATATCTGTCATAAACATAAATCTTAATGATTTATCACAGAATGAATGATCCAGGTAACTGCCCCCCAGAGCAGTAAATAGAATATTGCAAGGAACCCAAACTCCCTCTCAAGCACACCCCCAATTACTAACTACTCTCTCAATATCCCAACTTTTATGGCCATGAGTTGGTTTTGCCTGTTTTTAAACTTCAGTATCTGGCTTCTTTTATGCAAATTATGAATGTGGAAATCATTGTGTGAAGTAGAATTCATTCACTGGAATAGTATCATTGTGTAGTTTGCATTATATGTATATGATACAGTTTCTTTATTCTAATATTTAGGGACATTTGAGTTGTTTCCACTTTGAGGCTATTATGAATAATGTAATTGTGAATATCCTTGTACATATCTTTTTAATGTGCATGCATAAGCATCTCTCTTAGGTACAAACCTAAGACAGTTTGTAGGTCATAGGTGTGAATACGCTCAACTTTATTAGATCTTTCTAAGGGGTTTGTACCATTTATTACTCAGCAGATTTTGACAATATCAGCAGTTATTCCACATCCCCAGTTAGGGATGAACTCTTGATGTTCTACATCATTATCTTTTAAATTTGCGTTTCCCTGATGGATAATGAAGTTTAATATCTTTTTATTTTATTAAAATTTTTTTCTCTTAATCTTTTGTCAGTGCCAGATGGTATGTGGGATTTTAGTTCCCTGACCAGGGATCGAACACGAGGCCCTTGCATTGGGGACATAGAATCTTAACCACTGGACCACCAGAAAACATCTTTTTAGATATTGATTATTTGGATATTCTCTTTTTGTCAAGTGTCTGTGTCTCTTGCCTATTTTACTGCTGGGTTGATTTTCTTTCTCTTTTTAAGAAAATTGATTTGTAGTTATTTTTTAATATTTTATGAATATAAACTCCCTTTCACTTACATGTAGCTTTCCAACACCTTTTGATGAAGAAAAAGTTCATGATTTTAATATAGCCCAGTATACTAGTTTTTTTCATTTCCTTTATGGGTTAATGCTTTTGGTGTCTTATCTAAGAAAACTTTTTCTACCATAAGGTCATGAATATATTCTCCTATATTATTTTCTGGAAGCTTTATCATTTGATTTTTCACATTCATGTCTATAATTGAGATGGAATTTATATATTATGTGAGGTAAGAATCAAATTTCATTTTTTCAATATGGGAGCCAAGTGGATGTATATAATTTATTTTTAAAAAACTATCCTTTCCCATTGCATTTCAGTACCAACTTTGTCGCAAGTGACATGAACACACACAGCTCTATTTCTGAATTTTCTGACAAGAGATAGATAAACTCAGGCCAGCTGCCTCTTCTTGTCAATGAAGTTCTGTTGTAATGCAGCCATAAGCCATGTACTGGCTACTTTCAGGCCACAACAGCAGGTTTGGGTTGTTGTGAGAGATCGTGTGACTTGCAAAGTCGAGACAGTTTTTACTATCTTGTGCTTCAGAGAAAGTATATGACCTCTGATCTGTTTTTTAAAAAACAATTCTTTCATCAATTCTATAACACCTTAATCACAGTGGCTTTACCATAAGTCTTCATTTTGGTAGTGTGAACCTTCCAATTTTGTTCTTCAAGATTGTCTTGTCTATTTTTAAGAACTGATTGTTGATGTTCAATCACTCAGTCATGTCCAACTCTTTGCAATCCCAAGGATGTCAGCATGCCAGGCTTTCCTGTCCTTCACCATCTCCTGGTGATGCCACCCTACCATCTCGTCCTCTGTCATTCCCTTCTACTCCTGCCTTCAATCTTTCCCAGCATCAGGGTCTTTTCTAATGAGTCAACTCTTCGTGTCAGGTGTTCAAAGTATTGGAGCTTCAGCCTCAGCATCAGTCCTTCCAATGCGTATTCAGGACTGACTGGTTTGATCTCTTTGCAGTCCAGGGGACTCCCAAGAGTCTTCTCCAATACCACAGTTCAAGAGCACCAAGTTCTTCAGTGCTCAGCCTTCTTTCTGCTCCAACTCTCACAGCCATACATGACTACTGGAAAAGCCATAGCTTTGACCAGACAGACCTTTATTGGCAAAGTAATGTCTCTGCTTTTTAACATGCTGCTGCTGCTGCTAAGTCGCTTCAGTCATGTCTGACTCTGTGCAATCCCATAGATGGCAGCCCAGCAGGCTCCCCTGTCCCTGGGATTCTCCAGGCAAGAGTACTGGAGTGGGTTGCCATGTCCTTCTCCAAAGCATGAAAGCGAAAAGTAAAAGTGAAGTTGCTCAGTTGTGTCTGACTGCTAGCGACCCAATGGACTGCAACCCACAAGGCAACTCCATCCGTGGGATCCTCCAGGCAAGAGTACTGGAGTGGGTTGCCATTGCCTTCTCCAAATATGCTGCTAGGTCATAGATTTTCTTCCAAGGAGCAAGCGTCTTTTAATTTCATGGCTGCAGTCACCATCTGCAGTGATTTTGGAGCTCAAGAAAATGAAGTCTGTCATTGTTTCCATCATTTCTCCAGCTTTTACACTCTCTTCTTTCACCTTCATCAAGAGGCTCTTTAGTTCCTCTTTGCTTTCTGCCATAAGGGTGGTGTCATCTGCATATCTGAGGTTATTGATATGTCTCCCAACAATCTTAATTCCAGCTTGTGCTTCACTCAGCCCAGCATTTTGCATGATGTACTCTGCATATAAGTTAAATAAGTAGGGTAACAATAAACAGCTATAATGTACTCCTTTCCTAATTTGGAACCAGTTCATTGTTCCATGTCCAGTTCAAACTGTTGCTTCTTGACCTGCATACAGGTTTCTCAGGAGGCAGGTAAGGTCATCTGGTATTCCTGTCTCTTTAAGAATTTTCCACAGTTTGTTGTGATCCACACAATCAAAGGCTTTGGTGTAGTCAGTGAAGCAGAGGTAGATGTTTTTCTGGAATTCTCTGGCTTTTTCTGTGATAACAGCAAATGTTCGCAGTTTGATCTCTGGTTCTGCTGCCTTTTCTAAACCAAGCTTGAACATAAGGAAGTTCTCAGTTCACATAGTGTTGAAGTCTAGCTTGAAGAATTTTGAGCATTACCTTAGCAATGTCTGCTGCTGCTGCTGCTGCTAAGTCGCTTCAGTTGTGTCCGACTTGGTCCGACCCCAGAGATGGCAGCCCACCAGGCTCCCCTGTCCCTGGGATTCTCCAGGCAAGATCACTGGAGTGGGTTGCCATTACCTTCTCCAATGCATGCAAGTGAAAAGTAAAAGTGAAGTCTCTCAGTCGGGTCCGACTCTTAGCAGCCCCATAGACTGCAGCCCACCAGGCTCCTCCGTCCATGGGGTTTTCCAGGCAAGAGTACTGGAGTGGGGTGCCATTGCCTTCTCGGGGATTGTCTGAGATGAATGCAATTGTGTGGTAGTTTGAACATTATTTGGCATTGCCTTTCTTTGGGATTGAAGTGAAAACTGACATTTTCCAGTCCTTTGGCCACTGCTGAGTTTTCCAAATTTGCTGGCATATTGGGTGCAGCACTTTAACAGCATCATCTTTTAGGATTTGAAATAGCTCAACTGGAATTCCATCACCTTCGCTAGCTTTGTTCATAGTGATGCTTCCTGAGGCCCACTTGACTTCACACTCTAAGATGTCTGGCTCTAGGTGAGTGAACATATGATCATGTTTTCTGGGTCATGAAAATCTTTTTTGTATAGTTCTAGTTCTGTGTATTCTTGCCACCTCTTCTTAATATCTTCTGCTTCTGTTAGGTCCATACCATTTCTGTCCTTTATTGTGCCCATCTTTTCATGAAATGTTTCCTTGGTATCTCTGATTTTCTTGAAGTGATCTCTAGTCTTTCCCATTCTATTGTTTTCCTCTATTTCTTTGCATTGATCACTTAGGAAGGCTTTTTTAAATCTCTTCTTGCTAGTCTTTGGAACTCTGCATTCAGATGGGTATATCTTTCCTTTTCTCATTTGCCTTTCACTACTCTCCTTTTCTCAGCTATTTTCAAAGCCTCCTCAGAGAACCATTTTGCCTTTTTACATTTCTTCTTCTTGGAGATGGTTTTGATCACCACCTTCTGTACAATGTTATGAACCTCTATCTATAGTTCTTCAGGCACTCTGTCTATTAGACCTCATCCCTTGAATCTATTTGTCACTTCCACTGTATAATCATAAGGGACTTGATTTAGGTCATACTGGAATGGTTTAGAGGTTTTCCCTACTTTCTTCATCTTAATTCTGAATTTGTCAATAAGGTGTTCATGATCTGAGTCACAGTCAGCACCTGGTCTTATTTTTGCTGACTGTATAGAACTTTATGTTCGGCTGCAGAGAATATAATCAATCTGATTTCAGTACTGACCATCTGGTGATGTCCATGTGTAGAGTCGTCTCTTGTGTTGTTGGAAGAGGGTGTTTGCTATGACCAGTGTGTTCTCTTGGCAAGACTCTGTTAGCCTTTGCTTCATTTTGTATTCCAAGGCCAACCTTGCCTGTTACTCCAGGCACCTCTTGATTTCCTACTTTTGCATTCCAGTCCCCTATGATGAAAACGACATCTCTTGTTAGTGTTAGTTCTAGAAAGTCTTGTAGGTCTTCATAGAACCGTTCAACTTCAGCTTCTTTGGCATTAGTGGTTGAGGTGTAGACTTGGATTACTGTGACATTGAATGGTTTTCCTAGGAAATGAACAGAGATTATTTGTTGTTTTTGAGACTGCACTCAAGGACTGCATTTCAGACTCTTTTGTTGACTATGAGGGCTACTCCATTTGTTCTAAGGGATTCTTGCCAACAGTAGTAGATATAATGGTCATCTGAATTAAATTCTCCCATTCTGGTCCATTTTAGTGGACTGATTCCTTTAATGTCGATGTTCACTCTTGCCATCTCCTGTTTGACCACTTCTAATTTACCTTGATTCATGGACCTAATATTCCAGTTTCCTATGCAATATTATTCTCTACAGCATCAGACTTTACTTTCACCACCAGACACATCCACAACTGGGTATTGTTTCCATTTTGGCTCAGCCTCTTCATTCCTTCTGGAGCTATTTCTCATCCTTCTCCAGTAGCATATTAGGTACCTACTGATCTGGGGAGTTCTTTTCAGTGTCATATCTTTTTACCTTTTGATACTGTTCATGCAGTTCTCAAGGCAAGAATTGCTGGAGTGGTATTCTTGTGCCTTGGTATTCTCATATAAATTATATTCAGATATATTTTGATTATTAAAATGTTCTCATACAAATTACATAAAAAGTTCTGTAATTTGTTTTACAAATTGCTTAATATATAGTGGGAAATCTTGCCATGATATTAAATGTTCTTCTGCAACATTATTTTTAATGACTTAATCATATTTAATTATACAGACAAACTACCATTTATTTAGCAAAATACATTGCTTGGCTATGTGTTTTTCTTATTTTCCTCTCATTAAATTATAAATTGCTTCTGTAGCTTGTTCATACTCTTTTACTAAGTAATTCCACTTACAGGAATTGAACCAAAGTAAATTATCTTAAATGAAAAAAAACTTGCATGAAGATGCTGATCATAGCATTATTTAACATGAAAAATTGGAAATGACCAATTTACTGACACTTGGTAAATGGCTAATTATGATATGTCCACTTATCAGAATGTTATGCAAGTGTTTAAAATAAGGATGTTTAAAATGCTCAAGGAGACTGAAAAATATGTTTTTTGAAATAGGCTATTTATGTATATATACTCTTTAATTGGGAATATGATACTATAGCTTTAGGACAAAGTTTAGAAAGATATACACCAAGTTAAAGTTAGTTTCTACCAGGGAGTAGCATTTGCTAGGAGAGGGAAGGAATAAGTACTAAATTCTTTTAGTACTTGCTAAGTACTTTTGCTTGAATATTTTATAGAATTTATGTTATAGAAAAAAATTTTTTAAATCATTTTTCAAAATAGATTGTGTGACGCATTGAATATAAAATGCAATGCCCTAAGGAAAAAATAAGCCTTCTGTAAAAAGCAACACTAAAGAATTGTTTACTTATAAACGAGTGCATGAACAGAGTCTAGTATTTAAAAGGAGACTGAAACCTCTCAGCTTGGCCAATGAATATAGCACAGGAGCATGAAACCCAGGTAAACCAGAATTATTTCCTAAGTCACACTGGATATCCTAATCATCAGCTCCTAGTGAACACAGACTGGAGACTGTGGGTCCTTAGAGGCTGATGGATACACCCAGAGTCAAGTGCACGTGGTTCTCATTTTAGAGTGTGGGCTCAAGGAGATCCTGGAAGAGACTGAATGTGACAATGGAAAATGCATTCCATGGGGCTTATGAGTATCTTGTGGGACCATAAAAATAGGTCAGAATCTGGTGGACTGGGTGGGAATTTTCTATGAAGAGGTAAATATCCCTGTAGACAATTATTTTTTTATTTACCTAGACAGTATATTGAAAACCAGAGACATTACTTTGCCAACAAAGTTCTGTCTAGTCAAAGCTATGGTTTTTCGAGTAGTCATGTATGCATATGAGAGTTGGACCCTAAAGAAAGCTGAGTGCCGAAGAATTGATGCTTTTGAATTGTGGTGTTGGAAAAGACTCTTGAGAGTCCCTTGGACTCCAAGGAGATCAAACCAGTCAATCCTAAAGGAAATCAGTCCTGAATATTCATTGGAAGGACTGATGCTGAAGCTGAAACTCCAATACTTTGGCCTCCTGATACAAAGAGCCGATTCATTAGAAAAGACCCTAATGCTGGGAAAGATTGAAAGCAGGAGGAGAAGGGGATGACAGAGGATGAGATGGTTGGATGGTATCACTGACTTGATGGACATGAGTTTGAGCAAGCTCCAGGAGTTGGTGATGGACAGGGAAGATTGGTGTGCTGCAGTCCATGAGGTTGCAAAGAGTTGGACACAAGTGAGCAATTGAACTGACCTGAGCCAGTTATTTTGGAAAATGTTCATGAAATGGTCTTTGGACTATGAGGAGAAGAACCTCTCCTTTCCCTCCCACAATTGAATCAGCCAGGTACAGGCAAGCCTAGACATTGAGGGAAGCCTGGAAAAATTCTGGTGATGGATGTGACCAATCTCTGGCCATCAGGAGGCTGGTAGGGTGGACCAGTGTTCATTGCAGCACTGTTTACAATGCCCAACGCTTGAAAGCAACCTGTCCAAAGCAAATGTCCACTGACAGAAGAATAGATAAAGAAAACTGGTACATATATAGAATGGAGTATTACTCAGCCATTAAAAAGAATAAAATAATGCCATTTGTAGCAACATGGATGGACCTAGAGATTGACATATTGAGTGAAGTAAGTCAGACAAAGAAGGAGAAATATCGTATGACATCCCTTATATGTGGAATATAAAAAGAAATACAAATGAACTTACAAAAGAGAAAGACACTCACAGATTTAGAGAACAAACTTATGGTTGATGGGGGGGAGGATGGGAGAAAGGGATTGTTAGGGAGTTCGGGATGGACATGTACACACTGCTATGTTTAAAATGGATAGACAACAGGTATAGCACAAGGAACTCTGCTCAGTATTATGTGCCAGCCTGAAAGGGAGTGGGGTTTGAGGGAGAATGGATACATGTATATGTATGGCTGAGTCCCTTTGCCTAAAACTGACATAACATTATTTGTTAATAGGCTATACCCTAATATGAAATAAAATTGTTTTTCTAAAAGGAGGCAGGAGGGTTAGAGCAACAACATCATACTTTTAGTGGCAGCAGCAGCAGCGGTCATAGAACAGAAGGGCTGACCCTGAAGCAGCTGACATTCTCATCTGGAGGCAGTGTCTGCAAAACCAGACCTCTGACCTCAGAGGACTCACATCTAGAATCAACACTTCACCGCACCCTTGGGTGCTAGGCTCGCATCATTCCATCTGATTTGAATTGTGCTGCCCCACAGAGGAATGGTGGGTAAGGGTTTCATCCATCAGTGACAAGCCACAGAGCCTACAAAATGAGTCCATTAGCCCTGGCAAGTGGCCAGCTCTTCTCTTGCCTCTTAGCCAGAAAATTAATGAGACCGTTTATTGGAAGGTAGACAACTAACCACTGCATTGGGTAGTGCTGTAAGTCAAACTGCTCACGTTCTGCTACACTTATGCTTCCATCAGGAAGAAGTAGAGGAAAAAGACCCTGGTCATGTGCCAGGTATTCTTTCCAAATGTTATTTCTCTTAATCATCAGAACTGCCTTCTCTCCCCCGGAAAGCAAGTATTACGATTAGCTCCTTTTCCCAGAGAAGGAAACTGAGATATAAAATGAAAATTGACTGAATTACACAGGTGATGTAAGTGGCAACTTACATCAAACTTCAAAGTTTCTCTCTTGTCTTTCTCTTCATGATAACATCCTCCCTCCTTGTTTATGTTTGTACATAAAGCACTTAAAGGAATGTCTGGCAAATAGCAAGTGTTCTATAAATATTAGCAACTCCTCCTGGGATTTTGCTGAGGGCAGGGCTGGTCAGGCTGATTCCTGAGTAATTCAACTTTGTTGGAGGAAAATATAGAAGCCTAGAAGGTGTCACTGGGTGAAGGAAATTTCCACGCCTATGGCTGAAATCCTTAATCTGAAAGTGTAGAATCCTGTCAGATCCATTTATTTAAGATAAGAGATTGAGATCCAACTTTACTAAAATAGAATGTGTGTGGTGGATTAAGTGCTTTTAAAATACAAAGCAGGTTCAAGAACTTATTGAACTCTTTTCTTAATTAAGCAAATATTTTATCCAACAAAGGACAGGAATGGTCTTCAGTTTCGGATGATCTCAGTGATTTCTATTATTGGTGGCTCAGGAAGCAAGAGGCACTGCTTCTTGGCAGGCAGGTGGATTCCTCTGAGGTCCTGGAAAGGGCAGAAACAGCAGCGGGGAGCAAGCCTGAAACTGGGCAGGACATAACAAGTCTACCTGAGGGCCTTCTCAAGACAGGCCACTTGTTGAAACAAAGCGTGGGGTAGGCAGCAAGGGTCTCTGGTGACAGGATGTCCCTCCCATCACTCCTAGATTCTCTCTCCTTTAGAGGGGCTCCCACTTGGCTCACACTGTTGCCACTGTCTAATCTGCTGGGGGTGCCACCACCATCTTTGAAGACAGGCCTTGCAGAAATGGAAATATCTTTCAAGACAGTCTGAATCCCCCCCAAAACTTTACTAAATAATAACAGAAAGGAAAGATTATAGAAAGTGCATGCAGCATAAAGATAGACTTACAAAATGATGTTTTACATTTGTTTCTTTTATTCTAGCTTCCCTGGCTTCTGTCTGGCTCTCTTCTCAGCTGATGAGCAAGCCTCTGGTGGTTGATGCAAACACACAAAGAAACACTCTACAGATGAGAACCCTATTCCTACTCACAAAGGTAAGTTTTATCCATTTAGAATCCAAAGGAATAACATCTCAAACACTAAACAGTACTCTTTCTATCAGACACAGGGTAGCAGAAATATAATTTTTTACATAGGAGCATTATGATCATAGTAAGAATTTTTTTTCCTGATTCAACTCCTGATGGTACATAATCACACTCTCATTTCCTACGAAGTATCTTCTAATAATAAGGCCCCAATTGCTAATGGGTTTTTCTTTAACATTATAGAGTGTCAAGCTTTAGCCAGGCATTGATGGGTCCTTTATTTGTGATTTATTTTTTCATTTCTGCATTACTCAGTAGATACAGGTTTTCTTGAATTTTGATCAAGGATTCCAAACTGTCATCAATGCAAATTGCACAAGCAAGTATCACAGACACAGCTTGAGCACTGTGTGTGTTCATACTGTGAGTGTGTTTTCATGTATAAGCAGATAGCAAAGGGCCAGTCGTTAAAGGTAATGAGAGACAGCATCCCCGTCTGGCTGCTAAGTCATGCTAGATAGATGTCTGCTAGAAGGTAAACAGCCATGGCTTCTGTGAAACAACAGCATACAGTGACAATAGAAGATAGTCTGTGATTAGAATAAGGCTGGAGCAGGTGTAAAGAAAGATGACCGAGATAAAAACAAATTACAAAGAAATTAAAAATGTAGGAGTAGAGGACCAAGAAGCAGAAGAAGCAGCACTGCAGAAAATCAGATCAGTGATGTGGAGAGCGAATTTCGGAGGGTCTCCCAGGATTTGGAGAAAAAAGAATGAAGAGATGAAAACAATAAATAAAGGATGATATGATAGCTAGGAAAAGTGGAAAAATGAGGTCCAATCTAAGAATAATAAAAATTATTGATTAAAAAAACATTTAAAATAGAAACAATAATCAATGACACATTGAAGAAAACTTTCCTGAGCTAAAAACATAGGTCTTTATATGTTTTATAGCACATTATTTTGAATAATTTTAGGTTTATAGAAAAGTTGTAAGCATAGAGTTCCCATATACCCTTTAACCAGTTCTCTCTAATGTTTACACCTTCTGTACCCATGACACCTTTGCCAAAACTAAGAAATTAGCATTGGCACATGAAAGTTAACTAAACTACAGACTATGCAGTTTTCACCAGGCTTTTCACTGGTGTTCTTTTACTGTTCCAAGATTCAATCCAGGATGCAACACTGCAGTTAGCCTTTATATTTCTATAAAAATCGAATTGCTGTGAGAGGCCAAAATATTTGAGCTTTTCAAAAGAGGTCACTCCTCATACTTCACGCTGTCTCCTTCCCGACTTCCCCCACTTCTGATTTTTCAATTGCTTCTGCTTTTCTCCTTGTCCTTGAGGCACACAGTGACCTTAGATCTTCTATCAGTAATGACTTTATTCATTTGCACTGAACTGCCTCAGGGGCCTCGTGTAAAGCTGCTCTCCACCCCTTACTCTACCCTCAGCACCCCCTCACCCACGGCCCCTCCTCAGGAGCACTGTCACCTCACCCTCCCCTGAATTCTCTGCTACTATGGATTCTAGCTGAAAAGACAATTTAGGTCTGGAGAAGGCGAAGAAAAAATGAAAAACCAAAACCATTTCTATTTGCACGCAACTCTATATGCCTCCTTCTTCCCCTTGATAAATGTTAGACCCTTTGAAAATACCATTATTTCTTTTTCACAGAAGAAAACACTCTCCATGGCTGAGTTTGTGGGGCTGCTTCTCTGCTGGGTATTGTCCTGTGAGTTCACCAGAGGATATTCCAGAGGCTTGGAAACGCCCACCCGTGCTAACAAACTCTCCAAGAAGTGGGAGTAAAATCAGAACACCGATTCACTAATTTATAATGAGCAATACTCATGATGGACGAGCCCATCATTGTGTGGACCTGACTGGCCAGCTCTATAGGAGCCAAATTACTGGATGACCGCTTGTGAGCATGGGAACAGAATGAGGGGGCTATGGAATTTAAAATTTTAATGGCATCAGGGCCAAAAAAATTGATGCTCCTATTTCCCCAGGGAGGACAGCCCTGTCCAGTTGCTGAGGCATTACCTGGTCTAGCTGGGCACTGTTTTCTCTGGGCACCATTTGGAGAGCACCTCTCTCTGTGCTTATACATCTGCTTTCTCTAAATGTGACCATACTTTCCTTAAATTCATATCTGGATCCAGGAGTAATGTCGGTTCATTAAGCTGATGATTGTTGTTGTTCAGCCACTAAGTTACGTCTGACTCTGCAACCCCATGAATTGCAGCATGCCAGGCTCCCTGTCCTTCACTATTTCCTGGAGTTTGTTCAAACTCACGTCCATTGAGTTGGCAGTGCTATCCAACCATCTCATCCTCTTTCATCCCCTTTTTCTCTTGCCTTCAATCTTTCCCAACATCACTCTTTTCTAATGAGCCAGCTCTTCGGATCAGGTGGCCAAAGTATTGGAACTTCAGCATCAGTCCTTCCAGTATAAGCTGAGGATGGTTCTGATCACTTGTACAAGAATCTGAATTTTAATGCCCAAAGGCTGACTTCAAAGTCCTTGGGTATGTATCCCTGTGTATATATATGTGTGTGTGTGTGTGTGTGTGCGCGCGCGCGTGCACATACATGTGTGTTACTGTCATCATATGTTCTCTGTGTTCCCTTGAATGCCGCTCTCCCTCCCCCAGCAAAGTGGGGAGGACCATGAATAGGACCATGAAAACCCCCCATGTGCCAGGCCTGCGTCAGGGAGTAGATAGAGCAACACCTGAACGGTCCCAGTCCCTGCCCTTGTGGAGCTTGTGGACTGGTAGGGATACTGCCATTAATAAAATAACCACACATATGACAGAAACTTCAGTGAAGGCTGTGAAGGACAAGGACTGGCAGGCATGGGCCACCTCAGGGCAGAGACTTGCTATAGCTATGGAGGTCAGGTGGGGTTTTCTTGAGAGATTCACACTGAGCTGGCGTTTAAAGCTTGAGTAGAAGTTAACTAGAGGAATGGGGAAGACAGAGGGCTTGTCATCTTCCAGACCCAGTCTTCATCCCCCTCCTTCCTGCTCTGTGCCCCTGGAGGCTGACCACCTGGGAGTCCACCACTTTTTCCCTACTCCCCCCACCTCCTGTCCCACTCTCAGGGAAGCCCTGCCTCCTCAGGGAATCAAAGGGAGAGAGGAGCGTGAGGTCAGGGTTCAGGGCTCCCAGACACTGTCTTCTTCCCTGTGGCATTGCCTCTGGGAGGGATGACAGGTTGGGTCCTGTGTTCTCTCTTCAGCAGCGCTGCCCTTTGACGCGCGAGAGAGGCCCCTGCCAGGGACACCGTGCTTCAGTGTTCCGGTCCTCCTCCAGCTGCCCCGGTCCTCCTCCAGCTGCCCTGGTCCGTGAAGCCCTGCCCCTCTATTTTGTGTGCTGGCCTCTCATCATTCTTCTAGAGTGTGGACCACACCAGCAGCATTCTGAACCCGAGGCTCAGTGCTTGGCTCGAGGCTGTGTGGTGCATGTGTGTGGGTTACAGGCATAGCATGGCTGTGAAGGCTGGGGTGTCCACTGTATGCATGAAGTCACCCATGGTTGTAGACAGAAGCAAGGATGAGGAGAGAAGAGGGTGGGCTATGGGGGGCTCAGGCCCAAATGTTCCCCTCTGCCATGTTGTCCCTGCACAGAACTCTGGGTGGTGGGGGGCTTCTAAATTCAAACCCCAGTTTCCTAGGTTGCTCTAAAGGTTTATTTGCCAAAGTCAACAGATAGACTATATTTCATTTAGCAGTTCTTTAGTTTGAGTTATGACTTTCAAATATTTAGACATGTGGTTTGGGAGGCCTCCAAGTGTTCTTATCATGCGCCCACAAATGTGTGGGGTGAACTGCTTCCAGGAACCCCTCCCTCCTTCTCTGCTGGTCTCTTTGGGCCTAAGGGTAGGGTGCCGTAGGCATGAATCCCCTGTACTTCCCCTGCATCCACACCTTTGTAAAGGCCCCCTGCAAGTAGACCCTCCTTGAATCATACTATTTTGAGTCGGCCATCTGTCTCCTGTCGGGACCCTGATTGGTTCAGCAGGTGTTACAGGCAGAAGGAACAGCATGCAAAACACACACACATATACGCTCAACAGCCACAATAACCCTTAGCCCTCCTGCCTCCTTTAGCATTATCTCTCCACCTTGCTTCCTACAACTAATGGCTTGCAGAAAAAATGAAAGATATAAGCAGAAGTGGGTATGTGTGTATGTGTGTGTACATGGTGAGAGGGATGTCGTATCTCAGATGGTATCTCTTCTCACATGGTACTTTCTCTCCCAGCCTTGCAATAAGCATGGGTGCTCCAAGGCCCTTGTTGGAGATCCTGCCTGGCATGAGCTAATCCCTGGTATCCTCTGATGCTCCCCAGGCCGGTTCCCATTGCCAGAGCAGAGAGAAGGCAGTGCCAGCCCTCAATCTCTGAAGCTCCTCCCTGAAGGACAATTGGATTCTGGCCCTTCTTGCCCCTCTCCCCAGGGAGCTACTTTCCCAGTTTTGCTCACTTGGCCTCCCTCACTTTCCAAGTTCCCTAGGAAATATGCAAATATCCCTCCCCCTACGTAAGTACTGGAAGCCAGCTCAGATGAGATCATGTGCATGAATGTGACTGGGATGCTAGACAAGCACCACTGGTGGTGTAATCAAACCACAATTTTCTTTTTTGTCTCCCACACCCTTTTGCAATTTATTTAGTGGGAATAAATCTCCCCTGGTCTGGGATGAAATCTCAAGCAAGCACACAATTACTCTGCTCACTCTCAGGTAATAGATATTCCTAGGTCACTTTAAATTGCAAACACAATCTAATTTAGTAATTAGAATGTTCAGTCCCAAACTCTAATGGTAATTTAACTTGGTGTCTTCTTCTTCTCTTCCCCCCTAGCTGGGGCTGACTTTAGGGTGGGAGACCATAACGACAAAGAGCATGATGGTGTGGCCGTGTCCCTGCTTCTCTGCCCAGGACTTCTCACTATCCAGTCTCCCCAGGTGGAGGGAGGTGGAGTTGGTGGAAAAGTATTACTTGAAGTGTATGGTCTTCTCTGATATCAGGCTCTTTGGGCCTGGTAATGTTTGAACTAACCTATTCCCTTCTGGAGAGAAGCTCAGCATGGCTCAAATGGTAAAGAATCTGCCTGCAATGCAAGAGATACAGGAGACGCAGGCTTGATCCCTGAGTCAGGGAGATCCCCTGGAGGAAGGCATGGCAACCCACTCCACTATTCTTGACTGGAAAAATCCCATGGACAAATGAGCCTGGCAGGCTACTGTCCATGGAGTTGCAAAGAGTCGGACATGACTGAGAAAGCAAATTGGTTCCCTTCTGGGGTGTTCTCTCAGGCTTTCTGGGGTTTGCTGTTAGGCTCCTCTTGTTCAAATTTATCCTCCTCACAAGAGACATGTATATTTTTTTCTTGGTGGTAAACTCCTTGCCCTCCAGTCAAATGTTAGGACCCTGGGCTACTCTTCCTGAGTTTAGCCTACATGTGTTGTGTGGGAAAATACTTATCCTTGCCAGAAAATCTCTAGAAGGGTGGTAAATCTGTGCTGAAGGCAGAACCTCTTCTGGGTCCACCAGGATAGCAGGAGGTCAGACTCTTGGTCTTCCCATCCTCTAGATCTTCCAGGTACTGCAAGCATGCACGTAAGATTATCCCTAGAAACTTGGTTCATGTGTCCATCTTTTTTCTTTGACTGTCAGAAAGTTCAGAAGTAAATTGGCAGCTTCCCTTTATAATTAGGTAGCAGTTCTGCAACCCATACATCCGTGTTTTAATTTTTCTGCTGAATCATGTCTAGGAGAGTGTTGCAGACCAATTTTCCTGGGGAAGTGCCCTCTGAGATGGCAGTCTATGATCAGAAAATGTATTGGGATGTCCTCTTGTTAGTAAGACCTGTGGGGACTGGGAGTGGTTTGTGGGGAGAAGCAGAACTGTCATATCAGAAGGGAAACTGCAGTGCAATCACATAAAAAGTGTCAGCCAGTTCTTGGAAAGCCCTGTGTCTTAGATGGTGTTTCAGAGTTGTCTTGAATTAGGGCAGCTAATTTCCCTCTTGCCCTGATCATTGGATGAGTGGTTTAACTTCTGTGAGGCATACGTGGGATCTGGGCAGCGCAGTACAGCATCTACCACAGTGAGAAACACACCTTCTGGTAAGGCACTTACACTTCAGAGTCACACCCTGAGTTTGAATTCTAGCTGGATGACTTTTTTTTTTCACTAGTTCTGTAATTTCATCATGTATACAATAGATATTGATTTTATCTACCTCTTAAGTGTTTTGCAAGGATTCATTGAGTAATCCATGTAAAGGATAGCAAACTGTTAGTCAGCACTCAATAAATGTGAGCTATTAATATTATGTAGTTCCTATATTTTCTGGTCTAAACTTTAAATTCATTATTTATGTGGCTATATTATATATAGTGTTCTCGGTGTCTTCAAAACCTCTGTGCATTGGGTAGGGAGCGGGGTTGATTCTCGGTTCTGGATCTGATCTTCAGTCAACACGAAATGAAGATTAGCCCAGATACCTAACAGTTATAATCCTACTAACTACTTCCTTTGAGGCCCATCAGGTGGAGGCTGTGCTGGGACCTGGAGTGGGGCAGAATCTGAAGGAGGAAAAGAAATAAAAGAAATAAGACAAAGCTGACATTACTGTTTGATGAAAGACATTAAGATACTTACAAATTCTGCCTCCAAAATGTGGTTTCTGAACAAGGCCAAAGACATTATATTATCTATTGTAAGGAAATTTTCCATTTCCCATGTAGAGCCCTGCCAGGCAGTTAAATGACACAGAAAACATGATGACAGCTTGCTATGTTCCTGACCCCATTATGCAGCCGGTGCATGAAATATGTCTCCTTTGAAAATAAACAGTTATTCATCAAGTTGTCTCTTGCTAGCATGCTGTAATTATCTTCCCAAAGTTATGAATGAAATGATAGGTTCCCGACAAAAAGAGCATGATGTAAAGATGGGTTTCAGCAGCATTAGTTTGTTTCCAAGGGAAGGTTGGGCCTGCCTCCCTGGGCTGCTTTTGCTACTGAACACTTGTCCAACTTCATGCTGTGTATGGACGAGGAAGGGCCCCTGGGGAGCATCAGCGCTTTCAGGTACCCAACAGGGAATCATGGTCACATTTTTATGTTGGTCTGCTTCAAGGCTGAGTGAGTCCAACATTATGTCCCCAGCTTTGTAGAGGCTGAAATGGGCCCAAGGAATATGAGGCCAGATGGGAGACCAAAACTGATCCAAGGATGCAGGCATTGTCCATAGAGTTGGCTGGATGCATTTGTGAAGGGCCTGGTCATGAACCATAAGTGTAGGAGTGGTGGCTGCCTGGCCTTGTAATATGTTACTGAAAACCAGATATTCCTTCCTTTGGTCTATGTGATTATTCCTTGCTCATGGCTATGGAAGCAAAACCTATCAGCTATATTCAGTAATTTCTCCTTAGAATATATTAGTGTCCCAGAGTTTGGTCTAACACGGAAGCACCCCTCACTCATAGCAAGTGAGAAAACCTCCTTATTCCCTGGGACATAAAGCCACTAAGCTCAACACTCTCTGAGTCTCCCCCCTGTGATGCCACAGTTTGTCTGTGCTCATCCTTTCTTCTCAGACCCCTGGCACAGAGGAAGGGGTGCCCTTACTCTTGTCCAGGGAAAATGCATTTCATCTGGCTCTTTTCTTTTGGCTTGTATCTTTCATCTCCTTAACACTCTTGCCTCATCAAGTATTCCATCATTGTGCAAATAAAATGCTTTGCATAGTGCCTGACATAGACGAATTCAACTCATGTTGGGCACTACTACTGTTTCCACCACCACCAAGATGCCAGTCAACTTTTCACATGGGGGTCAGTCCATATCTTCCACTTAGAACAGTGTGTTCACTGAGCAAATGCTGTTTGAGTGTTGGCTATTGTTATCCTCCTCTCCTCTCCTCATTATTATTTTTATTATCACGATTATTACCCAGAAGGGTAAAATTTCTACAGAGAGTTTTTTAAGGTGACTGACTACTAGAGTGACATACACTGGATGAGTAAGTTAGATCTAACTATGAAGTATTTAAAGCGAAAAGCAAAGTCATTTCATAAGACATTGTAAGCTCTGATGATAGATAATTTCTAAGGTAAGTTATCTATTTTATATATACACACTACTGTATACAAAATGGATAGCTAATAAGGACCTACTGTATGGCACAGGGAGCTCTATTCAGCACTCTGTGGTGACCTACATGGGAATAGAATCTAAAAAAGAGTACATGTATGTATGTGTAAAACTAATTCACTTTGTTGTACAGCAGACACTAACACATTATTGTAAATCCACTATACTCTAATAAAAATTAACTGAAAAAAAATGACAATAACCCCCTGAAGCTGTATATCTTAGACTCTATATTCACAGCTTCTCTTTTCGTTCTAATGGCTCCTGCCCCCACTATTCCAACCAAACTGCCGAAGATCACAAATGCCTCCCACTTTTAGGAGCTTTTAGGATTCTTTTCCCACTCCTCTGACTTTCCCTTTGCTGTTTCCCTTCTGGCCCTTCCTTTTCTATCCAGATTTCAAATTTCAGTTCTTTTCCCAAAAGGGTGGCCAGATTTAGCAAGTAAATATTTTACCTGGCAACTCTAGTAAGCTCTCTTCTTGCCCTTGCATGTTCTCCGTGGGAAAGCTTATCCTTGGCTTCCCTATTCCCTCTGCAGACATGTCTCAAGGTCTGTATCACCATCTCTGCTTCCTGATACCCAAGCTAGAGAAGTCCAGTCACCTCCTAGTTGTTTCCAGACACCTCAAACTACATATACAGTCTGCCACCTCAAAACGTGCTCTTCCCACAGTGTTCCAATCCTTGAATAGAGTTTCCTTTAAAGGAAGGAGTACAGAGCTCCTCTTTCCTCTTTCCAAGCTCTTCTTTGCCTCTCCCAGAGAGGAGAAATTGATATGCATTGGTTAGATTTTAAAATTTAATCAGGCCCTATTTATTTGGGAGACATCACTATAACTTTAGAACAGGGACTGGCGAACTTTTTCTATAAAGGGCCAGATAATAATTAAGTTAGGATTTGTGGGCTATGATCCTCTCTGTTGAAGCTAAAAACAGTCATTGACAATACGTAATTGAATGGGCATGGCTGTGTTCCAAGAAAATTTTATGTATGGACATTAAAGTTCAAATTTTCACTTGCCATGAAATATTCTTCTTTTCATTTTTTCCAGCTATTAAAAAAATATAAAAATCATTCTTAGCTTGTGAGTCATATGAAAACAAGCAATGGGCCCTATTTGAAACAAACTCCATAGTTTGCCAACCTCTACTTAAAAAGGTATGGGTGGAACATTCTCTATTGTTTTGCTTTCTCTGTAGGGAAAACTTGTTTGCTGACCCAGGGCTTTCTCCACCTAAGCAGATCTGACCATTCGTCTCTTACCTGTTTCTTCCTTCTACACGTCTACAGTGATAAGGGCCAGCAACCAGCCTAGCTGTCTTGTACTCAGTCTCTTTCTGGCTTCTTTCCACTATTGTGATCAAAGCAGCACGAGATGAAACCCCAGTCTGGGCTTTGAGGGACGAAGTAGCAGGAAAACTGGACAGAATTCTTCACCTGCTCTGCCTTGTTATTTTATTTATTCTCTCTCTGTGTGTGTCTTCTCTCTTGGTAACTTCATAATAGGTGGCTATGGTTTGGAAAAGGATTGTAGTAGACCCTGATTTTCTGGCTAAATACTAAATAATAGTACTCCAATTGCCAGTACTATTTCTAACAAATAATATCATCCTTCCAGGACGCCAGCTCAAAAATAGAAATCATCTTTGACTGTTTTCTGATCTGTTATCTCCATTCCCAACCAATCTCAAACTGCTGTAGGCTCTGTTGCCATATTGTGTCTTAATGTTGATCCCCTCCTACCCTCTACTCTTGATGCTTTTGTAACATGCGTTTGAATGGGCATGAGATAATGTTTAAAACTGCTGTGGGAATAAGATAAAATTTTATGGTGATTATATGATATCAGAATTAACCAGAGATTTAAATTTATGTAGGGCAGTGGTAAATAAAAAGTGATGATGGAGGTATTTCCCTGGCAATCCAGTGGTTAAGACTTTGCCCTCCAATGCAGGGGGTGTGGGTTCAATTCGCTGGTCAGGGACTTAAGATTCCACATGCTTTGCAACCAAAAAACCAAAACATAAAGCAGTAGTGATATTGTAACAAACTCAATAAAGACTTTTAAAAAATAGTCCATATATAAAAAATCTTTTTTAAAAAAGTGATTATGGAGGAAAACAAGGTGGTGGCTATGAGGAGACACATGACAGCGTCCATGGCTTCAGAAGGAGAGGCTGGCTCCACAAAGTAACAGAGATGCTGTATTGTTTGGGATGCTGCACATTCTAGGAATATGTTAGAAATGGTCAAAAAATTAATAACACAGGCATCTGTTAGAAAAAGTGGCAGTTCTAAAGAGAGCAGTGGAGAGGCTCCTGGGATCCGAAAAGTGCTCTTCTCCTCCCTTTTCTTTTCTCAGACTTTGGATTTGTGAATATACTCACCCCTCCCCATCCCATTTAGGCACACTTGTTAGCTTTGATTAGAAGATTTAATATCTATGGTATATTTTCTAAGTTAATTAACTCTCTCTCCATGACCTTGTGTTTAAAATATCTACAAAGAACATAGAGGACACAACCCTATTTCTTAAATACGACAAATACACCTGGAGAAAAAAAATGGCAGCCCACTCCAGTGTTCTTGCCTGGAGAATGCCATGGACAGAGGAGCCTGGCGGGCTACAGTCAGTCCATGGGGTCACAAAGAGTCAGACACGACTGAAGCGACTTAGCACAGCACACATGACAAACATATTCCCAGATCTGTAGGGAGCAGAAGCACCACTCCAGACAAGCTTTCCTTGAGAAGGGGGCCTCGAAGACGCGTGGAGAGAAGTGCTCACCCACGCGCCGCCATCGGGCTCCAGTCTGGCTATCCAGTCTCTGCCCTAAACCCTCCTCAGCAGAGTCATCTTTTTAAAAGGACACATCTGAGCCGGCGAGTCTCCTCAGAAGCTCTCAGTGGTAGAGTTCCCCTGCTGCCTACAGAGAAAGCAAACTCCTGAACACGGTGTTGGAGCTCTCCCTTTGAGCTGCCTTCCACAAGCTTCCAGCCCCACCTCTGGCTGTGCCCTGTCTGGCCGCCCTGACGGTTCAGGCACTGAACCTCCGCGATACAGACTGTTCATTCGATTTCTCTAGACTGAACAAATCACATACTCTTTTGTACCTGTGCTATTGCACAGCTCCCTTAATTTGAAATGTTTTCGTTCCTAGTCTCTGCCTATTAAAAGCCAGCTCAGCTTTCAAGATCAAATCCTGTCTTTTCCATGAAAGTTTCCCACATCCCCTCTGACTGTTTCCCACAGCATATTGCCACTCCTTTGTTAAATATTTGTTCATTCTGACTTTTGTTATGTTTTAGTCTGATCACACATTTGTTCATTCCAGAAATATTTACGAATGACCTCCTGTGTGTCAGGCACTGTGTCAGGCATGGGAGATAAACTGGGAGCAAGACTGAAGTCTAGCCACTCTTACTGACTGCATGGGGTGATGGGGACCACCGGTCCCAGCTCCCTGTGAGCATCATGGGGTAAACTGAGATGTTCCTGGGCAGCATGAATTAGAGAAGAATAGCAGTCAGTTTTCCTAGCTTGCATGGGTTTTACTGAATGGGGTGTACAAACCTGATGGGAAAACTGAATTGCTTAGGGCAATAGAGGGAACTTTCAGTGCCTTGACAAAAGAAAACTTCTCAGAAAGTAGTTCTTCCTCTAAAGAGAAGAGGCTACACACACACACAAAATATCCAAGAGAAAACTGGCTTATATGTTGCTATAGTGTATGGAAGGAAATGAAATCGTTCATGGGAAGTATTCAGCACCATGCTTAAAACATACTGAGAATCAATACCATTTAGTTGTTATTATTAATTTACCCCTTCCTCTGAGTCTCCATGAGATCTTCATTAACATTTTTTGTCAATCCTTTGGAGCTGGTCTTTTTCAGGGGAAGGGAAGATAGGAGTTTGGGGCAAACTACTAAGTCTGGCCTTGTGGTGGGTTTAGGGGACAAATCAAAGGCTGTTCAAAGAGAACCAGTCACATTTGAGTGTCATATATACCATTTATTGAGTACTTCCCTGTACCAGGAACTGAGCTAAGAGCTTGATGTACATTATTTTATTTAATCCTCATAACACCCTATGATTTAAATGCTGTTATCATCCCACATTTTATAGATGAGAAAGCTGAAGCACCAAGAACAAAATGATTTGCTCAAAATTGTACAGTTAATAAATGGGTGGAGTTGGTACTTAAATCCTAAATTTCCAAAGCTCACCCACCTTACCATTCTTCTCCTACAGTCCCTCCACTAACCATAACCTCTCTGAGGGCAGGAAAAGACAGTCCTGAAGGAGGTATGGCCTGGGACACTCTCCTCATCTTTTAAACAAGAGAAGATACAGTATGGAAAGTTAAGTAACATAGTATCTTTTGAAGTCAGAACTTCAGTCCCTATCTTCTGACCCCTACTCAAGTGCTCTTTCCATTATAAGAGGCTGATTTTAGGTGCAAATATAAAATTCCCATGTTATGCATGATTGCTATCTTCACTCTTGCGTTGATAGGAGCAGCAAGCCCCAGCCAGGATTAGCGTCTTCTTCGATTTATGGTCTTATTCTTATTCTTTTCTGGGTTATTCAAAGGTCAGTTGAGCTAATGGATGAGGGCTGCTTTGCCGTCTATGTTCAATTTAAAATGCATGATGCCTGTCAGACTTATTTTTAAAAGGGAGCTCTCATTGAGACAAGGATGCTATTTTAGAGATGATTCTATGATTGGCTTTAGAGAATAGATCAGATACAATTCAGAAAGATAGGGTTGAAATTCATGACATGTGAAGAAAAAGGGACCTAAATTCTCAAACGAACTCCTGATAAGAACAGAAAGAATCGCTGAAATATTTCACCAAAGTCTTTTGAGGCCATTAAGAAAGTGCCCAGTCAGGGCTGAAAAGTGCCTTAATGGTTATTTCTTTATGGCAATTGAATTATAGCAGCAATCTCCACCTAACTTGAATCACATTGAAGCAGGTTATTTTAAAAATCAGATACAAGTGTTCTGGTTTAAAAGGTGGTTGGCTGGTAACCCTTGACATAACCTCTTCCAACCTCCCAATAAAAGTCTCTGAAACAGAGAAAATGTAAAAAATGCATTTAAACAACTGTAGGCTAGGATTGACAAACTGCTGCTAGAATCTGGGACTAATTAACCCTGACTTCAATGCCAATGAAATTGGCTTGAGAATATCGATCCTGTCCTACCCTGTTCTGTTATTAGAAACAGAGCAAGTATGCTAGACTGAAAGCAATAATAATAATAATAATGGTATTTAACATAGTTGAAAGATAAACTGAGACATATTAAAAAATTTTAAGAGTTTATTTGAGCAAAAGTTGATTGGAATTGGGCAATGCCAAACCAGAAGTGGTTAGTAATCTACTGACAGGAGCTAGGGGCAAGAATTTTATAGAGAAGATGCAAAACAAAGCAAGGAAATTGGTTGGTTGGCTATAGCTTCAGCAGCCGTATTGTTTGGGAAAGACTCTGACTTTTGTGATTGATTATTTTTCTTATCCTTGAGGAACTGACTCTGCCATAAGTTTCGGTTTTCTTATTCTAATGACCTCCTTGTGTGATTACTTTAATAACACTTATTGAATGCTGACTTTGTGAAAGGTACTGATCCAAGCATTTCACATGAAATTAAATCATTAAACTCTATCAACAGCTCTTTGACGTAGGAAATATTATTTCTTCCATTCTGCAGATGAGGAATCTGAGGCATAGAGAGACTATGACTACAAATACAAGGAGAAACTGACAGTTGCGTATTTTGGGATGGACTTCTGCAGGAGACTTGGGTTCGATCCCTGGGAAGATCCCCAGGAGGAGGGCATGGCAACCCACTCCAGTACTCTTGCCTGGAGAATCCCATGGACAGAGGAGCCTGGTGGGCTACAGTCCATGGGGTTGCAAAGGGTCGGACATGATCATGCAGATAAGACTTTTTCTGCAGACAAATTAGAACCCAAAATACTCTCACAAAATTGGGGTTATGCAGGGGTGGGAGGGAAGCTCCAGAGGGAGGGGATACATGCATAGTTACAGCTGATTCATGTTGTTGTACAGCAGAAACCAACACAATATTGTAAAACAATTATTTCCCAAGTAAAAAATTCAAAAACTGAGATTTTAGAGAATTTGAATACATACATACATATTGTAATATATGCTATGAACAAAAATCTACCATTTAATTAAATGTTTGAGAAAAATTTACAAAACTGATCTTGTATTAAACCACAAGGGAAAGTTCAATAAATCTCAAAAAAAATAGAAATTCTAATAATAACTACCTTCTCTGCCTAAAATGCAATAAATCAAGAAAAAAAGTTTAAAGATAAAACTCTCAACCTTATTAAAGTGAAACACACTCTCCTAAACAAACAAACAAGCAAAAACTGTCGTTAAGAAAGTAAATCAATGGTGCAATTGTAGGCCATCTAGAAAACTGCAATGAAAACACATTAAATCAAAACCCATGCTGTGTTGTCAAAGCTATCCTCATAGGAAAATTCATAGCGTAAAAGGAAGTCATTGTTTAACAGCAACAAAATAAAACAAATAAACCTTCTTCTTTGACTCAACTTAGAAAAGAGCAAGATAAATAATAAAGAAGCAGAAACAAACATCATGATGTAGATGTATGTGGTGGAGATTGTAGGGTGATTTTTCTTAACTTTATTTTCTCTTGCCTTTTTCTATAGAAGCTAGAGAGTGAATTAAGTAACTTCTTAGGACTCTTTGCAGGTGGAAGAAGCCATGTGAAATAAATCTTATCACTGAGGTATCAGTGGAGGACAATCGAGGGAGCTTCTTGGAGCACTCTTGTTTTAATGATGCAAAGGGGTACTGACAGAGCCAATTCAATGCTTTCTCTTTTACCTTTTCCTGACCACATTTTCTGCCTTGAATGTATCTCTGATGTCTGACATAACAGTCATCTTGTAACCAGGAAGTCACAAACATGAAGAGGGAAGTCAATTGCTAGGGACAGTGAATTGAAAAAACAGAATGAGTCTGGATGCCTGACAGTACTGTTGAGTAGCTGAATAATGCTAGCAACCATCTACCTCTGAGCTCATTGTTTTGTTAGAAAAATCAATGCCTATTTGTTGAAGTTACTGTTAGTCGCATTTTCTGATGTAGGCAGCTAAGTACATACTTCTAAAGATATAAAAATCAAAAAACAGATTCTGAAAATAGAAACAAAACCACTGGCAAATTTAAATTTTAAAAAGAATTTTTTAAAAAGCAAATAAATAGAAATAATAGTCCAATGTATCATAACTGCAGAAAGAATGTCCTGCTAATAAAATTGACCACCTCAGAATGAATCTTTTGGCATAGAAAATATAAATGAAAAAAATGATTATTGTGCATTCAGGTTTTTTTATTTCCATCTAATTATTGTATTAGGAATTGGTTAGGAAAATGGAGTACTCTGGGTATTTTAAATAGAACATGATTTAGGACAGGGAAAATATGCTTAAACTCTATGGGGTAACACACACATACAAACACACACACCTCTTTGGAAAAAGCAGAGAAGCAAAAGCCAGGGAACATGACTGACAGCACTCAGGTTCTACACAGCTTTCAGGAAATCTGCAATTGCAAGAAACCAATCCCTGCCAATGGTCACAGTTGCATGGAACACATCAAGATGTCTATTATCACCCTGCTTATTAAAAAGCAAAGACATCACTTTGCCAACAAAGGTCCAGATAGTCAAATCTATGGTTTTTCCAGTAGTCATGTATGGATGTGAGAGTTGGACCATAAAGAGGGCTGAGCCATGAAGAATTGATGTCTTCCAATTGTGGTGCAGAAGACTCTTGAGAGTCCCTTGGGCAACAAGGAGATCAAATCAGTCAATCCTAAAGGAAACCAATCCTGAATATTTGGAAGGACTGATGCTGAAGCTGAAGCTCCAATACTTTGGCCACCTGATGTGAAGAGCCAACTCATTGGAAAAGACCCTGATGCTGGGGAAGATGGAGGGCAGGAGAAGGGGATGACAGAGGATGAGATAGTTGGATGGCATGACCAGCTTAATGGGCATGAGTTTGAGCAAATCCCAGGAATTAGTGAAGGACACGGAGCCTGACATGCTGCAGTTCATGGGATCACAAAGAGTTGGACACGACTTAGCAGCTGAACAACAACAATGCATTTTGGGAGGGACTATCTCAGAAATGACGTGTCCTTCTTCTTGCATCCTCTTGTGAGGAACATGATGTCAATTGTACCATAATTTTTAAAAAATATCTTTACTTATTTATTTAGCCTGCACTGGGTCTTAGTTGCAGCATGTGAGATTTTTTTTAGTTGTAACATGTGGGATCTAGTTCCATAATCAGGGATCAAACCTAGGTCCCTGCATTAGGAGCTCAGAGTGTTAGCCACTGGACTACCAGGAAAATCCTTGTCCCATCATTGATGAGGCTAACTTGTATCTCTGTTAATGTGGTGTCTGCAAGTTTTCTCTTCTGTAAAGCTGTTATTTTTTCTTTTATAGTTATTAAGCACCTTGTGAGAATTTATTTTGAGATAATCCAAATACCCTATTTCTCATCAAATTTTCACCCATTGTCAACTACTTTATATGATAATGCTGACAAGGATGTGGTGAGATGAATGTTTATACACAGTGCCGGTGCAAGTGTAAATAGATCACAGTCTCTGAAAAGCAATTGAGGGATCCTTATGAGGAATTAAAAAAATTGTCATAATCTTTGATCTAGTAATCCAACTTCTAGGAATCTATTCTAGGAAGGATGAAAACCAGAAGTGTAGTCAAAGAAGCAGTGCTTTTATGTCAGAAATATTTATAGGAGTGAAAATTTGGTAACAAGGTAAATGTGGAAACGTAAATGGATGGATAAATAAATTAGCTCTATTATAAAGAAATAATATTCATCAATTATAGTATTCTTTGGAGATTAATGGAAAAAAGTCACTAAATAATATTGTTTGAAGATTGAATTTTAAACTATATGGGCTTCCCAGATGGTGCTAGTGGTAAAGAACCCACCTGCCAGTGCAGGAGACATAAGAGATTTGGGTTCGATCCCTGGGTCAGGAAGATCACCTGGAGGAGAGCATGGCAAGGTACTCCAGTATTCTTGCCTGGAGAATCCTGTGGACAGAGGAACCTGGTGTGCTATATATAGGCCATAGGGTCGAAAAGAGTCAGACATGGCTGAGTGACTGAGCATGCACAGTGTATAATTACAGGATACCAATCTTTCAGAAAAAAATACATCAATATTTTAATTGACTTTTTCCAAAGGTAGTTTTGTAGGTAATTTTTGTTGCTTCTTTTATATTTTTCTGCATTTCCCCAGTGTCCTACAGTAATATATTTATGCATCCTTTTTATAATTGAAAATATCTTAATAAAAAACACTGTGTACAAATTAATTTTCCTACACAATTTTCTTGTATAAATTTGTGATCCATAAGTTACCTTCTCTGGAGTCAGCAACAAAGAAACAATGGAACAGCTGACAAAGCAGGTAAAATCACTTTGATGTGTTTGTCATCAAAATGTGACCTGAAATACTGTATGATTATATCCATCTGGTCAGACCATTTTATTTATTAAGCAAATATTTTATAAACTTTTATATACATTATCTCATTTATTAATTGCTGAACTATTTTATGTCCTTTTATTTAACTTTTTATTTTATATCGGGATATAGCCAATTAACAATGTTGTGAAAGTTTCAAGTGAACTACAAAGGGACTCAGTCATATATATACATGTATCCATCCCCCCCTTCCTCCCTTATCCAGGCTACCACATAACACTGATCAGAGCTCCATGTGCTACACAATAGGTTACTTTATGTCATTTTAATCTGACCGTGGAGAAAACCTTAAAAATTTCACTGAAAACTGAAGTCAGCTCTTTCAGCCTCTCTTTCCTTGCTGTTATCACCCTGTGCTAGAAAAGGCTGAGGCCTGAGACTTCGAAGGCTAGGGTCTGATTGCCTTTTGCTCCCTATCAGCAGTGTGCAGTCAGTGAGCCTGTGAGTACTTCATTTTCCTAGTCTTCAAAACAAAGGATTCCTAAGGCTTCATTTAACTATGTCAGGCTGCGATTCTGAGATGATGTGTCAGTCTCTTCCGTGTCCCATATGCTGCAATATCAGTAGACACCAGTGCCCTTGCAGTGTCTGCAAACATCACCCCACAAAAGTACCCTTGTAAACTCACATTAGAAGAGGACTGCGTTTTATTTTGCCTTGATAATCATACGCACTGGGCAAAACTGCCTTTCCATTTCATTTCTCCGGATGCAGCCGACCTCTGTCTTGCATGGCCCAGTTCTTCCATGTTGACTCCCTTCTCACTTCAAGCCTCTTGAAAGACTTTTAGGCACACTGAAGCTGAAGGAACGTTATACATAAATGCACAGCTATTAGGCATTATGCAAGGGGGCGAGCCTCGGTTCTCCAAGCTCAAAAAACAATGTCTCAAATAAACAATTCCCAGCCAGTTGGGAGAAATAAGGGGCAAGGGAAGTTCATGCTCCCGATTCCTCAAGGAGACCATGCCTTGAGCAACTATTTACAAGAAGATACTTTTCAATTGACCCTCACAATAAACCCTGTTCCTCCCAGTAAGAGCTGTAGCACTTTTACCAAAACAAGCTCCTTATATGACATAGTTTAATTCCTGAGTTTCTTCATCTGAGGCCTGTTTTAGATAAGGCTTTCTAGCTTTGCCAAGTTTTTATGGCTTCCAGTAGTCTTTGTGAAACCAAGATTTGGGAATTGAATATTTATTGAGGGCCAACCCACAGTATGGCTAAAGCCATTTATAGCAATTAACTCACAACAATCTTGTGAGCTATCTTATCTTCATGTCACCAAATGAGAAAAGTGTCTGAAAGGTTAAATTAATCAGCCTAGGTCATAGAGCTAGAGAGATTTGCCTGACAGAATCAGATCTTTCTATTGCACCATGGTTATCCAGATCTGGGAAATTCTGGATGAGGCTTCATCCATCGTCATTCTGTTGCTATAAGATCATTTATTCATTCAGCAAACATTGACTGAGTGCCCCCTTCTGTGTCGATGTCTGTGTCTGTTCTGGCTACCATAAAATAATACCACAAATCTAATGTCTTATAAACAACAGAACTTTATTTCTCACAGTTTTGGAGGCTAGAAGTCTGAGCTCAGGGTGCCAGCACAGTCAGATCTGGTGAGGGTGCCCTTCCAGTTGGCAGACTGCCAACTTAGTCACATGGCAAAGAGCAGAGAAAGCAAGCTCTCTTCTGACTCTTACAAGGGCACTGATCCCATTTGTGAGGACTCCACGAATATGACCTCATCTAATTGTAGTTAGAGTTTGTAAAACTCAGCAGTGGCCACAGGACTGGAAGAAGTCAGTTTTCACTCCAATCCCAAAGAAAGGCATCGTCAAAGAATGTTCAAACTACTGCACAATTGCACTCATCTCACGTGCTAGCAAAGTAATGCTCAAAATTCTCCAAGCCAGGGTATGTGAACCATGAAATTCCATATTTTCAAGCTAGATTTAGAAAAGGCAGAGGAAACAGAGATCAAATTGCCACCATCTGTTGGATCATCAATAAAGCAAGAGAATACCAGAAAAACATTTACTTCTGCTTTGTTGACTACACGAAAGCCTTTGACTGTGTGGATCACAAGAAACTGTGGAAAATTCTTAAAGAGATGGGAACACCAGACCACTTTACCTGCCTCCTGACAAATCTGTATGCAAGTCAAGAAGCAACAGTTGGAACTGGACATGGAACAACAGGCTGGTTCCAGATTGGGAAAGAAGAACATCAAGGCTGTATACTGTTACCCTGCTTACTTAACTTCTATGCAGAATACACCATGTGAAATGCTGGGCTGGATGAAGCACAAGCTGGAATCAAGATTGCTAGGAGAAATATCAATAACCTCAGATACGCAGATGGTACCACCCATATGGCAGAAAGCAAAGAAGAACTGAAGAGCCTCTTGATGAAAGTGAAAGAAGAGAGTGAAGAAGTTGGCTTAAAACTCAGCATTCAGAAAACTAAGATCATGGCATCTGGTCCCATCACTTCATAGCAAATAGATGGGGAAACAATGGAAAGAGTGAGAGACTTTATTGTTTTGGGCTCCAAAATCACTGCAGATGGTGACTGCAGCCATGAAGTTAAAAGACACTTGCTCCTTGGAAGAAAAGCTATGACCAATCTAGACAGCATTAAAAAGCAGAGACATTATTTTCTGACAAAGATCCATCTAGTCAAAGCTGTGATTTTTCCAGTAGTCATGTATGGATGTGAGAGTTGGACTATAAAGAATGCTGAGCATTGAAGAATTGAGGTTTTTGAACTGTGGAGTTGGAGGAAACTCAAGAGTCTCTTGGACTGCAAGGAGATCCAACCAGTCAATCCTAAAGGAAATCAGTCCTGAATATTTATTGGAAGGACTGATACTGAAGCTGAAATTCCAATACTTTGGCCACCTGATGTGAAGTACTGACTCATTTGGAAAGATCCTGAGGCTGGGAAAGATTGAAGCTGCAAGGAGAAGGGGACAACAGAGGATGAGATAGTTGGATGGCATCACCGACTCAATGGACATGAGTTTGAGCAACCTTTCGGAGTTGGTGATGAACAGGGAAGCCTGGTGTGCTGCAGTCATGGGGTCTCAAAGAGTGACTGAAATGAATGAATGAATCCTAGTTACCTCCCAAAGATCTTTCCTTCTAAAAACATCACAGTGGTAGGGGTGGATTAGAGCTCAACATATGAACTTGGAGGGGATGGATATAGACATTTAGTCCATAACTGTTAGGAACCATACTAAGCTCTGCGTGCATGCTAAGTCACTTTAGTCGTGTCTGACTCCTTATGACCCTGTGGACTGTAGCCTGACAGGTTCCTCTGTCCATGGGATTCTCCAGGCAAGAATACTTGAGTGGGTTGCCATGCCCTTCTCCAGGGGATCTTCCCAAACCCAGGGATTGAATCCAATTCTCTTATGTCTCCTGCATTGGCACATGGGTTCGTTACCACTAGTGTCACCTGGGAAGCCCGTACTAGGCCCTGGGAATTTATTATTGAACAAAAAAGAAAAAGAATTGGAGCTTACCTTCCAATGGGAAGATATATAATAAACAGAATAAGTAAGTAAATTACCTAGTGTTAGCAATGATACGTGTTAAGGAGTATGGTGGGATCAGTTGACAGAGAAGATCAGTTTTGGACACAGTTAATTCTGAAATGTCTGTTAGATATCCAAATGAAGGATGAACTAAGGGACAGTTGGGAATATGGGTCTGGAGTTCAAGGTAGGGGTGAGTGAAAATACCTCACCTAAAACAAGAGTCAGAGGAGAAATCCTAGGATTTTTTCTATTTGTAGCTTAATAACTCCCAGTCTTGACCCTGTTGCAAAGTCTCTGATTTCACTCATGACTTTCAGATCCACACAACTGTTACCTCGAACACAATACATTCAAAACTAAACTCACTTTTGGGTTTTCCAAATCAGTTTCCCTTCCTGAACCTCCATATTGGTAAGTGCACTGCCATCTGCCTAGGTGCCCAGGCCAGAAAGGGAGCTGGGCATCCTAGTTCCCTTCTCACCCTAGCCCTCTGTTTATTTCCAAAGCTAACTGGACCCCACTCCACTTACTTTCCTCCATTTTTTGCCACTGCTTTGGTTAAGGCTGCCCATTCCCTCTCTTCCGAGTTCCTGCAACAGATTCTGGCTGGGCCTCCCACCCTCAGTCTTGCCTTTTTGTTCCATCTTCGTGGCACCCAGAGTTCTGCTGGGAGCCGTCAGGATGCCCCCTTGCTCGGATGACAAGATCACGAGACTAAGAAAGAAACTGCAAAGCTGACTTTCTTTATCAGGGCATCCCGGGCTAGGCGCCCCCTGGTATTTTTCTTGGGAGTTCTGTCCATGCTCGGAACATTGGCTCATCTCAGTAGGTCAGTCCCAGTTGGAAAGAATTCATCCTGAGATAATCTCCCCAAACCTTATCAACCAGAGGATCTGGGAAGGTGGATCGCCTTCCCCGGGGGCTAAGGAGGAATGAAAGGAACGTTTAAATAGATTATTACCCCTCCTACTCATTACTGGGGAGTTTACCAAGAGTTCTCTGGGAGTCATGGCAAGGCCACCACCAGAAAGACTCGTACTTGGGTCACCTTTCCACCTCCCACTCCCCCGACCACTCCATGGAGGAGGCTCTCTTCCATGAAGAAACCGGGCTGGAATGGGACTTAGGAATGCTCATAACTGTGGTCAGCATAGTTGGAGATATTGATTGCTTTAGGATAATGTAGACATAGGAATTCATTATAGTAATTATAAGGTTAATAGGGTTTTATTGCTAAAGCAATGCTGCTAGACTGTCTCTTAGTCCTCTTTCCTCTTTCTAAACTGACTCTTTGTCCTCTTTCCTTGTAAGAACCGGAGTAGGTTACTAGAATAAAACAGTTTCAAGCTTTAGCCCTTCCCTCTAGCTTCTACATAGTTGTACCTGATAAGAGAAATGTAACCTTTCTACTTAGACTGATGTACTTATCATGACTGAATGAAGTATACTGAAGACATTCAAATGGTAAACATAGTATTGTTAAATCTAATTACATAGAAATCTGACTTCTGTAAGGGGAATGTTTCATGATAGATTGGGGAATGAGCTCAATGATAAGGTTGCTATGGAAGATAGAAAACAAAAAATTGTATAGAATGATAGGTGATGTAATGATGTAATGGGGATATCTTTTGGCTATAAAACTGTAAACCAACAACAATAAACGAGAGACTGCTCCATCACCACACATCGACTCAGCTCAGTTCTTCTGCCGACACCACTCATCCCTCAAGACCCCCGGACCCCGCCGGGGCTGGACCCCGGCAGGGTTCTGTCTCTAAAACACTCACCTTCTCTCCTTTAACACTTTCATATTCTCCTCTGAACAAAGTCTAATCTCCTTATGATGCTTTCCATTTTTTCTCTGGTCACTCTACAATCTCTTCTTTATCACCTTCCTCACATCCCATTCCAGCCATACTGAGCATCTTTCCCCCCCCCCCCACACATCGTTATCAACATGGAAAAAGTCAAGCTATGAAACTACAGAGATCAGCTAGCACATGGAGGTTTAATACATGAAAATGGTCTTTTGATCAGTTAAGGTGAAAAAAGTAACATTTCAGTGTTCCTTCCAGTAAAGTAATTAATTTGTCAGGAGAAAAGGTAGTCAAAGAATCATTCCACAAAGAGAAATCACAAAATGTATTTTGTTATTACTTTTAAGCTTTCTTATAGGAGTTCACGGGAGGAAAGGGAAAATATTTCTATAGACTCTTAAGAGAACCTTTCCATGTGGGCTGATCCCAATACATAAAACAGAATAGAGGCTTTTGAAACGAACTTTTAAAAATAATGGGTAAGTGGTTTTCTTTTCTTGAGTGATTTTAAAATACCTTAAAACCCAAACAGAAATCCACTGAAATGCAGTAATTTCATTGTAGGAGACACTGAAAATAATATTTAACCCAGTGACTGCATCAAAGCCAGAAAGATTATATGCTAGAGTGGCACGTGGAGCCTGCTCTGTGGTCTGCATACCTGACTGCTATAGAGCACCCTGGGAGAAAGCTCAATGCTTTCAATGCCATTGTATAATTATTCATATTCAGCTTAGCCATGAGATATGACTCTTACGTTTATATAAAGGAGAAAAGAAAGTCATGTTCTAAGTTTGTTTCCACAGCAACAACATTCCATATTTTCTTCTGTGTCTAAACATGAACAAGCTTCAACTAGAGGGAATGTAATAGGTAAGAATCCTTGTATTCTATTTCAAGTTAATCACTAAAGGGATGTTTTGTTTTTTAGCCACTAAGTCGTGTCTGACTCTTTCACAGTCCTATGGGCTATAGCCCTCCAGGTTCCTCTGTCTGTGGGATTTTTCAGGCAAGAATATTGATGTGGATTGCCGTTTCCTTCTCCAGGGGATCTTCCTGACTCAGGAATTGAACCCCTGTCTCCTAAACTGGCAGACAGATTCTTTACCACTGAGCCACCAGGAATCCCATAGGGATGTTACCTATACACTTAAATTATGCATAATAGCCTGTAGCTCTGGGAGGCCTGCCTCACAGGTAATGAACATTAAGTTAAAATAAACTTTGTTAAGCTCATAAGAATCATCCTGACTGGGCCCACCTGTGAATGGTTGCAGGCAAGAAGAAATTAACACATCCCCTTCCGGAATCTGGCCGGAACCAGAACTTTAGCCCCTCCTCTTTCAGTGTAAAAGAAGCCTGATTCCTAACTCCGGAAAGATGGTTCTTTGAAACACTAGACCGTCATCTTCTGGGTCTGCTGGTTTTCCAAACCAAGTTGCAATTCCTTGCCCCAACAACTCATCTCTTGATTTATTGATCCATTGTGCAGTGACCAGTATAAGCTTGGCCTCAGTAAAAAGATTTTGGTAGAGCCAGCCAGGAGACTAACTGCTGGTGGCCAGTCAACCTTGGTTAGGGAATTTTCCAGGAAGGCCCTAGCAGCTGCTGGGACCACTTGTCTTAAGGATCTGCCCTTCAGAATTTCCTAAAACAGCACTGGCTGCCCCAGTTCATGGCAATTGGAATAAGGAATCAGCATTTGGTAGTCGATGGGCTCAATGCAGTAGGGTAAGTTGCTCCATTGTATACAACTGGAAGGTGTGTTTTCTCTCTGTTTGGGGCTTTTTATCTGGAATCAGCCAATTTGTTTTGTATTGTGAACTGGTTTGCTTTTTTCTTTGGATACTAGCATTTATTTGAACTATTTGTCTTTAAAAATTTAAGGAAGTTTCAATTATCCCTGAAGTTCTTGGCCGCAGTTTAGATAAGTATTCTGATTACAGCTATGAACCCATGACTAAGGAGAAGATAAAGGGTTTGTGGCCACAGTACCTGTTCGGATCATCACTAGGGGGTTAGTCAGGCTTATCTTGGGACTCTGTGCACCATTTTGCCACCCATGTTGTGTTAATTACATTGATTGTGTTCTCTGGTGTTGTTGGTATATGTAAAATCCCAAAACCAAGCTTGAGGGTTTAGAGTTTTCTGTTTCTTCTTTGAGTTTTTTGGTCCATTTTGCTTTGGTGTCTCTTCACCAATTACAGCCAAATCAGTTTTGTGATATTTAAAACCTTTACTGATGTCAAATGGAGGAACAAGAGGTAAAAACCACCTGTCTGCTCTTGTCTGAGAGTTGGACATTCCCAGGGAGAAGAGAAAGGCCCCACTTGGTTCTACCAAAAGCACAAGTCCAGAATTCATTTCTGTTGGTTGATGCTGAAGCAAAATGATTAGAGAAAATCAGTTGCTATTTATGGTTTCACAATAAAATCCTGAGGGATGGCGGCCTTTGAGCGGCTCTATACAATCCCGCAATTAGAGCTATTCTGTGAAAAAGAGGGAAGAATGATGAAATCCTCTGTGTGCAAGCATTTGTGCTATTATTATACATCAGGGAAAGTGAGAAAAGGAAGGGAATGAGCAAGAGGGTTTGTTGCCTCTAAACCTTAACTCCTTCAGCTGAGCTAGCTGTCCCTCTGCTCTGCTATACCAGTATATCCACCCCTCCTCCTACCTCTTCCCATTCCATCCCCGTGTCCTGACACTGAGGCTCAGGAAGGAAAGAAAATACGGCAACAAAATCTTAAAAACCAGGATTGGAGGGTAAAGAAATGCCAAAGGGAATTCATTATAGGGACCAATTAGAAAATCTGGTGTTAGTTGCTGGAGCACAGGGACCTGGTCTGGAGTGTCCATCTAAGAGCCATCAGGGCACCTGATTTGGACCAGAAGCCACTCCTGGGGAAGGGCAATTTCCCTTATGTGGCTATCTCATAGGAGGCCTAAAGGCAAATGGCCAGCCTGCTCATTTCTCAGACTTGTTTAATTGGAAAGATGGTAACCCTTCTCATAGGGAAGATTCTCTCTAACAGCTTAATAGAAGTGGTGCTGCCCACCACCCATCATGGGCATGCATACAGATTCTTCTCAGTATAATGCTTACAGGAGATAAAAGGAGAATGGTCATTGATAAGACCAGGGAAGAAACACACCAGCTCCACCTAACAAACCCAAATAGCACACCTGAAGCCCACTTGGCATTACCCACATCTGAACCAAATTGGAACCTCAAGTAAGAATGCCCTAATTGCATTCCCATAAGTACATCTTGGTAAGGCTTTGAAAAGGGGAGCCAAAGCAAAAGAGTTTGAATAAAATTCAAGAAATTCAGCAAAAACCAAATGAGGATCCCTCTGAACTTTTGGAAAAGATTTATCAGGCCTACCAGCATCATACTGATGCAGATTCTGCAGTCCCTGAGGATACTAGGATGGTAATTTGACCTTGTGGGGGCAAAGCATCTCAGATATCAAAAGAAATTTGCAAAAATTAGATGGTGCATTTGCAATGAACCCTTCTCAGTGGGGGAGGGGGTGACTGTATTATGCCCTTTTATACAAGGGACTTGAGCATCTCTGAATTTTGGTATCTGCAGGGGCTCCTGGAACCAATGCCTCCCATGGATACAGAGGTGGACTGTATGTACTATAATAGAGGTACATTTGGATTTATAAGAGGGATCAAGTAATACTTGGATGAATTCATGAATATTTGATCTAGATCTTGAATAACTGATGGAATTTTGCCAAAAGAGAGAGAACAATTGAATCAAAGAGAATTATACATGTGAAAACATACAAATGAAGATATGAGAACAATGCCATTGGGGTGGCTGGAAGAGGGGCAGGGCAGAGGGGTTGGGGATCATAATATGGCTAGGAAAACACTGGTGAGGGGGGTGGCCATTGGGGAAGGATTGTACTGCCTAACTCAACAGTGAGGATTTGGTTTTGTAGATAATGAGGATCCACCAAGCCTAAAGCAGAGGCATGATCAGATCCATGTTACTAGAATATTCCTCTGAGCTGCCAAGTCAATGATGAGAATAATTGGAAGAGCTGAGGGAACAGAGGAAGAGAGATGAAGCTAGTTATCTCAGAGTGTATCTGAAGATTTGAGAATTTACCAAGATCTTAAGACATACAGGCTTTGGCTCCTAATTAGAATACTAAGCAAATTTTAATTCAGTTTCTTTTGTCTCTTCTTTCTACCCGCCTCAATCTTGTTTAACCCCAGATTCAGCAGCTGAGTTGGAGCTAATCATTGACCAGGATTTTGCAGATGAGGAATTCAAGTGATACAAGAAAAATGATGAGCCCTAAGGTTCATCTAGAAGGTTAGAACTAGAAGGTTCTAATGCTAGTGGCAAGATTAGAATTTGAACCCAGGCATTCAGACTCCATAAGCTGGATGTTTCATTACCACTCTGTGCCACCTCTAACTGCAAGGGAACTTTGTTGTAAGGATTAAATGAGAGGAAATATGTCTCATGCTGAGATGGTGATTTAAGTAACTCTTTGATTCCTTATTCCTCTCTCCATATCTGTCCTCCTAGTCTGTGACCTTAACCTGGTAACTTCCCATTTTTTAAAGTCTCACATGGGGCCTGGCAGTTCTGTTTTATCCTCAATCTAAGGCTAGAATTGGTCTCTACAGTCTTTAGATTTTCTAATCCAGAACTTCTCAGGAAATATGCCTCCCATTGGTGCTTTATGAAATATATGATTTCATAAATATATTCCATATATTATGGAAATATATGATTTCCATAATAGCCATTCCTATTCTTTCCCCTTTAAGTCCCCAAGGTAGGGTGCCACAGGGCTGCTAATGACCAGAGATCTTGCTGATTACAGAGACATTAATCAACCTTGTTGAGATACCAGTCTGCTTAAGGCTGTCTCACCCAAAGATTGGAGCCACTAGGCCCAGAAGGGGCCATCAGCTGGCCAGTGACCAATTCAGTTCTCTTCTCCCCTCTCACTTGATCTTAAATTAAGAGACTCAGACTGAGACGCTGGAACTTGGAGGTCAGGTCGTGTGGTGCTTATGAGACCACACACTCTGCTTATGAGACCATGAGAGTTGGACTGTGTGGGCAAGAGTTGAGGCGCTGTGTAGCCCTTAACCTTGGGTCCTGACCTTTATTTACACTGACCCTCTGGCTACACTTTTTGCCCAGGGAATCTGAGAGGGATACCCTATCTGCTTCCAATAAGTTCTCCTTTGGCTTTGTGTAATGTTGGATAGGTTTCAGTTTCTTAAAATCACACATTCCCTCACTGCTGTATAACCATGGTTGGTGTTCTTCTGTATGAGTGTTAGGCGTGCTCAACTAAAAACTCCATCAGAGCCACACTTTTTGAAAATGAATTTTCTCCCGTTCTGAGGGGTGTCATTTCACCTTGTTTATAGCTTTAATTGCTATGCAAAAGCTTTTAAATTTAATTAGGTCTCATTTGTTTTTTTGTTTTTGTTTCCATTACTCTAGGAGGTGGGGAGGATCTTGCTGTGATTTATGTCATAGAGTATTCTGCTCAAGTTTTCCTCTAAGAGTTACACAGTTGGTGGTCTTACATTTAGGTATTTAACTGTGATAACCTAGAGTGGTAGGATATGGTGGGAGGAAGGTTCAAGAGGGAGGGGACACACATATACCTGTGGCTGATTCATGTTGATGTATAGCAGAAACCAACACAATATTGTAAAGCATTATCTTTCAATTAAAAATAAATAAATTAAAAAAAGATGGAAGGGATGTGATTCAAACTCATGCTAAATCTCAGCACTGAAAGTGGATTTCTCTGTTTGTAGCCTGTAACGATTTAAAACAGGCTGTTTCTGTTGCCTCCCCCTCTTTTTTAACCTCGGATAGTTCATGCCAAAGATCTCTACAAAGGATTTCTCTACTTCCAGCTGGCTTAAAATATTTGGCCAGCCTTCGTCTAACCATTTTGCTAACTGTGAGAAGTAATTATAATGACTGATTTTTATAAGTCCTAAGAATGATGGTACTGGAAGACATGCATGTAGAGGCCAATTAATTTTAGGACTCAGATACTGAGTCTGTTTGTAACTGTCATTAGCCTGCATACCTAACTGTCATTAGCGTACACACACACATGCACACATTCCGGGATTCTACCATACAAAAGACAGCATCTCACTTTTGAAAAATGTCCTATTTAATTTTGACAGTGAGCTATGCCAGGTGGCCAATCTGAATGACCATTAACCAGGGCAGTGGGGTGTCCAAAGAGTCAGGAATCATTAGGAAAGTATTGTCTTTGGAAGGTTTTGCAGTTTTCCAAGTTTATTTTTATCTGAAGAGACTCATGAGGCTCCAAAGTGACATATGTGTCCTATTTACTCCACCAGAACCAGGGTGGCCTAGCACAGATGCACTGGTGAGGGATGAACTAAAACCAGCTAGAAGTGGCTGCATCATGAGGGATCAAGGGTAGGCTGCAGCAGTGGGCCAACACAAGGACATCATCTCCTCAAGGGGTGCATTTGAGGTAGGGGTACTCAAATCAGGTGAAAGCCCAAAGAATTGCCTGGTCTCTGGAGATCAGCATCAGCAAGGGACAGCTTTGTGCTGGGCAGGCTGACTAGGTGCTGGAAAGGTACAAGGCTTGGCAGTGAGGTGTGTTTGCATCTTCTACAAGCAAATGCTTTCTATCAGAGAAAAAACCCAGTTTTAAAGGGACATGGCTTAGCTAGTCACCCTTAGATATCTGAACATTGCTATTAAAACTGTAAAGCTGTCATAAAAGGAAGCAAGATGATTAATAGATAATATTCTTTAGCACTTTAATTTTGTAGAATTCAAAATATAAGAAAATGAATGTACTGGCCTCTTGCCAAAGCAGATATAAATAAGTAGTTATTGAGGCGCTAATTTCCTGAGAATTTTAATAGAGAGAAATGTTTTTGGCTTGAAATTACTTCTGAAATTATGCAGCAAAGAATAGATAGTTTATGACTTCAGAGAACAAAAAAAAAAAAACCCTTGCAAATACTTGATGTTGGCAGATCAATTAAGTGGTAATACATGCTACATTATAATTTTAATCACCATGAAATTAAAATATGGTAATTAGTGTTAACATGACTTTATCCTTTCAAATTATGATTTAATTTATGGAACTTTTCTTGACTACTTATTTCCTTGGTTATTTTTCTAACTTGTGTGCTACTTTAGATTATACACTTTCCAGTGCATATTATTCAAGACAGTCACCAATTAAATGACTTCTTCATCCTTTATCAATTAAGGATCTTGTAGGCTATTCTTGCTCATTTTAATTTACTTCTTTCTGCCTTACTGCATAAAATACATGCAGAATTAGAACAACTCTTTTTCAAAAGGTCTCATTTTGGTTTTCACATGTTTTCTGTTTTTTACGGTAATACAAAGGCAACACAAGTGTCAGCTTGCCATTCTCAAGCTCAGCCTGCCTCTAACATATTTGGGAAAGGAGGAGGAGCGTATTCTTGGCCTCTGTGTGACAGCTGTTTGGACCTGGGGCACACTTCCTGTCTCTCCCATCCCTGGTTCTCCAGCTGTTTGGACCTGGGGCACACTTCCCGTCTCTCCCATCCCTGGTTCTCCGGTTCTTTCTCACCTTCATGCCACCCTCCCATCCTGGCATCAGTGGGTGAATCATGTTGCAAAGACTGCCTTTCCTTTTTCTGCTCAAACTTCTCATTCTAAAGACCTCACTTTCAAAAAAGTTATCCAAAAGTTATCTCAATAAAGGAGAGGAAAATGTCTACTAGTACACCAAAAATTACTCGGATGATCTATGGGAAAAGAATAAAAAGTTGAATTGTTCCCAAAGGATCCCACTATGTCTCCCCAAGGTACCAGTTCACTCCCTTCATCTTGAGGTCAGCACTCCTCTTGCTGCCCATGGAAATGTTACCTCATCCACAGTGCAGGAAGCCTTACTCTCTGTCCATAGCTGTCGGTCTAATTCTACAGTCCATTTGTTGTTTCACGAAACCAGGCCATGTCAGGGTCACAATAATCCCATTTCCCAAATGCATTTGTAAAAAAAGTCAGACTTATTCACCCCAAAATATCATGAAGATGTTGGGTTGGGAGAAGGGTGCTGAAGCAAGACAGAATTGAGTAGGTTTCTGTACTGAAACCAACCCAACTCCCTGTTTCTATGTTAAACAACTCTGGGATCAGGCACACTTTCCTGTGCCTATGATCAACCATCCTGAGACCAAGCAAGCATAATTTAGTTGCCTGCTCCAGGAAATATCAACTCCTGCAAGGTAAGGCTGTGAAATCAGCAGTTAAATCATTAAAACTAAGAGTGTGCTCAAATCTCACTTCAAAATCCCCACTTCACTGCACTCACCAATTTAAAGTGCTTGTGCCATGAACTCTATGCAGTCCTAACTAGTTCCTTGACCTGTGAGACTGACTTTTAACATCACCCTATCCAGGCCTTTATTACATGCTTCGATGGTGCTCTGTCAGCTATAGGATAAAGTACAAACTTTTATTTAAAAAGTAATCCTTATTTATCTGTCCAGTCTCATCCCCATCACTCTCAACATTTTACTTCATTCCAGAACCCTGAAGAATTTGTAACCACCCCCAATATGCGCACACCAAGTAGTTTCACATCCCTCTGTCTTCAGCCATTTTTCTCATTGCTTTACACACCCTTCCCTTCTCCCCCCATCAGTCTGAGGGCACCCTTCAGGAAACTTTCCATGAGCCTCAGGCTGCATTTAGTGTACATCCTCTCTTCCTGCAGTTCCTGGTGCTCTTACAGCAGCGCATGGGCGTGGTCCCTCGGTACATCCTTCCCTCCGGCAGAACCCCAGAAGAACCAACACGGTCTAACTGAGCTCTGAAACGTCCTGCAGCCAATAGCTCTAGTTACACAGGAACAGTTGGTGCCTGCTGAACTGGACTAGAGTTGATTTGCTATCAGAGTTGTGGTGAATATTTTTCTGTTTATAGTTTGCCTTTCATTTAGGTTTTGTGAGTTTTGACAGAAACTAGTTTTTAATTTTTATAGAGTCAAACCTATTGATCTTTGTGTGGTTTCCTCTATTGATTTTGAGCTTAAAAAGTGACAGACTGGTTTGTAAGAGACTGTTGATGATTTGGCTGAGAAATTCTGCAGTCTCATGCTCCCCACTGAGAATAGGAAATGGAGAGACAGAAAAACAAAGGAGATACCTAACCCAGTTCTTCTCAGAAATTCATAGCTCTTTTTCTTCTCAGTGAGGGATGGTATCTGGGTCAAAGGCACATGTTATGTCTTGTATCTTGGCTTCTGTAATTTTCATCAGTGTGTGAAGACAGCTATTTTCAAGCTAAGCAATTCCATTTGTTTTTAGGTCCCCAAAGACAGTCTATACCTAAATGATTTCAGGAGAAAGGAAAGCAACATTTGCTGTTTCACTCTTTGCTTACTTTATTTTCTAAATAAGTATAATACACCACAACAATTTACTCAGCAGGTTGTGCTCGCTGGGATCCAAGGTTTGTTCTTGGTTTTTCTCCATCTGAAATGCCAGCCCCTCCTCCAAGGGCCAGATCAAATGTCATAACTTTGGTAAGTCCCTTCTCTGAGCTCCTTCTGCTTCTACAACCCTCTCCCTCCTTGGAGATATGCACTTGTATGTAACTGCCAAAATGTAAGCAGCACAAGGGCACGACCCATGTTTCATCCATTCTTTTATTCATTTGCTGTTCAAATATGAACAAATCACAGCAAATTCTCTGCCAATCCCCAAAGAAACCATAGTGAACAAGACAGACACCCACTCTGCCTTCAGGGAACTTACCTTCTAGCGGAGAAAACACATTTGATTATAAATTTGGAAAGTGTTACAAAGGAAAAGTATAAGAGATAAGTGAATATATAACAGGAGAGTGAGTGAAGAGGAAATCAAAAAGAGCTTGTTTGGGAAGTGATATTTTAAGTTGGCATCTGACAAGTTGAGTAGGTGATGCAGAGGACGGGGAGGGCAGGGCATGTGGGCCAGGAGAATAACATGGGTGAAATTCCTGAGACATATCTCACCTTGAGGCTGGCTAAGGATACCGCCTTTCATCTAGAAGCTACCGAATACCCATGTATTAAGTAAGGAAAATGGTAAAAAGAACGTTACTACACACAATAATATTTCTTTCCAATGGTCTAACATATTTACCTTTTCAGAGTAGAAGCATCAAGAGTAAAATTAAGGACTGCTTATTGGATAGACAGAGCAAATGATTACAAACATGGCTCTAGAGTCCAATGGGGTTTAAATCTCAACTCTGTCATTTATGCCAGGTGCACAATGCCAGGACAAGCTACTTCTATGTCTTTCTTTATTTGGAAAATATAATTTAATAATAGTCATAATAAAGGTAATAATCAATAGTACTGGCCTCATTAGAGTAGCTGCATGGATTAAATGAATTGAAACATGGGAGTAGCTGAGGACACTCAACAAAAGTCAATACTCCTTATTTAGTAAAAGCAGCATTTCATCTGTAAATCTCAATGCTACTACCTGAATAAATATTGAGTTTGAATTAACAGTAATAAAAGTTCTCAGGAAAAGGGAAAATGTAATTTTTCTTTTTTGCCTTCTGCCTAAGATTTCTCCCTTATGAGTATATCTATATAGAGCATCACTGGTGAAAAGTAGAGCAAAGAACAAGACCTCCAAGTGATAAAATTACATTTCAGTCTTAGTTGTAATTACAGACCTTCCCAGTGACTCTCATGAATTCCAAACATCATTCTCCTGTTTACACTTTTAAATACCTATAGGTTTGCAGTCCTGTTGGCAATTTTCTACAACTTTTTAAAGTGGGATAGCTTAATTAGAATCCTGACTTCTCTCTTTTCCATCAGCATTTTGCTCAAGTTTTGAAAACATCATTAAAACAAAGGATGCAGTGAGTATGCCAGACTACTGGGTTTTTGTTTCTCAGACAAAATCGTGGAGGGAAGTGGCTTGCAAATGATTAATAGACTTGATATTTAGACTTTCTAGCCTTGATTTCTGGCTTTGGAGCTTGCATTTAATTTGGAAAGATCAGGCTGTGCTGCAGCTTCATTTGACACCTCGTACTTCTGCACTGGTTTGACCAGGTCACCAGCTTTTCATCCTGCCCAACAGAGCTATACAGGAGACAAAATTAAAAAGAAGCATCTGAGGGGCAGCTGGACTGGAATAAACCAATTGTTAATTTTTCCCATTTCACCTTAAATAATGACAGGCATTTGGTCTTTTCATATCCCCTTGATCTTCCTTGTGTTAGTCACTCAGTCATGTCCGACTTTTTACAACCCAACAGATTGTAGTCCTCCAGATTCTTATGTCCATGAAATTCTCCAGGCCAGAATATTGGAGTGGGTAGCCATTGCCCTCTCCAGGGGATATTCCTGATCCGGGGATCGAACTCAGGTCTCCTGCATTGCAGGCAGATTCTTTACCATCTGAGCCACCAGAGAAGCCTCCCTTGGTGAAGATATGAGTTGTGTAGATATATTGTATATTGTGGTGTGTATGTATATAGTGCGGGCTGAGGCTGCCTGAACCCATGCATGGGCAGAACCGGAAACTTAGTTAAGAGTGAGGAACTCTGTGGTGTTGAGTTTCTGATGAGGAGACATCCATTTATTGATTTTTTTGGGGGGGGAGGTAACAGCTTTATCTATTGAAATAGAATTCACATACAATTCACCCATTTAAAGTGTACTATTCAATAGTTTTTCATATATTCACAGAGCTGTGACATCATCACCACAGTCAGTTTTAGAACATTTTAATTACCCCCCCTCCAAAGACACCTCATACCCTTTAGTTATCACTTTCAACCAAACCCTCATCCTCCTAGTCCCAAATAATGGTTGGTACTTTCTGTAGGTACTTTCTGTCCCTATAGATTTGCCTTTTCTAGACATGTCACATAAATGGGATTTTATAAGATGTGGTCTTTGATGATTGGTTTTTTGACTTAGCATAATGTTCTCAAGGTTCATCCGTGTTGTAGCACTTAAGAGAACTTCATTCCTGTTTCTGCCTGAGTGATATTCCATTGTATAGCTATACCACATTTTGTTTATCCATTCAATCTTTGATATGAACAGTTGGGTTGTTTTCCCCTTTCCAACCATCATAATACTGCTATATACAATCACATACAAGTTTTTGTGTGGACATGTGCTTTCATTTCTCTTGAGTACATACCTAGGAGTGTAATTGTTGGGTCAAATTTTCTGGCTGTTTTAACTCAAACAGAGATCTTATACCAAATTAAACTAAATGACAGCATTCTATAATAATAAGACATTTATAAAAACAATGTTTAATTATAGCCCTTTTCTATAATGTTTAATCTCTTAAAAATTTATTCTAGTAATATTGAATCCAGTTCTATTATGTACTTGGCACTAGGCTTTAGATTCAAAGAGAACTGAGATTAAACCCTTAACTTGGAGAGACTTACTGTTTATAAAAATAACTAACATGTATTGAATCCTTACTCTGTGCCAAAAAGTAAAAGTGCTAGTCATTCAGTTGTGTCAGACTCTGTGACCCCATGGACTGTAGCCTACCAGGATTCTCTGGCCATGAAATTCTCCAGACAAGGATACTGGAGTGGGTTGCCATGTACTTCTCCAGTAGATCTTCCCGAGTCAGGGATCAAATCCAGGTCTCCTGCATTGCAGGCAGATTCTTTACCAGCTGAGACACCAGGAAAGCCCCTGTGCTAAGCATGGTGTTAAATATTTTATGTATATTAAATCTTTGACTATTACTGCTACAATATGAGGTCGATATTATCATAATCATTTTATAGAGGTCTTAATTAAGCTGCTCAAGGCCACACAGGTGGTAAGTGGCAGAGCCGAGTGGTCCTGATCACCATATCATGTTCCTAGGCTGCTTCTCTAGCATCAATATCATGCAAGAGTTGAGTGTGTCATCTGAAGTTAGACATCCTGGGTTTGAATGTTGCCTCCCCAACTGTGACTTGGACAAAAAGAATCATACTTTCTAAACCTCAGAGTCCTAATCTGTAAAGGGGCTAATCCAAATGCCTATGTCATAGCATTAAATGAAACAAACATATATCAGGCGCTTGACTTATAGTTCAGTTCAGTTGCTCAGTTGTGTCCAACTCCTTGCAACCTCTCGGACTGCAGCATGCCAGGCTTCCCTGTTCATCACCAACTCCTGGAGCTTGCTCAAACTCAAGTCCATTGAGTCAGTGATGCCATTCAACCATCTCATCCTCTGTCGCCCCCTCTCCTCCTGCCTTCGATCTTTCCCAGTATCAGGGTCTTTTCCAGTGGGTCAGTTCTTGGCATCAGGTGGCCAAAGTATTGGAGCTTCAGCTTCAGTCCTTCCAATGAAATTCAAGACTGATTTCCTCTAAAACAGACCAGTTGGCTCTCCTTGCAGTCCAAGGGACTCTCAAGAGTCTTTCCAACACCACAGTTTAAAAGCATCAGTTCTTTGGCACTCAGCTTTCTTTATGGTCCAACTCTTAGATCCATACATGACTAGCGGAAAAACCATAGCTTTGACTATACAGACCTTTGTTGGCAAAGTCATGTCTCTGCTTTTTAATATGCTGTCTAGGTTAGTCATAGCTTTTCTTCCAAGGAGCAAGCATCTTTTAGTTTCATGGCTGCAGTCACCATCTGCAGTGATTTTGGAGCCCAAGAAAATAATTTGCCCCTGTTTGCATTGTTTTCTCATCTATTTGCCATGAAGTGATGGGATCAGATGTCATTATCTTCATTTTTTAAATGTTGAGCTTTAAGCCAACTTTTTCACTCTCCTCTTTCACTTTCATCAAGAGGCTCTTTAGTTCCTCTTTGCTTTCTGCCATGAGGTGGTGTTATCTGTATATCTGAGGTTATTGATATGTCTCCCGGCAATCTTGATTCCAGCTTCTGCTTTATCCAGCCTGGTATTTCGCATGATGTACTCTGCATATAAGTTAAATAAACAGAGTGATAATATACAGTCTTGACATACTCCTTTCCCAACTTGGAACCAATCTGTTGTACCATGTCTGGTTCTGTCACTTCTTGACTTGTATATAGGTTTCTCAGGAGGCAGGTAAGGTGGTCTGGTGTTCTCATATCTTGAAGAATTTTCCACAGTTTGTTGTGATCACACAATTGAAGGCTTTGGTGTAGTCAAATGAAGCAGAAGTAGATGTCTTTCTGAAATTCTCTTGCTTTTTCTATGATCAGCAGATATTGGCAATTTGATCTCTGGTTCCTCTGCCTTTTCTAAATCCAGCTTGGACATCTGGAAGTTTATGGTTCGTGTTCTGTTGAAGCCTTGCTTGAAGAATTTTGAGCATTACTTTACTAGCATGTGAGATGAGCGCAATTGTGTGCTAGTTTGAACATTCTTTGGCATTGCCTTTCTTTAGGATTGGAATGAAAACCAGCTTTTTCCAGTCCTGTGGCCACTGCTGAGTTTTCCAAATTTGCTGGTGTATTGAGTACAGCACTTTCATGGCATCATCTTTTAGGATTTGAAATAGCTCAGCTGAAATTCCATTACCTCTACTAGCTTTTTTTGTAGTGAGGCTTTAAAGGCCCACTTGACTTTGCACTCCACGATGTCTGACTCGAAGTGAGTGATCACACGATCTTGGTTATCTTGGTCATGAAGGTCTTTTTTTGTATAGTTCTGTGTATTCTTGCCACCTCTTCTTAATATCTTCTGCTTCCGTTAGGTCCAAACCATTTCTGTCCTTTATTGTGCCCATCTTTGCATGAAATATTCCCTTGGTATCTCTCATTTTCTTGAAGAGATTTCTAGTCTTTCCCATCCTATTGTTTTCCTCTATTTATTTGCATCGATCAATTAGGATGGCTTTCCTATCTCTCCTTGCTATTGTTTAGAACTGTGCATTCAGATGGCTATATCTTGCCTCTTCTCTTTTCCCTTTCACTTCTCTTCTTTCCTCAGCTATTTGTAAGCCCTCCTCATAAGTTATTGTATTAATAAACTCTGTAAGCAAACCGTTACAAGGGTATGTGATATATAAAGACTGCCAAGTGCTGCAATTTGAAACAGTCAGGCTAAGCTCTTTTGCCTCCTTTTATGTGAATTCTATCTATTGATATTAACAACCAAAGTCTTAAAAGCTAGCCTCTGCTTATCTCGTCTCCCTCCATCTCCAGCGCTGCTGGGAAGCCTAATGCAGCACAGTGATTTGTATTCTTTAAGTGTTTCTTGTCTCATCAAGAAATGGGCTCATCTAGGCTGATAGTGGGGTGAGTTTGGAACCTGACACCCAGGAGATAGGGGTAGCACCAAAGGAATCAACCCAAGCAGCCATAGAGGTATTAGCCTGGGAAGATCCGTGCCTCTGCAGGCTCCTGCAAGGAGCAGAAAAGGCAATAACATTATGCAAGGGAAGAGCTCATAGAAATGTGTGATGCATTTCAACATAATTGTGTTCTGTCCTCCATAACTTGGGAATTGCTGGTGCATTAGGGTCAGCTTGACATGGGATTGGGGAGGCTCAGGGTGCAGTGTGACTTGTCACACTAAATACACTTGTCTCCCACAGCAACGGGTTACTGGGCAGCAAGAGACAACAGGGCTGGGAAAAGCATTCAGGGGAATGGTCAACAGGGAGACTGTCTCTGCATATTTATCTGGCCCCAGATTTGGCTGATGGTTTCTGAATGTGTTAAGTGGTCATCAGCATTCCCTGCTGTTCTTGGGGATGCAGTTGCTCTGGGGGAAGAAGAATCAAGATTGGCTTCTCTGTACTTATTGCAGGAAAGTCAGACATCCAGGGAACCCAGCCACAGAGAAGGCGAAGTCCAAAATGAGAAACCCACATACAAACACAGCACAATGATTCTCTGGAGAATCCCTCACACTCAGATAGTCAATGCTTCATCAATATTGATTCCCTTCTGTCTCTGAAAAACTTCCCTTGAGATCTATCTGCACCATAACTTCTTGGTTACCTCGGTCCCTATTCACCAGTTTGTGGATTTTAGCTGGTAGGGTAGTGGGTGGTGGAGGAGAGGGACTGTGTAGCGTTCTCTTAGAATCCCCAGGGACTAGTATGAAATCCAGACCACAGTATGTGTTGGAAAAAAATTAACGAAATAAAATTTTAGGGGTATTTATAACTTTCTGGCTAAAATTCTATTTAATTTAATTATCATATCAGACCTGCATGGTTGGTTTTATTATTTCTGTTTTAACAGATGAGGAAACTGAGGTTCAGAGAGGTTAAACAACCTGCCCAAGGTCATATGGTTGGTGGAAATGGAATTGAATTTCAAGCTGAACATCTGACGAGTAATTAAGACTCACATAAAAATCAATCAACCTATTATCACATTAAGACACCAACTAGGATGACTGAAAGAAAATGCCTGAAGCGTCCAGGAAGTTCATGTCATCAAAGAGCTTATATTAATTGTCTTCAGGCTCATGGCACTGAGTGAAGTGCTAGAAAGATAATCCAGGCAGATGGTATGGGTCTCCAGAGGATTTTTTAAAAATAAAAACCTATAAGTAAAATATAATTATGTATAAGACAACCGGCATCACAGTGAACTTGAACCAATATGAATATGGACCAGGTGAATGAGAACCCCCCAAGAACAAGGACTAAGTGTTTTTAATCACTGTCATCTGAATGGCCTACACACACAGGGCTCAAAGCTGGTACCTCAAAGCTCACAAAGCTGCTGAGATAGATTTCATTTTAAGTGTAAAGGCTATGTAGCCATTAAGTCTGAAATACGAACTGTCAATCAATAGGATTAGAGTCAAATGAATGCATCCTTCCTAGTTGGCTTCCCTAGTACTTGTAGAATGTTCACTTCACTGGGCTTGAGATGAAAGCTGCTGAAAAATCCTCTTAACTGGCACATCCTTGGGGTTAGCATTGTAACCCTGGCCACAGGCACTGGCCCAAGAGCCAGCAAGGTGAAAGAGAACTCCCCATAGCATTAAGGCCACCTCTTCTCCTCTACCATGGAAGTGGGCTGGGAACACACAGGAAGCACCAGGCAGGTGAGCAGAAAATAGGGATAGAGGCAGAAGCTATTAGCAGAGCTGGGGTGAAGGGGCGCCTCAGTCTAAGGGACAGCAGTGAGAGGCTGATGCTGAGCTCCAACTGGGCCAGGTGTTGCTGCAGACGGAACGGTTGTGGGTGCAAGCTGGGAGCAGAGTGTGCAGAAAGGGAGTGTGGGACCCAGGCTGTGTAGAGAAGGACTGGTATGGAAGTGGGATGGTAGGCTAGGAAGACTATGCACATTCCACAAGATGGACCATGTGCTTGGGGTGGCCACTGTGCTAGGGACTATGGGAGAGGACTATGGGAAGAGAGACAAGAGAAAATGCCAGGGGCTCATGGTCTAGAGAGGAAGATAGACATAGCCAACAGTGATTCTGTGTGACAAGTGGGAAAGCCAAAGATGGAATAGTGCAATAGTAAGAATTACAATTATTTTTAAAAGTGCCTATGAAGGAGTTTACTGAAAATAGGTGGAGACAGTGGAAGAGTTTGAGGTTCAAATTCTAACTCTTGTCACTTGTAAGGTATGCGACTTAGCATATTAAAGCTATTAAATAAGCTTAAGCTTCAGTTGGCGCATCTGTTGAGTTGGCCAAAAAGTCTGCTGGGTTTCCCAGCAGGCTAGTACTTAAAAACCTGAACAAACTTTTTGGCCAACCCAATACAAAGTGGATATAACACCTACTTCACAATGTTTTGTAATGATTTAGATAAGACACATGCAGGTTTTTAAACACACAGTCTGGTACAACAACACTTTCTGAATATTAGTTGCTATTCCAGCTACTACAACTTCAACTCATGCTTGCCAGGCGCTGTGCTTAGGGCTCTTGGTTATGCTACTTGATTTTTGTATACGTTCTACTAGCCAGTTATTTTTCTTCTGATTTAATAAATGAGAAGATCGAATCTTTAAGTGTTTAGATAACATAGTAGGTATTTAGCAGAGTCAAGACTCATTTCCAGGTGTGTCCAGTTTCAGATACTCATTGTCTTGCTGCTTTATTATTATAAGTAAATCTTAGGCACCTGTGCAAATGGCCTAAGTTAGTGTTTGGATAATAAGTATATTAAGAACAAAACAAATGTATTATTTACAAGTTATATATTTATATGTATAGCAATTATGTATTTATAGTAATTATTATAGTAATTGTTAGGCTGAGGTACTTTTTTATTAACTGAGGTACTTTTCATACATTAGTTTATTTACTCTTTATAATATCTTATGAATCAAGAATTATTATCTATTTTATGGGTAAAATTAAGTGATTTGCCCAAGGTCACATATGTATAAAGTGGTAGAGTTGCAGTTGAAATAAGTTGGTGGGGAGTGACTCCAGATTCTGTGTGTTTTGTCCTACTCCAGCTTTAGTCTAAGGAGCTTTCTCTTTCTCCAATCTTTCCTTTTTCCTTTCTTATCCTCCTTCTCTTCTCACTGGTGTCTCAAGGGAACTTCTCTCCCCCATTTTCGCAATCATGTTAGAGAGTCACTCAAAAAGGAACACAAATCTGGGAAAATATCATTTAGCCTCACTGATAAGCAAAGAAATGCAAATTAAAATGAGAGTGGTATTAGGCAAAATTGTTTAAAATAAGAATACCCAAGTCTATAGGGAAGCAGGTACCATTTCCTGTGACAATGTAAGCTGGCACAGCCCTTTGGCAGGAAATTTGCCCTAGATAGTAACAATCACAAAAGGGCAATTCCACTTAACAGTCACTTATTCATTTAGCACACAGCAATAGAGCTGCTTGGGAATTCATCATAACACCGTGATGGAAATTACTTTCTTCTCTTGGGAGTTCTGCTTAAGAAGGGGTTGTAGGCTACTATTTACGCTGCTCCCGACCTTCTGTCAGTTTGGTATCTCTCCCCTGGGGCTAGCTGGGAGAGATACAGCCACAAGGATGCTGTGTCTACAGAGGGGATCTGGGTGGAGCAGGAGTTGATTTGTCCACCAACTGCTGCTGCTGCTAAGCCGCTCAGTCGTGTCCGACTCTTTGCGACCCCATGGACTGCAGCCTACCAGGCTTCTCCGTCCATGCGATTTTCCAGGCAAGAGTACTGGAGTGGGTTGCCATTGCCTTCTCCGTTGTCCACCAAAGACACTACTTAAAGTAAAAAGTAGTCCCTTCCTGATGTGGACAGCCAGCGTGAAGAAACACTGCCAGCTTTCCAATAGACCACTCAGCTCTCTAAAGTGTATCCGCCTGGCTTTGTCACCTGTCATGGCTTCTTGCTCACCAGCCGCCCCAACACTTCTGCCTCAAAGGATACTGCCGTCTCTTTTACATCCTCATTCTATGTTCTTTCTGGAAGGAGGGGCCAACCATTTTGTTTCAAAGACTCTTTTTTCATCACCCCAGGCCAAAGCCCAGCTCCCTTCTCAGCAGCCTGGAAGTCCTGAGCAAATAAATCTGTGGTCATGACGTTTCCCTATAGTCTCTGTAGAGCTGGTCAGCTCCATTCTTGATGCCCTGCAGGTCTTGGGCAGCACGCTTTTAAACCTGAGTGCTGTTAGCTCCGACTGCAGCTGGGGCAGGGGACAGTGAAGGGGGCAGGGACAGCGGCAGGAAGCATTCTCCTGCCCCCTCCATTTGCCTGCTATTGATTTTCTCCTGCTCTCACTCTTCTACTGCCCCATAAAGAAGCCAAAGTAGTAAAACTGTCAGGACATTTTCTAAAAGATGTGCTGAAGGGAAATATCGTTAGTACCTCTTAAAGAGGGACAAGCTGGTGTTGCTGTGGGCTGTGAGTGGAGGATGGGTTGGGAGAGACTTCCAATGGGCAAGAGTGTGGATGTTGATGGTTCTAGAGATGAAGGGAACACTTGAGCCCCCTACTAAGAAGCACAACTCAGTGGGGATGCTGTGCTGCTTCCATTTCCCAGGGCTGAACTCAGACGTCAGGGAGTCCTACACATTAATGCATCACAATGCAACCACACATCAAAGTTTCCATCCCTCCTTGGTTTGCACCCCCAGCCCAGAAAAGAGAGACAGCGCAGAGACCTGGAGGTATTTATAACTTATGGCATCTATGCACAGTGAGAACACTGTCATCCACCTACATTGGTTGCAGGATGTCGGAAAGATGTTTTATTTGCTCTGACAATCTCAGATCAAGGTCCGTCTCTACCAACGACTGGTACTGTGGCTTCAGGCAAGGTGCATGAGCATTCTGAGCTTTACATTCCCTGTCCTTCAAAATGAGGATGCTAATACCTACTTGTGGGGCTATGATAATATAATGTGCTGCATGCTAAGTAGCTTCAGTTGTGTCTGACTCTTTATGACTCCATGGAATGTAGCCTGCCAGGCTCCTCTGTCCATGGGGATTCTCCAGGCAAGAATACTGGAGTAGGTTACCATTTCCTCCACCAGTGGATCTTCCCAACCCAGGGATGGAGCCCGAGTTTCTTAGGTCTCCTGCATTGGCCAAAGAGATGCATTAGCAGGAGGGTTCTGCATTGATAGGAGGGTTCTCTACAACTAGCACCGCCTGGGAAGCCCATGATAATATAATAGTTGAATCCTATAAAAGAATCTAGTCTAATGCCTTGAACATATGTACTCAATAAATGCTTCTTTTGCCTCTTTTTTTTTATAGTCTTTATTGGAGTATAGTTGCTTAACAATGTTTTGTTAGTTTCTGCTGTGCAGCAAAGTGAATCAGCTCTATGTATTCATATATCCCCCCCTTTTTTTTTTTAATTTTCTTCCCATTTAGGTGACCACAGAGGATTGAATAGGGTTCCTTGTGTTACAGAGTAGGTTCTCATTAGTTTTCTGTTTTATATATAGTAGTGTATACCTTTGCCTCTTCTTCAGTCATTTACCAGAGTAATTAATCCAATCTTGACATGGCCCTTTATGTTTTAACATAAGGCCCTTTGGATCTTATGGGCCAAAGAAGGACCATACAGACCAAAATAAAACTCCATTCCCTCAATTCCAGAACCTTCTTCTGAGTGAAGAAAGCTAATGCTCAGGAGTGACAGGGAGAATTCTGGGCTTGAACAGTAGATGAGGGACAACCAGGTGAGAAAGAGCCAGGCCAGGCTTACCTCTAACTAGAAAGAGTCCCCGAATGGGGAAGCTAGGAGGGAAAGAAGTACATGGGCATCGTGGGTCTCTGAAGAAGGGGCTTGTTTATCCTTCAGTCAGGCTGAGCTCAGGGTAGGGTATATGCTCCAGAAAACTGGAAGTAATGGAGAGATGGAACCCCCTGTCTTGTTTCTTGTGTGGAACCCAAAAGATCTCAGAAGGGAAACAGCTGCCTAGTGTATTGGAGAGGACCTCACACAGTTGTCACCTGATTCCCACAGCCCCGTGGGAGTATCGGTGGAGAAATAATTAAGTGGACTACAAAGGGACAGAAGAATAGCTGCTGGTGGTCAGACCTCAAGGGGGCTGCATGGATCTTTCACTGAAGAGTCAGAACATCCCACAAATGCCATCATGGAGAGAGGACAACCCAGAACAGATAATGCCTCCCCAACTCGAACTTGGGCGGGACTTTTAGAAAGTGGGGCAAGGGAGGCAACTACAAATTAAATTTCTATCATCCAGGAAGAAGGGGTGGGGAAGGTTCTACAAAGTGATGCTGAATTCAGCCAGACTGTTTTATGACTGAGGTTTACATCTACCGAACAACTAGTCTACTTCTGGGAGATCTGGTAAGACACAAAGGAGGTCCAGAAGAAGGGGACTGGCAGACCATGACAGGAATGGCTCCAGGGAATTAGGCTTACCCCATCCTTCCTTCACCCCCATTGCCTCTCTGTGACTTTCTCACATCTATGGACCTTAGCAAACATGAGGAAAACTGAGGCTTGGACTTGCACATGGGTGCTTGCCTTCTCTCTCGCTGCTTTTGGAACCCATTTACCACACAAAGCCCAGGCAAGCCTTCTGGAGGTGGTGGCCCCAGTCGACAGCCAGCACCAACACGAGGGAAGCCCTCTCAGACCATCCCATTTACAGAATGCGGCCACTACAGGACTGCAGCTGCATGAAGTGACCCCTAGGCAAAACCAACATGGAACCACCTACCTGAGCCCAGCTTAATTCACTGACCCATAAAATCATGGGTAATTAAAATGGTGGACTGCCATATTTTGTGGTGGTTTGTTAATACAGCAAACCACTTTTATATCTTTTGATATAAAAGATCACTAACACAGGAGCATGCCAGGAAAATATCTCAATGAGATGTGTGATGCTGAGCCTCAATCAGGAAACTTCGATACAAATGAATTTGCCAAGAAACCTACATTACTGCATACTTTGAACCTAGAAGCTAATATTTCATTTGATTTCTCACCCTGACCCTATGAAGTGAGGTTTGTTATAGGTGAGATAATTCAAGCCCAGAGAACTGTGTCAAAAGCTCCTGGTTCTCCATTGAGTACGATTTTTGTTGTAAGAATGTGCCCCCAAATCATAGTAAAAGCAGCAGCAGCACACTGTTGCATTTACCACGAGGGTCGAGCCACACACTTAGATGGGACCCAGCGTGCATAATCATTACGCCCCCTTTCCTTCCTTGTTCATTCTAAGACCCAGTCCCAAACCTGCAGCCTACCTACTGCAGGCCCCTCCTCTTTCCAAATCAAACACAAGAGTCAGAGGGAAGAAAGAGGGAGGGAGAGAGCCTTTGTAACACCCGTGGGTGAGAGCAGAAAATCACCATGGTGCTCAGCGGCCTTGTCAAGGACAAAGGCATTCAGTTCCCCTCTGTTTGGACAGCTGAGGCCGGGCCTCTTCTCTGTCTCCAGCACATTTGCCAGAAGACCCAGGCTGAATCCTAATCTCAGGGAGTCAGAGGGGGCTTCTCAGGGAAGATTTTCGACAGCAAATAGATGAACATTCTCTAATGACCCAATACTGTCTTCCAGGAAATCTTCAGAAAGATTTTGGCTCTATTTTCCATCACTCCTGATTCACCCGCCCACCCCCAATCAGACAGAGAGAGCAGAATGATAGAAAAGCTGATTATGTGCTAAGGAGGGAGGAGGAAGAAACGTCTCTAAAGAAATTGTTTAATTCACAGAGTTTCAGATGGGGAGATTCTCCTGGACCTTGGAAGACATTAAAAAGGCAGATCTGCAGGAGATGTTTGTATATTTTTGAGATTAATTGTTTGTCCGTTGCTTCATTGGCTATTATTTTCTCCCATTCTGAAGGCTGTCTTTTCACCTTGCTTATAGTTTCCTTTGTTGTGCAGAAGCTTTTAATTTTAATTAGGTCCCATTTGTTTATTCGTGTTTTTATTTCCAGTATTCTGGGAGGTGGGTCATGGAGTATCCCACTTTGGTTTATGTCAGAGAGTGTTTTGCCTATGTTATCCTCTAGGAGTTTTATAGTTTCTGGTCTTATGCTTAGATCTTTGATCCATTCTAGAAAAATAAACGACCCAATCAAAAAGTGGGCCAAAGAACTTAACAGACATTTCTCCAAAGAAGACATAAAAATGACTAACAAACACATGAAAAGATGCTCAACATCACTCATTATCAGAGAAATGCAAATCAAAACCACAATGAGGTACCACTTTACACCAGTCAGAATGGATGCCATCCAAAAGTCTACAAGCAATAAATGCTGGAGAGGATGTGGAGAAAAGGGAACTCTCCTACACTGTTGGTGGGAATGCAAACTAGTACAGCCACTATGGAAAACAGTGTGGAGGTTCCTTAAAAAGCTGCAAATAGTCCTGCCATATGACCCAGCAATCCCACTGCTGGGCATACACACCGAGGAAACCAGAATTGAAAGAGCCACATGTACCCCAATGTTCATCGCTGCATTGTTTACAATAGCCAGGACATGGAAGCAACCTAGATGCCCATCAACTGATGAGTGGATAAGAAAGCTGTGGTACATATACACAATGGAATATTACTCAGCATTAAAAAAAAATTCATTTGAATCAATTCTACTCAGATGGACCGAACTGGAGCCCATTATCCAGGGTGAAGTAAGCCAGAAGCAAAAACAACAATACAGTATATTAACACATATATATGGAATTTAGAAAGACAGTAACGAGAACCCAACATGCGAGACAGCAAAAGGAACGCAGATGTATAGAATAGAGTCATGGACTCTGTGGATGAGGGAAAGGGTGGGATGTTATGGGAGAAGGGCATTGAAACATGTTAATTATCATATGTCTAATCAATCGCCAGCCCAGGATTGATTCTTGGGGCTGGTGCATGGAGATTTCCCGGGGGGCAGGGAGGAGGGAGGGGGGAGGGAGGGGGTTCTGGAGGGGGAGCATATGTAAACCCATGGTGATATCATGACATTGTATGGCAAAAACAATAAAAGGGAGAAAAAAAATAAAAAATAAAAAAAATAAAAAGGCAGATCTCTGGCAAGGGAGATCCCTTTTCCAAAGGGGTTCTGACCCAGCCTGTTGGCCCCTGGGAGAGGCTGTAGGCTGTAAGGCAGCAGAGGTCAGGGGTCAGCAGGTGTAGCTCTTGGTAGCTGTGCTCCTGGAAATGCTGCGTCTCCTGCCCCACCCTAAACTCAGAAGGGATTTCAAGTGCAGAATGAGATGGAAAATCCTAGCTCTCTGACTTACAGGGGGACCACCTTAGGTGTCATCTATAAAATACACCCAGAAATTCCTGCGTTGCTGTGGGGTTGTGAGAGTGGCATAGAATTAACTGTGTGAGTGTCTGGTGTGGCTTCTGTCCGTCTTAGCTGCTCCCACATTGGCATTCACAGTAGGTGATCAGTGAACACCAGTTTTCCCTAATCTTTCCATCTGTGTATTTAACTGAACTGGTGAATGGCAGTTAGGTTACAATTTTTATTTTGTCCAAAAAGGCAAGAACTCTTTATTTTGTTTATAGAAGGGAGGAAGTCTTTGTTTTTGCACTTCTTTAAAGAAAAAAGTCTTTCCAAAGGCTGCTGGGGTCCTCTGCTGAAGTAGAAAAATCCAGTTCATCCCTCTGGTGTGAACTCAGCTCACTGCCTACCTGACATCCATTTCTCCCCCTTTCCCTACCTCCTTTTTGCTCCCTCCTGCCTTATAGAACCTGACTTCATGCAGATTTTCTGCTTCTCCCTGGTTTTAAGGAAAGTAGCTCCCACCCCAGCTCCAAGAGAAGAATCTGTTCCAAACCAGAGTTTCTCCACAACAACACTATTGGCATTTTGTTTTAATTGGAGGATAAATTGCTTTCTAAGGTTGTGTTGGTTTCTGCCATACAACGACATGCATCAGTCATTCATAAATCTCCTCTCCCTTGAGTCTCCTCCCACCCACCCCTCTAGGCTGTCATGGAGCACTGGGTTCCCTGTGTTGTACAGCAGTTTCCCATTAGCTCTCTATTTTACACCTGGTGGTGCACATACTAGTATGTCAATGCTACTCTCTCAGGACATCCCACCCTCTCCTTCCCTGTCTGTGTCCACAAGTCTGTTCTCTATGTCTATGTCACTATTGATATTTTATATTGGATACTTTTTTCTTGTGGTAGAGGCTGACTTATGCACTGTAGGATGGTTTAGTAGCATCCCTGGCTGCTACCTACTAGATGCCAGCAACCCTCTCCCCACTCATGACAATCATATATGTCTTAAAACATTTCCAGTGTCCCCTGGTGGGCAGGGGATGGGGGCACAAAATTATTCACAGAGCTAGGGGTCTAAGTTGATCAGAGAGGTCCCATTACCCCTGCCAGTGTTTAATTTAGATATCGGTATGTGATACATTTCTGTTCAGTAGAACTGAGAGGAAGTTTGCTGAGGCTTCCGAAAAAAGTTTTTTGCTTACTCTCAAAAGAGACTCATGGTGGGATGATATGGGAGAATGGCATTGAAACATGTTAATTATCATATGTGAAATCAATCGCCAGCCCAGGTTTGATGCTCGGGGCTGGTGCACCGGGATGACCGAGGGGGAGGGAATCAGGAGGGAGGGGGGTTCTGGAGGGGGAGCATATGTATACCCATGGCAGATTCATGTCAATGTATGACAAAACCAACACAATAAAGTAAAGACAATTAAAAAAAAGAGAGAGAGAGACTCATGGAATAGATAACTTCTCATTCTGCTGGGCATTTTGGGGTCTGGTTGTAATGACCAGAATCGTAGTGGCCATCTTGCAATCCTGAAAAACTAGCCTGAAGCCAAAGACTACTCACCAAAAAAATAGACTTTTGAATTTGAGTCCTTGGTGATGCCAATGAACTTCTGAATCAAACAAACCTGAAGTTCACTTCCTGTTATCAGAGATCATTTATTTGCCCATTCAACACATTTACTGGATGCCTACTATGTATGCAAATGCTATTGTCCTAGGAACTGGGACCAGAGCAGTGAACAAGATGGATAGATTTCCTGCACTTAGGAAACTAGCATTCTAGTGAATTTAATGCTTAAACTGATTTGAGATTCTCTATCACTTGTTGCCAAAGGCAACCAAATTAATACACCTACCAGATGCTAAAACTCTCAGCATCATTTCAGCCTTCAATGATATGCAGGAGGTTTTTTGTTTCTTCTGTCTGATTCCTATCTCCTTCTCTACACAGACCATTCCAAACCTTCTACACTTTCCTCAGACCACCAATGGCATCAACTTGGCTATTGAGCTCCTAACTTCCTGTTTTGCCCCATAACATCTCATGCAAACCAATTTTGTTGCATGTGTTCCACAATATTGGATTGTCTGTTGATTTATCTTTGGAGGCTCCAAGTGCAGAACAGTAGCTGGCTGGACTTAAGGAGTCAAAGTTCTGAGCAATGCAGAGAAACCTCAAGGAGAGACCCTCTGATATAATGTAGACTGAAGTCCTGATGGCTTACTACTTTTCTTTTCCAGTTCGCTTGACTTCTTTCTACAGCCTAACATAAGGAACTCCTTTTCTTGAACCAGCCTTAAGATTATCTGTTTCAGGGATCAGCAAACTATGATCTGAGAGTCAAATCCAATCTTCTGCCTCAGAAGCTAAGGATGGTTTTGGCGTCTTTAAATGGTTGAAAAAAGTCAAAAGAAGAGCCCTGTTTCATGTACTATGAAAATTATACATGAAATTCAAGTTTCAGTGTCCATCAATAAAGCATTATTGGGACACAGCCACACTCACTAGCTTATTTCTGGGAGAGTTAATGATGGCAGAGTTGAGTTGTTATGACAGAGAGCATACCACCTATAAAGCTGAAAATACTCATTACCTGAAAAAGTTTGTCATTCCCTGCTCTATTTCACACAACAAAAAGAGACCTGCTTAATACATGTATCTTCTGAAATTAGAGATTATGAGGACCTTTAAAATAGAGAATGCTAATAAGTCATTTAGTGTATTTCTGATTGGGTTTGAGGGAATCATCCTCTGCTCCTAGAAAACTAGTTAGAAGGCGAAAGCAGAGAAGGAATTTGGATTCAGCCTGGCAGAGAGATGCTCGCCCAGGAAATAATAAATTCAGGCAGTTACTTCTTTTGTCAATTGTTTTCCAAATACATCCCACTAAGGCTCCCCCGTGTTTCTGAATAGCGAATGTGACTACACAAATATGGTCAAGAAGTGCAGTCAGTCCACTCTGTACATACAGCAGAAAGAAAACCCCAAGCCGTGCCTGCACTCTGAATGACTGAGAACTCCCTGTTGTATTTCCATGGTTGATTGAATTCATTAGTTTGTTCATATCTTAGATGCATTCATTCCATCTGCAAACATATATTGGGAATTGTGTAAGAAAGTTTGGAGACCAAACTGAGCAGAGACGTGCAAGAAATGTCAAGATTAACAAAACAGACTTTTTCTTCTTTCTGGAAGGATAATGAGGGCAGAGCTCAGTGTCTGTGGCTGAAGGAGTGGGGAGGCAAGTGGACTACAGAGAGAAAATGGAGCTTGGCTTCCGTCTCTGTCGATGAGCGCACTGTTTGGGCTGGAGAGGGTGAAACCAATATTTGCACAGGAGATCCGAAGTCCAAAAAAATGTATTGGAAAACTGAGTTGCTCCGAATGAGGCCAAGTTTCCTGGACTAAGCAAATTACCTACCTGGGCATGAGGACAAGTTGCCAATAAGATCACTGGCATGTTGATGGTGGAATTGTGGGGAATTCAGTGGTGGTGGAAATCAGAAAATTGTCAGACAGCATCTTGTCTGCATCTTGGAAGAAGACGGAGTCTTCAAGCTCTAGAGTGGTGGTGTGCATTTGGTCAGAATCCCAGGATAGATGTATCACTAGGAAGCACATTTGTCTTTAGAATCAAAACCCTTAAAGGCTAGCTTAACCAATTTAGAAACCTATTTTTCTCATCCCATGAGCAGTCCTGAGGCAAGCATCGGTTTAGCTGCTCAAGGATATCAGTACTTACTCTCTGAGATTCACTTGACCTTTCCCTCACTGTTCCCTCATGGTCCCAAGATGGCTATTCCATGGTTAGCATAAGTTTCTTGTACCAGGCAGAAAGAAGGGGAAGATGAGCAAATTGACGCTGCCATCTCTCAGCCCAACCCTTTAAGGGGCTTTCCCCTGAAGCTCTACCCAGCAACTTGCACCTATATCTCATGGGTCGCAATGTGTCAGATGGTCCACTAGTATCTGAAACAAGTGTAGAATGTAGTTTTTTTTTCAGTTGGGTACATTGCTCCCTTCCCCTCCAGAGACTAGGGATTGGTCAGTAAAGGAGAGAAGGGTACTGGTTACACTAATAGTTTCTCCAACAAGGATTTTCTAAGAAACAAGTTTAAATATTAAAAAAAAAAGAGTTGATTACTAGGTACTAGTAATGAGCTTGCAAAGAAATTTCCAAGCATATAACTCTTCTCTAATGAGTTTGTTAGTAAGCTGATAGAAAAAGGAAAGATGAGACTTGTAGCAAATGCATTCATCATCAGCAAGGCATTTAATGAAGTCACTTGTAACATCCTTATAGATAATAAGGAGAAATATGGATGGTGTGACAGCGAGTAAGGTAGATTTACAACTGGTTGAAAGGCTCAAAAGACTACTAATGAATAGTTCATGTCAGCTCTCTAAGCAATAGCTTGTAGGACTGTGTTGTATTATTCTAATTAGTAGCAGACTTATTAATAATAGTATTTATAACTGACAGAAGATTTAATCCTTGTCCCACTCATGCTTCACATTAATTTCTGGGTTGGGGATCTAGCAGACCTCCACATAGTCCACAGACTTGATGGTGTAAATGATAGAGTAAGAACCCCAAATTATGCATGTGGGCTGGAATGGTGGACTAAATAAGGTTGTTGTTATTTAGTCGCTGAGGCAAGTCCAACTCTTTTGTGACCTTATGGACTATAGCCTGCCGGGTTCCTCTGTCCCTGGGATTTCCCAGGGATGAATGCTGGAGTGGGTTGCCATTTCTTCCTCCAGGGGATCTTCCTAACTCAGGGATTGAACCTAGGTCTTCTGTGTCTCCTGCGTTGGCAGGCAGATTCTTTATCACTGAGCCACCTGGGAAGATACAGAGCCACCAGGGAGGCCCCTAAACAATATTAGCTATCATTTATTAAATATTTTCTGCCTGCCAAATAGGACACTAAATGTTTTCCATAGATACTCTCATCCTATGAAGAGTTCTACAGTGTAGGCCTTCTTATCCTCTAATGCCACAGAGCTGGAAGTGAAAGAATTAGTCTTATCCTGGCAGACTTACCTTCAAAACCTATTGTATTTTCCCTGTGTAATTCCGCTTTTCTATGCAAGTAAATGTAAACAGAACTGTATTTCAGGACCAAGCACGAGATAGGGAAGAAATAGGTTGGGGGAGGAAGCAAGTAAGAAAAGATTTGGAGGGTTTATTTGACAGAAAGGTGTATGTGGATGTCTTTAACTTATTTGGAAATGCATCAAATAAAAAGCACTGATGGACTGGTAGGGTGATAGATGGGATTCTCTGGTAGCTTAGCTGATTAAGAATCTGCTTGCAATGCAGGAGATCCCGGTTCAATTTCTGGGTTGGGAAGATACCTTGGAGAAGGGAACAGCTACCCACTCCAGTATTCTGGCCTAGAGAATTCCATGGACTGTATAGATGGATTTGTGCTAAAGCAAGTGTAGTATAATGTTCAGTGTGGAATCCAGTTGTGGATATATGGATGTTAACTGTAAAATTCTTTCAACGTATGTTTGAAAATTTTCCTAATGAAATAAGGGGTGAAGTAAATGTAAATTAATAGCATGAGGTAGGCACATTTAGGTAGGGAGGATAGATTCTCTTCTTGGATAGCACAGCCAGACCTTAAATTCTGTATTCAGTTTTAGCGCCAGCCTTTCTGTGTTTGTGACAAGCTGTAATATGCTCCTGGGAGAAAGAAGAGAGGGATGATGAGGTTCAGAAACTGTGTCTAACCTGGAAAAGAGAAGAAAAGAGTACAACATGGTAATTCTCTGAATATGCTTTAAAAGCTATGTATTAGTTATCTATTGACGTGTAACAAATTATATCAAAACTCAGTGGCTTAAAACAACATTTATTATTTTATGGTTTCTGTTCGTTGGAAATTCAGAAGTGGCTCTATCTTGGGATCTCTTATGAGGTTACAAGCAGAATGTCAGCAGGGGCTACAGTCATCTGAAGGCTTGACTGGGGTTAGAAGATTCACTTCCAAGACATAGAGCAGGAAGTTTCTGTTCCTGTTTTGTAGGTCTCTCCATAGGGTTGCAGGAGTGTTCTCACGCAATGGCAACTAACATCACCCAGAATGAGCTATTAAGAGAGCAAGGACAAGTCATTTCAGGACCTCATCTCTGAAACCACATTCCATAACTTCTGTATTAGTCTAGTCATTAGGAGTGAGTCTTCTCACCCAAAGAATTCCAGGGACAGAGGAGACTGGTGGGCTACAGTCCATGGGATCACAAAGAGTCGGACACGATTGTTGGACTGTCACTTCTAACACTTAGAAGTGAGTCACAGGGTCTAGCTCACCCTTAAAGGGAGGAAAATTAGACCCTCCCTTGTGAAGAAATATCAAAACATGTGTGGACATATTTAAAAATCACCACAGTCTGCTTCTTGGAAGAGACTTAGGCTTGTTCTTTAAGGATCCTAGGGAAGTAGTTCTTATTTCAATAGAAAGGAAATTTTCCTAATAGCATTGTCTAAAAGAATGAGAAGGAGTTTTTCTTCACTTGAGAGATCCAAAAAGAATCTGAGCAGTTAACTGGAGCCGTGACATTCATTCTTTTATTCATCAAGTATCCCTAGAACATTTACTTAGAGTCGCATTCTGTGGAAGAGCTGTCGATACGATACTGGGCAGAACAGGCGGGCTGCCTGCACTCACAAAGTTTACACTGTCGTAAGAGAATGAACAAACACATCAAATAATTACAGTTTGTGATGAGTGTTATGAAGACAAAAAAAAAAAAAACTAGGCTACTGTAATATCAACTAAAGTTGTAGGGAGATTATTGATTTATAGAGTTCATGAAAGAAAGAAATGCTTGAACAAGATCATCCTATAGCCTTCCAATATGATGGTGGCCACTCAACTATTCCTTCATCTAGTCTTTTTTATTCATTCAACAGACACCAAGTGTATTCTATGTGCCACTGGGCACCGGGCAAGGTAAGAGCGATACAAAGTAAACAATGGTGCCTTTTAAGGACCTTGGGGTCTTGTGAGAGAGAACAAGATGCATACAGATAGTGGTCCCGTGGGATAAGCGCCGTAGGAGTTAAGCACACAGAGCCTGCTGCACACAGGAGGTTAACCCTGCCTGAGGCATTGGTGAAGGCTTCTCAGAGATGCCATTTGAGCTATGTTTTTAAGGACAAGGAAGAGGACTGAGAATTAGCATAACAACCTTTCTAAAAGGTCAGCATCCCAGATACCAGGAGTTATTAAGAAGAATGAAGGAATAGAGACAAAACTGAAATGTAAGTTTAATGAGTTAATAGAGCTTGATGAATGAGTGCACTCTGTATTCTGGCTCTCATATCACTGCATTAAATGCACTGGGTTGACAAAGAAAATTCATTTCACATTTGAATCTTCTCAAGAGAAACTCCAACACCACAGGCTCAGCACAGCTCTGCTCCTGTCACAGCAACTTCCCTTGTGGTTCCCTGCTCCAGACCAGATACCCCCCTCACCATTGTGCCACTACTCCATGCGCCTATAGTCAGTGCTACTCAGGATACCTTTCTCCCTCATCCCTCCAAATCTGACCTCCTCCAACAAGTTCCACTGTTTGCCCGATACTTTAGGACCACTCCTGTGTGCACGCATTTCTCCTCCTGTGCAAGGAACACAGAGATCATTTGTCTTGGTTTTTAATTGGCCCTGAAATGTGTCTTGCAGATCTTCATGGGCTCTCAAATAGATTGTGACCTTGGGTTAACCAATCACCTAACTTATCTATGCCTCAGTTTACTCATCTGCAAAATGGAGGTAATAAATTCACCCAGATTGTTACAAGGATTGCATGAGTCCATATATGTGGAGCATTTAGATCATCACTGCCTGGCTCATTGTAAGTGCGTTATGACTGTCGACTGTGATTATTACAGGACAAGTGTGCCCTCCTGCCCTTCAGGGATTTGATAAAGGGCTCAAAATTGTCAGTGTCGCCGCAGTCTGATGGATGAATAAAATGTGATCTATTCTTACTCCCTCTTACTGCTCAGACCGACAGACATGGTTCCAATTTTCTAAGAGAAATAATTTGGAGCTGAATTACGTTCTGGGGACTTTTTTCCTAGGTCCTAGCTCTTTGCACTCTGCATACAAAGGAACAGTTGGATGCAGCTTATTTAGAACCACAACCCAATCTATAAACCTGACACTTCAGCAATTATATTTTCCAGATTGGGAGAGGTGCAAAACTTGGGCCACAGCTAATTGGAAGACAAAGAAAGTCTTTTTTTTTTTTTTTAATTTGTAGCACATGGAAACTTCATTATGGTAGGAGGAGGAGGGGAGCATCTTTTCTTCTGCCCCTGTTTTGGTGACTCCTATGTATTCCCTTATGCATTAAATACCCTTTCTGGCCACTTCTGTCATCTTCTCTCATGCTCTGCTGTCTTTAACTGTGTCTCCTTCCCTCTTGTCTTCCTCATGTCAACAGGCTATAAGGATGTGAATCCATTTTCTCTTCTTTTTTTTTTTTTTCCTCTCAGTGACTTTCTCTAGCCTTATGTGTGAGCAGAGGAGCTGCTAGTCAGCAAGCCCTGGAAGCTCCCCAAGACCACAGGTACCTGCTAGGTTATAGAGTCTAGAATCCACTTCTTTGGTTCATCCTAGGATTCCATTGTGAATATCCACACATGTCATTTGATGAGCCTCATAGAGGACATAAGAAGATTATTCTTCTTTCTATTAGCATGCTGGCAAGGGTATCAAATTGATCTGTTGATTTGGAAATCAGAAACAGAGAGAGAGCAACACAGGACAGCTAAGTTTTGAGAATCTTTCACATGGAACTTTGGACACAAAACCTTAACAACTCCCAGGCCCCCAGCTCCCATCAGTCATCTGGGCTGGAGACCTATTGGCTTTGATAGTCTACTGTACATCCCACTTTGAAAGACCTCTTAAATGGGACATTGTTGTTGTTCAGTCACTAAGTCATGTCCCACTCTGACACTCCAAGGACTACAGGATGCCAGGCTTCTCTGTCCTTCACTATCTCCCAGAGTTTGCTCAGACTTGTGTCCATTGAGTCAATGATGCCATCCAATTATCTCATCCTCTGTTGTCCCCTTCTCCTTCTGCCCTCCATCTTTCCCAGCATCAGAGTCTTTTCCAGTGAGTCGGCTCTTTGTATCAGGTGGCCAAAGTATTAGAGCTTCAGCTTTAGCATCAGTCCTTCCAATGAATATTCAGGGCTGTTTCCTTTAGGATTGATTGGTTTGATCTCCTTGGTGTCTAAAGGACTCTCAAGAGTCTTCCCCAGCACCACAGTTTGAAAGCATCAATTTTTTGGTGCTCAGCATTCTTTATGGTCCAGCTCTCACATCCATACGTGACTACTGGAAAAATCATGGCTTTGACTATACAGACCTTTGTGGACAGAGTGATGTCTCTGCTTTTTAATATGCTGTCTAGGTTTGTCATGTCTTTTCTTCCAAGGAGCAAGCATCTTTTAATTTCATGGCTGCAATCACTGTCTGCAGTGATTTGGGAGCCCAAGAAAATAAAGACTGTTACTTTTCCCACATTTTATGCATCTCTTTGCCATGAAGTGATGGGACTGGATATTGGTTTTTTGAATGTTGAGTTTCAAGTCAGTGTTTTCTTGAGTTTATATCATCTCATACCATCCCCTACCCTTACCAGCCCATGGTTTCCCTTCTTGAATTCATTATCTCAGGAAATTATACTACCACTGACATCCCTCACATGGCCCATGTGAGAGCCCTCATAGTTATCCCAGACTCCCTTCTCCCCTCCCGCACATCACCATGTACCTAGGCCTGTTCACCCTACCTCCTCCACAACCCTTCCTGTCATTCCTTCCTCTCCAGCTTTAGCCCATGGCCCTCCTCTGGACTGATGTTAAAGCCTTTTAGCATATGTCCCTGCCCCCAAACTCTCATCAACCATCCATCTTTATCTGGTGCCACTGAAAAGGTCATTCTGTCACCCCAAGGACACATCCTGCCTTTTCACACCTCTCTGTCTTTGTACTAGCTGTTCCCTCTGCTAAAATGCCTATTCCCCTTGTCCAATTGGCAAGTCCTTATCTATCTTTCAAGGAGGTGTTGAGTGGCTTTTCAAATGTTACCTTTTCCTGAGCTCTCACCCCAAGCAGAATTAGTCACTCTGCTCTGTGCTTTCATTAATGCTATCTTATTTTTCATCTTAGAAATATCTGCTTTATCTGTCTCTGCAGCTTTTTGAAGGCAGGAATTTTGTCTTGTCTTTGTATCTTTCCTCCCAGTTAATCAATAAATGTTTGTTGAATGAAAAGATTGAATTCCATAAAAATTCATTAAACACATAGTTCATGCAGACACATTATTCTAAACACAGTGAAATGATGTTTGACTCATTATTCAGTGACTTTCTCAAAGAGCAAACCATCTAGTCTACCACAGCCCCGAGGAGGTGACCTTGAGTGCCTTACTGAATGTTGCTGCATGTTCAGCTCACTGTCACCAGGTGGCAGTAGTGTGCCATGGTCATGTGGTCCAAAGTCTGAAGTTTCCGAACTTCAAAAAGGTGGCTGCACTTGGTCGGGGTTGCTGGATTTATAGCAAGCAAGCCACAGAGGAAATGTGGTCTGTGTCCACGTTCTAGACATGACTGGATTTGCAAGAGCTTGTTCTTGGGAGCTGCCCACAGCTGTTCCTGGCATAGGTTGTACTGCATTCATACATGATACCCTCTCTAATTTATAAAGCCAAAGCAGGGAGACTGAGACATCTCCAGATTGGGACCAGGTCTACATCTTAGAAGAGTCCCCCACCCCTCACCCCATACACACACACTGTGTGCTTCTCTTCAACTTCTTTCAGTGATCAACTTCCATTCAGCTGTGCAATGACGGGGACCTTACTGATGGCTTTTGTCTACTTCAGTTCACACAAAGGCTATGATGAGGAGGTCTTATGTGACCTCTGTTGGAACTGTTTCAATAAAGACTCATGAGCTGTTGCCAAAGTTCCCTGCAAGGAAAAATGAGTGGAAACTGAGAGAGCAGAGACAGCAAGGTAGAACAACTCTTTCGAAAGTTTGGCTCTGAGGCATATAGAGAGAACAGCAGGAGAGGGCAAGAAGGGCAGTGAAGGGTCCAGTGTCATGCCCAGTGTCACCTCAACCCGGCCCTCTACTCCTACCCCCATCCCAGGATGGGGGAGACTCACCCAGGTCTGCAAGCTGAGAATGTGGCCAGAAAGGGAAACTGTACTATGGGCAAGCCAGACAGAGGATCATAACCAGCAAGTGTTCAGCAGAAGGCAGGAGAGAGTGAGGACAGGAACACAAGCAGGGGGCGAGTCTTGGAAGAGCCGAAGAGGAAAGTCCCTTCTTTTAAGGCAAGAAGTGAACTTGGGTTTCACCAGAGTTTGGTTTGATAATAGAGGAGACAGCAGTTTGAGGAAATTCATGCCTAATGTCCTTTCTTTGAGGGTGGAATAAGAGACCAGGTTACCCCTCAAAGAGTGAGAATAGCAAGAGTGATACGACAGGATAAGAACTTTGGTTGAGAGAATTCATGAGTTTGTAAAACAGCAATTGGAAGAGTTACCATGTTTTTTTGCAGCAGAATTCAGAAGTCGAGGATAGTTTCATTGTTCTTCTTAGTTGATATAGAAAAACAGGCGACCTAATGAAGAATGTTGGCGAGGATATGGTTAAAATGGTTAAGCATGATGCCCAAATTGGATGGGGAAGGAACTGCCAACAAGATGGGCTGGGAAAATCAGAACTGATTAAGCAATTGGAGGTCTCAGTGACATAGAGGGGTCAAGCAAGGGAGTGAGGCAATGGGACAGCTGAGAGTGGAATGAAAGAGGACAATTGGGAGCTATTATTTCCAAAGCTGAGGACATTTCTGCAGGGGAGGGCTGTTGATATGGAAGGACCCAAGCTCTCTGGAATAGAAGAGGTTAGAGGGATGGCTGAGTATCATTCAAGACTCTAGTTTCCAAAGACGATAGCATGAGTGAGGACGGGTAGGAAGCCAGTGAGCCACTTGCAGAGTCCTTTGTGGTTGCGGGGAGTGACCTGAGGCTGTAGCTGATGGAGGTAGGATGACAGAGGATGAAGGAGTGTAAATTCCATATTGCGAGCTTTCAACTGAGAGGGACTTTTGAAGGCTATTCTAGGATGCTGGTCTGGATGAAGCAGTGAGAAATAGGTAAAGTGCTACAGAGAGTAGAAGGAAAGGTAAAACTGATTGGAGACCAAAGAACTGGAGAGATCAGGTGAATGGAAGAACTCACACCTTGGGTGGAATTGTAGGATGGATCTAGCGAACTTCAGAATTCCAAAGGTAGCATAATTATATACAATTTGACCAATGCCTGGAACATAACAGGTGCTGGATAAACTCTCTTCAGTTAATCTCTTTTGCTTTTAGAATTTTAAAAAAATTGTATTTTTATATTCACTGTCCATAACTTGGACTCAGAATCTACTGGTTTCCTGTGGACAGTTTCTGGATTTTTCTTTCTAACAGATCACAGATAGGTTGTTCAGTACAATTCAGCTTGCTTTGTTCATTGTCCATTTACTTTCTTTTTCTAAAAACCCCTTTCCATAAAATTTGAGTATACCTCTATGAGTTACAGGAACAAAGACGTAACATTTCTGGATTCTTGCTCTATGTTAATAACAATACTTTTTTTGTGTGTGTGAATCACTTTGAAGTTTAGAAGTTGCTATCTCAGTTACTTGTTTATTTCTCAAAACCCCAGGCAGTAGTCAGGGTGAGTATTACTATTTCCCATTTTTGTACATAAGCAATTTAGACAGGAACCATGAGCTCCCAAGACCACTCAGCTTCACAGCCAGAACGTGGGAAAGCCAGACAGAAGCCTTGCACCTCAAGTCTGAATTATAAGCTGCGGTTTCCTAAACTGCAGTTTAAATTTGTTCAAAGTGCAGATTCAATAGGTCTGGGATGGACTTTGGGAACTTGCATTTGAGAGCAAATATCTGATGCTTGTGTTTCAATGGCCATACTCAGAAAAACGATAATCTAGAAACTTCTTTTTCCCTTCTCTCTTAGACAAAAAAAAAAGAGACTTATCTCACTTCTTACCAATCAAGAGTTTTTTCTTTTTTTTTTTTCCTCTTAGAGAAGTGGAGCCCCCAGCTCTTCTCTTCTGTGACCTACCCACACACACTGATAAAGTTAATTATCTGCCCTGGCTAAATGACTTTCCCTAGCAACACCCTAGCAACTAACATCAGCTCTGCCTTAGGCTACAAAACTGGAAAGAGATTTCTTGAAGTCCAGTGTATTTTACAACAGAACGAAACATCTGAACAGGAAATTAAACAGAAAGTAAACTGGATTCATTGCTAGGAGATGAGACATAGACATGGGAGACAGTTCACAACCATCTATTGAACACAGCAGTCAAAATTAGAAACTTTCTTCTCACAAGTTCTACTGAAGTCCGGAAGAGAGATTGCAAGACTTCATCCCATGGAGGAGAAGAAAATTTCAATGGACAGAATAAGGGAAGACATCCTAGGTGATGGGAAAGCTATAAACAAAGTTTGCCAATTCTGAAAGTGGGGAATACAGGGGATCCAGCTGGGGAGAACTGAGAACTCAGGATAGAATCTATGACCATATCATGGAGGGCCTTGAAGTTCGCTTGAAGAACTTGGGATGCATCAGAGGGTCCTGGGAGGCTGTTATTCACAGAACAAATACTTATGGAGCCGGGCACCATGATGGGCATGGAGAACACAGTGGTGAACCCCAGAGACAGTCCCTGCCTTTATGGATACTGAAATCTAGTGATGGAGACAGACAGCGAACACACGCCAAATGTAAAAGTCAAACATAAAGGTGACTATATAATTATAACACAACACTTCCCTGGTGGCTGGTAAAGAATCTGCCTGCAATGTGGGAGACCTGGGTTTGATCCCTGGGTTGGGAAGATCCCCTGGAGAAGGGAAGTAATTGTAAATCTTGAGAATATTAGGAGATTGATATCAAGTTCCAGGAGAGCATATGAAGAGGGGCAGGACCTATTCAGCTAAATCTGGAAGGACTTCTCTGGGGAAGCAGTTCTGCACTGAGATCTGAAGGATGCATAGAAGTTGGTTGGGAGAGGATGGTGGGTGGGAGAGATGAAAGCACTGGATTCTAGGCAGAGAGAACCACACAGACAAAAGTTCATAAAACTGAAAGGCCATGGAGGCCAGAGATCATGAGAGAAGGGGCACATGGTTTTGAGAGTCAGATCAAGCAGGGCCTCAGAGGCCACATTAAAGATTCTTTGTTTTTAGAGCCCCGAAAAGCCAGTGAAAAAGGATTTCAACTGAGGGATTGACAATCTAGTCTGCATTTTAAAAAGGATCACTCAGACTTCAGTTCAGAAGATGGACTGGAGGAGAGAAACAGTAGACATTGGCAGCCCAATTAGGACGCTGAGAGATGATGACAACTCAGACTGGTGTGGTACCAGAGGAGATGGCGCAAAGCAGACACATCTTAGAAGGAATTGGAAGCCAGTGACTTGCTGATGGATTGAATCTGTGGAGAGAGCACCGTGGTCTGACCAGACAGTAGAGCCGGCTTAGGGAGATTTAGCTCTGGTAGAGGAACTGCAGCTCCTTGGGCTTCTCGGAGCCTGCTGTCATAGCCCCAGTGCTGAGGTCACCATTGCGTAGAGGAAAGAACCCCATTTTGATGTTGGTGAGGTCTGTTTTGAATACTGGTTCTTTTCTTCCTTATTAGCCATGGTACCCAGACAGTAAGGGGCTTCCCTGATAGCTCAGTTGGTAAAGAATCTGCCTGCAACGTTGGAGATCCCAGTTCAATTCCTGGGTTGGGAAGATCTGCTGGCGAATGGATAGGCTACCCATTCCAGTATTCTTGGGCTTCCCTGGTGGCTTAGCTGGTAAAGAATCCACCTGCAATGCAGGAGACCTGGCTTCAGTCCCTGTGTTGGGAAGATCCCCTGGAGAAGGGAATGGCTACCCACTGCAACAGTCCATGGGGTTGCAGAGTTGGACATGACGGAGGGACTTTCACTTTCACCCAGACAGTAAATTCTGTAGGAAAATAGGGGCTTCCTTCATGGCTCAGCGGTAAAGAATCTACCTGCCAATCTACCCAGGCAGGTTCAATCCCTGGGTCAGGAAGATCCCCTGGAACAGGCAATGGTGACCCACTCCAGTATGTTTGCCTGGGAAATCCCATGGACAGAGGAGCCTGGCGGCTACAGTCCAAGAGGTTGCAGAAGACACCACCTAGCGACTGAACAACAGTCTGAAAAATAGCAGAGGGGATGGGGCCTCCTACCTCACATGGTTTTCCTGTCAATGTTGAATGGAAAGTTAAACTATTCTGTCCCTCTCTGCTCCATTTCCGCCCACCTTCAAGTTAGATTTTAATATGTTGATTTAAATGAAAAGACTTTCAAGAAAACATAAGTGAGCTATTGGATGTAAAATAAGCTCCGTGAAGACAGGAACCACATTTTATTTTGGTAGTTTCCTGTTCTCTGCGATAAGATTGGGTACACGCTCCTGAACAGCTTAGTTTGTAGTGTTTATATCACCATTATAATTGGAAAAGATTCCTGTAACTATGTATCTAAAATACCTGCCTCTCCTCTAGATTGTAAAAGCCACAAAGGCAAGTAATTTATTTGTCATGTGTCCCAGTAGAGAGCACGTGGAGCACATTGGACATGAGTGAATGAATGAATTTTTGTTCCTTCTGGAATCCACTACTCAGCACAGAGTGGCCCCAAATCTGAACTCAAGGACAGCTTGCTGGATGCAGGGGACTGTGCACCATGGAGTCTACATGAAACCTGAGCTGGTCCAGCCACAATGGAGATAATTCACTCAGGACACAGAAGTGAATTTGAATGTCAACTCCCTAAAGGAAAGCTGCTAGCTGGAACAGGTGCTGCTAAAGGTCAAGGAGAGTCAGGCTGAGAAGAGAGCATAATTGGCTTCTGCCAAAGGACCTCTGAGAGAAGGTGCCCTCTTAATCGTGGCAGGGAAAGTACAGCACATGGACTGGGGGCAGGCGAGGAGGAATGGAGGCCTCCGATGCAGATGGCTTCTATGGGCTATTTGTTAGTGATGTCAAAGAGAAAAACTTGACCTGGAAAGCAGGCTCTTGAGGTGTGTTGACAGCCCAGCAGAAGGAGAGTGTGCTTAACTAAAGCTTCTGAGAGTGCTTAGGATGCTTGAACACACTGAGGGCAGGCAGAGGCATTACTGGCATCCCCAGGACAGACTTGATCTCCATTAGTATGATGCCCAGGGCCAGAGCTACCTGTTGAGCATGGGGATGGAGGTCAGGCCCAGTATTTTGTATGCCTCATTTCTTTTAACTCTCAGTTAAGTTCAGTTCAGTTGCTCAGTCGTATTCAACTCTGAGACCCCATGGACTACAGCACGCCAGGCTTCCCTGCCCATCACCAACTCCCGGAGCTTGCTCAGACTCATGTCCATTGAGTCGGTGATGCCATCCAACTATCTCATCCTCTATTGTCCCCTTCTCCTCCTGCCTAGGGACTGGATGCCCTGATCTTAGTTTTCTAAATGATGAGAATGTTAAATGTCATTTAACTCTAGCACCCTCTAGAGAAAGGCTATATTAGCACAGGCGTACATGCACCCTTTCTGAGCAGGAATCTGAAGGTTGGAGAGGTTAAATAATTTGCTTAAGTCTTACAGTGGCTGAGTGGCAGGACTAATTTTTTGTTTGTTTGCTTTTTTATTTTTAATTGGAAGATTATCGCTTTACAATATGGTATTGGCTTCTGCCATACATCACCATGAATCAGGCCATAGGTATATATATGTCCCCTCCCTCTTGAACTTCCTTCCCACCTCCCACCCCATCCACTCCTCTAGGCTGTCACAGCGCTAGGTTGAACTCCCTGTGTAATACAGCAGACTCCTGCTGGCTACCTATTTTACACATGGTAATGTATATGTTTCAGTGTTACTCTCTCATTTCATTCCACTCTCTCCTTCCCCCATTGTGTCCACAAGTCTGTTCTCTATGTCTGAGTTTCCATTGCTGTCCTGCAAACAGGTTCATCAGTACCATTTTTCTGGATTCCTTATATATATGTGTGTGTGTTAATATACGATATTTGTTTTCTCTATCTGACTGACTTCACTCTGTATAGTAGACTCTATCTAGGAATAATGTTTGATTCAGGTCTGTCCCCAAGGAAATACTGGGAAAGATTCTTGCACCTGGCTTTCTCTGTCTGGCTTTGGGGTTGATGCCTGAGGCTCTGGCCAGTGAGCACTCAGGTTCAGCTCCTCTCCAAACATCTGTCACTGGGGACTGAGAACCTGAACTAAAGTCTGAGCCAAGAAAACACAAGCTTTTCTTTGAAACTTTCAAAATTTCTTTCCAGGGCTCTATGAGGACTCCCCTGGGCTCTAGGCACTTTGGTCTTGGTGGGCTTCTTTCTTCATGAAACAACAGTAAACATTATATTTTATGACTGTGTAAATTGAAATACAAATAAATTAATACTATATAGTAAAATATTTTATTAGACCTAAATGTTTTTTCCTTTTGATTTTAAAGAGAACATTTTCAGGAATTGCCAAAAGTATTACAAGCCATAGCACTGTGCCTGCAGGGGCCAATGGATGAATCATTCTTGCTCCTTTCCATCTATCAGCCTGACCTATTCCGACATGCTATGTATGAGAGGAGCAGTAAAGTCAGATAGCCATGGCATCTGACCCTGACTTAACTGGTCAAAAGCCTCAGTTTGCTTCTCTGTAAAACGAATGAAAGTAATGTCACATTTATTATGTGCAGTGAGAGTGGAGAAGGTGAGCAGATGTAAGTAAACTTCCCAGAATATCTCCAGGTACAGAGTAGTGAGTGACAGTCACTAGCTGGGTTCAACCTTTGCAAACCCAAGGACTGTAAAGCCTGCCAGGATCCTCTGTACATGGAATTCTCCCAGCAGGAATACAGGAGTGGATTGCCATTTCCTTTTACAGGAGATCTTCCTGACCCAGGGATCGAACATAGGTCTCCTGCGTTGCAGGCAGATTCTTTACCATCTGAGCCACCAGGGAAGCCTACTATTAAGAGACATTTCTAAGTATAAAGACAGGTCAACTTAAAAAGTATCAGCAGATACATGCTTGACTTTATCTTCTACGCTATAGACAGTACATTAGAATATGGCACAGAGTAGGTGTGCAACAAAAGTTAGTTCTCAGTCTATCTCTCCTTGGAGCGCCCGCCTCCACAGGGTACAGGGGGTTGGGGTGGCAGCCTCGTGGTGGGACAGAGCCCGCAGTGTCCCTGGACCCTATGATTTCCTCGCCAGACCCTGGGAATTCAGCGTCGCAAAATAAACACCACCGCGCCGCTAATCGCCAGCTCAGAAACAAAACAGCGCTGCGCTGGGGATCTGGGCAAAATCAGCCCTCCCTCCTCCTCCTCCTCCTCCTTCGCCGCCGCCCTCCCTTCCTCGCGCTGCTCGGCTTGCTCAGCTCTGCTCAGCGCAGCGCAGCTCGGCAGCCGCCAAGCCCAGGCAGCACGGTCTCCCAGTCGCCAGCACCAGCTCTGAGCTCTGCTCCCTGCCTGAGCTCTGCCAGGTCTCGTTTCCGCGGGGACCCCTTCGGGCAGGAGTCGTGTGGCGAGAGCCAGCGGCCAGGGCACAAAGTTGGGGGCCCGCGAGGATGAGGCTGTCCCCGGTGCTCCTGAGGCTGAGCCGGGGTCCAGCGCTGCTGGCCCTGGCGCTGCCCCTGGCGGTGGCGCTGGCCTTCTCCGACGAGACCCTGGACAAAGTGTCCAAGTCGGAGGGCTACTGCAGCCGCATCCTGCGCGTCCAGGGCACGCGGCGCGAGGGCTACACCGAGTTCAGCCTCCGCGTGGAGGGCGACCCCGACTTCTATAAGCCGGGAACCAGCTACCGCGGTAAGTGGCCCGCTGTGGTGTTGGGGGCGCGGGACCTGGCCCCCGGAGGGCGCCGACCCGCACAGTACCGGAGGAGGGCGCACGGTTCCCAGGCGCACGGTGCCAGCGCAGCCCGCCGAGGGCCCTTCTGTCCTGGATGCCCTGTCCTTTTAGCTCCGAGCCAGAGTCCGGCGCCGTCGCGGGGCCGCAGCCAGGAGATGCAGCCCCCAAGTCCGAAGCGCGGTTCCCGGGTGTGGGCCGGAGCTGAGCGACGCGTCACTCTGGCCTGGCTTCTACCCTGGCGGGTTCCAGGAGAGCGGTGGAGACTCGCCTTTCTCCAGATCCGTCTCTGGGGTCGAGGGGACCCTGGCTTCTCTTAGTCCGGTCCTAGGCAGGGTGGTGACTCCAGCTTTCCTCACTCCCATCCCTGAAGGAGAGGAAACCAGCTTTTCGCAGACCAGCCCCCAGTGGGACGGTCATTACAGCTTCCCCGGACGGATCCCTACAAGAGAAGGGACTTGGGCTTCTCCCCTAGAACGGGGGGAGGAGAGAAGAGCCCGAAGCTTTTCAGAAGGGTGGCTGGAAAGAACTCCAAATTATTATTTGACGATCCCAGGAGAGGGAGAAAACCCTGGATTTCTAGGACAGGCTCCCAGTGGACTGAGAGCTCTAGGTAGTTTTGAAGTGGGGAGGGGATCCAATCAAGACCGAAAGGGAAGCCCAGATTCCTGAGGCCTGCTCCCTGGAGGCCAGAGCTGCTCCCGCAACACCGAGTCTCAGTACCCCCAGAAAAGCGGTCTCCAAGCTCCTTAGCTGACAGCCGGCTTTCGGGAGCGCAGAGAGGGGATGTCCAAAGCAAGTGAGCGCCTCGCCTCCCGGGCCTGACAAGCAGCTCAACCAGCACAGACCTGAAGACCCCTGAAGCCATTCCCAGAGCCCAGAACCCCTCTCTTAAGCTGGATCAGCATTCCATCCATCTTTTCCCTGCCGTTCTCTAGTTGGGAGCCAGGACACCAGGCAGAGAAGGAAGCCTGCCTAGCCTCACCGGGGGCCCCGCGGGCAGGGAGTGACAAGGCACGTGTCCCTTCACCCCTGGCCGTTCATAAGTCAGTTCTGGGGCTAAGCAAGGAAGAGAGGGGCTTTGGGGCACTCGTGGGGCAAACGGGCCCACAGCCACCACCTTTCCATCCCCACTTTCCCCGTTCTTAAAGCGTCGCGAGAGGAAGCTATAAGGGCAACATTGGAGAAAGTTTAGGGTAGCGCCAGCTGGAGCCCGGGTCACACAGGCGACCAGAACCAGGGACCACCCTTCCCAGAATGCTTCTCCTATTTTCTTGGGTTTGTGTTCCCGATTTCTCTCCGCCTGGAGCTACCCAGAGCGTAGTCCGCTTGTGGACGCGCTCCATGCCTGGCGGGCAGCCCTTGCAAGCCCGCGCGCGGCTAGGCGGGGTGGGGGTACTCTGCTACTCTGCGCGGAAGGGTGGGGGTGGGGTGGAGAATACCCGGCCCGGCCCCCAGGGAGCTGGCAGCGGCTTGGCCCGGCTGCTCAGCAAGCCGAACCTACATGCGGTCGCAGCCTCTTCCCCTCAGCTGGGAAACAGCCAGTCTTCTCCATGGACTGGAGAGAAGTGGGTGTAACCCCACTGGCCTCTTCAGCCCTCCCCCAAACCGAGGACCTGAGTTCCCTGGGAAAACTGCCCCAGCTCCACGTGGCAGCGAAAGAGGTGGCTTCTCAGTCAGGAGAACCCGGGTTTAGTAGCTGTGTGACCTTGTGCAAGTCCTTTAATTTCTCGGATCCTGTTTCCCAGTTATTGAAAACAGATGTTTGTCCAGCTACTCTGGGCGGTCTTAAGAAGTAAATGAGTGCATAAAGATGAGCGTGCCTGAGCTACAGTGGGTTCCCAGTATATACTAGTCTGAGTTGTCTATGAGGCCTAAATGGTTTGATAATGGAGGGATGTGCACGGTCAGGTTCATTTTGTTTCTGTCGCATGTGAGTGTGTGTGTGTGTGTTTAAAAGTAGGTTTTCTCAGCACTCCTTCGAGCCAGTCTACCAGTGGATGCCAGTTACGTGGTGCTCACGAAATAATTGAATGAATGAATGCATGAATGATTTCTCCACATTAGGAGGCTTGATTAAGACTATTTCTAGTTTAGGACCAGGAGAATTTCTTTTGGGGGTAATCGAGGCTAGTCTGTAGTCCAAGAGTCCTACTGGGTCTCTCTTCCCACATGAATCCTCCCAGTTTGGCTGAGCACTGGCAGTGAGGGACCCCAGCACTGAGACAGAAATGTATCTGGGATTCACTTGAACAGAGGGGTTCCATGACGGCCTAAGTATCCATGGACAGCAGGTGAAAACCGGGACTAGACTTTCACCTTATAGGTTATGCCAGCCTACGATGTTAGTCTTGAACTGCGATGCCCAACTCGGGCTGTTGGTGGGCAATCATCTTACCTCTTTTCTGGTGGCTAAGAGATCTTGCAAAAAAGATCTTGCAAGAACTAGGCTAATGCCTTCTGAGTTGATACTTTGGATTAGCAAACCTGATTCCGCCACTCAAAATTAGGAAGCAAAGGGTACTGGCCTGGTTTTTGACATTTTCTGTTGGCTTATACTTTCTTAGAATAGTTACGTTAGAAGTAAATCTAATACATTCTGCTCTGGGTATTGACTTAGGGCTGTGGAAATTAACATTCCCCTGGTGTTCTGTTTGCTTTTTTATTTTTTTACTGAATTAGCGCCCCTCACATCTTTGGAATCAATGGCCTGTTTTCCTGCCTCAAATCTTTGTCCTTAGGATTCCAGTTCATCCCCACAGAGCTTCCACTCTCCATGCCCCGACTCTCACCCTCCCATCTCAGCATATCCTTTAGATATTGTAGACTGGAGTAAAATGATCACTATTAAAAAAATTGAAGCATGGAGCTTCTTCTCAACAGTCAGGATCCAATTGAGATGATGATTCAGCCTTTTCCCAAGTTGTTAGTACTATATTGACTGCCTCCTCTCTCCCACCGCATCTCTACCCTCCCTCCTTCTTTCCCTCAATACCACTCCCTCTGCAATAATTGTGCTTTAGAAAGCTCTGAAAGGCCTGCTCTGTTTCTGACCATGGCCTCCTTTGAAAAAGAGATTACAGTGATTAAAAATAACAAGTTGAGGATCCTCAAGGGGCTTCCCTTATAGGAGGACAATTTGCAGGACCAGTCATTCCCAGATCACAATTTCAAGCCAAATAGAAGAAAATCAGCTGAAATGTTCAAGAATTGATTGAAAATAAGACTCTTTTGTTTGTCCAAAGGTCTGTTTATTAGGAAAATAAAGCCAGACCCTGGCTAATGAGAGTGGCTTTTCCTAGATGCTCTTTAAAGGGAAATTTCAAGGAACTTGATGGGGAAAGAATGTCCAGGCGAGATTTCAAAAGCTTGTCCAACTTCAAGCATAATTAAGGGATTTATTCTAAACTGGGAGGTTTGGAGACCTCCAAAGCTGCTTTGCCTTCTCTTTCTTTTTCTCACTCTGGGGCACACACTGCCATAAGAATGTGTGTCCCAGAGTGTCCCATCTCCACCTGGTAGAACACAGGCTTTGATGTTGTCTGGGTCTGTTTCCACTCTGTCTCAGTCACACATTCACTGTGTGACCAAGGCAGGCCACTTTACCTTTCTGAGCCAGTTTCTCCACCTGTAAAATGAGATAGCTTCTCCCACTATCCTAGTATAGCTGTGAGAATTAGAAATAATCCACGTCAAAAGAAACTGTCATACAGTAGGATATATTTTATATATATATACACACACATGCACACACATACATATATATATATATAATGTTATGAGATCATTATTTATTTTGGAAATAGAAAAATACTTGGCAGCTAACACTGGATGAGACATTGTGTTAAGTGCTTCCTACTTATATCACATATTCCTTCCAGTACTTTGGGGCAATTTACTATTTTTATTTTACAGATGAGGACATTAAGCCTCAATCAGTGGAGTAAGGATATAAACTAAGGGATGTCTAACTGCTAAATCTGTACTCTTAACTAGTTTTCTATATTGACTCAATAAAATGAATTAGTGGAATGAATTCACCCAGCTACCCTCAGTTTTTTAGGTAGTGTGTCTTTTTTGAAGGAAAACAGCAACAACAAGTCAAGATAATAACTGACATATCTTGGGACACTAAGTCTGAAGTGATGGGTCCTTATTTACATTTGCTTTTTTTCTTTTTGTAGATTTCAGTATTGCATTTGCCCATAAGCCAAAGGATTAATTTAGAAACATGAAGAACTTTGCCAGACTTTGGCCAATTCCTTTTGTTTGTGGGGAAACAGAAACAAATTGGAAAGAGAAAACCTTAATTTGACTCGTTTTATTTTTACGTGCAGATATTATATTACCATGTCAGTAAAATTATATGTTTGAAAAATACGTACATAGACTATGAAAAACTTAAGCTGGATGAGGTCTGTTAAATAAACTTTTCATGTAGTAGGTTTTTAGAATTAAGCACTGCTGATGATATTAAAATTATTTATAAGTAACCCTCTTGTTTCCTCTTTTTTTTATTATATAACTTTAATTTTTAACTTTTGCTCTCTTTTTATAAGTATTTAGTTCAAATTGATAATAAAAATTAAAAAGATGTATACATATATAAATGCTTAATGGTTGTGGGGCTTGTTGCTCTAAGTTTGATGAAACGCAAAAATCAGAGCATACAAAAAATAAAAGCATGGAATTGAAAATTTTCAAGGTTTAAAACTTAAGTACTTACCTATATAAGTTAACTTGTTCCTCTCCAGCTGACTGAATGAACTGGAACAAGAGATTATAATTATTGATATGTTTACAAACATGCTGTTTGCTTTTTATACATCGAATGACAGATGGAGATCAATACCAATTTCTGTAGAGGAAAAAACTTTAGCCATCTTGTATTAATCAGGATATAGGCTAAGCTCATTACAAAAAGACCAGAAAACACAATGTTTTAAGTGAGAAGTAAATGGGAAGTTCCACGTGGCCACCCAGGAACCCAGTTTCCTTCTATCTTGTTGCTCTGTCTTTTCTAGCACTCTGCACTCCAGAAGTAGCCTCAAATCACAGTACCTGAAACATGGCTAGTCCAAATTAAGCTGTGCTATAAATACAAGACACACACTGGTTGTTGACTAATTAGTACAAGAAAAAGAATAAACTTCTAATTAATGATATTTTGTATTGATAAAATGATAATTGCTGTTGTTGTTTAGTTGCTAAGTTGTGTCCAACTCTTTGGGACCGCATGGACTGTAGGCCACCAGACTCCTTTGTTCATGGATTTTCTGGGCAAGAATACTGGAGTGGGTTGCCATTTCCTTCTCCAGGGAATCTTCCTGACCCAGGGATTGAACCTGCATCTCCTGTTTGGCAGGCGAAATCTTTGTACCACTGAGCCACCATGGGAGCCCCAATAATTGTATATGCAGGCTAAATAAAATATAGTTAAAATTAATTTTACTTGTTTTTCATTTGTTTCTACTGGACACTTATTAACAAGTAAAGTGAATTTCCCCTGGAAAAACAATGTCTCGTGTTCTCTTACTCAGTGACAGGTCATCTAGGTAAGTTTTCTCAATGGCATGTGAATCAGGAGAGGGAAGGAGTGTTGGGGTGTGTGTGCATGTGCTTGCATGTGATGTGTCGATAGAGTTCATTCCAAGAAGAAAAAAGGGGCTAATATGTCAGAATAGCTTGTCTGTCTCACCCTCTTCCTCAGTAAAGGAGGAAGCAGCAAGGAAAGAAAGGATGAGGAAAAAGTTGGTAAAGCAAGAAAACGCAAGAGAGGGAGAGGTAAAAAGAGAAGAGGGAGAGGAAGGAGAAACAGGAAGGGGAAAGGAGGAAAGAAAAACTTCATTGGGATATATACATTTAGAATGAAAAAGAACGAATTTACATTTTTTTTTTTAGAGTTTTAAAGTTGTAATGATGAATATCATTTTCATCCTCTTAATGGATAATTTCCCTCAAATCAGACCCCATTGATCTGGTATTGTTTTATTAAGATTAATTTTAAGTGTTCTTAATTTTCTATGGAATTTACTAAATTTTCTGATGTCAAAGTTTTTTAATTGATGTAGTTGATTTACAATGTTGTTAGTTTCAGGTGTACAACATAGTGAATCTATATATACATATATTCTACATATACATACATACATGATTTTTTTTTCAAGAGAAGAGTCCTATCTTACTTGAGGGTTCAAGTGTCATTATGGAAAGCAAAAATCACATAAGTGAAAATTACTCCTTAAAAATCCTTTGCAATTGTACATAAAAGATCACAAGGATACTAGATTCAATCTAGCCTTATTTATATGCCCCTGCAGATAGCTTTGTTAGTGGGGAATAGAAACATACTGATATTTCTCAGGAAGTCCAGCATCTACTTTTCCCTCCAATGTTGGAAGAGACCAATGTTTCCTCGGTTGAATACTGTATAAAACCATTGGTTTGCTTATCCTTAGACACTGACATGACAAGTACGAAATACCATCTGATGAACTGAGAGAACCAACAGTCCCAGCTCATGCTAACTCAGGCACATGAATACATGTATATGCATGAGTGAGCATGAGCTAGGAAGTGGCAAGTGGCCCAAATGATCTCAAGTATTATTTTCTCTCTCTGTTTTTAATCTGATGGTGTGCAGTTGTGTCTGACTCCGGTCACATGCACGTCTCTGGAGCACCTACTATGTCAGAGAGCTCACCATGTCACATAAGGCTTTCTGTGTGGCTGGCTAGCTCTTGCTAGTTTAAAATTTCCCGTTTTTACTGGGTGTCTTGGCTGGGCTGGAGTAGAGGCTAGGATAGGAAGAGTAAGCAGTTAGGTAACACCCCAAGAAGGCCTTTTTGAGCTCTACATAGACAAGGCTTCTAACTTTCACAGAGTATTCAAAACTGCCATGAAAAGTTCAGGGAAACTTTAAACAGGGGCCTGCTCACATCCACTGATTTGCTGGGGTCCAGGAGACCCATGGGAAGTAACCTGGATCCTGTCTATTGTGGTAGTTCTGATATTTGCAGACACAGACCAGGTGAGAGGGGGGAAGGACAGAGAAGGGCTGCGAGTACAAAACACTGCGTGTGTGTCAGAGTCGGGGATGGGGGTGTGGGAGGGTGGACAGATGCAAAAGCAGTGGGAAGACCTGAATTCTCGGTGCTGCAGGAAGCTCTACTAATGCTCCTTTTCCTCTTCCTCTTCTCTTCCTTTCCCCCTCTCCTCTCTTTGTTTTCTTTTCCTCCCTTTCTTTCTCTACCTCCTCCTCACAGCAGCAACCCCGCCCTTTGAATTTCCCAAATAAGCCAAGCTCATTCCCACCCCAGGGCCTGTGCATACGCTCTTCTCCATCCCTAGAATGCCCTCCCCTGATCTTTCTATGGCTCACTCTGTCTTTTATGTCTCAGCTCAGATGTCATCTCTTTAAAGAGGCTTCTCTGACCACCAATTTATGTTTCCCATTACTTTTGCCTGGTTTTATTTTCTTCATAGCCCTGAACCACTCTGTGAAATGATCTTGTTTATCACCTGCTTCCTCAAACTAGAATACAAGCTTTATGAGAGCAAAGACTGGTCCTTTCTTATTGGCTACTTTATCACCAGCACCCAGAACATTGTGTGGCATCACAGGCACTAAATCATTATTTATAGAAAAATGAAAGTATTGTTTAAATCCCAAGAACCCCTCTAAGAGATGTGAGATCTCCCTCTAAGAGAGCTGGATACAAGGAAGAGACAGTATTTTCTCTCTCTGCCAGACAGAGGTGAGGCCAAGGGATGGGGACAGATGGCAAGGATCTCCAGGCGGTGGCAGCAGAGAGAAAGGATGCTCAGTGCCCTGGGGGTATTGGCTAGAGCCTGAGGGCTGGCAGATGGTCTGGGTCCAGGGTGAAGGCTATTGGAAGGGAAGGACTGGCAGTTCTGTGCACGGTGGAAAGCGGGATTGTTGATGGTTCAGAGGTGAGGAGCATGTGGGCAGTAGGCAAGAGAGCAAAGGGAAGCAGCTGCCAGCCTCAGATGCTGACTCTGACTACATGGAGAAGAGGGCACAGGGGATTATTGAGCCCTCAAACCTAGAAACCAGTTATTAAAGTGACTTTCTCTGAAATCAGCACTTTGTGTTGTCATTTGTGTGGTTTCCAAACCTAACTATGCATCAGAATCACTTGAAAAGTTAAATACACACACATATTATATATATATATATATATTATTATTATATATATTATATCTCTAAAATATCTTCACTGGCCCCACCCTAACAAAAGGCTGTATTCCAGAAATCTATGTCCTTTCTTTCTATCCTTTTTTAAAGCAAGATGATGAGACACAAAGAGAAGGTGGTGACTTCTCTGTGACTGTGCTTCCCCATCCCCATGTCTCCAAGCCCTACCCCCAGCCTCCTAGTCCCACATACTTTAGTACCAGGTCACGTCACTGCCCTGTCCTGTTACTGTCAACACAGTGGCCAGTGGCATGTCCTCAAAATCGGTGACACAGTGGTGGTATTTCCCTGCCTTGGCTGTGAAGTGGTGGGAGGGAAGAGCTGTGAGCTTCCTCTGGGTGACAACACTCACAGATCAGTGGAGCCGGAGCTGTGGTGGACTGCTCTGTATTGTACATCTGGGCTGCCAAAGATCACCTCACGTGTAACTTCTACTCATTGTTTAGGGTGTGTCTTTTGGCGTCCAGCAAAGTAAGGTCTCCCCTTGGCCATATGTCAGACCTTGAGGTGTTTGTGGAGAAACAGCTGCCATAAGTTCTGATTAAATTGCTTGTTTCTTCAACCATTCTTTGTAGGACTCTGTTTCTTATTCTCTGCCCCTTGGATTCCAGATGTGCTCTGATAGGGAGGGAACATGGTGGAAGGATTATCTCCCTTGTTCTGGACACTGTGTTTGTGTTAAGCTTGCCAGGTCTTGTGTTCGCTATTTTGGCAGCTGTGTCATACTCTGGAATCACACTGAGCTTGCAGCCAGCAAAAAATTCCTCAGATTTGATGGGAAGGCTTGCTGCCCTCCTTTCCCTGTACTAGTGAAACTGGTCCTTGAATATCAGCTTTGACATGATTCCCCATTAGACTTAATCCAGCATGTTTGGGCCCATCCTGCTAGCTGTCAACCAATCATGAATCTGGATTCTGTCATTGAGTGACCTATTCACATAATCTAATTTTGGATCATCCACAATTTTGACAAGCAAGCCTTAGAAGTCTTTATCTAAGAAGTTGGTAAGAATTATGAGCAGGTCAGGGCTTAGGACAGAGCATTCTGACCTGCCTTAAAATCTTTCTCTAAAAAGCTGGCATCCAATTAAAACAGCTTGGAAGTCAACCAATTTTCTGTTACCTCAATGGCATTTAAATACTAACTGCCACCCTGCTGGTCAACCACCTCAGTTTAGTTACAGATACTGTTTCTTTAGCTTGTTAATGAATCTTACAGTTTAGGTCGAATTATTTTCTTTCTTTGCTCCCAAATTAGTCCAGAGTCTTTCCACTGCAAGTAACAGGAACAAAGTCTAACTAAAGCAAAAAATAGAATTATTGAGCCCTATATTTGGAAAGTCCAGGGGTGGTCTGGCTTCAGGTTTAAATGGATCTAGGGATTTGAACAAAGTTCTCTCTCTTTCTCTTTTTCTCTCCCTTTACCTTCTCCATTGTTTCCAGTCCCTCCCCCACCCCTTTTTTTTGCCTTCTCTCTCCTTCCATCCTTTATCTCTTAGCTGCATTTTTGTATGTTGACACAATTTTTCTTACTGCAGATAAACTTTCTCTAGGGAATGCCAGGGAAGGTAACTGTTAACAACCTTCAGTGAAAAGTCTTTCAGTTAGTTCTGTAAGTGAAAGAAAAGTGCTTTTCCCTTTAATTCCAAACTGAAAAATTCCAGGGAAGGGTTCTGATAGGTCACATATCCAAGGGAATGGGATACATTACAATATGGAGGTAAATTACTTCTGTGTCGCTTCTGTGACTTGATATTTCAGGAGGGAGAAGGGGGATAATGACTGGCAGCCCCAAAGATTACATGATCAGAGGAAAGGGAGATGTGGGTATCTTAGACAGCCTGTGTTCCTCAGAACTTCCTTCCTAGTCCGAATCCCCAGCTGCGTTCTCTTGGCTGATATATCTTTGATTCCTCAGGAGCATCCTTCCCATCCATTCCTCTTCCCATCTACATATTGGTCAGCTCAGGACCCATTCACCTGGCTCCCAGCTATTCCACAATAAGGGAGCACATGGGGGAAAGAATGAACTTCTATTGAGTTGTTGCAGTGTACTTTGGATACCTTATCTCCTTTAGCCTTTATGACAAATGCATGAAATGATAGTGTTGATCCCTCTTTTAGAAAGGAGAGGAAACTCATTTATCTTTGAATATATTTTATTAATTTAGCAAAATTTATAAATACTTAATATTACAAATATTCATTAATTAGTTGTCATAATAACAATATAAATACTATTAGTGCCATTTTACAGGAGATTGTCAGGTGAGGTAATGAGAAGTTAAATAATCAGCCCAAGGTAACACATAGAAAGCAGAGAGCATAGCAACCCACTCCAATGTTCTTGCCTGGAAAATTCCCATGGACAGAGGAGCCTGGTGGGCTACAGTCCATGAGGTCAAAAAGAGTCAGACACAACTAAGTGACTAAGCACAGCAAAATGTAGAAAACAGGAATTTGAACCCCGATCTGTTAGCTACATCCATAGCTACAGCCCTTAAAACCTTAAATATGCATGATCTTTAGTTTTGAGTGGGAGGGAGTTCATCTCTCCCAGGGAATGTTGGGAGCATTCATTGAGGAAGATCACCCAAGAGAACAGCATAAGCCAACCCCACTCCATGACTTGCTCACCTTAGCTCACCCAGGACTTGTAATCCTGCCTTCATATTTGCCAACATGTCAGCAGCATCTTCTCCTGCCTACTCCTGGCTAGGTGGGCTGAACTGCCAGTTTCTAAGTGAGGCGTGTGAGTCACAGCTGTCCGGAGCTCCACAAGTTGTGCAGAATCAGGACTGGACCACTATAGCTCGTGTTTTGCTCCAGCAGTCCTTACAGCCAACCCCATGTTACAAGTCAAGGCAGCAGCTCAAGTTCATTGTTGCTGATATGTGGGGTATGAAGACGGGGCATCTCAGTAACATAGAGCAGGTGGATGGCAGGGGCTGGCCTTGTAATGGGACTGGAATCTGATTCAAGATTTTCTCATTGAGGTTGGGACTGGAAGAGTCTGAAATCCAGAGGTAGGGTGGGGAGAGTGGCCTAGACAAGATCCAGTGATGATAACGGGCATAGCAGATGCCTTGAAGTTTATGTTAGAGGGTTGACAGACCAACATTTGAAGGGCCAGAAGGTTCTTTGGGAATTAGGTGGGACTGGAGTTTTCATATACTTACGAGGGGAGAACTCCACCTTAGGTAGAGATCTGAGGCCAGGCCCCAGTGTGAAACATCAGTCCTCAAATGAACAAGGCAGGCCAGAGAGGCCCTTGCCACTGAGCTGGTTTTTAGGGAAAGGTTGTAATCCGTCTTCCAGCCTGGTTTTCCTAAAACATAAATTAATATGACATTCCCCAACTCAAACTCTCCATTGTGTCCTTGTCACCTCCAGAGTGGTGTGCACACTTCTTAGCAAGACTTCAAAGAATGTTTCAAAGACACTTCTCCTCTTCCTCCCCTAGCCTCTTATAATATCCTCCCTCCCAGCTTACAACTAATAAAATAAAGAATTACTTCTAGTTTCCAAAGCCAAAGATGTCCCACCATGCCTTTCTCTCTCTGTGAGATGCTGTGGCTCCTCTTGTCCACTGGACAAACTCCTATACTTCATTCAGTTTGCAGCTCAAATGCTACTTCCTCCGTGACTCATCTTTAACTCCCCCAGCAGACTCAGATGTTCCCTCCTCTGGGATCCCAGAGCACCTCATACATCCAGAACACCCATCATGTAAAAAGACCTGCCAATGCAGCCTTTTCTCCCAGCTCTTAGACTGTGTGCTCCTATAAGGCAGAGACTGGGTCTTTGTGTGTCTCTAGAGACGTAGTTCAGACAGAATGGGTCTGTGTTCTCATAAAGTTTACAAGTTATTAGAGGAGACTAGCATTTAACAAATAACTCACAAATATTTAATTGAGATTGGGTGAGAAGTATTCAAGGTGGGGGAAGATGTATTGAAAGGCTATATTGTGGGGGGGGGGCGCTGAGAGGCCATCATGGGGCTCACTTTCTAGGGCGTGAGGAGCTGCAAGAAGACTCCATTAATTATAAAGACTTATCCAAACCTCTGCAGAACTGGCCCTGTGACTATCAGTTCCAAAGACAATGATCTCCACTACAGTCCTCTCAGTTGTCTCTACTAATTTTCCTCTGGAGACTGACCCTGAGGACCAGCTTTTAAAAACTTATTGTTGGTTAGTCAGCTTGCTGAGTGTCATGATCTTTATCATCATCATCATCATCATTTTGATCATCATCTTCATTCCCTACATCACCAAGACCACCATCATCATCCTTTACAATTTGAATCCTATATATATATGCCAGGCACTGTGGTAAATGTTTATTTAGTCATCTTTACATTCCTAAACAAAGGTAATATCTCTCTCCCATTTTTTTTTTTTTAATGAGTAACAGGGAGGTTAAATCAGGTCATATATTTATTAAGTGGTAGCTCTGGGACTCTAATCTGAAATCTTTGCTTTTAACCAGTTCCTTGTATATGCTCACAGAGTAGCTCCAAATGGACTTTTAAAAAAACTGTTATTTTAATCCTTCATAAGCTTTTTTCTTTAATTTCCTGAGTCTCTTAATGACCTCTCTTGGGAAGCACTTGGGAGGAGTCATTAGAGAGGAGATGCTATTATTTATTGCCAAGCAGTTGTCTTCAGTCAATAATGGGACTCAGAACACACTGCACATTTGTTCCTTTGAGGAGTCATATAATGGGGCTCACTAGAGGGATAGGGATCTTCTCTCTTCCTTCAAATTACACTGTGTAACACAATCATCACCACTGATAATTATGGCTTAAAACACCAAGTTCAGCCTCCAGAGCCTCCATCTTCTGGATTGTAGTCAATAAGGTAAAGTAAAACCTTAGTTTTCTAGAACCTACAGGAATGCATCATTCTGGGAAGTTGAGTTTATGGGTAGCCCTTTAAGTGTTCTGCACATATATACAAAAAGATCCATACTTATCATTCAGGAATATTGTTTAATAATATTCTTATCAAAACAAAATTTTAATACAGAAAAGTTTACAAATCTTGCATCTTGGTGATTTATCACTTGTTGAATATCCTCATGCAACTGGTACCCAGATCAAGAAATAGAAGGACCTGCACTTCAGAAGCGCTTCTTGTGTCCACTCCCCAGATCGGACTGTCTCCCCCTTCCCACACTTGAAAGCACTGACCTAACCTCTAGGATCGTAGATTATTACTTTTACTGGTTTTGGACTTCATATAAATGTCATCGTGCTTTTTGTATTCTTTTGTGTCTGTCTACTTTCACTTAGGGCTGGAGTTCCAGAAAAATATCTACTTCTGCTTTATTGACTATGCCAAAACCTTTGACTGTGTGGATCACAATAAACTGTGGAAAATTCTGAAAGAGATGGGAATACCAGACTACCCGACCTATCTCTTGAGAAACCTGTATGCAGATCAGGAAGCAACAGTTAGAACTGGACATGGAACAACATACTGGTTCCAAATAGGAAAAGGAGTCCGTCAGGGCTGTATATTGTCACCCTGCTTATTTAACTTCTATGCAGAGTACATCATGAGAAACGCTGGGCTGGAAGAAGCACAAGCTGGAATCAACATTTCTGGGAGAAATATCAATAACCTCAGATATGCAGATGACACCACCCTTATGGCAGAAAGTGAAGAGGACCTAAAAAGCCTGTTGCTGAAAGTGAAAGGGGAGAGTGAAAAAGTTGGTGTAAGGCTCAACGTTAAGAAAACTAAGATCATGGCATCTAGTCCCATCACTTCATGGGAAACAGATGTGGAAACAGTGTCAAACTTTATTTTTTTGGGCTCCAAAATCACTGTAGATGGTGATTGCAGCCATGAAATCAAAAGACGCTTACTCCTTGGAAGGAAAGTTATGACCAACCTAGACAGCATACTTAAAAGCAGAGACTTTGCCAACAAAGGTCCAGCTAGTCAAGGCTATGGTTTTTCCAGTAGTCATGTATGGATGTGAGAGTTGGACTGTAAAGAAAGCTGAGTGCCAAAAAATTAATGCCTTTGAACTGTGGTGTTGGAGAAGACTCTTGAGAGTCCCTTGGACTGCAAGGAGATCCAACAAGTCCATCGTAAGGGAGATCAGTCCTGGGTGTTCATTGGAAGGACTGATGTTGAAGCTGAAACTCCAGTACTTTGGTTGACTCATTGGAAAAGACCCTGATGCTGGGAAGTATTGGGGGCAGGAGGAGAAGGGGACGACAGAGGATGAGATGGCTGGATGGCATCACTGACCCGATGGACATGGGTTTGGGTGGACTCCCGGAGTTGGTGATGGGCAGGGAGGCCTGGCGTGCTGCGATTCATGGGGTTGCAAAGAGTCGGACACAGTTGAGTGACTGAACTGAACTTTCACTTAAGATTGTTTGTGAGATAATCCCTGCTGTTGTAGGTAGTAGTAATTTGTTTATTTTTGAGTGAAAGGTGCTACTACAAATGATGCTACTATGACTAGCTGGTAGGTGTCATTTGGTGTGCAGAAGTCTGCATTTCTGTTGATTTAGGAGTGGCAATACTGGGTCATAAGGAAAGTATAAGCTCAGCTTCAGTAAATACTGCTGAAGAGTTTTCCAGGGAAGATTGCTCATTTCAGTTCATCAGCTGAGTGTTAGAGTTCCAGTTAAGAACATTTGATAATGTTAATCCTTTTAAGGTTAGTCAGTCTGGTGGACATGCAGTGGTATTTTACTGTGGATTTAATTTGTATTTCCCCGTTGACAAATGAGGTTGAGTGCCTTTTTGCATGTTTATTGGCCATTTGGGCACCTTCTTTTGTGAACTTTCTGGAGAAGGAAATGGAAACCCATTCCAGTATTCTTGTCTGGAGAATTCCATGAACAGAAGAGTCTGGTGGGCCACAGCCTATGTCGTCACAAAGAGTTGGACACGACTGAGTGACTAATACTTTTTGTGAAGTACTAGTTCATGTGATTTGCCTATTTTGTTTTACTTTGGGCTGTCTATCTTTTTCTTATTTATCTTTGAGAGCTCTTTATATATTTTGGATAAAAGTTTCTGGTTAAATGTATTGCCAATACCTCCTTTCACACCATAGCTTACATTTTCTTATCAACATTTTGTTTATCAAAAGACATTGTTATCATTCCATTTACACACTTTCTTTATCATCAGTGTTTTTAAATGTTCTATTAAAACTTTCCCATGCCAAGATCATTCATGTTTTATCTTATGCTACTCTCCGAAACCTTATTGTTTAACTTTTCACATTTAGCTCTATACGCTATGAGAAATTTCATGCAGGATGGGAGGTAAAGACCAAGATTCACGTTTTTATGCACCATCATCCTGTTGTGTTAATTGCTCCCTCTGACTGCTTCCTAGTTGTCACTGAAAGTATCTTCTTTTCCCCACTACTCTGCAGTACACCCTTAATCATAAATCAAGTTTATATGTATTTGTGGAACTTTATCTGGAACTCAAACTATTCAATTGGCCAGTTTTTCTTTCCCTGCTATAGTACACAGGCTTAATCTCTATAGCTGCATGGTCTCAATAACTGGTAGTATAAGTCATCCAGCTTTGCCTTTCTTTCTCCAGGTTGCCTTATATATTCTTGGCCCTCTGCACATATGAATTTTAGAATTGACTTGTCAGTATCACAAAATCATGCTGTGATTTTAATGTAAGTTGCACTAAATTTATAAATCAATTTGAGGAGAATTGACAGCTTTACAACACTGATTCTATCAGTCCCTGAATATGATTCAGTAAATATAATTACATACCAACTCTGCTATTCACTGTGCTGGGCTAAGATGTGATTCTTACCTTTGAAGGACTTACAAATGGGTAAACAAATACTTGAACACAAAATATTTAACATGATCATCTCATCACTGATAATAATAAGAGCTAATATTTATTGTATCTGTTATCTGCCAACAATGGTTTTAAGGACTATCATGCATTATTTATGCTCCACATTGATATGTTGAGGTAAATACTGTTATTAAGCCCATTGTATCAGCAGTTTAGTCTCAGTTGTGTCTGAGTCTTTGCGACCCCATGGACTAGCAAGCACACTAGGCTTCCCTGTTCTTCACCAACTCCCAGAGCTTGCTCAAACTCACATTCATTGAGTCAGTGATGCCATACAATCATCTCATCCTCTGTCATCCCCTTCTCCTCCTGCCTTCGATCTTCCTCAGCATCAGAGTCTTTTTGAATGAGTCAGTTCTTCGCATCAGGTGGCCAAAGTATTGGAGTTTCAGCTTCAACATCACTCCTTCCAAAGAATATTCAGGACTGATTTCCTTTAGGATCGACTGGTTGGATCTCTTTGCAGTCCAAGGGACTCTCAAGAGTCTTCTCCAACACCACAGTTTAAAAGCATCAGTTCTTCAGTGCTCAGCTTTCTTTATGGTCCAACTCTCACATCCATATATGACAACTGGAAAAACCATAGCTTTGACTATGTGGACCTTTGTCAGCAAAGTAATGTCTCTGCTTTTTAATATGCTGTCTAGGTTGGTCATAGCTTTTCTTCCAAGAAGCAAGCGTCTTTTAATTTCATGGCTGCAGTCACCATCTGCATTGATTTTGGAGCCCAAGAAGATAAAGTCTGTCACTGTTTCCATTGTTTTCCCATTTATTTGCTATGAAGTGATGGGACCAGATGCCATGATGTTCATTTTTTGAATGTTGAGTTAAGCCAGTTTTTTCACTTTCCTCTTTTACTTTCATCAAGAGACTCTTCAGTTTCTCTTCGCTTTGTGCCATAAGGGTGGTATTATTTACCTATCCGAGTTTATTGATATTTCTCTCGGCAACCTTGATTCAAGCTTGTGCTTCATCCAGCCCTGCATTTCACATGATGTACTCTGCATGTAAGTTAAATAAGCAGGGTGACACTATACAGCCTTGACGTACTCCTTTCCCAATTGGAAACCAGTCCAAGTTCCATGTTTGGAATTTTAACAAGGTCCAAGGAAAAAGAGCACCCAGGTCTTGATGAGGGCAGTCAAAGGAAACATTACAGAAAAGATGAAAGTTTAGCTGATTTCTAAAAATGTTTACCAGGAATGGAGGAGGTGGAACATTCCGGGTGTATGAATAGCCAAGTGGAAAAAAATAATACTGTAGGATGAAATGATATGGCTTTTCAGGAAACGGCCAGTAAAAGAGTCCCAGGACTGAAATGTGGTGTAGCAGGGAATGGAAATGCAGTTGGTGAAGCTTCCTGGAGCGGGGCAGTCTGTGGGCCCATCATCTATGGAGTTTGAGCTGTAGCCTTGAAGTTACTGACTGTGCAGCAGAGACTGAGTGTCTAGCTTAGGTTGGGTTCCTCAGAAGCAGATATTATTCATTTCTTAGGATTCCTGTGTATAGTACCATAAACTGGTGGCTTTAAACAACAGGAATGTATTTGTTCACAGTTCTTGAGGTGAAAAGTCTGAACTCAAGATGTTGTCAGAGTTGTTCCTTTTGGAGGCTCCAAGGAGTTTCTTCCATGCCTCTCCTAGCCTCTGGTGGCAGCCCTTGCCACTCATTGGCTCACAGGCGCCTCAGTCCCGTCTCTGCTTCTGTCATCACTTGTCATTCTTCCCTGTGTGTCTCTGTGTCTTTGTCTAAGGTCATTGGCCATGGGGACTTGGATCAATGCATGTAGATTTAGGATCACCTTAATCCAATGTTATGATCTCATCTTAACTAATTACATCTGCTAAGACCCTATTTCCAAAAAAGGTCACATTTCCAGGAACCTGGGGTTAGGATTTTAACATACATTTTTGGAGGACACAATTTAACCCAGAACAAACCCTCAGGGGAGGACTGGGGTGCAAGTGACTCTTAAAGGAAGTACTCCGAGGGGAAGCCAATAAGGGGACCTGGGACAGAGGAGGAAGAAACCTCACCAGGCCATGACACCAGGTGAGCTCTGATCCTGCAGGACCATTTAGAGGTGTTGGGTCCTCAGAATCGTCACCTGATGCAAGGGAGCTGGGCCTTTCATTTTGGGCAGAGAGACTCCAGTGACCTGAGGCTGGTCCTTCAGGAACGAGCCACAGGTGCCAGCCTCTGGAAGCAAAGGCTCATCAATACCAGGGCCACGTACCAGGGCCTTTGTACCAGGGTACAAAGGAATTTGAGATGATCTTGGCATAGACCCTTTACTGTCTGCCTCTTACTCTCTGCTGCTTTTCCTCCAGAAGTGTGTAAGTTGGCTTTGAAGACTTCCCACCCCAACCTAGATAACCTCAGACTGGTGTGGGGCTATATGTCTATCCCTCAGAAATCTCAGTTCTTTCTCTTGACATCAAAGTCATCAGTTTCTGGGTGCATTTGCTTAGCACCCCACATTTTCCTTTGCACTCCACAAACTTCATTATGTTTTTTTTTCTCATCCTTTCTTCCTTACTTTCTATCGGACCTTATATAGACATTAGTAGCCAGTCTTTGTGGTTATTCAGAAACCTAGGTTCCTTCCATCTTGTGGCTCCAATCCTTCTCCTGGGGCATCAGGATCCTCTGCTGGATTCCCCTGCATGCAGCAGGCAGAGATGGGAGAGGAAGGATGGAGAATCATGTAGAAATTTTGGAGGGGCCAGGCAGGAAGTGGCATTCATCCTGTCTGTCCATGTTTTCCACCAGCAGGTCTGGGACACAAGCAGACCAAACTGCAAGGGAGGCTGGGAATATGTTCCAGCTGATTGCCCACAAGAAATAGATGTGTTTTGCCACATCCTCAGTTTTCATTCCAATCCCAAAGAAAGGCAGTGCCAAAGAATGTTCAAACTACCACACAATTGCACTCATCTCACATGCTAGTAAAGTAAAGCTCTAAATTCTCCAAGCCAGGCTTCAACAATATGTGAACTGTGAAATTCCAGATGTTCAAGCTGGATTTAGAAAAGGCAGAGGAACCAGAGATCAAATTGCCAACATCTGCTGGATCATCGAAAAAGCAATGGAGTTCCAGGAAAACATCTATTTCTGCTTTATTGACTATGCCAAAGCCTTTGACTGTGTGGATCACTACAAACTGTGGAAAATTCTTGAAGAGATGGGAAAACCAGACCACCTGACCTGCCTTTTGAGAAACCTGTATGCAGGTCAGGAAGCAACAGTTAGAAATGGTTCCAAATAGGGAAAGGGGTATGTCAAGGCTGTATATTGTCACCCTGCTTATTTAACTTATATGCAGAGTACATCATGAGAAATGGTGGGCTGGAGGAAGCACAAGCTGGAATCAAGATTGCCGGGAGAAATATCAATAACCTCAGATATGCAGATGACACTACCCTTATGGCAGAAAGTGAAAAAGAACTAAAGAGCCTCTTGAAGAAAGTGAGAGAGGAGAGTGAAAATGTTGCCTTAAAACTCAACATTGAAAAAGTTAAGATCATGGCATCCAGTCCCATCACCTCATGGCAAATAGATGGGGAAACAGTGGCAACAGTGTCAGACTTCATTTCTTTGGGCTCCAAAATCACTGCAGATGGTGATTGCAGCCATGAAATTAAAGAATGTTTGCACCTTGGAAGAAAAGTTATGACCAACCTAGACAGCATATTAAAAAGCAGAGACATTACTTTGCCAACAAAGATCCACATAGTCAAAGCTATGGTTTTTCCAGTGGCCACATATGGATGTGAGCGTTGGAGTATAAAGAAAGCTGAGTGCTAAAGAATTGATGCTTTTGAACTGTGGTGTTGGAGAAGACTCTTGAGAGTCCCTTGGACTCCAAGGAGATCCAACCAGTCTATCCTAAAGGAAATCAATCCTGAATATTCATTGGAAGGACTGATGCTAAAGCTGAAACTCCAATACTTTGGCCACCTGATGCGAAGAACTGACTCATTTGAAAAAACCCTGATGCTGGGAAAGATTGAAGGCAGGAGAAGGGTATGACAGAGGATGAGATAGTTTGATGGCATCACTGACTCGATGGACATGAGTTGAGTAAACTCTGGGAGTTGGTGAAGGACAGGGAGGCCTGGTGTGCTGCAGTCCTTGGGGTCGCAATGAGTGAGATGTGACTGAGTGACTGAGCTGATAGGAGTTTATGCTGCAAGTACCTGAGTCTCTCTCGGGCCAATCTATGGAAGTATATTACATTAGATAACTGTCAGGACAAGTTGGTGACCATGTACTATTTTTAGCAAATTGTGGTTACTAACAGCGTTCATCTCAGGCTTGGTTGATTCAACAATTCCCAAGTGAGATCACAGTTCAGGTGTTTTAGCAGGTTCTGAAATGAGAGAGGGGGCTGGGTGGCGAGGGTAAAAGTTCATCACTCTACAAAATGAGCCTTTCCCACCATCACCTGCCCCTGCAGCCCACAGGTCTGGGATGCTGATGAAGACTCACATTTATACATTTGACAAACAGAAGACAGCTGATTCTTGTGCTTATCACCTGCTTTCTTCTTATCTCCACAGTGACGCTTTCAGCTGCCCCTCCCTCCTACTTCAGAGGATTCACGTTAATCGCCCTCAAAGAGAATAGAGAGGGTGATAAGGAGGAAGACCATGCTGGGACCTTCCAGGTAAGAACGCTTCTGGGTTTACCCAGGGTCCTCTGTCGCTCTAGTAGGTAGATGCCAGGTGCAAGGTGGGTGTACGGCAGAGGCCGAGGGAAAGGAGCAGGACAGGTATCTGAGCAGGCTTCTTGTGCAATTCCCATGACCATTGGCCAGGTGGGCCAGGGCCATGGAAAGACCCATAAAGGCGTGCACAGCAGATGCCTCAACTCCCCCTTAGGGCCGTGGGGCTTGGCCTCCAGGCAGGGCCCTTCTGGGGCTCATGGTGCCTTGGGCGGCAGACAGTCCAGTGTGCTGAGATCTTCCAGAACCCTGGCGAGGCTCCGGCTGTTTTTCCTGTGCAGCCGCTTCTCGATTGACTGGCAATTCTCAAGTGTAAACGGAACAAGAGTTTAGGATGACCAGACTGGAGGGAGTTCAAAGCACAGGAGAAGGACTATTAAGGGAACGAAGAGATTGATTTATGAGGGAAGATTAAAAGAATTAAACATGCTTTGCTTGGCTAAATGAACAGGGCTGAGTTGAAGAGGTGGTAATGGTCTTTAAATGTCAGTCCTCGCAGAGCAGCCTCCTCCAGGGGAGGCCTCATTTGACTTTGTACAAAAGGGCGCAGCAAGACGAAAGTGGGTCAGGAGAAGAAAGGGAATCTCAAAGGCAAGGGCCCTGACAGTGAGTCATATTTCACCGTGCAACATTCTTCCAAGGGAAGTGGCGGGAACATCACCCCCTTTTCAGAGGCTTAGAAAGAGGCCAACGAGTTGTCAGAACACGTCCCAGAAGGACTGAGGCCATCCTAGGAGGAGGCCTGGCCAAATCTGCTGTAACCATTTCTCATCTCAAATTTCCATTGTTCTGGAATCCATTTTTATCTGGCATTTGCAAACTCAGAGGGGGAAAAAAAAAAAAAAACTGAGGAAGAATACTTACACCCATAGCTGGCTGCTGGGGATTCTGGTACAATTTGTGGGTTCCACAGAGCACCCAAAATATCTTCCTTGTCCAAAGATATCTTTAACCCCTTGTGGGCAGGTTGTAATTTTGAATCCTGTGATTTTAAAAAAACAGTGTCCCGTGTTTAGGAATCTGGTCTTGTGGCCGAGTGGGACCATTAATTCCATGCTCATTGTAATGCCCTTCTGTGGACCTAGATGGCAGGAACTGTCTTGGCATGTATCTGAAGGAATTACTCAGATACAGGCTGTATTTGTTGGGTACTTACCATATGCCAGGTACTTGGTTAAGTGCTTTACCTTATCTCAGTTTATCTTAGTTTACCTTATCTTAGTTTAAGTCTCACAGCAACCAAGTAGATCCAAACTATTACATCTATTTCATAGATCAGGAAATTGAAGCTTGAGAAATTAAATCCCTTGCCTAAAGGGCTAGTAAGTAGTAAGGTTGGGCTTCTCTATCACATGTCTGATTCCAGTGACTAAATGTCTTCCTTATAGTCCTGGACATGCTCCTGGCATAGGTGTGCTTGGACAGTGCATCAGCAAGGTTGTCATTATAGAGAAACGAAGATTCATGCATTCATTCAGCCTATTAGAGCACTAAGATGTATCCCCCTTGTTCTTGGAGGTGTGAGTGATCTATTAGATTGGGGCAGCTGAGAGATCTAGGTACCTGAGTGTCAGGAGGGATCAAGTTCCAAGAAGGGAAAAGGAGAGGGGGGTGGGAGATGGGAAATGGGATCTTAATATTTACTCAAACAAAATTTATCTGCTTTAAAATGATGCTTAGAAATATATTCCCAAAAAGAGTTGAAAGCAGGGACTTGAACAGATATGTGTACACTCATGTTTATAGCAGCAATGTTAATATCAGCCAAAAGGCAGATACGATCTAAATATCCATTGATGGATGAATGGATAAACAAAATGTGGTGTATACATACAGTGAAATATTATTCACCTTTTAAAAAGGACATTCTGACATATGCTGTAATATGGATGACCCTTGAAGACATTATGCTAAATGAAATAAGTAGGCACAAAATGACAGATATTGTCTAATGTCACATATATGAGCTTCATCATCAAGTTTATAGAAACAGAAAGTAGAATGGTGGCTGTCAGGAGATGTGAGAGAAAGGGAAATAGGGAATTATTGATGAATATGGGTGGAGTTTCGATTAGGGAAGATGAAAAACGTTCTGGAGATAGATGGTGTTGATGCTAGTATAATATATAAATGTACTTAATGCCATGAGCTGTATACTTAAAAATGGTCAAAATGGTAAATTTTGTATACATTCTGATGTACACATACACACACAAAATAATGCCTAAGTTAGGCCAGTGGGGACATGGTTTTTCTTTGATGCTGTTTTAATTCAGCAAATTGACCGTCTTCTCCAACTCACTGTTGTTTCTGCTTGGCTTAATCTTGTTCCTCGAAACCAGCTGGTGAATACAGGGCCCTGCTCACATTGTGTAGTAAGTAAATGTCTGTTAAATGAATAAATGAACAAATTATTCTTTCTGTTAGTGCTCATAACTCATTCCAATTGGGGATTGTTTTAGAACTCTCATCTCTCTATGTATCTTTCCTTCTTCTCTTAGAGCTTCTGATATCCTTTCTTTATATCACAGTAGTTCTCAGAGTGTGGTCTTTGGACCAGCAGCATCAGCATCATCTGGGAACCTGTTAGAAATAAAAAAAATCTCAAGCCCCACTCAGACTTTCTGAATTAGAAGCTCTGAGGGTGAGGCCCCCACAGCTTGTGTTTCAGCAAGCCTTCAGGGTGAATCCAGTGCGAACTCGAGTTTGAGAGCTAGTGTTGAAACGAGACATGGATTCAATCTGTCCAGCAAGAACTCTATCATCACATCAACAAATCTGTTGTTTGAGCCCTAACAAGATCAAAGTTGGAAACATATAGGAAAAATGCCTCACATACAATAATAATGCTTGCATGCCAGATACTGTTCTAAGTGGTTTACATTTTTTAACTGATTTAATCCTCAGAGTAACACCACAAGATAAGCATTATTATCCTGTTTTTCACAGATGAAGAAATTGTGGCAAGGGAGGGATTCCAATAACTTAAGACCATTCAGCTCTAGGCAATAAAGCTGGGATTCAAACCTTGGTAGATTAGAGTCATAACAACTTTTTAATGGCAGTAGGCTCTATGTCAAGAGCTTTATATTCATTATCCTACTTAGCTCTCATAGCAACCCTGTGAAGTCAGGATTGTTGTACCCATTTTCTAGATGATGAAACCAAGTCTCCAAGGGACTAAGTAAATTGACCAAAGTAATCTAACATCTTAAGGGGGTGGGAGGGGGATCCTGTTTTAGAGGTTTTCTCACACTCATCTCCCCACCCCTGCCCTGCCCTTGTGCATTAAATGCACATTCTTTTGGATGCCCAGTGTCTTGGAGGTTAGAGAGGGAGAAATCATAGCTCATGTCCCATCTTGCCTCTCCTGCTTCAGACGTTGTGGTCTCTGTACTTGCCCACTTCCACTCTAGCATAAAAGTGTTTTCTCTCTGTATCAAAGCTGTCATCTTTAAAGTCATTCATTTATTCATCAGCATGTACTGAGTGTCTCCTATGTGCCAGGCACTAAGGTAGGCCCTAGGAATACAGCAGTGAGAAAAACAGATATCATCCTGCCCTAATGGAGCTTATAGCATCCTCCTTGTTACTGTCAACAGGCATGACAGGAACTCAGCAAGTCATCAGTGGTAACATGAGTAGATGATTAGAAACTACAAATGCTGATATAATTTTATATATATATATATATGCACACACATACACACACATAACATTTAACAAATATTTAGAAATACTGCTTTGTTAACACCCTCACTCCAAATATGACAGCTTTAAGAACTTAATATCAGTGATGAAATCCTAATACCCTTTAAATCTGGTGGAAATTACATTCTTAGTTCTAAAAGTGACTCTAAGAGATGGTGATTTTGCTTTTCAATGAGAACTCTTACTCAGAGAGCACAGATTCACTAGGTACAAAAGAAACCTGAAAGCAAACATTAACACCCCTTTAGACTTAGCAGGGAGAGAATGGGGCTGTTGGGAGAGGAGGGCTAAGGGTTACAGCGCCCCCACCTCCACCCTGGAGGCCGAGGAGAAGGGGGCGGGGCTGCCGCTCTGCTTCCAGCGGCGGCTGGTCCAGCGTGGCAGTTTTGGCACCGCCGAGGGTATCTGTCCCTGGCTGCCAGAAGGGAGAGACATAGGAGCCTCTTTGATGAGCTAGCTGAGTGTACTCACGGTTAATTGAAAGTGACAAGGAATGCAGCGGCTGGACTGCCTGTACAGAAGTCAAACCCCAATCCTTTAAAATCGTATTGCTCAAAGCAAGTTGCTTCCTGGAATGTTCATGGCCCAGCCAACTGCCCAGCATTTTCTCACTCCTCCTTCTGGTCTCTCTGCTCAGACGGCCCTTTCCCAGAGGGGGAGCCCCATCACTCTCTTTGAAACTTCATTCCTGCTTCTCTCCCTGGCTGAATTCCCTATCCCTCTCCACTACTTACTTGTTTTCCATTGCCTTTCTTGCCACCTGATGTACAGTCTGTTTCACTTGTTAACTTGAGTATCATCTGCCCCCTTCCACTAAGCTGTAAGCCCCAGTAGGCAGAGACTTTTGCCTGTCTTGTTTGCTATTGTACACCCAGCACCTCCTCCTGAGCCCCTCACAGAGTGGGCACTTCAATTTCACAGAATTTTAAGTGCCATATTTGTACTAAAATTCAAGCTGCTAATTTGTAATGCCATTGCTTTCAAGTCCTGTATGCATCAGCTTGTTTGTGGAATAGCCTGCCAGTCAAAGGAAGAAAGCCTCATTTTAAAAAGGAATATTTGCCTAAAATTCTTTATCAACACCATACAGACAAGTGTCTTCTGATAACTAATTATTTCATAGCCTTAATCACCTGTTTATAAAATGTTTTCATCATCTCTTTATTAACAATAAACGTTTATTAGTGCCTGATGAGTTCTGAGCCATGTAAGAAGCTCAATGAGTATTCAACACACTTTTCTGAAAATAAAATGCTATTGCAAGACTGTTTTTAGGAATTCTCTCTCAGTTTGTAGGAAAATGTCCTCTTGTTACACTCATCTAAGCTTAATTGTGACCCTTAAGAGATTAAAATTTTTCAGTCACTATTCACTGCTATAAATAATGGAGAAAAATTATTTTCATGAATAAAACTTTTTTTCCTTATTGAGATTCCCAGAAGTGCAAAGGATATGGACATTTTTATGTTTTTGATGTATATTTCATAGGTGATTTCTGCCTCTCAGCCTCACCCAAATTTTCACTCAACACTTTTCGACAACCTGAATTTGAACATTACATCAGAGTAGCCATACCCACTGATGTGAAGAGAAACATATATTCCCATATCAGGATTTGGCATGACAGAATTTGGGCAAGTCAAACTGAGAGACCAAATCTACCAAGATGAAAAGCTAATGGAGGAACATAGCAAGTTACCTACTTAGATCCAAATAACCTATGTAGCTGTATGAGAAGAGTGATTTGGATTTATGGCAGCACATTAAACAAACAACAAAAGTATCTTAGGGTTTTTAGTTGCCCATAAGTTCAGAATGAGTCATTCATGAGATAGGATCTCAGGCTGTATCACAGGAGCAAGAATAAAGGAGTTAGATTGTTTTATGGAGTTCTTAATCTGTCCTCAGAGAGCCCACAATATTCTTTGTTTTCCTGTAGAGTACACCTTTCTGGTGAATGAATTTTACCGTATAAAATATGCAATGCTTTCCTTCATTTGTTTATTCAAATATTTCCATAGCATGCATAACACCCTGCTTTTCCTTCACAGTGGTTATAACAGCTTACATATTTGTAACATTATTTGTTTAATACAGCTCTGTCCCACCAAATTGTAGAGATGACCATATCTATTTTGTTCACTAGTGTATTTCTTTCACCAGCACTGTGCTTGGCACATGGTGGACACTCAATAAATATTAGGTGAGATGAACTAATAAAAGCACTGATTACCAGCTATGTAAACAGCAACTTACTACGCTCTGAGTATATATTGAGGTGAATAATTAAGGCCTAGTACATAGTGTTAATTAGGGGATCAGGATCTCTAGTAGAACTTCTCAACCCTGGTAGGCTATGTACACTGTTAGAGCACAAACTGTGAGAGTCTAGATATTTATTTCCTTGGATATAGCAGTGGTCTCATCTGTCTACTCTAGGGAAATGCTATCATCTCTTTCCTGTTACATAAAAAGACTTGCACAGAAAGAACTATATTGCATACCCTATTATAACTGCTGCATGTGTGCAAATAAGAAAGCAATCATTTGTAGGAAGCAAGGAGTGAGTGCTAATTTGGGAGAAGAGAAAGGATATTTATAGAGAAGGAAACTTTTTTTTAATTGAAATACAGTTGATTTATTATGTGTCAGTTTCAGGTGTACAGCCGCGTGATTCGGGTATATACATTCTTTTTCAGAGTCTTTTCCATTGTGGGTTATTACACGATATCAAATATAGTTCCCTGTGCTATATCAATATTTTATATATAGTAGTGTTTATCTATTAATCCCAAGCTCCTAATTTATCCCTCCCCCTTTTTTCCTTTAGTAACCATAAGGTTTTTTTCTATGTTTATTAGCCTGTTTCTATTCTGTAAATAAGTTCATTTTCATCATTTATTTTGATTCCACATGTAAGTGACATCATATGATGTTTGTCTTTGTCTGAGTTACCTAACTTAGGATGGTAATCTCTAGGTCCATCCATGTTGCTGCAAATGCCATTATTTTATTCTCTTTTGTGACTGAATAATATTCATGTGTCTGTGTGTGCATACCACATCTTCTTTCTTTATACATTCATCTGTTGATGGACACTTAGGTTGCATCCATGTCATGGCTATTATAAAGAGTGCTGCTATGAATATTGAGGTGCATTTTTTTAATATTAGAGTTTCCATGTTTTTCAGATATATGCCCAGGAATAGGATTGCAGGATCATATGTTAACTCTATTTTTAGTTTTTTAGGGAACCTCCTAACTGTTCTCCACAGTGACTGCACCAATTTACTTTCCCACAGATAGTGTAGAATTGTTCTCTTTTCTCCACATCCTCTCCAGTATTTGTTATTTGTAGACATTTTGGTGATGGCAGTTCTGACTGGTGTGAGGTGATACCTTATTGTAGTTTTGATTTGCATTTCTCTAGTGAGCATCCTTTCATGTGCCTCTTGACCATGTCTGTGTCTTCTGTCTTCTCGAGACAGTAACTTTTGAGTTGTCTCTTTGGGTGGTTGAAATTTACAGGTGGACAAGGGGTGAAAAGGGGTTTGTGTGAAAACCCTCTTTTTTTTTTTGAAATTTAGACCATGTTTCATGTTTATCACTTTCCAATGCCAAATTTTGTTTTAGAAAATTCATATGAAGAAACAATAAGTGCTAGACATTTGTTATATTTAAAATAGTTAATTTTTGGTTGTCTTGCCCTCAACTAGTTTAAAGTAGAAAAGCACCTAACCAAATGTAGAACTCAGTACATACTTAGAACTTATAATTTAGTGTAAGGGAATTAGAGACAATATATAACATGAGTACACATGTGTTAGGCAAAAAGTGTAATGGGGAAAATAAAACTTGGACTGGATAGATGCCATTTAAAATGGTGGCTAGGGTGAGCTACTAAGAAGAATTGCATTTGGGTAAAGACCTAATTGTTGGCAGAGCACTTTCCTCTGTTTTAAAACTTGCTCTACTTTAGTCTTTCCCTGTAGCTACTTTGACAAGTGTATAGAGCCCAGTGAAGGGACAGTAAATGTTTTATTGAATGAATGGATGAACAAACCAGAGGATGGATGACATGGTATACTGACCCCTTCCTTCAGAAATTCATTGGGTGTAAAATGCCTCTGTGAGCTGTGATCCTAAAAAATAATATCAAAAGGACATATTTAAAAAACAGTGTCATGACTTCTTCTTCAACACGTGGTTTTGAAACCTTTTTTCAATTCTATTTGAAATCATTGATAAGAAAGATGAGAAGCAGTGTGGCATGTGAGTGCCTGGGCCAGATATTGGTCCTCAGGCTGCCAGAGCCCTGGTCCCTGGTCCCTGGTCCCTGATCCCAGAAAGGAAAAATAGTAATTTCCTTCTAAATGGGCAAGCCCTGAGTCTGGGAACCTGACCAGATGCCTGATCAGGACTTGAACATCATTCCTTTCAACAGAGTACACCTTTGTTTTGTGATGGAAAATATAGAAATGACAAATACAGAGCATAAAGAAGCTAAATAAGATAAAATAAGTCATTTATAAAATAAAGATAAAATATTTTATCTTATTTACATAAGATAAAATAAGTCATTTTATAATCTAGAGATAACCATTATTAACATGGATATATTTCCTTCCAGATTTTAAGTGTGCACACACATCCATATATGTATCAGCTCTTCTCTTTCTACAGGTGGCCATTTAGAATTTGACTGTATCAGAGGTGGGCACACAGTTTATTGTGACAGTAAGAAGCATCGCTATTTTTAGGCTCATCTTCCTCCTCCAAAAGGACCATGTATCTCATTATTCTTCCAATTCTAGCTTCACTTTTCTATATAGAAAGTACAGTGGGTGTCTGCAAAGATCATGGGTTTGGGAGTTTGCAGACCTGGGCTCAAATTCTGCCTCTACCAGCTGAGTAAAGAAGTCAACTTAATTTCCCTGAACCTTAGTATCTCTTAGGGCTTCCCTGTGGCTCAGATGATGAAGAATCTGCCTGCAATGCAGGGGACCTGGATTCGATCCCTGGGTCAGAAAGATCCCCTGGAGAAGGGAATGGCAACCTACTCTAGTATTCTTGCCCGGACAAGTCCATGAACAGAGGTGCCCGGTGAACTACAGTCCATGGGGTCACAAAAAGTCAGATACGACTGGGCGGCTAGCACTTTCACTTTTTTCACTTAGTTCCTCTGTCTCTAAAATAGGCCTGATAAAGATTGTTTTGGGTATCAGATGAGGTAAGTTATGTGTAAAAAGCCCAACACAGTGCCTGGACTTAATCAGTGTCTGTCTCTTCCTTCTGAGCCAGCAGCCTGGAGCCCTTTCTACGTTTCTGTGTCTAGTGAATCACAAACTCTATCCCGCTGTAGATGTGGCAGACATTTCATCTTAGGTATAACTCACCATCTGTCTGTGCGCCTCTACCAAATAAGGGGTGAGACAGCCTTCTTTAATTCTATCTGTCTTCACTGTAATATGATTGGCTATAACATAAAATGGAAAATTTCAGTGGGCACATAATACTCAGTAAATAAAAACACAGTTCTGTTCCATGTGGGTGCTAGCAGTTTGGCTGGGCTCAATTACTGGCTTTGTGACCTACTCCCACACAATAGCTTCGCTGAAAATGGGGTTCAAATTGTACCTTGACCAATGCTCTACACCTCCGGGAAGGAGAAGATGGAGGAAACCACGACTGTCACCTCCGGGTACTAACAGGTCTGGTGCTTCATTTACTTTCATTCTCTCCCTCCAGGCTCTAAGTTTCATAAGAACAGGGACTGTGTGTCTGTTTCACAACTGCATCACCAGTGTTGAGTATAGCGTCTGCCACACAGCAGGTGCTCAGTAAATATTTGCCACAAAAATAAATAACTATTAATTTCCTGTCAGTCTCAGACCCATCCCAGGAGGTAGGCACTCTTCTCATCCCCATGCTACAGGCAAGGTAACACTGAGCGAATCAGAAATGTAACGAAAGGCACAGAGCCAGTAGATGGCTATGAGCAAGGATCAGAACACCCGTGGTCCATGCCATGTTCTCTATTAAGCATCTCTTGTAGCTCCAGGGCAGAAGTTTATGAGAGACAGACATACGTTAACTGCTTGGTTCCCTACAATCCCTTCTGGGTCATTCCAGGGATCACGCCAGGATTATTGTCTCATAGATCCTCAGCCTTCAGGTTTCACATGCATTCCTGATACTCATGTCTTACTTTCATCCCATCTAGATTCTGTGCCCCCTACCTCACCTCTGAGCTCTCAGATGCTTGGTATAGCTACTCCCCACTTTTTTTTTTAAAAAAGGAGTGTAATTCTTTTACAATGCTGTGTTAGTTTCTACTGTACAATGACATGAATCAGCCATATGTATACATATATCCCCTCCCTCTTGAACCTCCCATCACCCCCCAGTCCCACCCCTCTAGGTCATCACAGAGCACGGAGCTGAGCTTCCTCTGCTGTTCAGCAGGTTCCCACTAGCTAGCTGCTTTATACACAGTAATGTATATATGTCAGTACTACTCCCTCAGTTTGTCCCACCCTTTCCTTCCCCCACTGTGTCCACACGTCTGTTCTCTATGTCTGCATCTCTGTTTCTGCCCTGCAAGTAGGTTCATCAGTACCATTTTTCTAGATTCTATGTATATACACATTAATATACAATATTTGTGGTTTAACTCTAGTTCGTTGCACTCTTTATAGCCATGATGTGTTTAATCCCTGTTCCCCTGCAAGATTCTGCAAAGAGGCAAGAAGCTGGGCTGCAGCCATCTCTCTATTCCCACGGCTTCACCAAGGCTTGGCACATGGGCCAGCTGATAAGTGTTTTCCAAATTGACAGATGACTGCTGCTAGAATTTCTGGCCCTACCTCTTGTTTGCTGGCATTAGTTGGTCTCATGCTTTCTTGCATGGGAACTAGCATTGTTTCCACATCTATTTTTCTGAAGCTCTGGAAATCATTTGCACATACATGGCAGAATTGTTTAGCAGACAATAGATAATGTTTGTTGCCCCAAAGCACTTTTATCATGTATGTATTAAGTAGCTTAAAAATGTCAGTAAATCACTGTGTGGCCTTGCAAACCCCTCATCTTTTGAATGAGAATGATAATCCTTCATTCCAGATCTAACTACTTTATAGAATAGATCTTAATTCTGGTTTTACAAACCTGTAAACCATCTGTTTGCTTTTCAAAATAGTTACATCCAAAGAGCAGATGGATCATTACTTATACAATAGCCTATTGTATCATGCTTAGGTAAATTTTTGAAATATTAATAATTTTTATGAAGAAATCCTTTTCATTTTTTACTTATTTGCAACAAATATTTACTAAGCCTATTATTTTCAAGGCATTTTCTGGGCTGTGAGAATATAGCTGTGAGAAAACAGACAAAAATCCCTCCCCTTATGGACATTTATTTCTAGGTTTCCCATCATTTCCTTGGGATAGAGTCCCAGGTTTCTGAATCAAATAGTTTTTTGGCTCTCAATATGTATTAGAATATCTCTTTGTATCACAGCTGATCATGTGGGAACTTAAAGAGAAGCCTAGCTCAGAGCTTCCTTTTAGAGAGAATATGTTACCTTCGCCAAGTTACTTTGTCTGGTTTTTCCCTTGGACACAAAACAGTCCCTCCAGTTGACTCCCAACTGATATCTAATGTCCCCTAGTCCTTCTTTCATTTGGAGGAGGCCAAGGTGTTGAAAAATTTCCCATCTGTATACCACATGGTTTCTATACCCCGATTGCACATACCCTTGTGCAATTCTGTGCATGCGCTCACACGCGCACTCAGTCATAGCCAACTCTTTGTGACTCCATGAACTGTAGCCCGCCAGGCTCCTCTGTCCATGGAGTTTTCCAGAATCCTGGAAATACTGGAGTGGGTTGCCATTCCCTTCTCCAGGGGATCTTCCCAATCCAGTATTCAAACCCATGTCTCTTGCCTCCCCTGCATTAGCAGGTGGATTCTTTACCACCATGCCACCTGGGAAGCCCTCTTGTGCAATTTCCTTCTTTTAATGAAGGTCAAGACCTTAGAGTTTTGTCTTGATAAATTGATTATTTAACATGTTCCATCTCTTCAGCATTTCAAGATCCTTTGAATTTGGCTTTTTTATGCATCGTATCTCATCACTGTCCTCACAGCCTGTGTCTCTGCAGATTAAATGAATCTGTACTCTCAAGTAAGCCATCCATGCACACTTCAGGGGCTGTGTATTTCCTCTTCCCTCTGCCCAGGATACTCTTCCCCCAGATAGCCGTAACTCCTCCTACCTTGCTTCTTTCAGGTTCCTGCTGAAAGGTCATTTTTGTCAGAGTCCAGTTCCAACCATATTTTATTAAAACAATATTCTCATCACTCTTTCTTAATCCCATTTACCCAGTTTGGTTTTCTTCTTTTGACTGATCACTACTTGACATGGTTGGTATGGGCTTCCTGGTGTGTTAGCTATTTTCCCTCACTGCAACATCAAATTCATCAGAGTAGGAACATTGGTTTGTTCAGCACGTGTCTGTTCGGCTCTATCACAGTGTCTGGCACATAGAAGGCAATAAACACTGTCAATTTCTTAAGTGGGCTTTTTTGTGAGGGGCTGTACTGGGTCTTTGTTGCTGTGTGCAGGCTTTCTCTAGTTGCAGCAAGCAGGGGTACTTTCTAGTTGCGGTGTGTGGGTTTCTCATCGTGGTGGCTTCTCTTGTTGCAGAGCACAGGCTCTAGAGCTCCAAGGCCTCAATGGCTATGACACATGGGCTTAGTTGCCCTGCAGCATGTGGAATCTTCCAGAACCAGGAACTGAACCCATGTCACCTGCATTGGTAGGTGGATTCTTAACCACTGGACTGCCAGGGAAGCCCAAGTGTGCCTTTTAGAATTCAGCTCTAAAACCAGTTGCTCTTTTTGACAATGAAATGACACTGACTCCATGTAAGGACAAGTATTCTGGCCTCCACTCAGTTCTTTTCCTTCCTAAAGTCAGCTTCAAAGACATCCTGGGCTTCTTTACATGTACTCGTATGAGGATGCAGGTTCGTATTAATCTCCTGGCCTTTTGCCTAAGCAACCTGTACTTGTGCAACTGTCTTTCTGGTTCCTGAAAGAGGGCTTTGTCTGAATCCCAGTTTAGTTTTACCATTTTAGTGGCAACATAACTATTCCATCTCTCACTGAACCACATAAGCTTGGGTCACTTAATTTACCCTTGCCTGTTAATTTGGAATAATACTAATTCAAAGACTTATAATGATTAGATAAGGATTTCCAGTTTCTGCTGTGATGTGTGAAGAGCTTAGAAGTCACTGCTCCCATACTTATATACACACACAAAAACTGAAAACAACTCTAATTAGATCCATCAGTGATTTGAGGTCACAACAAACTGCCCTTCCTCACCTCCAAACTGGAGAGATGAGAAACACTGAGAATCATAGCTTAATAGGAGCAGAATCTGCTGGAGACCATAACTGATCCGAAGACTCACACAGTTACTTATGAGTAGCTGCAGGCTGAACGCTGAGCATGGACAAACCTGATAGTCAGACTCCTAGGAGCTCAGTGTTCCCGGGTTACCACACATTTGTGAATTTTACCTCCAGGAGTCCCACCAGGTTCTCACAGTGAAGATCAGAAAAATCCTCTTCTGTTTCAGGCAGAGAGAGAGGGGAAAATAACCATTTTGTAGTATACCCGGAGCATTTGTCTTAACAAAGATCTTTCCTCAAGGGAAACTACTTTACCTGAGCCTTACCTGACCTGAGGGAAGGGCTATTAGCCAACTCCAGCCCCTCTAGCCTTCTTATATCATATAAAGGGAATTAAAAAAAAAAAAAGATCAAGCAACTCTTCTAAAGATCACATCCCAGAGATTGATTGGATAAAAAAAGCTGAGATTTAATCATAAGATTCTAGACTACTTCCCCTTCCCAACAATGTACCATCACACCAGCAGGACTTTGGTGTAGTAACAGTGGATTATAACCAAGAGAGCCTCAAGGCACAAACTCTATTTAAGGAATTTCTAGAAAAAGCCAAAGATAATAGGGGAGACAAAAATCAAGTCACTGGAGGAGATTGAAGCCTCTGACATCCACACCACAGCAAACATTAAACACACAGCCTAACTCATATGTGGCCAGAAAAACAATCCTCACCACTAAAGGCCTATTTGCCTCAGTTCCTATTACCCTATGGATCATATCTGGCTTTCAACAAAAAAATTACAAGGCACGCTAAAAGCTAAGGGGGGGGGGGGAACAGCCTGAAGAGAAAAAAGCAAGCATTAGAGCCAGACTTGGATATGACAGATTTTGGAATTACCAGACTAGATTGAAAATAACTATGATTAATATGCTAAGGACTCTTAATAAAAAGTGGGCAACATGCAAGAACAAATGGTAATGTAAGCAAAGAGTTTGAAATTCTAAGAATCAAAAGGAAATGCTAGAAATAAAAAACATTGTTACAGATACGAATAATGCCTTTGATGAGCTCATCAGTAGATTGGACATGGCCAAGGAAAGCATCAATGAGCTTGAAGAGTTCTCAGTAGAGACTTGCAAACTAAAATGTAAAGAGAGACAAAAAGAATGAAAAAATCAGAACAGAATATCTAAAACCTGTGGGACAATGCTCAAAGGTGTAACATGTATATGATGGTAATACCAGACAAAGAGAAAGAAATAGAAGAAACATTTGAAGATCAGATGAAATAATAAAAAAAGACATCAAAGTTAGTAGCTGGCTCATACTGAATGATCAATAAATGATAGGCATTGTACCTACCACTGTCATCATTGTCATCATATAATCAGTTGATAGATCAAATACCAGAGGAGAAAGGAACAGTTTGGATCAAAGGCAACTTTTTAAACAGGACATAGTTTAATCAGGGATAGGAGGGATATCTCTTCATTTGAAACAGGACAAAGGCAAGGGGAACTGGTGAAAATACAGAACAGTTTGAGTATGAACAAGAAATGAAAGTAAGAGTTCACATAGGATGCTCTCCATATAATTGATTTGAGCAGAAGTATTGAGGAAATGAAATGATGTATAATGGTGGTTTTCAAATTATAGTGAACATAAGAATCTCCTAGGTTCTTGTTTATAATGCATCTCTCTGGGCCCCCACCAGAGAATTTGCCTCCATGCATCTAAGTGAATGAGGAGTTGGAGCAGAGGACCTAAGTAAATTTGACAGAGGTATTCCACAGACCAGCTTTCAATAAATACATAAGCATATTGATTGTAGCCTGGCCTGAAATGTGCTCAACAGATGTTTAGTAGGCAGAGGCAAGCTCACCTGCAAAGGGGCAAAGACAAGACTGAGGACTGAGGAGATGGAAGAGGCTGGGAACAAGTCGGGGAGGAAGGTGGTAGAAAGTCCACAAGGGATGGACACAAGGATTGCCTCACAACAGGGAGACCCCATTTAGAAAACACATATTTCTAGGAAGAACTTTCAGACTAGATCTGTAATTCTCTCCATCAACTCTTAAGAGTCTGGTTACAGGAATCAATGAAGAGATGGTGTGATTTCCCCAAGGGTGCCAACCCCGGTGTTACAATGGAAGGTGGGAACAGGCATCCAGCCATGAGGAAAGGCGACCAGGGCGCCTTTGAAAAGGCTTCAAGGTCCAGGCTGGGGAGGAGGCAATGCCTACAGTAACTCCACGCCCCATAACTCTCCCAACACTTGCTCACTTCTCTGCGCCTCTTCAGAGCCGAGGATCTCAAGAGAGCTGTGCCTACACGTGTTTTTCCCATGTCTTACTGTCCATTCACTTCTCAGCCTCCACCAGGATGCATTTGGCCATATCATCCACCAAAATGGGTCTTGGCAGTCCTTCGGTGATCTCCATTAGTCAGCAGACTCTTCTCCATCACTTCCTCACACACCCTTCTCCATCAGAGAGGGCTCACCACTCCTTGTTTCCTAGAGCACTCTCCTTTCATGTCGTTCTGGTTTTACGACTTTTCCTTTCTGACTGTGGTTGTGCCTTTATTTGCTTCTCTCTTCTATCTGACCTCTGGATCTCTGATTCTCAAACTTGGCACTGTTGACACTGGGGTCAGATAATTCCTTGTTGTGGACAGCTGTGCTGTGCATTGAAGAGTGTTTAGCAGCATCTCTGGCCTCCACCCACCAGAGGCCTGTGGCAACCCCTCTCCAAACAAATTATGGCAACCAAAAATGTTACCAGACATTGTCAAATGTTCCCTGTGTATGTGGGTGTGTGTTAGTTGCTCAGTCATGTCTGATTCTTTGTGACCTCATGGACTGCAGCACACCAGGCTCCTCTGTTCGTGGAATTCTCCAGGCAAGCATACTGGAGTGGGTAGCCATTCCCTTCTCCAGGGGGTCTTCCTGACCCAGGGATTGAACCCAGGCCTCCTGCATTGCAGGCAGATTCTTTACTGTCTGAACCACCAGGGAAGCCCCAGGGGATAAAATCACCCTTAATGAGACTCACCGCCCAGATGCTGCACTCTTCAAACTCAGTCCTGTGACCCTTTTTGTCCATTCTCTACACCCAGACTCATCTATTGCTGTGGCTCTAAGTGCCGTCTCATGATAAGGACGCTCGTGTATGCTTCACTTAAACATTTGTTGCTCACATCCATGTTCTAAACTTAGGCTACAGATAGCAGATAAATTCAGACTGGGGTTTTTCAAATTAACATGGATTTCAATCCCTGCTCCACTCTTGCTACCTGTGTGATTTTAGTCCTCTTAGCTTCCATTTCTTTGTCTGAAATAATAAAGAGCTCAAACCAGTAAAGGCAATCAGAGTCCTTGGCACATAGTCAGTTCTTAAGCATTAGTTATTATAACTTTCAAAGTCATTACCACTGCGCCTTAAGATTATGGATAGTGGGCTTCCGAAATGCAAAGGAATGTCCTATTTGCTTTGTTAGGTAATATAGTGTTGAGAGTTCAATTATAGAGCCTAAGAGATCCAAGTTCAAGTCCTGATACCACATCTCCACCCTGTGGCCTCTCTAAACTTGTTTTATTCCTCCTTATAAAATGAAAGAATAATAGTACCTACTTCATTGGGTAATTCAAATAAGGTAATTCTAGGAGAAGGGTGTAACATGATGTCTAATACATGAGGACTTAATATTAGCAATTATTATTGGGGCCCTTCTTGGTGGCTCAGTGAGTAAAGAATCTGCCTGCAATGCAGGAGACCCAGGTCTGATCCCTGGGTCAGGAAGATCCTGTGGAGAAGAGCATGGCAACCCACTCTGGTATTCTTGCCTGGAGAATTCCATGGACAGAGGAGCCTGGCAGGCTACAGTCCATGGGGTCTCAAAGAGTTAGACAAGACTGAGTGACTAACACACACACACACACACAGCAATTATTATTAGGTGAGCATAGGAGAAGCTAATCTGTAAATGAATCTCAAAGGCTGAGGAAAGGATAGCCCAGGTAGAGGGGAGAGCATGAGCAAAGGACTGGAGGCATGGAAAAGGGTGCTGTGATCTGGAAATGGCAAGGAGTTCCGGGATGCTAGAGCATAGGGTGGGGCTTGAGGTGAAAATGATGAAAGGCAGAAGCTAACCCCCTGCCAGGCCAGTTTAGGACTGCAGACCTATCCTTTTACCAAACACAAACAGAAATGTGTGTATTGGCATGGGAGAAAGATACTAAAGACTTTTAGACTAGGGAAACAAATCTTTGTTAAATTTGCATTGGCAAACCCTTGTCAATCGAGAAGAGTTTGGAGAAGGTAAAATCAGGTATAGGAAAGCTGGTTAGGAGATTGTGGCAAGAACCCCAGTGAGAGATTGAGGCCCACCCATCAAGAAATGAATGTCACAGACATTATGGAGAAGGGTGGCCAGGGTTCTTGACCTCTTGAATATGGGAACAAATGAGGGTCTGAGTAGGACTTTATGTTTGGCCCCAGGTGGTGGATGGCCAGTGTGTTGAACCCTTCACTCTCCATCTACTGCACTCTCCTCTCTTGTCTCTCCTCTTGTCACTGAACTGAACTTGCATCTGCTCACCTGATATACAGCAAAGTCCATCTGATCTCACTGGGTGCTGAGATACCAGGGTAGTATTGAGGTAACAGGGTGATGTTTCGGGAATCTTCATCATCAATCTGTGGCTCCAGCTAATCTGGGGTCTATGTACTGATGGTCAACATCTTCTACCTGGGTCTTAGTTTCTGCAAAACAACTCAAAGATATGTATCAGATTGTTATATATATTCTTGAAGGAGGAACTGGGAGTCCTGTGATTCTGTTTTATTGCTGAACTATAGTTTCTTTTTCTATATACATTTTTTAATTTCCTTAATTATTATTATTATTTTTTAAAATTTTCTTTACTTTATTGTGTTGGTTTTGCCATACATTGACATGAAACTGCCATGGGTCTACATACGTTTTTAAGTTGAACTGACTTAGCAGCAGCGGCATAGTTGATTTTACCATGTTATATTAGTTTCAAGTGTATAGCAAAGTGATTCAAATATATACACATAATGGAAAAGAATCTCAAAAAGAATATATATATATATATTCTCATATATCTTTATGCCCATATATATTTGTATATATTCCTTTTGATATTCTTTTCTGTTACATACTGTTACAAAATACTGGATATAGTTCTCTGTGCTATACAGTACTCTTTGTTGTTTATCTATTTTATGTATAGTAATGTGCTAAGTCACTTCAGTCATGTCTGATTCTTTGTGACCCCATGCACTGTAGCCTGCCAGGTTCCTCTGTCCATGGAATTTTCCAAGCAGGAATACTGGAGTGGGTTGCCATGCTCTCCTGCAGGGGATATTCCCGGCACAGGTATTGAACCCATGTCCTTTATGTCTCCTGCATTGGCAGGCGGGTTCTTTACCGCTAGCACCACCTGGGTGTATATGTTAATCCCAAACTCCTAATTTATCCTTCTCCCTGCTTCCCCGTCTGGTAACTATAGTTTTTTTTTTTTTTAAACCTATGTTTATGAGTCAGTTTCTGTTTAATAAGTGCATTTGTATCATTTCTTTTAGATTCCGCATATAACTAAAATGATATGATTCTTGTCTTTTTCTGGCTTACTTGGCTTACTATGATAATCTTTAAGTCCATCCATGTTGCTGTGAATGACATTATTTCATTCTTTTTATGACTGAGTATTCGTCCATTGTATATATGTACCACATCTTCTTTATCCATTCCTCTGTCAATGGACGTTTAGGTTGCTTCCATGTCCTGGCTATTGTAAATGGTGTTACAGTGAACATTTGGGTGCATGTATCTTTTTGGACTATGGTTTTCTCTGGGTATGGTATCCAGAATGAGACTTCTGGATCATATCAGGCAGTAGTTATAGTTTTAGATTTTCAAGGAACCTCCAGATGGTTCTCCATAGTGGCTGTACCAATTCACATTCCCACTAACAATGCAGAAGTGTTCCTTTTTCTCCACACTCTCTCCAGCATTTATAATTTGTAGATTTTTTGATGTTGAGCATCTTGTCATGTGCCTATTGGCCATCTGTATGTCGTCTTTGTATAAGTGTCTGTTTAGGTCTTCTGCCCATTTTTTAATTGGGTTGTTCAGTTTTTTGACTTTGCACTGTATGAGTTGTTTGTATATTTTGAAAATTAAGCCCTTGTGGGTTGCATTGTTTGCAAATATTTTGTTCCATTTTATAGGTTGTCTTTCATTTTGTTTATGGTTTCTGTTGCTATGCAGAAGCTTTTAAGTTTAATTAGGTCCCATTTGTTTCTTTTTGCTTTTGTTTCCATTGCTCTAGGAGATGCAAAAAATATTGCTGTGATTTATGTCAGAGTGTTCTGCCTATGTTTTCCTCCAGGAGTTTCATAGTATCCAGTCTTACATTTAGGCCTTTGATCCATTTTGACTTCATTTTTGTATATGGTGTTAGAAAATGTTCTAATTTTATTCTTTTACATATAGCTGTCCAGCTTTTCCTGGACCACTTATTGAAGAGACTATTTTTTTCTCCATTGTATTCAATATATTCTTGCCTCCTTTGTTACAAATTAATTGTTCATAAGTGCACAGGTTTATTTCCATACTTTCTGTCCTATTCCATTGATCTCTGTGTCTGTTTTTATGCCCATACCTTACTGTTTTAATTACCATAGCTTTGTATTATAGTATGAAGTCAGGATGTGTGATTCCTTCAGCTCCATTCTTCCTTCTCAAGACTGTTTTGGCTATTGGATGTATTTTGTGTTCCCATACAAATTTTAAAATAATTTGTTCTAGTTCTGAGGAAAAATGCCATTGATAATTTGATAGGGATTGCATTGAATCTATAGAGTGCCTTGGGTAGTATGGTCATTTTAACAGTATTGATTTGTCTAATCCAAGAACACAGGATATCTTGCCATCTATTTGTGTCGTCTTTAATTTCTTCCATCAGTGTCTTACAGTTTTTGGAATACAGATATTTTGCCGCCTAGGTAGGTTTATTCCTACATGTTTTATTCTTTTTGATGTGATGGTGAATGGGACTGACTCTTTAATTTATCTTCCTGATATTTTGTTGTTAGTGTATAGAAATGCAATGGATTTCTGCATATTGATTTTGCATCCTGCAGCGTCACCAAATCTGTTGACAAGCTCTAGTAGTTTGCTGGTGGTATCTTTAGGACTTTCTATGTGTAGTGTCACGTCATCTGATTGCCATGGCTAAGACTTCCAAAGTTATATTGAATTAAAGTGACAAGAGTGGGCATCCTTGTCTTGTTCTTGATTTTAGAGGAAATGCCTTCAGCTTTTTACTATTGAGTATGATGTTAGCAATGAGTTTGTCATACACAGCCTTTATTATGTTGAGGTATGTTCCCTCCATGCCCACTTTTTGGAGAGTTTTTATCCTAAATGAATTTTATCAGAAGTTTTTTTCTGCACCTATTGAGATGATCATATGGTTTTTATTCTTAAATTTGTTAATGTGCTATATCACATTGATTAATTTGTCAATATTAATTCTTGCATCCCTGGTATAAATCCCACCTGATCATGATGTATGTCCCTTTTAATGTATTGTTAGACTTTATGAGCTAATATTTTGTTAAGGGTTTTTGCATTTCTGTTCATCAGTGATACTAGCCTAAAATTTTCTTTGTGTGTGTGTGATATCTGGTTTTGGTATCAGGGTGATGCTGGTCTCATAGAATGAACTTGGGAGTATTCCTTCCTCTGCAATTTTTTGGAATAGTTTCAGAAGGATAGGTGTTAACTCTTCTCTAAATATTTGGTAGAATTCACCTGTGAAGCTATCGGGTCCTGGATTTTTGTTTGTTAGGAATTTCAAGATTACTGATTCAATTTAATTACTAGTAATTGGTCTGTTCGTATTTTCTATTTCTTCCTGGTTCAGCCTTAGGAGATTATACTGTTCTAGTTTGTCCATTTCTTCTAGGCTGTCCATTTTATTGGCACATAGTTGTTCAGAGTAGTCTCTTATAAACTAATTACTTGACTGCTTTTCCTTTGTTTCAGCATTCCTTCACTTCTCTAGTTAGCAACTGCTTTAGTCTGCTATTTGAAACTCAGGAAAGCCTAGGAGACTAAAGTCTTTGCCCTCAAACAAGAAACAGGAGACATGGAATAGCTTTTGTATCTGGGAAGGTCCCACAAGGTCCTGCTCAGTTTCACTCCTCATCTAAACTCATCATCTCAGTAACACTCCTGCCATAGCCTGGAATTTCTTATCATTTATCTTTATACCCAACTGGCAAAGCTCCAACCTGAATGAAGACATCTCATCCCTTTCTTTGTGCTTGCACTTGAGCCCTGTATGCAGAGAAAGTCACGCTGTAGTACAGGTTGGTAGACTGACATGGTATTAGTTTCCTAGGACAGAAGTAGCAAATTGCCACAAACTTGGTGGCTTAAAATAGCAGAAATCTATCCTTTCACAGTTCTGGAATCCAAAATTGCAAAATCAGTTTTATTAGGCCCAAATGAAGGTGTCAACTTGACTACATTCCCTTTGAGGGCTCCTGGGGAGAACCTGTTCCTTTTCTCTTCCAGGTTTGGGTGGCTACTTGAAGTCTTTTCTTGTGGCCACATCACTCCAGCCTCTGCTTCTGTCTTCACGTTTCCTTCTTATGTGTCTCTCTGTCAACACTCCCTCTGCTTCTCTCTGTTAAGGACCCATGTGATTGCATTTAGGGTCTACTCAGATAATCCAGGATAAACTCCTCTTCTCAAGATCCTTGAGTTAATCACTTATTTTGCCATACAAATTTATATCCACAGGTTTTGGAGATTAGGAATTGAATATATTTTGGAGGAGGGGGTGCATTTTTCTACCTACCATATACAGCCACTCAGGAATACTGATCTTGGAGGCCCTCAACATGCCTGGCAATCTGACTAAATTACTCTCAAAGGTTCTCGGTACCAGATCCCTAACACTGATTTCCCACATCCCTAATTCTAATTTTTCACCTTTCGCTACCTCTTTCCACATCATTTTTTTTTTTTTATCATGGACCTTGTTTCTTATTCTGTAGGAAATAAAAGGAAAATCCCTTGACCAGAACTCGATTAACTTTGCAATACCAAATTAATAAATCTATCAGCATCTTTCTTCACTATCCCTCCTACTAAAATAATGTGCTGTCTCCCTCCTCCTAAAGCCAAATTCTCTCCTTTGGCTCTGGGTACCACTCTTGCCTACCTTCCCAGGAGCTGTAAATGGCCAATAACCTTTTCTCCCTTTTGTAGAGTCAACTGTTTCCTCTTAATTAGATCCTTCCCTTCAGCTCAAGTTTTATGACTTTACTTTCCTGAATCTCCCTTCTTAAAATAATAAGAACAACAGCAACAAAATGCCATAATAAACAGAAACTCTATGTCCAAGCAATTCATCACTAAGTCCTGTTGATTACACCTCCTAAGCACCTTTCTAATTCACCAGCCTCTTTTCTTCTCAGCCTAGTCTTAGTCCAGCTGGTCATCATATTCCCCTGGACAACCATCCTGACCCTTCTTCACTCAGCTTTACCACCTCACTGTGGTTCTGCTGAGTACCCTCAGGGGCCTGTGTGACCAGGATGATGACTCCATGAGGTCAGGACTTTGTTTCATTATCTGCTGTATTCCCTATGTCCCCAGTAGCTAGAAAAGTGCCTAATACAGAGTAGGTACTCAATAAATATTGAAGGTAGTCAGTTTATTATGGGCTTCCCTGGTGGCTCAGACAATAAAGAATCTGTCTGCAATGCAGAAGATCTGGGTACAATTCCTGAGTTGGGACGATCCCTTGGAAAAGAGAATGGCAACCCACTCCAGTATTCTTGCCTGGAGAATTCCATGGACAGAAGAGCTTGGCAAACTACAGTCAACTTATTACTAATTTCAGGAAGACAAATTTGCTAACAGCCTATAACACCCAGCAAGGTCTGGACCCAACTTGTCTCTTCTCATATCATCTCCTCCTTGCTCCCTGGGATCCAGACACACTTGTCTCCTATAAACATTCCAAGTTTTCTCCTGCCCCAGGGCCTTTGTAAATAAATATTTTTCATTGTTTGGAACACTCAACCCATATTCTCCTACCTACTGCCTACTCAGTTGTCAGATCTCCGTGTTTATGTTGTAAGCTGCTTTTTGGAAAAGCTTTCCTTAGCACCCTTATGTGCTCTTACATTCTCATGACACTTACATCTTTCCTTTGTAGGAAATTCTGCAGTTGTAATTGTGCTCATTTGACTGTCTGATTAATGTCCATCCTTCCCATCATATGAGGATGAGGGCTGTTCTATTCCTACTACTTTAAATGTTGTTTGACACACAGATGCTCAATAAGCAACTATTGCAGGAATAAGTGAATAAAGGTAAAATGTTGGGGCTGAGATCAGATAGAGGAAGAGGAGACAGTTCAGTGGAAAGGTCAACATTCAGTTTTGCATATGTTGGAGGGCCCAGCATATGATGTAGTTGGAGAGATTCACTGTCAGTTGGAAATTTGGATTGGAAGCTCAAGACAGAGTTCAGGCTGGCTATTAAGATGTAGGCAGTTGATGAAACCAGGGTAGACCAGGGAAGACAGGAGATATAAGAGGATTAGTGTGTGGAGATGACAGGGGGATGAGATTAAGAGCATTAGCAGGGCTTGTTTTAGAAAGGAAGAGACACAGATGTGATAGATGGATTTGGACAGATAAGTGTGGAGATAGAAGAAGAGGAAGTGGATAAAAAGGACCTGAAACTGAGGGTGAGGACAGGTACAGGTGAAGGAGAGCTAGGAAGGATAGGGGCTCAGGGAGAAAGGAGAACGTTTAGATTTTCTGAATAGAAGAAATCTCCTGTTGACATAGGCCAAGTAGATAACTTACATGAACAGGAGTGTGTGCATATATGTGAGCACACGTGTAGGGAAACATGGTCACACTATTCTCAACTCGATCCTGTTTCTCAATAGATTGTCTTGCATCAGTTCACAGCTACCCAAACTCACAGAAGCAGGTAAGCCAGGTGTGATGATCTCTATTTTTTAGATGCAATATTAAGTTGGAGTCATATTCTACACCACTAAGTTTGCTCTTTCCACTAAACCACAGCCATCTCTTTAGTCTACCTGTCTGGGGCTTGTCATCTTCCAGATTTCAGTCTGTCACAAGTGAAACCAGCCCCTAGCCAGGGAAAAATAGGATGGCTTTGGTAGATGGTATTCTAAGAGGATCTTGGCTTTAAGTTAAAGTCCTGATGCCCCTTGTAACAAACCGTTTTTTTTTTTTTCTTTAATGGGGAGCCCTTAAGACCAGTTATATTCTCCTAATCAGTGTGGGTGATCAAGACAGACCAGCACCAAGATTCTAGGCACAGAATATGACTCCATTCTAGGGTAGCTGGATGTAAGGAGCACAGAAGCCCCAGAGCAGATCTTGGCCTGCTCTGTGCCTCCCTGTGGGTTTGAATTCAGCTCAAGAAGTTCAAGAATGAATGCTGGACTCTCTGAGGATGTGAAGAATGAGACAGAAGGGCATGCTGTCTAGAGACTGCCTACAAGAGTCTGGTCATAAACAGTAAATGAATCCAGAATGGAAGGGGAACCAACTCCCTAAGGCAATAGAGGGTCAGATTATAAAGGCCTTAGAAGGCATGGGCAGGGATTTGCTGTTGCTTTTCCCCTTCTTTACCAGTCAGAGCTTGCTGCTCAGCCTTCTGGAGTCCAACACTCAGTACTCCCAACCCCTGCACCTGGAAACTCCTTGCTACAAAGCCTCCTGGCACCAACAGTTACTGCAGCCTGGGAATACCAGTCCAGCTGGCTGGTGCCATCACCCACTCTGGCATTTCACCTGGGGCTACTTGACCCAGATGGAGGCTGATGCTGTGCCACAGCATGTTTCCTGTGACCCCATAGAGAGGCAGCTTTTGACCCTGGAGGGATATATCTAAGAACCAGACTAACACCTGATCCTTATTGAACAACTTATTTGTGCCGGGTCTGATCTCACTGTGGAGACATGCAGATCACATTTACCCTTGTGCTCAGGAAAGAGGCTCTTCTCCATAAGGGAATCTTCCCTAAGCTGCAGCTTTCTAAGTAGGAACAAGGATTAACCAATCTGTTTGTTGCCTAGTGAACACTCACTCCTCTTTTGAGACTGGGCCCAAGGTCACTTCCTTTGTAAAGCCACTGCTGTTCTGAGTCCCCAGCCCCAGACCCCAGGGGAAGCCAAGCCCCCTCCAAAGACCTCTACTGTCCTTGGTTCGGATGAATTTCCCTTTGGCTTACATCTCTTGGCCTTAATCTTCTAGACTGCAAGCCCCTTGAGGGCAAAGCATATTTTAATCATCTTGGAATCCCTAGGGCCCAGCTCAGAAATTAGTTCTTGGTAGTTAATAAATGCTTGTTGAATAAAAGGGTGGCTAACTTGTATGTCCTCTTCTCTAGTTATTAAATAGTAAATATGTCTATATATCCTACCTTATTGGAGAGTTGTTATTTGTCCCAGCATGAAATGGCCCCCATTACTGTATCTGGTATTTCTTACATCTTCTCCCTGTAGGTCTGCTTCTAACAGCAGCCCCATCCTCCAAATGTAATTTCACACATGTTACTAAATCAGTTTGCTCCAGCCTGAATCTAGGTTCTTGCTTCTCCTTCAGCATAAGTTTCAGGCTAAGAATACAGATCCAGGCAGTCCCAGAGGCCCATTCTTACAACTTCTGCTAATTCTTAGGCTGATTATGCAGGTTTTCAAATAGATAGTTCTTCTACTTCTTGTTCTTTCAGCTCTCTCTGCAGCCTTGTCTGTTTTATCAGTAAGGCCCCCAGGGGCTGTGGATTGTGGGCTCAGAGACTGAAAATCAAGCCCACCACAATCTACTTCCATTTGGCCAGCTTTTCTCCTAGAATGAGATTCTGGAATAAAAAAGTCTGACTCTATTAGTAAAAGCAGGATAATTAGTCATTTTAGAACTACTCTCTTAAGACTTGCAAATTAATCCTATTTTGCCTTTCTTTTTAGCGGTAGGGGAAAGAGAAGAATTAACAGACTTAGTAACAATTGTTTTCCCAGATTCTCTGACTCACTGATGGGTTTGCAACTGCCAAACTGGAAATTCACTATGTTTCTAGATAGTGAGTAGGATCTTGCTAGGGTGTATGTGGCTTGAGTGTAGTTCTAGAAGCTGTGTCGGTTTTGTCCAGACCTTATTGCTACTATTTAATACACTTGCCCCTTGAGCAACTAGTTCACCCAACTGGGGGAAGTCTACCTCACCTTACTAAATTTTTTATGCTCATCCCAGTGCACTTATTCTCATGAAAGGTAAATTGTAAGAAACAATCCTGAAATATCTGGACATGTCGACAGTTTTAAAAGTTATTTGTTTGCATACTGAGGCTTCATTCAGGTCACTGTCTATGGGGTCGCACAGAGTCGGACACGACTGAAGCGACTTAGCAGCAGCAGCAGCAGCAGGTCAAGCACCGCCCCCAGAGGATATGTTAGTTTCTCTGTTTCCTACTGTGTTCATTGTGTGTGTGTGATCAGTCACTAAGTTGTGTCCAACTCTTTGTCAACCTGTGGACTGTAGCCCACCAGGCTCCTCAGTCTATGGGATTTCCCAGGCAAGAATACTGGAGTGGGTTGCCATTTCTTCCTCCAAGGGATCTTCTCGACCCAGTAATCAAACCTGCCTCTCTTGCGTCTCCTGCATTGGCAGGTAGATTCTATATCACTGATCCACCGGGGAACCCATATTTATCATTATTCTACTCTTAATGGCCAGCAGTTATTGAGCATCCCTTGTATGCCAAGCTCTACACTGGATATCCTCTCTGTTACACTTTAAACTTCACAAGCCATCTCTGAGAAGAGTGTTATAAATATTATAAAGATGAGGAAACAGATTCAGAGAGGTTGTTTGTTTGCTCAAGCCCACAGAGCAGCAACTCCCAAAACTGGAGGGGTATTTTCTTCCTTGAGTGTTCTGTAGTGAGCAGAAAAAAAGTAAAGCCTGTTTGCAGATGCTGTGGGTTTAAGAGAAAGGGGAGCATTAAGACTAGAAATCTAGGAAGGCTGTTTCTTTTGAAGCTTTTGACTGTAACCCAATTAGAAGTTACTTCTGGGGAGAAGCTCTGTATGAGATCCAAGTCCTGCTGCCCACCTCCCAGCCCAAGCTGCCTCTGCTCTCCGCCACCCTGAATTTGTTAGGAACTTCCAGATCCTCTTGTTCTTCCAGCTGAGTGGACTAGTGGGCCCAGCCCCACCACATCTGTGCTGTCACTTCTTGACAATAGATAAGATGGCAGCAAGCCAAGAGTGCCATGAGCGAGAAAAGAAAAGAATAAAAGGGCCGCCTTGGACCAGGGAGGGCAACAGCAGCATTCCACAGCTCCTAAAATCTTCCATTTTAAATTTGGTAGTCAGAACATAACTTAGAGCTGATGTACACATGGAGGATTTCTTCTCCCCAGATGTCATCAATGCCTCTTATACTTAATGGCATCTTAGATATGAGGAACTACGGCAGGTTTTAGTCTTGTGTATCAGTTCTAATCAGTTGATAGACTTTGTGAGAAGGTCTGGTGCTGTGGCCTATCGCATTGGGAAGGAATGATCATCTGGGGCTTCAGAGTGCATAGGAAGAGGCATGATCTCTCGGTGCCTGGCATTTGCACCCCATGACTTCAGCCTTTGGGATTAAATGGAGGAACACCTGCCTTGTCTTTTTTGGGGCACAATACACAGGCAACAGTTCCCTGAGAATAGGTGTATGGGTGAACTACACTGATTCCATTTTGTCAGCTCCATTTCAGGCCCCCAGTCCTACCCGCCCCCACCCCCACCCCCTCTATGTGACTGAGCCTACTCCCAAGGGATGCATCTAAGCCAGATAAATCCCCTATCAACTTTTACCCTTGCTTTCATCTGACATGAAAACTCGAAGAATGAAACCCTTTTGCTGACCCAGATGGTAGGTCCTGAGACCTCCAGGGAAGGGGAGGAGAGGAAACCTCTTCCTCTCCCCAGTTCCCATTGGCGTGGACATGCCTCTCCATAGTAGTCAGATTCTGATTTTGACTTAGGCTCCCTTAAGTCCCCCTGTACCCCCTTCGGAGTGCAGCTGCAAATGTCTCTGGCTGCTGCCTGTGTGTAAGTTACCCAAGGTAAGCTTTGTAATTGCACTTTATGGAATTGCCCCCTTCATTTTTCAGTCTCAAAGTTCCCTCTCAGTTCAGAGGATATCATTCAATATCCCCACCTCCCAACACCAGATCAGAGGACTGCTTCCTGACACACAGGTCTATTACTTTGGTCTTTTAAAATAGCTTTTCTACTATAAGTTTAATTATAAAAATTGGTACATGCTTGTTGCAAAAGAAAGGTATATATAGAAAGTACATGAAATTTAAAAATTTCATTTATGAATGTTACTATTAAAGGCCATGTAAATTGTTTTTACTTTCTTTTCTGGGATTCCCTGGTAGCTCAGAGGGTAAAGAGTCTGCCTGCAATGTGGGAGACCTGAGTTCAATCCCCTGATCAGGAAGATCCCCGGAGAAGAAACTGGCAACCCACTCCAGTATTCTCGCCTGGAAAATCTCATAGACAGAGAAGCCTGGCAGGCTACAGTCCATGGGGTGGCAAAGAGTTAGACATGACTGAGCAACTTCACTGTCCCTTTCTTTTCTAGTACCGACCAACATGCACATTTATATGTGTGTGTTCATGCAGACACACATACTCACTTCTCTATCTATAGAATAAATTCTAGAAGCAGAATTCTGGATAGGCATAATTTTTAATATGCACAGAATGATACACTTACCCTTTACTCATCAAGGTATAGTGTGATGATTATTTCTTGTTTTTTACTTAGCATAGTCCATGGGGTCGCAGAGAGTCAGACAGGACTGAGTGACTGAACTGAACTGATAAGTTCTCAAAAAAAAATTTGACCAGAAAAGTCTTATGTTTTATATTAGTTCATTAAAATGGTTTCTCAGAACTAGAACTGGGATATTAAGGGTTATGAACATGCTTAAAGTTTTTGATAATTTGTAAATGGCTGTTCCAGAGACTTGGTTAATTGACACTGTGACTATGGGTAGGCTTAAGCTCAAGAGTAAAATCTTTGTGTTTCCACTGCCAGAGAACAGGGAATATTGGAAATGTCTCTGAGTGCATCCATGTTGGCTGGCTAGCGACAGGTCTTGCTAGGAGGGGAGTAAGTCATGCTATTCCTGTGCAGTGCGTCAGAGGTTTGAGGTCTTAGGGATGCCTCTTGGGAAATGTTAGACTGTGGATCACCTTTGGCTTTACTTGTGTTGGCTGAATTGCTCAAGCAAGCTGGGAAAATGTCCACCCTGCCAGGACTCTAGGAGAGATCTCCGAAGTGTCAGGTCCCCGCCTTTCATTCTCATGGGTAAAATACAGATGTCCCCTGAGGGTTGAGTCGTTGATGACTTACCCCATGGGGTCATCCAATCTTGGGACTGATTGCTTCTTCTATTCCTTTGCTGCAAAGGGGAAGAGAGAGGAGGTTGTTCTAGCATCAACTTCAGATACTACTGTTGTGGATACCCTACTACTAACAATGCCTCAGGAATTTTTTCTCTGTGGGTGTAATAGCAATGCCTGCTCTTCACAGGAACACTTACAATGTTGTAAGCACTTTTCACACATTATCTCATTTAATACAGTGCATATAACTGAACCACCAAGAGGCTAAGTAGTTTAGGAAACTAGTGAGGAGATCCTATGATCTGTGGACTTTCAACTTGTACTAACCAATGAGAGGGTTTGACTGCTGAAACAGATCTGCCAGACAGGGTCAATTGTACACACTATACATTCAGCAAGAAGGCACAACTATATGTATCCAGGTAGATATAAATATCAATATAGCAGCCAACTTATTCATTCATTTATTTGGAAACAGATTCATGTGACTAGAGTATTGGTTATGCTTTCTCTAAATCTGATTAGCTGTCAACTGAACATATCATTCGTTTACTGCTAACAGAAGCTTTAAAGCAAGTTCTCAGTGTAGTTTTTTTTTTCTGTTATATTTTTATACTTACATTAAAAAAGAAATATTAAAAAAGAGATATTCTTGTTCAAAAAGAATCTAAGATGGCTCATATCTGGTTTAATCTAAAATTAATGCTTTTAAAATAGAATTTTTAAAATAATCATTTTTGTCATGCTTTGGGGACTTAAATTAGAAAAGAAAGGAAGCTTGGTGTTGACTCACACAGAAGGTAATATGACATTTTATTTTTCTCATTTCAACTCAGGCAACATTTCTGGATCACTTAGGAAGTGCCAGGGGCTGCCTTTGGCCAGCATGACCTCTTTGCATTGTGCAACAGCTGACAGCAAGTCAACAGACTTTCACTTCTGAAACAGACGTAGGGCACTGCAGTTTAGCAAGGCAGCCTTTCTACCCCCTTTGCAGGTGCCCATGGATTGCTGGTGGTGAGGGAGACTTCAGTACATTTCAGTGCTGGTGTCAGGCCCATTTTCGTTGGCAGTGGTCCTTCTGGCACATGTTACATTTTCCTATGTTCAGATGAGAAATTTAATTTTACTCTCCAGGAGTATTAATTATAAAGGAAAATATTACAACCCACTTTTCAAGTTGAGACTGAACAAATGGCCAAGTGTAACTGGATTCAGGGCCCCAAAATAATGATGTTTCTTTAAAACATTTTCATTGAGTAAGCCAATGAGGTCACAAATAAAAACAGTTAGACTCATTTTTTAAAATTCTCAACACTTTAGTTAATAGGGGGAACCAATAATGAAGTAAAATGAAACATACCGATTTGAAAAATCAGCATGAATGTGTTTCTTTTAAAAAATTATTATAATTGTTTCTAGACTAAGCATTAACTGGAGGATTTTAAAATTAGCTTACTTATCTTTATTTTTGTTTAGTGATCTGTGAATAAAGCTTTTCTTCTCTTTTGCCTGGCATGACTATGTTTTGACCCTTTTGCAAAATGTATCTTAGATAGCTTAGTACTGTTTAAATCATATTCATATTCATCCTCTCATTTGAGTTCCATAATAGCCCTGTGATGGAGACAGAACTGGCTTCTTATCCAATTTTAGAGATGAAGAATCATGGGATGAATGACTTGCCTAGAGTGTCTAAGCCAGGAAGTGGCAAGGTCAGGCGTGTTTCATGTAGCCATTAAATATTTACAAAACTAGACCTTTGAATGAAAGACTTTGACCAAAACTCTGCCTGCTATTCAACAAATTGCAAATGTTAATGGTTGGATTAGCCAGAACTAGCTAAGCATCTTGGAAAATATGTCCATTCTGATAATGAATGCAACAAAGTATTTTTAGGCCCCTTGTTTTTTATACTTGTTACATGTTTGAAATGTATTGATCAGACTCATGAATCATACACTATTTAGAATGAGCAGCTCACTATTATTGAATTCTGTGTTTGGTCTTATATTTTGATCGCTTGCCTGATTGATTAACCTATCTTTGGTTTTTAAGAAGGCTTTACCAGAGCTACTGAACAAATCTTTTAACTCACCCTTTCTTATGAAATAACCCTGGGGCAAGGTACTGCTTAGAGTAGTTGAGTCTTGAGGCTGATTTGTAGATAGAAAGAGGTAAAATGTGTGACAACGCAAGGCTATATTCAATCTACAAATAGGCAGAGGGCCTTTTTCCAAATCTGAACTACCTTTCAGACAACTGGCTTCATCTCTCAGCTCTATAGGAAACCTTTGTGTGAGTCCCTCAGTTGTGTCTGACTCTTTGCAACCCCATGGACGATAGCCCACCAAGCTCCTCTGTCCATGAGATTCTCCAGGAAAGAATGCTGGGGTGGGTTGCTGTTTCCTTCTCCAGGGAATCTTCCTGACCCAGTGTTTGAACCTCAGTCTCCAGCATTGCAGGTGGATTCTTTACTGTCTGAGCCACCAGGGAAACCCTAGGTAACCTTTACTATGTCCCTAATGGAAAAGAAATCAACTTTGTCAAAGTCATTAATGCTAAGATCTTAAACCATACATTCAGTCACCTGGGAAGAGAGAGAAGATAGATTCAAACAACATTTTAGAGGTGGAAGTTTGCTGTGGGGTTTAAAGATGGTATAGAAGTTTCTAGTTTAATAATACCAGGAATTGAGATAGAGAACAAAGGAAGGGCAGGGAGTGGGAAGAAGGAGGAACTGAGTTTGAGATACAGAATCCTAGTCCTGACAGTTTGTAACCTGGTGGTGGAATGTGAGGTTGACAGGGGAGGGAGTCAGATAAGTAAATCAATCGTTAAACTGCCATGGGATAGGGTTGGCGATGAAGAGCTGCTGGGCATACCTGGGGATCAGTTCCTGGAAGTGGGGGAATGAGAAGGCCTCCTTGTGCACAGGACACTTGGGTTAAATTATAAAAGAATTAATTAGGGAGTATAGTGCAGGGCATGCAGAGCAAGGGGACAATATATTCAAAGGCCCAAAGTAAAAGAGTGGCCAGCGGATCAGGCAAGGTCAGTGGGCTAGAGGGTTTTGGATGGTGAAAGGCAGGATGGCATGATCAACCCTATCAAGCAGAGGCTGGGGACAGCAGCCAACATTTATTTCTCATTTACTGTAAGCCAGGCACCGAGGGTATGTTCAGAAGATAGTTCCATCAGTGTGTGGTAACTGACTGGACCTGGGGGAAAAGAAAATTCAAGGAGACTTGAGGTTTCTCCTCTGACCCAAAGGAGGCATTTGAAGGAGGAGGCCATTTATGAGGGAGGAGGAGCATGAGCCCCATGTGTAACACATTAAATTCAAGGTCCCTTGTGCCATCCAGGTAACTGAGAGGATGTGTGATATTTTGAGCATATGGACCTTAAATCTATATTGCCCTGATTTGAATCATAACATGGCTTCTTAAGAGATTTATGACTGTGGGCAAGTTACTTAATCCCTTTGTACCTTAGTTTTCTCATTAATAAAATGGGAATAATAATAATAGCACCTTCACTTAGAGTTGTAATGATGTTTAAATGTATAATTTAGAACAGTTCTTAGCTCAATGCAGGTACTTAATGAATATTCATTTTTATTATTAACTATGTTCTGAGGCTCAAGGGTGGGGCCTGGGGTTAGCACATCAGGGTAAGTTAACTATTATGAGTCTATCTGGTAGGAGATATTTGGCTGTAAGATACAGAGAATACAATCGAGGCTGTTCTCATAGGTTCTTTAATTATTTACCAAGGAGTTTGGAAAATAGGTGGCTTCAGCATTCTTTAAGAAGTTCAGTGATGTCAGGTCCCTGTGATTCACTTGGTCTTTCTTTCCTTGTCTATAAAATGGCTGTTCCAACTCAAAGCATCTCATCCTTACTGCTGATGTTCTAAATAGGGAAAGAAAGTGAAAGTTGCTGAGCCTTTGTGACCCCATGGACTGTGTAGCCTGCCAGGCTCCAGCCTGCCCACTAGAGTGGGTAGCTTATCCCTTCTCCAGCGGATCTTCCCAACCCAGGAATCCAACCAGGGTCTCCAGCATTATAGGCAGATTCTTTACCAGCTGAGTTACCAGAGAAGCCTCAAATGGAAGGGAATGAGGTCTGAAAACTCAAAGGGGAAACTGCTCTCCTCACATACCTCTATCTTTTGATTAGAGAGAAAAATCGCAGAATTCCCCAGGTGATTCCCCTTGTGTCTCATTGGCCAGAACCAGGTCAAATGGCCACCTGGAGCACAAGGAACAGGAAGAGGAGAGCCATGATTGACTTAGACTGTTGATGACCCATCCTTTGGGGATAAACACTTTAAGCCTTGAACAAAATGGGGGTCCATTTAGTGAGGAAGAAGGGAATGGCAGGTGGGCTTGCAGTTAAGAAAGTCTGCCCCATTAGGGAAGGAGAGCACTTAGACCAGGAAAAGGACCAGGGGAGAACCCATGACTCCGGTCATGCATGACACTCAGACAGGAAAGAGATTTCAATTGCCAAAGACATAGAAGGAGAGGAGAGCCAGATAGGAGCCCAGAGAGAACCCCAGGAAGAATTTTCGGGAGGACATGTCTGCAGTGGCTCACATAGCAGAGCCTGGGGCAGGATGAGGCTGTAAAGAGCTGTCTGATTTGGCAGCGAGAAGGCCACAGAGGCCACTGCCAGAGCAGATTCAGTGGCGCCGAGGGTTGAGAAGAGAATGAGAATTTCTCCCATATGCAGTTGGTGGGAGTGCAAATTAATTCAACATTTCCTTCAGTTTGGCAACGTGTACCAAAATGTAAAATGCTCATACCCTTTAACTCTGAAATTCTACTTTTAGAAATTAAGCCAACAGGCAGAATTAAACCAGAGCAGGCTGATGTAGGTACAAAAGTGTTGATTACAGCCTTGTTTATTATAGGAAATAAAAGAGAGATAATTGATCTAAATGTCCATCATACAGGATTAATTAAAACAAGTGATGGTACATTTTGGCATTGGAATACTAGGCACAGTGGCTAAGAGTTGAAGTTCTGGAATTTGATAGTCAGGGTTTGAATTGTGGCTTTGCCATTCACCATCTGTGTGACCTCAGGTCTCTGGAAAACTCTCTGGGACTCTCAGTTTCCCTGACTGGAAAATGGGATAATTATAGTACTAACTCAGAAAGCTATGGTAAGAATTAAGGAAGTTTATGCAAATGAAATACATAGAATATGTCTGGCACATATTATTATGCAGGCACTTAAAATATATGGTAGATTATCTGTATGAAAATAGGAAGCTGTTTATAGGATATTAAGAGAAAAAAAATGAAGTTACAGAATAGCAAGTTATTATGACCCCAAGGTTAAACAGTGCTTTTTTTCCGGGAGGTGGAATCATTGGCACAATTCACTTTTTACTTTACACATTTCTGTATTTCTTTAAAACAGAAGTATTGTACAGGAACAGAATTTGCCACCTGAAAATGTCTCTCTGGTATGCAGATTTTTTTGAGCTCAACATAATCACGTCCCAAAAAGCTCAGAAAGAAACCTTGACCTTCTCTCTAATCACCTAAAATAATTTACATAGAGTGTTAGTCCAGGAATAGAGCTATTACCAGATATATCCACAAAGAATACGGGTTGGGGTGGTGATGGGGATTCCTGGTAGGGCTTAAAGATCAGAATCCATTATATGTCCCATTGTTTCTTCATGGCCTGTTTATCTGTCAAACATTTTGCTTTTCCATCTCTATTGCTTTCCTCCCTGCTGAAATCCCAAACCGCTACCTCCACCATCCTCTTCTATTTTTAGCTGAAGATGGTATTTCAGCTGAAGGCTTTGGCCATTTTGGTGAGATACTCGGTTCTCCTGGTGGCTCCCAAGTATACATATTTTTACACTTAGCTTGATTTTTTCCTGTTAAAGTTTGATTTTCTCATGTTAATTTAATTCTTAGACCAGCCAGAAGAATCTAGAAGGGCAGAAGAAAATTCCTTCCTTCTTCCCCAACACTATTTCATGTCTGGCTGACACAAAGGCAGGTACCATATTTGTTTTGTTCACCACTAGGTATTATTGTATCTGGCACATGGCAAGCAGGTGATAAATATTTATTAAATGAATGGATGCAGGGCAGGAAGTTGTGTTTAGGAGGAAGTTGCATAGACCAAGATTTCAAAGATGGAGCAGTCAGTCCTGTGCCAACGAGGCCCAGGGTAGATCTCAGGCAAGAGTGACAAAATAGAAGCAGAGTTCAGGCCTGAGGGCTGTCTGTCAATCATCAGTATGGATGCTAGTCCCAGGACGTGGACAGCATGAGCAGAAAACAGGTCCAAGAGCGTTGGAGTCCTGTCTCTGGCTTTTTCTGTTGAGTGCTTCCAAAACAGGCTGAGTCTGAGAGCAGAATCATAATTTAGGACCGAAGAGGATTTCGGTGCCGTTGAGACATATTTACATGGGAAAACAAAGACCCAGAAAGGTTAAGTGAGTTCCCCTGGGATGTGTGTCTCCCAGTTCTCTTTCTGGTGCTGTCTCCTTCCTCCTAGGACCCAACCGTGTGGATATTTCAGATATAAATGAAATTGTTGAGAGAGGACATTCATTGGATTTCTAAGAAACCCATTTCTCTTCCGTAGCGTGACTTGCTTTTCTAAAGCTTACTGATCACCCTTGCCCTTTATTTGTAAAGAGCAAAAAGACTAGGAACATAATTAACTCACCCACATCTTCCATTGTCCTCCACATCTTTTGTGCAAGCACTGATTGTTGTTCCTGTTGTTGAAAGCAGGATTGTTCTCTTGGCAACACACATCCAGAAAGAGAGCCCAGCGGGGGGCTCAGCAGGTGACACTGTTGAAGTTTGACCTTATGGTTCCAAAAGAGACAAGAAGAAAGGCAAAAAACACTCATTGACTGCTGGGTGATTTTGAATTGGTTACCAATCTAAACTGTAGAATGCTTTGGGACAAAAGACATTTGGTTTTTTTTAAAAGTACATTTAGCAATTCAGAATATCAGCCAGCAGAGTTCTCAAGTACAGGGCCATAGGGGGTCCAATTAAATGACTATTTACAAACAACTTGTTGTTGAGATGTTACAACTAGCACAGGCAAATGGAGCTTTCAAATGTGTTCTTGGAAAACAGCCTTTTCTCACTTTTACATCTTAATAATCACTTACCCATACATGCACTGTTGTATACATATACTGTTGTTTTTTCTGGGACTGTTTTTGCTGGGAAGAAAGGATGTGCCTAGCAAAGAAAGATGATGTGACAGAGGAGATTTGGGATCAGTTACAGCTGAGAGAATATTGATTCTGTCCATGGGAAAGCTGTGTGTTCCTCAGGAAACTGCTCAACTGCTGAATCTGTTTCCTCCTCTGTAACATAGGATCATAATACCTACTTCACAGGGTTCTGTGGATGCAACAAAATCAGGTTTAAAAATCCTGTCACACAGCTGTTCCCTGACCATCTAGAAAATCAATTTATAAATTACTGAAATCCTTCAATAGGTGAAGAGAAAGTGGTGCATTTGGTTCTTGACCACATTTCACATGTGCCCTTGACTTTATCCGTAGACTGCCTTAACTTGGTTGTCTCCCTTTCCTGCAGCACCCTGAGAAACAAAGGTGAGGAATGAAGTTAAAAGGATATTTGTGTTGATTCACCTGGAAAACCAGCTGTCATGGAAGTTTCAAGTCTAAATCTCTTCCTTACTCTTTTTTCCTTACTAATTCTTTAAGATCTCTGGGTGGGATCATGTAGAATGGAGGCAACCACAGGGAACCATCAAAAACTCTCCAGTGAAGCTTGTTTAAGAAACTCGTGGTGGAGGAGACTAAAGGCACCAGGGCATGACGTCCAAGAAGCTGGCTGGGCCAGAGTATATCTGAGTCTCCGTATGTTCCTGTCATACAAGACATTGGAGTCAAAGCCTTGAAAAAAAATAACCATTGTTTCCAATTATGTCCTGTTATAAGAAGAACAGATTCTTACTGAACTTATGCAAATGAATATGCAAATATTTTCATGAAAATAAGAATAGTCACTAAAAGTTTCCAAATTTCAGACGGATTGGGTAGGGAGAAGAAGATAAATATTTCATCTTTATTTATGAAGATGGTTATTATTTTTTAGTTGCCAAGTTGTGTCCGACTCTTTTGTGACTACATGGACTGTAGTTTGTCAGCCTCATCTGTCCATGGGATTTCCCAGGCAATAATACTGGAGTGGGTTGCCATTTCCATTTACAAAGGTATATTTTGTGAAACTGCCACAAGTCACAGATAGGTTGAGAGAGAAGATTTCCTTAAATCTGGGGGAAAAAAAAAAAACCTGCAATGGTTAAAATAAAAAGTCTTAAAAATTATAATCAACCTCATCAATCCCATGGAATTAACTTTTGATCTTATTAGCAGTTTTATGAAACCTTCAATTTCTTCATTAGAATTCAATAATTCTTACCCAGTTCAATGGTATCATTTGAAAGTTCATCAGAAGCCTGTATTCTAGAATTAATCTCAGAGTCCCTGAAATGAAGCTCTCTGAAGATGAAGCATATTTGTAAAAACATCAGAATAAAACAGTAACTGTATATAAGTGACAAAAGACTTAAAAATGCCCATTATTAAAGATCTGAGAGTTTGCTATAATAGAGCTAACAAGGAAATTTGGTTATTTCTGTGACACACAGCAATTTAAGATAATAACTGGAATTGTTGATAATATTAGGACATATCAGAAATTTCATATAGTTTCTAAAACACATGTAAAATATAGCTACATAGATACAACATAAATAAGGCTTAGTATTATTTCTTATTTGACAATGCTTACTATGTAGTCACACATATCAGATAATCTTAATCCATTTCCTCTTTTATAAGGAGAGAGAACACATCTTTGAGATATCTCACAGGCCCTCTGAAACATCTTATACTTCAAAATTAGTTCTAAGTCAAAATACTTCATATGGAATTAGATTTTGCAAAGTTTATCAAAAATATCAAACGTTTAAAAAAACAGTTGGTCAAATAGGATCATAGGTCACTGTGAAACAATGCTTAGTTATCCATTTAACCAAAATAACAATTAAAACTTTATGGATAAATATTAAACAGTTGTTAAAAGCCTTAGTTACAAAATACAGTATCTTAATTATTCTAGACAGATTACATTAAAGGGGAACAAAACTTTTGGGTACAATTCCTCATTAAGATTAGACTAATAACCTAATATGGAGAAGGCAGTGGCACCCCAATCCAGTACTCTTGCCTGGAAAACAAGAGTGGAGGAGCCTAGTAGGCTGCAGTCCATGGGGTCGCTAAGAGTCAGACACTACTGAGTGACTTTGCTTTCACTTTTCACTTTGATTCATTGGAGAAGGAAATGGCAACCCACCCCAGTGTTCTTGCCTGGAGAATCCCAGGAATGGTGGAGCCTGGTGGGCTGCCATCTATGGGGTCGCACAGAGTTAGATATGACTGAAGTGATTTAGCAATAACCTAATAAGATTTTGAACTATTAACAGAGAAAAAACTAAGTTTAATTGTGTACCAACTTGCTTTTGATATTAAAAGTCAATTACTTAATTAAATTCATTGTAATTTTAGCATGTCCTCACACACATAAAATTCCTTTCTAAAGACTGGGTTTTCCCCACTACAAACATTTCACAATTTTCTGTATCCATTATAGTTTGCCCTTTGTCTTCTTTCCCACTTAGAAGTTCTATTAATTTTGGTAGGAGTTATATTTACTAATTAGAATGTCTAGAATCATGTACTTGCTCATAGAAAATTTCTTTGTGTGGCACCAAACATACTTACTGCTTGTTTCAAATATCTTTAGTTTCTGTGTTAAAGAAGACCTATGTTCAGTAATTAATGTTTCAGCAACTTATTTTAATTGGGAATGAACTAGATATTCAATAAATTTCCATAATTTAACTCAATTTAGCAAGATTCTAAAGTTTCTAGTTACCAAAAAGATTTTGGGAAACCACTTTTAAGTAGACATACCATAAAACATAATTATTCTTGAAGAATTTATGTTAAAACTCTTATCATTTACATTTAATTTACTTATAGAAATATTATCATATCAAGTTATATTTCTTGCTGATAAATTTTAAAGCAAAATTTAACTTTTAGGTTTGTTACCTAGAAAGTACCATAAGTATATTATGCTGATAACTTTTAAGACATATCTATAGTAATTAAACCAAGAAACATAGACTAGGTGTAATACCAAATATTAAAACTGAAAATTTCCCAGATCACATGAACCTGAAATTCATTTGTGTTAGCTTTTATTATATTTCTGATAATTATATACAATTTAATTTCTTTTAAACAGAACTCTTTTACAAATTAATTTTGTCACTACCACCCAGAGCTAGAAACATACCATAATGTATATACATAGATGTACATACATCCAGATATACACAGAATTTTCATTTAAAAATTTTAATCATGAAATTAGGTACAATACAAAACTCACTAGTTCACTTTTTAAAATTTATTTTATTGAAGTATAGTTGATTTACAATGTGTTAATTTCTGTGAACAGCAAAGTGATTCAGTTATACATAGATATATATTATTTTCTATTATTGTTTATCACAGAATATTGAATACAGTTCCTATTCTATAAGATCTTGTTGTTTATCCATTCTGTATATAGTACTTTGCATCTGCTACACCCAAACTCAGTCCATCCCTTCCCCTCTTTCCTTCCCATGTTGTTGTTGTTCATTCCCTAAGTCATATCCTATTCTTTGCAATCCCATGGACTGCAGCATGCCAGGGTTCTCTGTCCTTCATCATCTCCCAGAGCTTGCTCAAACATGTCCATTGTATTGGTGATGCTATCCAACCATCTCATCCTTTGTTATACCCTTCTCTTCCTGCCTTCAATCTTTCCCAGCATCAGGGTCTTTTCCAATGAGTCAGCTCTTTGAATCAGGTGACCAAGTGTTGAAGCTTCAACTTCAGTATCTGATCTTCCGATCAATATTCAGGACTAATTTCCTTTAGGATCTACTGGTTTGATTTCCTTGCTGTCCAAGGGACTCTCAGGGGTCTTCTCCAGCACCACAACTTGAAAGCATCAGTTCTTTGGTGCTCAGTCTTCTTTACAGTCCATTTCTCACATCCGTACATGACTACTGGAAAAACCATAGCTTTGACTAGACGGATCTTTGTTGGCAAAGTGATGTCTCTACTTTTTAATATGTTGTGTAGGTTGGTCATAGCTTTTCTTCCAAAGAGCAAGCGTCTTTTAACTTCATGGCTGCAGTCACCATCCACAGTGATTTTGGAGCCCAAGAAAAGAAAATCTGTTGCTGTTCGGTTTCCCCATCCATTTGCCATGAAGTGATGGGACTGAATACCATGATCTTTGCTTTTTGAATGTCGAGTTTTAAGCCAGCTTTTTCACTCTCCTCTTTCACCTTCACCAACAGGCTTTTTAGTTCCTCTTTGTTTTCTACCGTTAGAGCAATATCATCTGCATAGCTGAGGTTGTTGATATTTTCTCCCAGAAATCTTGTGGTTCATCCAGCTTGGCATTTTGCATGATGTTCTCTGCATACAAACTAAATAAGAAGGGTGACAATATACATTTTTGATGTACTCCTTTCCCAATTTTGAACCAGTCTGTTGTTCCATGTAAGGTTCTAACTGTTGTTTCTTGACCTGTCTACTCCCTTCTCAGGAGGCAGGTAAGGTGGTCTAGTGGTTCCCATCTCTTTAAGAATTTTCCACAGTTTGTTGTGATCCACACAATCAAAGGCGTTTGCCCTCCTTTGGGATTGGAATGAAAACTGATTTTTTCCAGTACTGTGCCTTTTCCCATAGGCAGCGACAAATCTGTTCTCTAATTTGTAAGTCTATTTCTGTTTCATAGATAATTTCATTTGTGTCTATTTTATATTCCACATATAAGTGATATATAATATTTTTCTGGCTTACTTCACTTAATATAATAATCTCTAGGTCTATCCACATGGCTGCAAATGGCATTATTGCATTCTTTTTTATGACTGAGTAGTATTCCATTGTATATATGCACTACATCTTCTTTATCCATTCATTCTTCAATGGATATTTAGGTTGTTTCTATGTCTTGGTTATTGTAAATAGTACTGCTATATGAATATTGGGGTGCAGGTATATTTTTAAATTATAGTTTTTCTGGATGTGTGTCCAGGAACAGGATTTTTGGATCATATGGTAACTCTATTTTTAGTTTTCTGAGGAACTTCCATACTGTTTTCCATAGTGGGTTCACCAGTATACATTCCTACCAACAGTGTAAGAGGGTTTCCTTTTCTCCACACCCTTTCCAGCATGCTTTATTTGTAGATATAAAATAATGGTCAACCTTATTTTTTGATGCTGGCCATTCTGACTGGACTGAAAGGGCTTCCCTGGTGGCTCAGTGGTAAAGAGTCCATCTGCAATGCAGGAGATGCAGGTTTGATCTCTGGGTCATATTGATCCCCTGGAGGAGGAAATGGCGACCCACTCCAGTGTTCTTGCTTGGAAAATCTCATGAACAGAGGAACCTGGTGGGCTACAGTTAGTCTATGGGATTGCAAAGAATCAGACATGACTGAGCGACTATCCGTTTCTTTCTTTCTATTCTGACTGGTGTGAGGTGGTACCTCACTGTAGTTTTGATTTGCATTTCTCTACAAATTAGTGATATTGAGCATTTTTTCATGTGCCTCTTGGCCATCTGTATGTATTCTTTGGATAAATGTATATTTAGGTCTTCTGCCCATTTTCCAACGGGGTTGCAAAACTCACTAATTTATAAGTAATAGTTGGGATAATAAATTGTCTATTCAGGTTGCTAAAGTGTTTTATAATTTTGGAGGCCACATGGAACATTTACATCTCAGAGTCACAGGGAGAGAAATGCAAGCTCCTATGGAAGGACTTCTGGTCCCTAAGTTCAGAATTTTGGAAAAAAAGTTTGTGTTTTTTCTTTTTTTTCAAGATGGCCATAATAATCAGAGATTTTCAGTAGACTTTTAGAATTATTGTTGCCTTCTTCAGGTGCTCAGTCTTGGTGTTATAAAAAGGAAGCTCATAGACAGATAGCAAGGAAGAGAGCATTGTAGTGGACATTCAGAGAAAAGGGGGGTGGGAGAGAGCTGACTGAAGCCTCAGAGGTTTTACCAATTCAGGACTCCTTTGGGTTAATTATGAGTTTTTCTAAGGAAAGCAGTGGTGAATTCTTTATTATAATTTTTTAGTAATTTTTTTAAAAAAACTATTGAATTTACAATGTTTTTAATTTCTGCTGTATAGCAAAGTGACTCAATTATACAAATATATATATTTATATTCTTTTTCATTATGGAGTATCACAAGATAGTGAATATAGTTCCCTGTGATATACAGTAGAACCTTTCAACATCAGTATTTTTTTTTTTAATTTTCTTTACTTTATTGTGTTGGTTTTGCCACACATTGACATGAAACAGCCATGGGTTTACATATGCTCCCCCTCCAGAACCCCCCTCCCTCCTCCCTCCCAATTCCCTCCCCCGGGTCATCTCGGTGCACCAGCCCCGAGCATCAGCCCTGTGCTGGCGATTGATTTCACATATGATAATTAACATGTTTCAATGCAATTCTCCCATATCATCCCACCCTTGTCCTCTTCCACAGAGTCCACGAGTCTGTTCTATACATCTGCGTTTTTTTTTGCTATCTCGCATGCAGGGTTCTCGTTACCATCTTTCTAAATTCCATATATATGCGGTAGTATACTGTATTGTTGTTTTTCCTTCTGGCTTACTTCACTCTGGATAATAGGCTCCAGTTCCGTCTACCTGAGTAGAACTGATTCAAATGAATTTTTTTTAATGCTGAGTAATATTCCATTGTGTATATGTACCACAGCTTTCTTATCCATTCGTCAGTTGATGGGCATCTAGGTGGCTTCCATGTCCTGGCTATTGTAAACAATGCGGCGATCAACATTGGGGTACACGTGTCTCTTTCAATTCTGGTTTCCTTGGTGTGTATGCCCAGCAGTGGGATTGCTGGGTCATATGGAAGGTCTATTTGCAGTTTTTTAAGGAATCTCCACACTGTTCTCCATAGTGGCTGTACTAGTTTGCATTCCCACCAACAGTGTAGGAGAGTTCCCTTTTCTCCACATCCTCTCCAGCATTTATTGCTTGTAGACTTTTGGATGGCAGCCATTCTGACTGGTGTAAAGTGGTACCTCATTGTAGTTTTGATTTGCATTTCTCTGATAATGAGTGATGTTGAGCATCTTTTCATGTGTTCGTTAGCCATTTTCATGTCTTCTTTGGAGAAATGTCTGTTAAGTTCTTTGGCCCACTTTTTGATTGGGTCATTTATTTTTCTGGAATGGAGCTACAGGAGTTGCTTATATATTTTTGAGATTAATTGTTTGTCTGTTGCTTCATTGGTTATTATTTTCTCCCATTCTGAAGGCTGCCTTTTCACCTTGCTTATAGTTTCCTTTGTTGTGCAGAAGCTTTTAATTTTAATTGGGTCCCATTTGTTTATTCGTGCTTTTATTTCCGATATTCTGGGAGGTGGGTCATAGAAGATCCTGCTTTGGTTTATGTCGGAGAGTGTTTTGCCTATGTTTTCCTCTAGGAGTTTTATAGTTTCTGGTCTTATGATTAGATCTTTGATCCATTTTGAGTTTATCTTTGTGTCTGGTGTTAGAAAGTGTTCTAGTTTCATTCTTTTACAAGTGGCTGTCCAGTTTTCCCAGCACCATTTGTTAAAGAGATTGTCTTTTCTCCATTGTATATTTTTGACTCCTTTGTCAAAGATAAGGTGTCCATAGATATGTGGATTTATCTCTGGGCTTTCTATTTTGTTCCATTGATCTATATTTCTGTCTTTGTGCCAGTACCATACTGTCTTAATGACTGTGGATTTGTAGTATAGCCTAAAGTCAGGTAGGTTGATTCCTCCAGTTCCATTCTTCTTTCTCAAGATTGCTTTGGCTATACGAGGTTTTTTGTATTTCCATACAAATTGTGAAATTATTTGTTCTAATTCTCTGAAAAAGACCTCTGGTAGCTTGATAAGAATTCCATTGAATCTATAGATTGCTTTGGGTAGTATACTCATTTTCACTATATTGATTCTTCCAATCGGCGAACACCGTATATTTCTCCATCTATTTGTGTCCTCTTTGATTTCTTTCCTCAGTGTTTTATAGTTTTCTATATATAAGTCTTTTGTTTCTTTAGGTAGAAATACTCCTAAGTATTTTATTCTTTTTGTTTCGATGGCGAATGGAATTGTTTCCTTAATTTCTCTTTCTGTTTTCTCATTGTTAGTGTATAGGAATGCCAGGGATTTCTGTGTGTTGATTTTGTATCCTGAAACTTTACTATATTCACTGATTAGCTCTAGTAATTTTCTGGTAGAGTCTTTAGGGTTTTCTATGTAGAGGATCATGTCATCTGCAAACAGAGAGAGTTTTACTTCTTCTTTTCCAATCTGGATCCCTTTTATTTCTTTATCTGCTCTGATTGCTGTGGCCAAGACTTCCAAAACTATGTTGAAAAGTAGTGGTGAGAGAGGGCACCCTTGTCTTGTTCCTGACTTCAGGGGAAATGCTTTCAGTTTTTCACCATGGAGGATAATGTTGCTGTGGGTTTATCATATATAGCTTTTATTATGTTGAGGTATGTTCCTTCTATTCCTGCTTTTTGGAGGGTTTTTATCATAAATGGATGTTGAATTTTGTCAAAGGTTTTCTCTGCATCTATTGAGATAATCATGTGGTTTTTATTTTTCAATTTGTTAATGTGGTATATTACATTAATTGATTTGCGAATATTGGAGAATCCTTGCATCCCTGGGATAAAGCCTACTTGATCATGATGTATGATCTTTTTAATGTGTTGTTGGATTCTATTTGCTAGAATTTTGTTAAGGATTTTTGCATCTATGTTCATCAGTGATATTGGCTTGTAGTTTTCTTTTTTTGTGGCATCTTTGTTGGGATTTGGAATTAGGGTGATGGTGGCCTCATAGAATGAGTTTGGAAGTTTACCTTTGCAATTTTCTGGAAGAGTTTGAGTAAAATAGGTGTTAGCTCTTCTCTAAATTTTTGGTAGAATTCAGCTGTGAAGTTTGGTAGAATTCAGCTGTGTAGCAACATCAGTAATTATTAAAGAAATGTGAATTAAAACTACAATGCACTGTTACCAGTCAGAATGGCCTTTGTCAAAAACCTACAAATAAGTGCTGGAGAGGTTGTGGAGAAAAAAGAACCCTCCTTCTTTTTACATTCCCATGTTGGTGAGAATATAACTTGGTATAGATAATCATGATGGTATGATCACTCACCTAAAGCCGGACATTCTGGAATGTGAAGTCAAGTGGGCCTTAGGAAGCATTACTATCAACAAAGCTAGTGGAGGTGATGGAATTCCAGTTGAGCTATTTCAAATCCTAAAAGATGATGCTGTGAAAGTAAAGCACTCTATATGTCAGCAAATTTGGAAAACTCATCAGTGGCCACGGGACTGGAAAAGGTCAGTTTTCATTCCAATCCCGAAGAAAGGCAATGCCAAAGAATGCTCAAACTACTGCACAATTGCACTCATCTCACATGCTAGTAAAGTAATGCTCAAAATAGGCTTCAACATTACGTGAACCGTGAACTTCCAGATGTTCAAGTTGGTTTTAGAAAAGGCAGAGGAATCAGAGATCCAGTTGCCAACAACCATTGGATCATTGAAAAGGCAATAGAGTACCAGAAAAACATAGTTCTGCTTTACTGACTGTGCTAAAGCCTTTGACTGTGGATCACTATAAACTGTGGAAAATTCTGAAAGAGATGGAAATACCAGACCACCTGACCTGCCTCTTGAAAAACCTGTATGCAGATCAGGAAGCAACAGTGAGAACTGGACATGGAACAACAGACTGGTTCCAAATAGGAAACGGAGTACGTCAAAGCTATATATTGAACTTCTATGCAAAGTACATCATGAGAAATGATGGGATGGAGGAAGCACAAGCTGGAATCAAGATTGCCAGGAGAAATATCAATAACTTCAGATATGCAGATAACACCACCCTTATGGCAGAAAGTGAAGAAGAACTAAAGAGCCTCTTGATGAAAGTGAAAGAGGAGAGTGAAAAAAGTTGGCTTAAAACTCAACATTCAGAAAACTAAGCTATGGCCTTTGGTCCCATCACTTCATGGGAAATAGATGGGGAAACAGTGGCAACAGTGGCTTTATTTTTCTGGGCTCCAAAATCACTGCAGATGGTAATTGCAGCCATGAAATCAAAAGACGCTTACTTCTAGGAAGGAAAGTTATGACCAACCCAGACAGCATATTAAAAAGCAGAGACATTACTTTGCCAACAAAGATCCATCTAGTCAAAGCTATGGTTTTCCAGTAGTCATGTTTGGATGTGAGAGTTGGACTATAAAGAAATCTGGGCGCTGAAGAATTGGTGTGTTTGAACTGTGGTGCTGGACTGCAAGGAGACCCAACCAGTCCATCCTAAAGGAAATCAGTCCTGAATATGCACTGGAAGGACTGATGCTGCAGCTGAAGCTCCAATACTTTGCCTACCTGATATGAAGAACTGACTCATTAGAAAAGACCCTGATCTGGGACAGATTGAAGGTGGGAATAGCAGGGGACGAGAGAGGATGAGATAGTTGGATGGTATCACCAACTCGATGGACATGAGTTTGAGTAAGCTCCAGGAGTTGGTGATGGACAGGGAGGCCTGGCGTACTACAGTCCATGGGGTCACAAAGAGTCAGACACGACTGAGCAAGTGAACTGAACTGAACAGAGGTTTTCAGGTGGGTTTCCCAGAGGGAATGACATATAGAGTGAGACCAGCAAGTAGAAGCTAGTTTAGCAATGAGAGGAAGAAACAGTGTCTGAGAAAGCCAGGGATCATCAGAGAATCACTGTGAGGGTCAAAGTGCCAACAAACTAACACAGTCTGTGACCAGGACTCAATCCAGGGTGCTTCTTTCAGTCTTTCCCTTTGTTTTTCCCAGCCCACTTCCTTCACATTAATGTTTTTTATCCTACAATACACTGTGTTGTAGGACAACAGTTGATTCTTCAGCTTTTTTTTTTTAATTTCTATACATCTTTTCTTTCTTTATTTATTTTTTTTATTAGTTTTGCCGTACAGTGACATGATATCGCCATAGGTCTACATATGCTCCCCCTCCAGAACCCCCCTCCCTCCTCCCTCCCTCCTCCCTCCCCCCGGGAAATCTCGATGCACCAGCCCCGAGCATCAATCCTGGGCTGGCGATTGATTACACATATGATAATTAACAGGTTTCAATGCCATTCTCCCATATCATCCCACCCTTGCCCTCATCCACAGGGCTTTTAATAATTATCTGGAAGAACTCCTTCCTGTCACCCGTCAGCTAGTGAACTGTTCGCATCTCCTCTTCTCAGGCACTAGCCAGTCTCTTGCTCCCTTCCTGTGTTGCCTCACTATAGCTGGGGTGGGGTGGGGATGTCTTACACCCTTGTCTGCATGATTTGATCAGTGTATTCTCCACAAACCTTCCACCTTCTGGAGCATGAAGACAAAATGTATCCTCCTCAGATACTTGATTTGTTTTGAGAAAGCTCAGTACTCCCCCAGCTGAGAACCACAATGGATGTGTTTGATAAATAACCACTTAGAGTTACCATAAATCCTCTTCTTTAAGAGAAACTGTTAGTGTTAAGATAGAGTTCAAAGTTTGACATTTCCCTGGGGTCTGGAGAAGGTCACAGACATGTACCATATTCAGTAAGATTTACGTTCATGTACCATTTCTGCCATTTTCAAAAGGAGACGAAAATTTGACATGCTTCTATATCCTGAAAATTGAAGATGTTCAAGAATCTGTTAAATCCTCTTCTGAAATAACCCTCATTGGAACCTTACCTCATCCTCGAGGTGGGGTTGGGGGGAGGGGAGTATAGCTTGGATCCTGTGCTCTGCTGACTTAAGCAGGGGACAACTAAGCATCAGGGTTTCCCAGGTAATGCTAATGGTAAAGAACCTGCCTGTCAATGCAGGAGATGTAAGAGACACAGTTTCCATCCCTGGGTCAGGAAGATTCTCTGGAGGAGGGTATTGCAACCCACTCCAGTATTCTTGCCTAGAGAATCCCACAGACAGAGGAGCCTGGCAGGCTACAGTCCACGGGGTCACAAAGAGTCAGACATGACTGAAGTAACTTAATGAACACATGTAGGGAAGAGACTGGAGCACTATGGAGAAAACTCAGTCCTCTGCCAGAAAAGCCATTGTCTTATGCTAGAGTTGGGCAGAATCAGAGAGTCCTATTTTTCTATTTAAAGTCTTCTAAATGTTACATTAAAAAAAAAACATATTATTTTCCTGCTTGTTAGATAGCCCCATCCTTTCATTCCTTCCTCCTTCTCCATTTTACCTCATTTGGAGCCACTTTCACATATGGGTGAGACCAGAAACAAAGGTTCCTGTCTCATCCAGCCAGCCATCTGTCCACATTCACCAGTGAACTGTGTTTGCCAAGAATTCCCACTCTATGGGCTCTCAGGAAATGTAGGCTGATAAGCTTGTGCCTCTGATAAAGCCCCTAGTCTTGGACGATCGGAGCAGGGTGGGGAGGCTGAATCCATGGGAAACGCCAGCCCTGATGGAGACTGGTCTGGATCCTTGTCTGCCTAGAGGTGCTGATATTGTGAGAATCATGGAACAGGAGGGGAGGGGTGAGGGTGGAGGATCAGCTCAGATGTTTAAGGAGCCAGGGCTGCAAATAAAATCAGGCTGGGATTAGTGGGGTTGTTTTTTTTCCTTCTGCATTTGATGTTACTAGAATTCTCTTTGAAAAAACTAAGCCTTCTCTGGGCACACAGGGTCTTCCTGGAGGCTGGTGGTATGTGGAAAGGCCACTGGCTTGGTGCCAGACTGCCTGGTATGAGTTCACTATGAATCTGGCAAATCTGGTTAAGTGACACTATTTCCCTGAGCCTCGGTTTCTTCTGTGATCTGGAAAACATAGTCCCCTCTCAGGTCTGTTACAGATTTGCAATGAGCCAGCATGGTTTATACATATAAACCCCAGCACAGTGACTGGGACACGGAGGGGCCTCAGGAAACAATTTTCACTCCTAACTTTGTCCTTTGCTAAATGCAGTTAAACCACTGAAAGCCCCATTAGTGTTCAGGAGACATTCTGTGCATCTCGGAAGTTCTGAGCACAATAGGCCTAGCCACAAAGAGAGCCAAGCAGCATAGAGAGCTGCTGAGCTGATCATAAATCTGAATGAAATAATTATGTAAAGTATTGAAGAGCAATTCAGTGAGAAGATGCCTCATCTGCCTTGATGGGTTTTTCAATTACTCATCTTTAGTACTGCATTATAGCATTCTCTGGCAATAATTATTAAACATTTCAATGGTATTGCGATATAAAACTTAAAAGGCTGATTTATTTCCTAGACATTAGACTACCTAGTATAATGTTCCCCAACTATATGATTCTATGGGTTTAAACCTATTTATCAGAGTGATTTTCCAGCATCAAATTGAAACTGATACCATCTCCCTAAGTGAAAGATGAGGGAAGTGCGCTAGGTCCAATGGTTATAAGGACTGTAGGTTTAGGGTCACGGTGGGGACATGAGCCAAAGTTCCTACTTCCTAGTCCCAGTTTCTGAATTTGTAAAATGGGAATAATTCATACTTTACAAGATTATTGTGATGATAATGTGAAATAATGGATAAGAAGTGTTAGCAAGAACATGCAGTATGGACTGGGGACTGGGTAAATAATAGATATTATTACCATGACTGTGCATTCTGGGATGCCTTGGATTTTATTAATACATTCTGCAGATGACAATATTCTAAGTTATTTGCACATGTGCATCACCCACCTGCTAGGCTGTGGACACTGAGGGTGCTTTCAGGGTTCATTTTCTGATTTTCACTTTAAGAACTCAGAAGAAGTCACAGTTATGGGGCACCTGACTGTTCTAGGTGGCTTCCCTGGTGGCTCAGATGATAAAGAACCTGCCTGCCAATGCAGGAGACATGGGTTTGGTCCCTGGGTTGGGAAGATCTCCTGGAGAAGGAAATGGCAACATGCTCGCTCCGGTATGCTTGCTTGGGAAATCCTGTGGACAGAGGAGTCTTGTGGACTACAATTCATGGGGTTGCAAAGAGTCAGACACAGCTTAGTGACTAAACAACAAACTGTTCCAGGCACCTTGCTAGGCAGTATATATAGAACATCTTCCTTCATCAGCATGATGTACCCATTTCACAGACAAGGACACCGAGGCACAGAAAGGTTAGTTACTTTTGTTCAGGGTCATTCAGTGACTAAGACAGAAATCCAGTCCAGGTCTGCACAGCTCCAGAACCCACACATCATATTCTGCCACTACCCCACAGTTTCTCTCAGGATCCCTTGAGACATAAGTCACCTGTTTTAAAGGAGAATTCTTCTCTTCCTGGATTTTCTAAAGGACATATATGTTTTCTTACTGAGGATTACCTACACCCAGTTGATGACCATAAAGGTTAAGTCCATCTTAACCTTTCTCAGCATCTCCCAATCCTCATGGAAGATGAGACTCTCTTTCAACCAAGGGATACACTGTGTGGAGTAAGTGGGCAGTGACACACACACACACACACACACACACTCTCTCTCTCTCTCTCTCTTTCTCTTTCTCTCACTTTCACTCACACACACACCCCAGTTCCACTGCAGCTTGTCCATTGAACTCTAGGCTCCCAAGCCAAGTTTGGATTTAGGTGCCAGCCAGCTAGGCTGGTGCCAGGATACCAGTTTGTAAGAAGCACTAAAATGTCACTGGAAATGTAATGAAATAGAGAAAATGTTCTTTATGAAAATTATTGAGAACGAGCATGAAATGAGAATGATGATGATAATGATTTTATTATTATAAATAATACTCTGTGATTATAATAAACAGCGATAGCTTTGTACCAGGAACTTCTCTAACTGCTTTATGTGTAATAATTCATTTAAATACTTCCAGCCCATTGAGGAAGGTATTGTTATTATTCCCCACTTCACAGATGAGACGACCCCTTAAGAAAGGTTAAGGAATTTGCCAGAGTCACATCGCTAGTAGACAGGCTGTCCTGCTTTCCCAGGCCTTTCACTATTGCCTTGTGATGGGGGCAAAACTCTCAGGAGCTCTAAAGTGGCAAGAGGTAGTGTCTCTGCTGCCTTCTAGGCCTCTTAGCTGCTAGGTGAGATGTGTTCAGGGCTGGGAGCCAAGCTGCGAATAGGTGGGTGCTGAACCAGAGTTCTTCCCTGCCCTCTCCCACTACACAGCACCCAGCCTCTCCCCCGGATGAACGTTGTCCAGATATTTAGAGAATATTGTTTGAAAGGGGGCCAGGTTATTAGCCTGCTCAGGTTGCCCGTGTGCCCTGGTCCAGCCCTGTTTCCAAGCTTGGCCTGCTGTGTTCACTCTTAGCATGTGAAACCACCCAGGCAGCATGCAGAATTAATCTGTTTTTCATGGGGAACAAACATCCATTAGCTCTTGGAACTTGACCTCCATAGATTGAAGGCTGTGCACACTGAGCAGCGTCAGAGGGGCCCCCTGTGATGCTCATGGCCACCTCCCCTCTGCTCCTCCCTCAGCTTCTCAAGTGCTTCTCTGGTCTGGGAGGTGGAGGACATGCCCTAGGAAATAAAAAATAAAGCCCAAAGGGTTAAAAGAATGAATACAATGAAGATAATCTGTTGGAAGAGATATTAGAGCAGAAAGGGATTCTAACAACTGAGAGGAACTGGGAGGTGACAGTCTTTGAAAGGAAGGAGGACAGATTTCGGCCTAAATCTTTACAGGCTAGAAGGGGGACCGCTGTCAAAAGCTACACAAGGGAATCCAGCCAACGCTGATGTTCAGATGATGTTTCTGATGAACTGATAAAACCCCAGAAAAATATGAAGGCTCTTAGGACAAATAGGAAAAATAAGATAACATTATACACAAAATATGAATACAACTGTGTATAAATTTCAAAGCACAAACAGGAAACTCTAGAAGGAAACAAATCAAAATTATTGAAACAGTAGGGGATTTTTTTTCCCTTTACTTTTCTATCCTTGTACACTTTTCTATAATGAACTCTACAGAGCCATAAAGGCAAAATCTTTGTTTAATTTTTAAAATTCTGTCTTGAAAGCTCTTCCATAAAAAACAAAGCAACTATATCTTTCATTCCAAGACTTTCAGATGGAGAAAATACACATGGAAAACTGGAAAGGGGTTATTTAATGACGGATTATTTCCTTTGGGTGCTCTCTCATATCTTACTGAAGTGTTTCAAAATCCCTTCCTGGACAGATTCAATAATAATGGGCACTTCAGAAAGTTAAAGATGTGAAATTTAGCTGTAAGAGATAATTGTAATAACCCCAAATTGTGAACAACAAAACGTTCAACACTCTAAAGTTTGTTAGGTAAACTGTGGGCTATCCATACTTTGGGGCATTCTGCAACCATACAGGACTGTATTGAGTTATATACTGAGCAGAAGGGAAAGATGTTTATGACGTGTTGTTGAGTGAAAAAGACAGTGTCGTGTAACTCTGGGTTTTTGAGAATTTCATGTATGTTTGTGTGTATATGTATAGTTGGAAAAGATAAACATCAAATTGCTAGTAATAACTATCTTGGGGGTAGTTGAATTGTGAATATTGTTTATTTGATAATTTTTGCTTCTTTGCATTTTCTGATTGTCCTATAGTTCAACAAGTGTAGTCATACCTCATTTTACCACACTTTGCATTATTATGCTTAGCAGCCATTGTGTTTTTTTTACAAATTGAAGTTTTGCAGCAACCCTGGGTCAAGCCAGTCTATCAGCACCATTTTTATAAGCAATATATGCTCACTTCATGTCTCTATGTCACGTTTTGGTAATTCTTGCAATATTTCAAATTTTTCATTATTATTGTATTTGTTAATAGTGATCTGTCATCATTGATTTTTGATGTTACTATTGCAAAATGATTATGATTTGCTAAAGACTCAGATGATGGTTAACGTTTTTTTTTAAGACTTTTTATTTTGTATTGCTGCTGCTGCTGCTGCTGCTACTAAGTTGCTTTAGTCGTGTCCGACTCTGTGTGACCCCATAGATGGCAGCCCACCAGGCTCCCCTGTCCCTGGGATTCTCCAGGCAAGAATATTGGAGTGGGTTGCCATTTCCTTCTCCAATGCAGGAAAGTGAAGTCACTCAGTTGTGTCCGACTCTGTGCGATCCCATGGACTGCAGTCCACCAGGCTCCTCCATCCAAGGGATTTTCCAGGCAAGAGTACTGGAGTGGGCTGCCATTGCTTTCTTGGAGTATAGCCAATTAAGAAGGAAATGGCAACCCACTACAATGTTCTTGCCTGGAAAATCCTGTGGACAGGGGAGCCTGGTGGGCTGCTGTCTGAAGCTACTTAGTATGCATGCATGGGAGAAGGAAATGGCAACCCACTCCAGTTTTCTTACCTGGAGAATCCCAGGGACAGAGGAACCTAGTGGGCTGTCGTCTATGGGGTCGCACAGAGTCGGAAACGACTGGCGTGACTTAGAAGCAGCAGCAGCATAGCCGATTAAAAATGTTGTAATAGTTTCAGGTGAACAGTGAAGGGACTCAGCCATATATATACATGTATCCATTCTCCACCAAACTCCCCTCCTATCCAGGCTGCCATACAACATTGAGCAGAATTCCATGTGCTATACAGTAAGTCCTTGTTGGTTATACATTTTAAATATAGCAGTGTGCACATGGTTAGAATTTTTTAGCAATAAAGTATTATTAATAAACATGCGTAGATTGTTTTTTTGCATGAAGCTGTTGCATACTTAATAGATTATAGTATACTGTAAAAATAATTTTTTCTTCTTTAATTTTAACCTTTAAAATTTTTAATATAGTTTTTTATTGAAGTATATTTGATTTACAATGTTATGTTAGTTTTAGGTGTACAGCAAAGTGATTCAGTTATATATACATCTGTTCTTCAGATTCTTTTCCCTTATAGATTATTACATGATATTGTGTATGGTTTCCTATGCTATATAGTAGGTCACTGTTGGTTATCTAGTTTATTATAGTATTGTGTATATGTTAACCCCAAGTTCCTAACTTATCCCTCCCTCCCCTCCCCTTTGGTAACCATAGTTTGTTTTCTGAGAGTCCATTTGTGTTTTGTAAATAAGCTCATTTATATTATTTTTCTAGATTCCACATAAAAGTAATATCATACGGTGTCTGTCTGTCTTTGTTCGGACTGACTTCACTTAGTACGACGATCTCCAGGTCCGTCCATGCTGCTGCAAGTGGTGTCACTTCATTCTTTTTAGAGCTGAGTACATTCCAGTGTGGGTGTGCGTTTCATCTTCTTTATCCATTCATCTGTAGATGGACATTTAGGTTGCTTCCATGCTTTGGCTTTTGTAAATAGTGCTCCTATAAACAGTGGGGTGCGGTATCTTTTTGAAGTAAGAGTTTTTGTCTTTCTGGGTATATTCCCAGAAGTAAGATTGCTGGATTATATGGTTACTCTGTTTTCAGTTTTGTAAGGAAACTTCATACTGTTCTCCATACTGGCTGCACCAATTTACATTCCCAAACAATGCAGTAGGGTTCTCTTTTCTCCACACCATCTCCAGCGCTTATTATTTGTACATTTTTTTCATGATGGCCATTCTAATTGGTGTGAGGTGGTACCTCACTGTAGTTTTGATTTGTATTTTTCTAATAATCAGTGACACTGAGCATTTTTTCATTGTAAATATAATTTTATTTGTTGTTCAGTCACTCAGTCATGTCTGATCCTTTGCAACCCTATGGACTGCAGTACGCCAGGCTTTCTTGTCCTTCACCATCTCCCAGAGTTTGCTCAAACTCATGGCCATTGAGTTGGTGATGCCATCCAACCTTCTTATCCTCTGTTTTCCCCTTCTCCTGCCTTTAGCCTTTCCCAGCATTGGAGTCTTTTCTAGTTAGTTGGCTCTTTGCATCAGATGGCCAAAGGATTGGAGCTTCATCTTCAGCATCAGACCTTCCAATGAATATTCAGGGTTGATTTCCTTTAGGATTGACTGATTTGGTCTCCAAGGGACTTTCAAGAGTCTTCTCCAACACCGCTGTTGTAAAGCATCAATTCTTAAGTACTCAGCTATTTTATTGTCAAATTCTCACAACAAAACCAGAGCTTTGACTAGATGGACCTTTGTTGGCAAAGTAATGTCTCTGCTTTTTAATATGCTGTCTAGGTTTGTTATAGTTTTTCTTCTAAGGAGCAAATGTCTCTTAATTTCATGACTGCAGTCACCATCTGCAGTGCTTTTGGAGCCCAAGGAAATAAAGCCTGTCACTGTTTCCACTGTTTCCCCATCTATTTGCCATGAAGTGATGCGACTGGATGCCATGATCTTAGCTTTTTGAATGTTGAGTTTTAAGCCAGCTTTTTGACTCTCCTCTTTCAGTTTCCTCAAGAGGCTCTTTAATTCCTCTTCACTTTCTGCATATCTGAGGTTATTGATATTTCTCCTGGCAATCTTGATTCCAGCTTGTGCTTCATCCAGCTCAGCATTTCACATGATGTACTCTGCATAAAAGTTAAATAAGCAGGCTGATGATATACAACCTTCATGTATCAAACCAAAATATTCATGTGACTCACTTTATTGCAATGTTCACTTTATTAAAGAGATCTGACCCTGAGCCCACAGTATCTCCAAGGTATGCCTGTATTCTTGCTTCTCCTCTTCAGAGTGTCTTTCTCCTGTGTTAATACAATCAGGCTAAGGTATTAGGGAAATATCTAGCTATATACTGAGAACTCACTACTTCTCACAAGCCTCTAGCAAAGAAATATGTATGAGATGATGCAATAGGACATATTTTCTCTCATTCTCTAACCTGCTCCCTAGCTGTCAATGTGTCTTACCCTCTCTGACTCAACAGTTCGTATTTAGATGTACTGTTGCCCTTTCCTTCAGACTCAGACCACCCACTCCCTAGATCAATAAGGACTTGAGGACAGCCTGCATAAGCAAGCACTTTCCTCATCTCAGTCCCTGATAGATATCCTTGGTCATGGTGCCCTGCATTGACCACTGGGCTCTTGAGTTATTTTCTTACATTTTATATAACCTGCAACCCCACCAGGCAGAAGTCCCTTCTTATCCCAATGTCAAAATCTAACCTCTCCTGCCAACTTCTCTCCCAGCCATGCTCATGGAACCAGTTTCCTGCCGTGGATGTCATTCCAAGTTCCTGTTCCAATTATCTGACTTATCCATGATTCTCTTGTGGGAACTGAACCCCTGATCCTGACCACTAGTTCTGATCTCTTTGACTAGGGTTCTGCTTTTGGAAGACACATGTCCAAGATGGCAACTGCAGGGACTTCTGAATAGTATTCTCTTGGATGTTCCGCTGTCATGGTTCACCTACTTGTTAGAAAGCTTGTGACTTTATCCAGGACCTTGATGGTATATGGGTTCATCTCCTGAGAATTATATCTGTCAGACCAGAAAGGTTGAGACAACATATCATGAGAGAGAATCCAGGTCAGAGTTGAGAGGGGAGCCAAGATTAGACTTAGGAAAGAAGTATTGTGCATGCGAGTCTAAAAAGAAAGTGAGGCCATAAATAGGATGAGGGAAAAGGTACACCATGATGTAGATTTCAAAATGGTTATGGTAGGTGGTACAGTTTTGTAATCGATGGAAAGTTTTGGAAGCCTTAAAAAGGCCTGCTAATGAAATAGCATAGAAAGTTCCTAATATTTGAAAAGGCCTAGTCATGACCAAATACCCAACCATTTGCCTTAATGATAAGTTGTCCAATATTCTGGATATTAAACCTTGTCCACCTGGCTAAATTTGGGTATACCTTACTTGACTACCTCACCTAGTTGGGTGAAGACCAGTCACTGGTCCCCCAATTTCTCTTCTTACAAGGTTTCAAGCAGCCTTCCTTACTTACAAATCTCTCCCAAGTAACTTTAAACTTTAACTTTACTGGGGAAGATTTACTTTAGCTTACATTTTTTTTTAAAAGGAAACTTTACCCATCATATGTTATAATGAAGTCCCTTAAAATTAGACACCTCTTCATTTAAAGCAATATATCACCACTTTAGAAAATGTAGGAACTACAAAAAGCATAGAAAGGAAGCAAAAATCACCCATAATACTGCTATCAGACACAGCCACCCATTATAATATGTTTTAATTTTCTACTCCCAAGTACTCAGAAAAGACAGAGATCAAAACAATCCTTGAATCCTTTTTAAGTGACTTTCTTTCAGTTGGTGGCTAACAAAGTGGGTCTTCTCTAGACCAGGACAAATGAGGAGATGTTTGGGAAATGGGAAAAGGGATAAGAATAAGTTCTGATAGGCCCAAAGTTTGTAGGATAAAGCTGATATTTTCTGAAAAACAAACAACTTTGGGAGCATCCTCTGAATTGAAGGAAATAACCCCTTCTGTTCAATCTCAATAATCTAAGCTGTAGATAAACCATTGTATTTACCTAAGGTGGCTTTCATGGCTTGGCAAACATTCTTCTTTGTTTCAGTGCTGGGTCAAGGATCTGAGTCTTATCCCCCACTGGGATCTTTTCAGAGGTACAGGCTTTAGTTTCAGATATCCCTGAGTCAGAATCCAGACTAGATCACTCTGAATTTTATTTTCTTATCTATGTGAAGAGTTATTCCCATCAAGGATTCAAAGATGTGACCATGTTAAGTACCTGGCAAATAGTAGGTGCTAATTAAATTTTAGTTCTCTTTGGCTTTCCCAATATAGTCACCCAGAACCCTCCCAAGAAGTTTAAAGATTCAACTTTAATTTAATCATTCCTCAAAATGGATTAAAGACCAGAAACTATAAAACTCCTAGAGGAAAACATAGGCAAAACATTCTCCGACATAAACCATAGCAGGATCCTCTATGACCCACCTCCCAGAATATTGGAAATAAAAGCAAAAGTAAACAAATGGGACCTAATTAGAATTAAAAGCTTCTGCACAACAAAGGAAACTATAAGCAAGGTGAAAAGACAGCCTTCAGAATTTGAGAAAATAATAGCAAACAAAGCAACAAACAATCTCAAAAATATACAAGCAACTCCTGCAGCTCCATTCCAGAAAAATAAATGACCCAATCAAAAAGTGGGCCATAGAACTACAAAGGCATTTCTCCAAAGAAGACATACAAATGGCTAATAAACACATGAAAAGATACTCAACATCACTCATTATCAGAGAAATGCAAATCAAAACCACAATGAGGTATCATTTCACACCAGTCAGAATGGCTGTTATCCAAAAGTCTTCAAGCAATAAGTGCTGGAGAGGATGTGGAGAAAAGGGAACCCTCTTACACTGTTGGTGGGAATGCAAACTAATACAGCCACTATGGAGAACAGTGTGGAGATTCCTTAAAAAACTGCAAATAGACCTGCCATATGACCCAGCAATCCCACTGCTGGGCATACACACTGAGGAAAGCAGAATTGAAAGAGACACGTGTACCCCAATGTTCATCACAGCACTGTTTACAATAGCCAGGACATGGAAGCAACCTAGATGTCCATCAGCAGATGAATGGATAAGAAAGCTGTGGTACATATACACAATGGAATATTACTCAGCTATTAAAAAGAATACATTTGAATCAGTTCTAATGAGGTGGATGAAACTGGAGCCTATTATCCAGAGTGAAGTAAGCCAGAAGGAAAAACAACAATACAGTATACTAATGCATATATATGGAATTTAGAAAGATGATAACGATAACCCTGTATGCAAGATAGCAAAAGAGACACAGATATATAGAACAGTCTTTTGGACTCTATGGCAGAGGGCAAGGGCAGGATGATATGGGAGGATGGCATTGAAGCATGCAAATTATCATATGTGAAATGAAATGCCAGCCCAGGTTTGATGCATGATACAGGGTGCTCAGGGCTAGTGCACCGGGATGACCCAGAGGGATGGAATCAGGAGGGAAGTGGGAGGGGTGTTCTGGAAGGGGAACACATGTACACCCATGGTGGATTCATGTCAAATGTATGGCAAAACCAACACAATATTGTAAAGTAAAAAGAATAATTTATAAAAAAAAATGAAAATTGGAAATCTGAAAAAAGTACCTGGAAAATTTCTCTGTAACCACCAGTAAAGGGGGTCTCAAGGAGATCACGTGTGCAAATTCCAAGACAATCTCAATGTGTGGAAATCTACCCTTACTCCAACAAAGCTACAGAAGGGAATCTAAATGCCCTTTAAAAATAAGAAGAATTACATTTACCAAGTACTTATGTGTATGTGTTGGAGTGAGGTGTTTAGTTGTTGTGGGCTGGTCCAGTATGGGTGGTTTCACAAGACTAGAGAGATATCCTTACTTAACATGACACTATTAGGAAGAACCTAATCATGGTGTAGAGAAAAGAGCATGGGCTTTAGAGTAGATGTGGCGGAGGGCAAACCCTGGCTCCACCACTGTGGGATTTGAATAGGTTATTTAACCATCATATGCATGATAGTAGTTTCCTCAAGAATAGGCTTCAGTCAGTTCAGTCACTCAGTGGTGTCCAACTCTTTGCAACCCCGTGGACTGCATCACACCAGTCTTGCCTGTCCATCACCAACTCCTGGAGCTTGCTCAAACTCATGTCCATCATGTCAGTGATGCCATCCAACCATCTCATCCTCTGTTGCCCCCTTGTCCTCCTGCCTTCAATCTTTCCCAGCATCAGAGTCTTTTCTAATGAGTCAGTTGTTTGCATCAGGTGGCCAAAGTATTGGAGCTTCAGCTTCAGCATCAGTATTTTCAATGAATATTCAGAACAGATTTCCCTTAGGATTGACTGGTTTGATCTCCTTGCAGACCAAGGGACTCTCAAGAGTCTTCTCCAACAGCATAGTTCAAAAGCATCAGTTCTTCAGTGCTCAGCTTTCTTTATGGTCCAACTCTCACATCCATACATGACTACTGAAAAAAACCATAGCTTTGACTAGATGGATCTTTGTTGGCAAAGTAATGTCTCTGCTTTTTAATATGCTGTCTAGGTTGGTCGTAGCTTTCCTTCCAAGGAGCAAGTGTCCTTTAATTTCATGGCTGCAGTCACCATCTGCAGTGATTTTGGAGCCCAAGAAAATCAAGTGTCACTGTTTCCATTGTTTCCCCATCTATTTGCCATGAAATGATGGGACTGGATGCCATGATCTTCGCTTTTTGAATTTTGAGTTTTAAGCCAGCTTTTTCACTCTCCTCTTTCAATCCCATCAAGAGACTCTCTAGTTCCTCTTCACTTTCTACCATAAGGGTGGTGTCATCTGCATATCTGACGTAATTGATATTTCTCCTAGCATTCTTGATTAATAGTGCTTAATTATTGGAAGACAACGGAAATCGTATATGTAAAGTCCTTAGCTAATAGAAAGTGGTCAAAAATGCAAACTATTAATATTACCAAGGCTATTAGCAATCATCTAGAAAAACAATATCTAAAGTCAGAAGGATATCCAGGGAGTTGTCTGAATAGGGAATAAAGGCAGATACCACAGCCAGGATATAAAGCCATCTCACAATTAAAGAGAAGAGGCAGAATACCTAGATCTTCAGTGCACACCTCTTATGTATCAGGCATGGTGCTAAGTGCTGAGGAAACAGACAAAAATAAAAAGCAAGAAACATAATGCCTTCCCTCATGTAGCTTACAGATTATTAGAGAAGTAGATGTTAGTTAAGAACTCAAACAAAGGCTATCAAAATTAAAAGTGCTGAAGTGTCTGAAGGGAGAGGGATGATATATGAGAACATGTAAGAGGAGAAATTGCCACAATGAAAGAGGACAGGGAAGATTTTTCATTGAGATAGATGAGTGAGCTAATGGGATGAAAGGAAGGAGGAAGAAAGGAAAGAAGGGAAAAGTAATTGACCAGGCTTTTGCAAAAGATGAGAATAGCCAAGTGCAGAAAGTGAGCAGGGAGATGGCAGAGCATGAGGCTGGAGAGGTGGGAAGGCAGGGACTTGACTCTTAAGGATTTCAGTCTTGATTCTGGAAACAATGAAAAGCTGTTGAATTGTTCTAAGGAGGAAGAGAATATATTTGTGTTTTTAAAAGATCAGTCTGGCTTATAGTACAGAGAACAAGTTGAAGAAAGGCAAGAGAAGATGTATAGAGACCAGTTAGGATAATTTTCTATTAGTTCAGGTTAAAAATGATATAGCTTAGTCTGAAGTAGTAAGGGTAGTAGCCTATGGTAGTAATGGGCATGGTAGTAGGAGTTCAAGAGACATTTCGAAGGTAACATGGACAGAATTTGGATATGAAGTGTGAGACAGAGGGAAGAGCCAAGGGTGACACCCTGAATTTCTGACTTGCACGCTTGGAGCACGACCAGGTTAGAGGGAAAATAAATTAGTTGTTGCCAATGTGGATTTGAGGTATGGTTTAACCAAGAGGTAGTACAAGTAGGAGACAGAAGTTTGGAGATGCATAATTTAGCTCAGAGAAGTGGCTAAGACTGGAAATATAAACATGTGAATCATCCATACTTAGGTAGCAGTGCTATGAGTTGAATGAGATCACCTACAGAGAAGGGCTAAAGTCAGAATAGGAGAGGGCTTAGGACTGAGCTTTGAGTAATGTCAAGTTTAAAGGTCAGTAGAGGAGGACCAACAGTCAAAGAAAGTAGAGACAGTGAATAGGAAAGTGGAGGTGGGGAGAGGGCAAGGAGGAGCTGATAGACAAACCATGGGAGGAGAGTGAAGGTCTATGTAGATCTAGTTGGTAAAACACTGCAGAAACCACTGATGGCCTTAGCTAGAGCTTGTGTAGTATGAGGTACCCCCCAAACACCCCAGGCTGGAATGAGAATGAATAGGAGGTGAAGACTGGAGGTATCGCCAATTCATTCAATTTACTCGACTGTGATGGAGAGAAGAGAAAATACCATATCTGGAGGCAGAGGAAGAGTTAAGTGAAGGTGTCTTGATTTTTCAACAGGAAAGACTCAAAAGTGCTTTCAAGATTAATGGGAATGATACAGCTGGGGTGAAAGTTGAATCTGGAGGAGAGAAATGGGATAATTGTTAGAGTTAGGAAGATGGATGAAAACAGAGGTGAAAGAGAAGTAAGGTTCCTCTGTTACAACAAGAATGAAGGACAGGGTGGATACAGAAGGGAAAGTGAAGGACTTTAAATCTGATGACTTCTGTTTTTCTTTCAAGTGAGAGGCAAGGTAATACAATAAGAGTGAAAGAAGAGATTTGGAGAGAGTGGAGGTTTGAAATCATTGTTGTTGACAGTGGAAAGGTAATGGTTTACCAGATATATACAGCAGTGTAGCAGGGCAGACCTGAGGCTAGGAGTCAGATTAATATAGGAGACAATTGGCGTCATTACATGACTTTGTCCAGGAGCACTGAACTGCACAGGCGTGAGTGGCTGGGATTTTATCACATCAGGAAGATAAAATGACAGTGAAGCAAAGGAGTTTTTAGTGTATTTATGCCATTTATGAAGAAATAAAGATACACAACGACACACACTGTTGATAATGAAGAACAAGGAATGAGGACTTCTAGATATTAAAATATATTACAATGCTCTGGGGAAGAGGATCCAGAGTAGACTGCTCAATAATAATGGAAGTATTTGGGAACCTGGTATATTATTAAGTTGAACATATGCCCCATTTGCCTGGGAAAGTTCCAGTTTTGGCAGTTGCACAGCATAATTATTAATAACAAACTTTTTCATCCTTGTGTGGACAATAAATTTCATGGTCACTCTTTATATGACAAAAGTGGCATTACAAAGTGGAGGAAAGATGGATTAAGTGGTGTTAAAAGTAGCTTACAGTATGGACTTCCAGCTTCTAGGCCCACATGTAAAGAGTTTAGAAGTCACTGCTCCATCCTAACAAATAAAATGCTGAATAAACAGAAAAATCAAGAATTCTTTATAGATCCATGAGAGAAGTGGAGTCACAGGGAAAATTGCTGCCCTCAAATTGGAGCAGTAAACAGAGGATGTGGAGGATCACAGCCTCCCAGAGCAGAAGCCTGCACCTGTCAAAGTAGGAAAGCCTGAACTGTAATGGATGAATTGCTTGAGGCTCAGTATAGACAAGTCTGAGAGTTAGAAACTCCAGAGATACCTAGTCATTGGTGGGCAGAGGGAATAACTTTCATGGGTTTCACCTACAGGAGCTCTAGTAAGTCCTTAAAGTGAATATCAGAGAAATCTCTTCATGCTTCTGGCGAGGGGAGGAGAAAAGGAACTATTTTTAAATTCACCAGAGCATTCCGTTCTTGACAAGTTCTTGCTCTCAGGAGAAGACATTTTACCAGAGCCTATCTGGGGGAAGGGAAATATACAACTCCAGCCCCCTCCAGCCACCAGTCCCACCAAAGCAGTGGAGGGAAGCTGAGAAGCACGTGTGAAATTCACCATTGAGGGGTACAAGTCACCAAAAGAGTGAGACCCAGTCATGAGAGCATAGAACACTTCCTCTCCCTGACACTTTAACACAAGCATCCTTCAAAGATATTATTGGTTCAGTTCCAGACGACTGCAGTAAAGTAGAGATTGCAATAAATACAATCACATGAATTTTTTGGTTTCTCAGGGCATATAAAAGTTATGATTACATTATACTGTAGTCTATTAAGTGTGCAATAGCATTATGTCTAAAAATTAAAGTATCTTTAATTTAAAAGTACTTCTAAAAAATGATAACCATCATCTGACAATGCAGTGTTGCCACAAACCCTCAACTTGTACAAAATGCAATGTCTGTGAAATGCAATAAAGTAGAGCCACAACAAAGCAAGGTGTATCTTATGGTGAGGGGAGGGCCAAGAGGGAAGGGATATATATATAATTATGACTGATTTACATTGATGTATGGCAGAGTCTACCACAATATTGTAAAGCAATTATCCTCCAATTTTTAAAAAACGCAAGGTGTATCTATGTCTTGCTAAAAGCCTACTCACTTCAGTTCCTTTTACCCAGCACATCATGTGCACCTTGCAATAAAATATTAAAAGGCAAACCAAAAGGCCAAAAAGAAAACCCTACTTTTGAAGAGATAGAGAATGCATCAGAAATGGACACAGCATGTATGTTGGAATTATCAAATTGGGAATTTGAAACAACAATGATTAATATGCCAAGGGCTCTAATGGATAAAGTGGACAGCGTGCAGAAACAGACAGGTAATATAGCCAGAGATGGAAATCCTAAGGAAAAACCAAAAAGAAATGCTAGACATCAAAAATCTTAGAAATGAAAAATGCCTTTGGATTTACTAGTAGGCTGGACACAGCTGAGGAATCTGAGCTTGATGACATAGCAACAAAAAGTACTAAAACTGAAAAAAAAAAGAGAGAGAGAGAATAAAGACTGAAAAAAACAGAACAGAATATATTAGGCTGGCCAAAAAGTTAACTCAGCCTTTTATGTAAGGTGAGCTGGAAAACGGCAAACAAACTTTCTGGCGAACCCAATACAAATACTGTGAGAAAACTATAAAAGGCATAATATATGCATAATAGGAATACCAGGAGAAGAAAGGACAGAAGAAATATTTGAGACAATAATGACTGAGAATTTCCTCAAATTAGTATCAGACACAAAACCAGAGATCCAGGAAGCTGAGAGAATACCAAGAATGATAAATGCCAAAAAAGCTATATCCAAGCATATCATTTTCAAACTATAGAAAATTAAAGATAAAAAAGTACTGAAAGAAACCAGAAGGAAAAAACACCTTACCTACAGAGGAACAGAGATAACAATTATATCCCACTTCTCAGAAACCATGCAAATATGAAAAGAGTGGAGTGGAATATTTAATGTATTGAGAAAAAAGCCACCAATTCAGAACTCAATACCCTTGAAATTATTCTTCAAAAGTGAAAAAGACTCTTCTTCAGACAAAAAAATCTGGGGGGAATTTGTCACCAGTAGCCCCATCTTGCAAGAAAGTTTAAAATTCTTTAGAGAGGAGAAAAATAACATACGTCAGAAACTCAGTCCTTTATAAAGAAAGGAAGAACATTAAAGGAGGAATAAATGAAGGTAAAATAAATTTTTTAAATTTTTCTTAATTGATCTAACAGATAATTTATTCAAAATAATAGCAATGATGTATTTAATTATATATGTTTATGTCTATATGTGCTTATATATGTTTACGTGTAAGTGAAATGATTGGCAGCAATGATATGAGGAAAAGAAGGAAGGAATTGGGAGTATTTTGTTATTATAAGGTACTTGTAATATCTTTGAAGCAGTATAGTGATATTTAAAATTAAACTTGGATTAGTTGTAAATGTCTACTGAAAACTCCAGAACAACCATTTTTAAAAGAAAAAAAAAGAAGTATAATTGATATGCTAAGAAAGAAAAGATAGAATTCTATAAAATTCTCAGTTAAAACCAGAAGTATAGAAAAAGTGTGGAAGATAAACAGGAATGAAGAACAAAGCAACAAATATGGTAAACACTAATCTGCCTATATCAATAGTTACCTGAGTCATTAGTGGTCTGAACATACCAATTAAAAGATTGTCAATGGATCAAAACCAAGACCCTTATGAGCACAGTTAATAGTACTGTGTTGCATATTCAAAAGTTGTCAAGAGAGTAAATCTTAACATTTCTTATCACAAGAAAAAAAATTTATAACTGTGGATGGTGACTGATGTTAACTAGACGCATGTGATTCTTTTGCAGTATATACCAATGTCAAATCATTACTTTGTACATCTGAAACTAATATGCCAGTTGTATTTCAATTAAAAAATATTAAAAAACCAAGACCATTGTATATAAGAAACCCACTTATATCTTAAATACAAAAACATATAGATTAAAAGCAGAATGATAAGACAGATACACAGTGCTAATACTAATCAAAAGAAAGCAAGACTAGCTATACTAATTTCAAGTGGAGTGGACTTCAGAGCAAGGAAACTTACTAGGAATAAAGAGGGGCATTACATAATGGTAAAGGGGTCAGTACTCCAAGAAGATGTAATAATCCTTACTATGTTTGCACCTAATGACAGTGTGTCAAAATATGTGAGCTTAGAACTGCAAATATTATAGAAATAGATAAATTCACTGTCACAGTTGTAGATGTCAGTTCCCCTCTATCCGAAATAGACAGATGTCGCAGGCAAAAAATCAGTAAGCACATAGTTCAGCTAAACAGTGCCGTCAATCAGCTGGATCTAATTGACATCTACAGACTACTTTATTCAACAACAGATTACATGTTCTCAAGCTCACATGGAACATTTAACAAGATAGATCACATTTTGGGTCATAAGACACTGTTAGCAAGCTTTAAAAGGGTAGAAATCATACAGTATCTGCTCTCAAACCACAGTAGAATTAAACTAGACATCAATAACAGAAAGATAACTATAAAATCCCCAAATACTTGGAGATTAAACCACACATTTTTAACCGACACATGGGTCAAAGAAGAAACTGCAGAAGAAATTTTAAAATATTGTGAATTAAATGAAAATGAAAAACAACTTAAAATCTGTACACTGCCAAGAAAGCAGCACTTGTTAGAAAAGCAGAAAAACTTTAAATCAATAGTCTAAGCTTCCACTTTAGGAAACTGAAAAAAGAAAAGCAAAATATATAAAACAAGGAGGAAAAATAATAAAAGAAAGCAGAATTTAACAAAATTGAAAAAATATCAGAGAAAATCTATAAAACGAAAAAGCTGGCTCTTTGCAAAGATCAGTAGGATTGATAAGCCCTTCGACAGGCTAACTGAACAAACACCAGAGAAGACACAAATTACTAATATTAGAAATGAAAGAAGGGACATCATTACTGATCCCATGGCTATTAAGAGAATAATAAAGGTATTATGAATGTTCATAAATTTGATGACCTGGATGAAATGGACCAATTCCTTGAAAGACATAATTTGCCAAAAGTCACAAAATAAAAAATAGAAAAGTATAGAAAATGGAAAATATTTTTTAAAATAAATTGAATCAATAATAAAATCCTTCCAAAACAGAAAGCTCCAGACTGAGACAGGTTCATTGATAAATTCCACCAAACATTTAAGGAAGAAATTGTACCAATTTTCTACTTCCTAACTCATTCTCTGAGGCCAGTGCCACCCTAATACCTAAAGTAGACAAAGACATTGCAGAAAAAGGAAAACTGCAAACCTATATCTCTCACGGACAAAGATGCATGACTCCTCAATAAAATATTAGGAAATCAAATGTAACAGTATATGAAAAGAATAGACACCATAACCAAGAGGGATTTATCCCGGTCATAAAAGGCTGGTTCAACACTTCAAAATCAAGTCATATAATTATCACATCAACAGACAAAAGAAGAAAAAAACCACACGATCACATCAATAGATGTGGGAAAAATCCTGGACAAAATCTAACACCCATTCATGATAAAAACTCTCAGCAAACTATGAATATAGATAATGGTCCTTAATGTGATAAAGAGCATACAAATAGCATATACCTAATATCATACTTATTGGTAAGAAACTTGAGACTTTGCTGCAAAGGTCAAGAACAAGGCAAGGATATCTCCCCTCACAGTTACTTTTCAACATCATACTGGATATCCTAGCTAATGTAACAAATAAGGAAATGAAAGATACAGATTTGAAAGGAAGAAATAAAAGTGTGTTTGTTTGCAGATAACATGATTATCTACAAAGAAAATCTGAAAGATCAACAAAAAACCTCCTGAAACTAATAAAAATTACAACAAAAGTATAATTGCCAAGGATTGGGGAAAGGAAGGGATGAACAGGCAGAGCACAGAGGACTTTTAAGGCAATGAAATTAATCAATACAATACTATAATGGTAGATATATATTACTATACATTTGTCAAAACCCATAGAATATACATAACCAAGAGTGAACACTAATGTAAGCTATGGACTTTGAATGATGATGTGTCAGTGTAGGTTTACGTAGGTTTATCAGTTGTAACAAATGTGCCACTCTGGTGCCTGATGTTGATGATGGGGAAGGTTAGGCATGTGTGGGAATGGGCTGTATGGGAACTTCCTGTACTTTTGCTGTGAACTTAAAACTGCTCTAAAAAATTAACTAACTTTTTAAAAAGTAGCTCTCAGTATGGAGAAAATAGATTCGGATCTCTACACCGTGATATTAAAAAGCAAATTCTAAATGGGTTAAAGACCTAAGTGTGAAAATAAAGTTATAAAGCTTATGAAAGAAAATACTAGAGAATGTGTTTCTGATTTCAGTTTTTTAGGCAAGACCAAAAAAGTGCAAACCATAGGAAAGGAATTGATAAATTTGACTAGCTGAAAGTTATTAAAGAATTCCAAATATAAGATAAACATCTGGGTGACACAAAGATGTTTGTCAAGGATGAGCAATTCATATTGAGAAAGTCCTACAAACTGACAAAAGAGAGAAATCCATTGATAAAGATTCTGAGGTGGCAATTCACAGAAGAACCCTGATAAATTTATAAAGCAATGCTCAAACTGACTAGTATTAAATGAAAACATGATACTATTTTATATCAGATTGGAAACAATTAGAAAGTCCAGTAATCACACGTACTAGTGAGGATAGGGGGAAATGGGAACAGATGTGCATAGCTTGTAGAATAAAAATAGGGATTCCCATTTTGCAGAGCAATCTGGTACCACTTGTAAAATTAATATGACTAGACCCACAACCTCACAACCAGCAGTTCCACTACCTGGTTTATATTACTGAGAAACTCTCATGTAGGTCCCAAAGCAGAGCAAACTTGAGGATTTGCATTACAGTAATGTTTGTGGAGAAAAAGAGCTGGAAGTCAGCTCAGTGCCCCTCGCTGGGAGAATGGCAAGTAAAATGTGGTCTCTGCTTTCAGTGGAGTACTAGGCAGCAGGCAATATCAGTATTACATTCACATGTAGTAAAACTGACATAATAAGATTAAGTGAACTGTATGGCACATGGAACTCTGCTCAGTGTTATGTGGCAGCCTGGATGGGAGGGGAGTTTGGGGGCGAATGGATGTCTCTTTATGTGTGGTTGAGTCCCTTCTTCCCTTCGCTGTTCATCTGAAACTATCACAACATTGCTTCTTAGTTGGCTGTAACACAATACAAAATAAAAAGTTTGGGGAAAAAAAGATTATGTTACAGAAATATTAAAGTACAAAACAACTCTATGTAATTTCAAGTAAATTATGTATACACATATGTATATACATTCAGAAAAACATTCATTAAATACTTATGAGTGAGTAGTAAATAAGGGAGAGAAATGAGAGAAGAGTAAAGAATATTGAGATAAATAAAATGTCTTTGTTTCATCACTGGACAACAGTGATGAAAATATATAATGTGACAATTTTTTAACTGCTTTCCTAAAGAAGAGGAATTTTTTAAAATGTTTTTAAGTAAAATAAATACAATATGGATGTAATCTCATTAAATTGTATTTGAAAATTTCATAAATAATTCATATAAAGCACTCAGCTTAGTGCCTAGCCTATACTAAACACTCAGTAAGTGTTATCTTTTAATATTAGCACTACTCATGATACAGCCTACTACCAATCAATTGGAGTTGGCACTTAAGATCCACTGGACTTTGATTTCCCCCAAAAGATCCTTCCAGGTCTAATAGTCTGTGGTTTTATGAGAGGGATAGGCAAGTCCTGGTAGCAGACCCGGAAGCAAACAGGAGAAATGGTGAAAACAGCTTTGAGGAATGGGGATGGCTACCAGCTTTTCTGCAATGTTGTGGAAAACCTTGATGGCTAGCTTGTGAGAATACCAACATAAGGCACAAACAAAGAAAGGAGACGCTGCAGAAGTGTGTAAAACTGGGTGACTTTATGTACTTTGGGATACTTCTCCAACATGGGGGAATTTCTTTTAACATTTTAATTTCAAGTTATAAGACTGAATCACGAAGTCTAGGTATATAGTGTTTGTTTTGGATTCTCTCTTCCCCATCCTCCACCTTCCCTGAACTGGGACCCAGGTTATTGTAATCAATGAGCAAGATCATCACCTAGTGGCCTGTCCCTCAAAGTGCTGACATAAGATCCTGGTCTGAGAGAAGAGAACCTGAGCTATATCCTTGTCTTTATGTTAAGTGAACAAACGTTGAGTGGGACTCTATGCCGGGCAGTATTCTGGTGTCCTAGGGATATAGAACTGCTAACAGAAAATGACAGATTTAAAACTAAAAATAAGGAATTGTCAACACGACAACTTCCCAAAGTGACATTGCCTTTTAACGTGTTTATTTTCCACCGGTTCTCCACAGATTATAGATGAAGAAGAAACACAGTTTATGAGCAATTGCCCTGTTGCGGTCACAGAAAGCACCCCACGGAGGAGGACGCGGATCCAGGTGTTCTGGATAGCGCCGCCTGCAGGAACCGGCTGTGTAATCCTAAAGTAAGTGAACGTGGATCCTCAGAACTCTTCATTCCCCTTCCCTCTGTGGCTCATGGTGTGGTTGCAGAAGGAAAAGTGGCTTTCCTGGGGCCTCAGACAAGTCGTATCATCTCGCTGCCCTCCAGTATCTTGACTCTAAAATTGGACTATGGGCCATCTTTCCTAAAGTGCTATAAAAAGTATCAGTTACCTGAATCTCCATGCTCCTCTCATACAGTGATCTTCTGATCACTATCTTCCTGAAGATAATGATCCTACAGCTGGTTAAGAAAAATTACAACCCTGCTGAGGATAATTTTTGGCTTTGTCCATCTTGAATTTAATGTTCTATATCCTTAAACTGTGCTAAGTGGACTGAGACCTGAATATAACCTCCATTGGCCCCAGGCTCAGCTTCATAATCCTGTTTTCTTCCTTCTCCCATCAAAAATACCCTCTTGCACCACTTCTCTGGGGCCTCTTGATCCCCCTTTAGGCAAGTCACAATAGGTCATGAGACGTATTAGCCAGTCAATGGTTTTCCTCCGAAAGGCAGCATCATTTCAAACCTGTGTTTCCAAAATTATATGTCATAGAATGATGTTCAGGGAGATGTAAACAGGTGGGCAGGAAATCAGTTTCTATGGTTAAATAAGTTTGGAGGATTCTGTGTGCTATATAGCTCCTTCTTGCTGAATCACAACATATATTAACATATTGAAGGTTTTGCAAAGTCCTGCCAAAAAGAAATCTGTTTAACTTGGTTTCACCCAGCAGTTCCCAAACTTGACTGCAAAGCTTCTTTTTGCTGAGACATCTATTAACATTCAGCAGTTTGGAAAATACAGTTATCACCTATTTTAAATACCATATTTTAAATACATTTAAATGCTATATAGAGTGATGCTGGGGAGTTTAGGATTTCAGAAGGCCAATAGTCATGGCAAGATGGGTAGATGGGGAAGGCTCCAATGCCAGCATCTAAGAAACACTTTTTCCTGGAGTTAGGGGCTGGGAACTTCCCAACCATCCTCCACTTCTTTAGATGCCCCCAAGGGGTTATGTATGTATTTGGGTTCATATGTTTGAACCTCTGGCAGGAGAACATTTCTGAAGACTTATAAGTCCAGCCCAGTTCTGAGAAGAGACTGATAAGGAGGCATTTCATTCAACAGTCATTGAAGTTTCTCGATCCAACTGCGCCTGGCTTATGGAGGGAAAAAAACAAAGCCCACAGAGATATCTGGAGCTTCTGTCCATTGTCCAGACTCAGCCCTGGCTTTGGCCTGGCTTTGCTACCATCTGTATGGATATCATTGTTTTCTTTAGTTTAATGCAAGCTGAGCATCTTTTCTCACATTCCTTGAGAAATTTGACTTGGCATTAATCTACATTGGTGAGTTTTTTTAAATTTAGCAGTAGAATTTATGTATAAGTATAAACTCCATATTTAATATGTATCTAGTATCTAGCTGCAATGTGGGAGAAGGCCTTGTAGAAATAGATGAAGACCACTGAAATAAGAACAGAAGCTATTTATTCAGAGGTTGTTCTACAGCAAGGGAAGTCAGCTGCCATCACTAGAATTTGGCAGAGTGGATCTCAAAGACAAGTGAGGAGTGGGAAAGCTTTATAGTGAAGAAAAAAAAAACAGAAAAGATTGTAGGTACTTTCTGACTGGAGATATTTGGTGTGGGGAAGTCAAGAGTGGGCTAACTAGAAATGAAGCATCTGACATGGTTGGTTGGACAATATATTTGGCTTTCTCTGACTGGTCCTGAGCTGAAACTAGAGGAGGCAGTGGAAGCAAGAATTCGAGAGTTGGCATCATTGACCAAGTCCTAACCATGCTGGACTAATGGCTGCAGAGGTTGTGGTTTGCCTTCCTAGACCATTTGCTGCAGAGGCTGGAGATCAGAGTTCTTTTGTCATTGTCATATACAGCCTGGCCTTTGTCCATTAGTGTATTCACTCAGCCTCTTAGGCTGGAGACCAGGTTCTCAACCTGGCTTTCCTGTACCCATATCCCTGTCCATGGTAGCCCTATGACTCCACAGAGACTGGGACTCTCCAACATTAGATCTTTCTGATGAGTCTTCTTGCTCAAAGAGCTTCCCTGGTAGCTTAGCTGGTAAAGAATCTGCCTGCAATGTGGGAGACCCCTGTCCAATTTCTGGGTTGGGAAGATCCACTGGAAAAGAAATAGGCTACATGTTCCAGTATTCTTGGGCTTCCCTGGTGGCTCAGCTGGTAAAGATTCTGCCTGCAATGTGGGAGACCTGGATTCAATCTCTGGGTTGGGAAGATCCCCTGGAGAAGGGAAAGGCTACCCACTCCAGTATTATGGTCTGGAGAATTCTGTGCATGGACTGTACAGTCCATGGAATTGCAAAGAGCCGGACATGACTGAGCAACTTTCACTTTCACTTTCTCTAAAACTCTATCCCTTTGGCATCCATGTCTGGTTTTCTTTGATTTATTGTTCTCACAAACCAGAAGTATTTGATCTTCCTGTTGGAAGCCAGAAAGGCATCTCCTTGTTTACATTAAAAATGAACATATGTGAACATATTTCTATAAATTAACATTGAACAAATGTGGCTTGTTACTTGTTCTTTCAGTAAATGTAACTGAACTTCTGTTTGCACAGGTGTCAATATTATACAGGCAACTGAGATTAAGATCTTGGCCCCCAAGGTTCTCAGAGGCCAGTGAAGGAAAGAGAAAGGGGCAACCAATACTTTCTGTTTACTGTGAACTCAGCTACACATCTAGCAGTTTTTGTCTAAGTTAATCTTCGCAACAGACTTCCCCTTTCCATGTAGGAGGTCACAAGTCTCAGTGAATTAGGCAGTTTCTTGAAGATGCATGTCCATTTAATGCTAAAATCCCATGTTCTTCCTTTCACCTTTTTCTGAAAGAAATATAACCTACAATTACTCACTAAAGAAATAATGATTTTATACGTGAGATGTAAATACATTCACACTGAAAAATGTCACACAGTATAGAAAATAGTGAATTACAGAAAAATAGAGAATACAGAAAAGTCCCTGACATTTCTCCTGATAAATCCCACAATCTTCTACCCAAAAGTAGCAATAGATATCAATTTGGTCTGTGTTTGTTAGACTTTAATGTGTGCATTTATATGTATTAATATATGAATAAACATATGAATACCCTTTACGTAAATGGTATCATAGTCTGCATGATGTCCTGAACTTGAATGGATTTTAACTAAATGTATTAGAGATTTAGTTAAATCTAATTTCCAGATTTCCAGGTCAGAACATATGGGTTTATCTCTCTTTTTAAAGTGTTGCATATAATCTACTGTGAAAATGTGTTAATTATTCCATAGTTGATGGACATTCAGATTGTTTCCAGTTTTTTACAATTACAAATAATGCTATAATAAACATCCTTATATATGCCTGCTTGAGCAAATATGCAAGTTTTTGTCCATGGTAGCTGCCAAGAAATAGGATCATAAGGGATACACATTTATAATTTTAATAGACACTGCCAGATTTTCTTCTAAAAAGCTTGCCAACTTAAACACTCTCCCTGACTGTGAACAAGAGAACTTGTTTCCTTACTTGCTTAACAACTCTTGATGTTTATCATTCTTTAAAGTTCTGCCAGTCTGATAATTAAAAGTGACATTTTGTGATAATTTTTATTTTCCCAATTACTAGTAATATTAGAATCTTTTCAAATATTTATTCCATTTCTCTTTTCTGCAAATGGCCATTCACATCCTTGTCCACTTTTCTGATAGTTTCTTTTTAAAATTGATGTTTATATATTTATCTGGTGGCTCAGTCGGTAAAGAATCATCAGCATTGCAGGAGACCTGGGTTTGATATTTAATATTTGTTAATATTTTTATAGGTTTAAAAATAAATTTAGGTCTTTAATCTTCTTGGAATTTACTTTTGTGAATAATATGGTAGCAGTAGGCCTCAACAAAAGATAAATGGCACACTCAACAGAAGTGTCAAAAGGTCAGTTGAATCAGGAGTCCATTTATGAGTGTTAGTTGCTCAGTCATGTCCAAATCTTTCTGACCCCATGGGCTGTAGCCTGCCAAGCTCCTCTGTCCATGGAATTCTCCAGGCAAGAATACTGGAGTGGGTTGCCATTACCTTCTCCAGGGGATCTTCTGACCCAGGGATCAAACATGGGTCTCCTGCATTGCAGGCAGCTTCTTTACCATCTGAGCCACCTGGGAAGCCAGTGGTGTGGCCAAAAAGGAGTGGGAGGAGCCTTTAGTGTCCAGGCCTAAAGGGATAAGGGGAGAGCACAGAGGATAAACAGAAAAGACCACCACCTCCAGGAGCTGAAACCTTTGAATAAGGGAAGCTACTAGCCTGAGGTGACCCCACAGGGACCCCAACCTTGATTCCCTGTCAGTTTTTCCTTTTGACCTTGGCTTCAACTATGAGGACAACAGAGCCCATTGCTAGAGTCCATGCAGATTCTCCTCTCCAGCAAAGATCAGGGTGTGGAAGGATACAGAAGGTGGCTGGAGGGGCAAACCAGAGCTGTCCAGCCCAGAAGAGAAATCAAAGTCTGCTTATTTTTCTCAAAATGGCTTGGTCATTGTTGCACATTCGTTTGTCTTTTCCTCAATTGTTTGAAGTGCTACTTTATCAAATATGAAATTTTTATACAGATCCGTTCTGTTCTGTTGATCTTTTTATCTATTCCTGCACAAAACCCACACCATTTCATTGCACAATTTTATTTGATGTTTTGATAGCAAGTCATTGCTCATTAATCTTCTGGTTCAAAATGTTCATGGCTATTCAAGCAGATTCATAATTCCAGACAAACTGTAGAATGAGTTTATTGTGTTTAATAGAAACTTATATTGGGATTTTGAATGGTATTGCAAACCCTACAATATATTTCCATATATAGCATCCTTACAGTATGTTTTCCCAGTTAGAAATATGGAATATCTCCTATTCAGGTCTTTTATGTCCTTCAGGAAAGTAATGTAATTTTTCTTCACTTAGATTGCACATTCTTATGAGGCTTCCTCCCCCCCCCCCCGGTATAGATATTTTATAGTTTTATTGCTTTTGCAAATGGGCTCTTTTTTCCTAATACATTTTCTAATCATTGATTGCTTATGTTTAGGAAAGCTATTGATTCTTGTACCTTGAGTCTGAGTTTAGGCAGTGCTGAACTCTCTTCTAATGGCTTTTTTCATTCTTTTGGGAAATAGTAAATATACCTTTGTTCCTTTTTCATGTTTTAGTTTATTATCTGTCACCTCTAGTACAATATTAAATAGTGGCATTCATGCTTATTCCTGATTTTAATGGGAATACTATTATAGTTCCCTTTTAGTAAATAGGAAGTACAGGTTCCAAACTGATGCCTTGACTCAGGTTGAGAAACACCCAAGTTGTCTAGCTGAGAAAGTTTCCTTCTTTTTCATGTGGAAGATGGTGTTGGGGAAACCAGTCAGCCAATCAGTATCCAAAGTACATATACCATGTACCCCAAGTTGACCAGCACTGAGAAAGTCTCACTGAGAAAGGTCCGTCTAGTCAAGGCTGTGGTTTTTCCAGTAGTCATGTATGGACATGAGAGTTGGACTGTAAAGAAAGCTGAGCAACGAAGAATTGATGCTTTTGAACTGTGGTGTTGGAGAAGACTCTTGAGAGTTCCTTGGACTGCAAGGGGATCCAACCAGTCCATCCTAAAGGAGATCAGTCCTGGGTGTTCATTGGAAGGACTGATGTTGAAGCTGAAACTCCAATATTTTGGCCACCTGATGAGAAGAGCTGACTCATTTGAAAAGACCCTTATGTTTGGAAAGATTGAGGGAAGGAGGAGAAGGGGACCGCAGAGGATGCGATGGTTGGATGGCATCACTGACTCAATGGACATGAGTTGGGTAAACTCCAGGAGGTGGTGATGGACAGGAAGGCCTGGAGTGCAGTTCATGGGGTCACAAAGAGTTGGATATGACTGAGCAACTGAACTAAACTGAGAAAGTCTCAGAATATAAACAAGGCTCTTGATTTTTAAGACACTTTGCTGAAATCTAGTTGTATAAATATGTATGGAAAAGTTAGTGAATCTAAGACAGACGTTAACTGGGAACAAATTAAACATGATTAGTCAGAAAGTAGGTGCATTAAAAATGTAATAATGGGAGTACCAGAAGTCCTTAGAAAGGTTAGCTGATATTTTGAAGAAAGTAGTAGGGTTTGGATAAATGGACAGAAGGGAAGGGGGTGGACAGGGAGAAAACTACTATGAGAAGTTGGAGGTGAGAGTACATATGGTAGTTTGGCTGAGAGTGAACAGACAGACTTGGTGAAATTAGAAGGTCTTTGGGGGCCAAGATCCATTGCTAAATCATAGACGTTCTTCAATATCAAGATGAAGAGGTTGATCTTGATTCAAGAGGAATAAGGGAGCCATTAGTGGGTATTTAACTCTGAATTGACATGCTGGGTGGAAAGTTCACTAAAAAAGTTAGTAAGGATGCTTAAATCTGGCAGCAAATTTCAGGAAATACAAAAGAGGAGATGCTAACTTTATTGCAGAGCCCTCACTTGGAAAAATGGGCGTTTGCGTTACTCTGTTTGGGTGATATTCCTGGGAGAAGGCGGCTCAGTAGTGTAAGTGGCGCAGTCTGCTCCGTATCTGTAGATGACAGTTCTGAAGCCCACTTAGCTAAATATGTTCTGTTGCCCAGGGGGGCTGGGAAGGGAAGCACCGAGCAATTATGACTTCCTTTTGGCACAAACCTGACACTGTTTCTTTTCTATCTGGATGCAAAGATTTGAACATTGCTAAATTACAGGCTTTCCAGGCAGTCTTCTTCCTAGCTTTCTCCTTGCAAATGAATGACCCCCACTTAGTTTCCATAGCATGCTGCAGTGCTGCAAACTGTTGTAGCAAAGTAGTGACTGACTGAAAGAAAAAGCCTCTGTGAATAGATGTTTACAGACCCCATCAGAGGGAAGTCCTATGCCCTTAAGTCTGATACAAATTTTGTCCCTTGAAGTGGTCCTCTCTTTCTGTACCTTTATTACTAGATTCATGACACTCACTTATCACCTCCTGGGAGGGTCTGAGATGTGGGTTGCCTTACTCTGAAGGAGACAGTCACTTGGTAAACCATTTGGGGAGTTCAGTTTCATAAAACAATGATTGGTGGTAGGCAGTAATAACAGCCCAGCACCAAGCCCTGCTCTGGGTACATTGCAAATACTTATTTAATCCTCAGAGCAATGCCATGAACTGGATACTAAGGAGGACGCCCAGGTATCGAGAGGTTAAGTAACTTGCTCAAGGTCACAGGGTAAGTGACAGAGCTAGAATTTAACAGAAGCGCCTGCGATTTCAGTACTGCACTATACCATCTCAGATGGGTCAAGTTCAACTGCAGCTTCCTCTCCAACATCATCATCTGCGAGGTCTGTCTCTTCTTTCTCTCTCTAGCTTTACATTCACTGCCTTATTCACAGACACTTCTTGTCTCACTGTTGCAGGGACCTTGTACTGTTCCCCTTGCTCCTCCCTGTGATCTTCCTCACACTGGCATAAAAATTGCTGTCCTCATACACAGCTGAGCAATACCACTTACATAATCAAACTTGAAGGGGGCTTTCTATCACCCTGATCAGGGCACTAAAGTCTCCCTCTGTCCCTTACCAGGGTGCCTGACCAGCCTCTTCTTCCACTGAATCCCTCCATGAAAACTGTTCTCCTGCCATTGTTTGCTCACTGTCTAACATTTCTTGAGCACCTCCTGCATGCAGTCGATGAGGACACAGAAGCTATCTCTGAGGGTGTCACAGTCAGGGGTGAAACACATATCAAGTCCATAGTCCTTCATCTGCATTTCTGAAATCCAAAAAGTTCTAAAATAGGAAGATGTTTTCTTAACTCTTTTAGGGCCCAAGCCTGCCTTGAGCTGACTTCAAGTTACTTATAGCTTTTCAGTGCAAATATTAATGTAGTTGTTGCTGCCCCAGACCCTGATGAGGATGTTATGAAAAATATTATCTTTCTGAAATCCAAAAATATTCTGAATTCTGAGACGTGTCTGGTCTCAAGGGTATGAGATAAGGGAACTTAGCGGTCTGATGGGAAGTTTGCTCATGGAAGTATCACTTAGGGTGCTGGAGGAGCACAGAGGAGGCAGCCCTCTGGCAGGACAGGGTTTCACAGAAATGTTAAAAGCCAGCACTTCATTGCTTTCCAGTGAAATAACCTGTTCCCAGATGCAGCTGCTATAAGGTCTGAGAACATCTTCAGTGTTCCCATCACCAAAGTGTAAAGTCGAAATTCCTTAGCTTGGGGTCCAAGGTGCCTAGTGACATTTCCAGACACCTTTGCAGTCCATTTCTAGGTGTTCCTCCTCTCACCCAAGGCTGTGAGCTTCTTAGAGAAGGGGGTCAATGTTACTCATCTTCGTGGCCCTAATACAGGAGTTGGCAAACCACAGTCTGTGGGCCATATCTGGCCCACCACCTGTTTTTATAAAGGAAGTCTTATTGGAGCACAAACAGGTTCATTGATTTATGTATTGTTTAGGGCCACTATCATACTACAGAAGCTGAATCAAGAAGTTGCAATAGAGACCCTATAGCCTACAAAGCCTAAAATAATTTTTAAATGGAGCCTTCTAGAAAAAAGTATACTGACCCTTGCATTAATGCATACCCCAGTGCTAGGAACACAAGCAATAACTGCTGATTCCTGGCCTGGGTTCTCCTAAAAGCCCAGCTGGGACAAAGTCTTGTGTTCAAGCAGTTTATTTAGGAAGTGATTCTGGGGAAGAGGAGGGGCAGAGGGTTGTGGGTTTATTTGATCAAGTGTTGTTACCCTGGCCATCACTGTAGGCAATGATACTTGATCCTCTAGGACTCTTTGAAAAGCCTTATGACATGTATCTCAGAACTGTGTGCTCTGGAATGAAGAGGAAAGTCATTATCCTCCACTCATCAAGGGTAGCCCCACAAGCATTAATGCCCTGCAATTCTGGGCTGCACTTATGTGAATATTCATCAGATTCTAAACATGCACTGCAGCATCAGAGAAGCTCTGGGACAGGAAGCAAGGTACACCACACGGACAAGGTGTGTACCATCCAATGACATGGACAGAGCTGCTCACTACAACAGGGGATGGAGTCAGAGTTGGGATGAGAGGATGTGAAGAGGTGTACAGCGATGCTCAATGGATCAGTTAGTGTGAATAATAGTGTAAGTAGCTTACATTAATGCCAAGAACTATACTAGGTGCACTGCATTCCTTATCTTACTTAATCTTCATAAAAGGCCTGTTGGGTCTTCATAATAATATTCTCATTTTCTTGATGGGAAAACTAAGGTTTAGAGAGTTTGTATTCAGGGTAATAAAGCAGTTAAGTGATGGGGCTGGGTTTTTAACCCACTTCCACCAACTCCAAAGTCCTTATTGTTAACTAATCACCACTAAGCTACATTGACCCCCACACTCCTGCCTTCTGCCTCAGTTCGCCTGTGAAGCCTGGAGGGGAAGACTCCCTCCTGTAAACCAGGGACAGATGACTGCCTGTCGGTGGCGGCGGGTGGGGAGGCATACCATTTCCCAAGTGAAGAACTAAATGTCATTTAGAAAATGGAAAACAAACCAGGGACCTGGCAAGAGAGAATCTTGTTAGTGGGAAGGGAGGAGGAATATTAGGAGGAAATAGCCAGGGCTCATCATACTTTGTAACTTCATATAACTTCAGCTTCATCAACTCTTTTTATCTTGGAAGGAAATAACACAAAACCCACATGTGATGACTCTGTGTACGATTTAGAGGCAGCTGGCAGGGTTAGAAGGACCTGATGTGGCTGAAATGCAGCTTACCCTACAGTTTTTTTTGGCATTAGGTATTGAGAAGAACCACGGGCTCTTTTGTTATAAAACAGAGTGACTCTCCCTTGAGGCCGACTAGAAAGGACCTCAGCAATGCTAACCAGGAGTAGAAGCAAAGAATCAACAGAAAAGGGGGTGGGAAACCCCAGACCCATGAAAGTGGTTGGTTCTTGGGAGAACAGTTAGAGACCAAAGCTATGGTTAAAAGGCAGTACGTGCTTGGTTCAGGAAAACCTAGATACTCCAAGACTACCACCCAACAGGTGGAATCCAGATGCCAGGGCTTGCTGGGAGGCTGGTAGTGGCATGGTTGCAGGGGAGCAGTCCAATGGTGGCAGAATTTCATTCAGCAGCTGAAGTACCAAGTGTAGGATCCAGCTCCCAGGGAGGAAACTGGGAAGAATTAAACAGGAAGTATACGCTGTAGAGGCACTCCAGGCACAGCAGGAAACTGAGGCTCAGATGGAACACTGAAACCCACACTGCAGGGGGGAGTGGTGTGGCTGCGACTCAGGGGGCATGGACAAGTATACGTGGACGAGGTCCCAGAGCCCCGGGAGCAAGGCCAGTCCCACTCCTCTCTCACTGGTGGAGCAGGGCTTGCCAAGGTACTTTGGACCCCGATCACAGATTAAAACATGATATTTAGACCCTGTGGACCTTTTAAAAATTGAAATTAAATTCACGTCGCAAAAATTTCAAAGTCATCAGTTTGGTAGCATGTAGTACATGCATAGTGTTGTGTCACCAGCACCTCTGATTCCAAAATATTTCCGGTTCTCCACAGTAAAACCCTTTACCCATAAGCAGAGAACTTCATTCTCCTCTCCTCAGCCCCTGGCAACCACCAATCTGCATGCTGTCTCTATGGATTTGCCTATCTCAGTAAATTCCATTCATATAAATGGAATCATGCAGTATGTGATCTTTTGCCTCTGGTTTTTTTCACTTACATAATGTTTTTGAGGCTCATTTATATTATAATAAGTGTTGGTACTTCATTCCTTTATATATCTGTATAATATCCCATTACATGTGTATGCCACAATTTGTGTGTCCCTGTGAACATTTTTGACGTGAAATGGTCACAAGCTGAAGATGGAAACATTTATGCAACAGTGAAAAATCACCAGATGTTATCAGACCTACATTAACCTTTCAATCCACATATACATTTTTTTAACCAGGGAATATACAATAGATGCGTTGCTCCACTCCTGAGCCTCAACCCATCCCACCCAGGGGAAGAGAGTGATGAGTCTGGGACAAGGGTAGAAGAGGACAAAGAGATGTTTCCAAACCTACTTTGTCTCTCGGGATCATAAAGTAAGAGTATTGGCCTGCTGGTGGGCAGGACGGGAGCCCAGACCTTCCAGGGCAAGGCCTGGCCTGCTCTAGGCTGGGTCCACAGAATCCACTGCAGGATTGTGGTTTTCTGATGTCTGTGTCTGGAGGCTAGTCTAGAGGCTAATGCAAGCTTCCTGAGAGCAGGGCCAGGGACCAGAGGATTCTGGGACTGGTTCCTCCAGTGGCTGGAGCTAAGTCCTGGGCCTTCTGTTGGGCAGAGCTGTGTTCAGAGACAGCTGTGTGCTCAGGAGATCTTCAGGCAGCCTGTTTGCTGATGGGTGGGACTGTGTCTCCCCTTTCACCCAATTAGGCATGTCAGCACCTGCAGGCTGTTGGGCTAATGAGCTGGAGGGAGTCAAAAAGGCACCACCCAGCACCAGCATCCACATGATAGAGGTAGCTCCCAAGAATGGCTACTTACAGTGTCTCTGTCCCTACTGTGAGCCACAGTTCCTTCCACCCCTTCTGGGAGATACTCCAGAACCAGCAGGTAGGTCTGACCCAGGCTCCTATCAAATTACTTGCTTTTGCGCTGGGACCTGGAACTTGTGGGATTTTGTGTGCCCACTTAAGGACTGGAGTCTCTGTTTCACCCAGTCCCTGGGGCTCCTGAAATCAAGCCCCACTGTCTTCTAGCGCCAAATGCTCTGGGGGCTCATCTTCTCAGTGCAGGAACCCTGGGGTGGGCGGCCTGTTGTGGGGCTCAGAACTCTCGTGGGACAGTGGTGGAAATGGTGGGAGAATCTCTGCATTGTCAGTATTCTCCAGTATAATTATCTGCCTGCCTGGGCTACGGGACTTTGTCATGAGTTTGCCCCTCCGGTCCATCTGGTTGTGGTTCCTTCTTCATGTCTTTAATTGTGGAAGTTCTTTTCTGGTATGTTCTGGTCTTTTTCATTGATAGTTGTTCAGCAAATAGTTGTGATTTTGGTGTGCCCATGTGAGAAGGTAAGCTCAGGCTCTTTCTACTCTGCCATCTTGGTGGATCTTGTGAAGTAAGTGTAAAACAGGCTGGCATATTTTATCCTGTCACCAAAATGACTTGATTAGATCTTTTAAACCCAGCATGTAACCACAAGGTAACAGATTCATATACCTAGTCATACATTACTTCATCTGGAAGAAGCATGGGCTGAAATTCATTGAAGACACAGCTCTAGAAAGATGGGCAGAGCGTCCTCTGTGCTGTAGAAGATGACATTTCTCCAAAGATCCATCACCATTCATTTGCAACCACTAATCAAAGAATTCTCCTTGAACTGTTTGCCTTCCTGCAAGCCTGATTGCTTCAGAGAACACCCAAACTAAAGCCAGTGAAGAAATGAGATTAAGTAAGAAGAAAGAAGGGCTTTCCTGGTGGCTCAGTGGTAAAGAATCTGCTTGCAAGGCAGGAGATATGAGTTCAATTACTGGGTCAGGATGATCCCCTGGAGAGGAAATGGCAACCCACTCCAATATTCTTGCCTAGGAAATGCCATGGACAGAGGAGCCTGGCGGGCTGCAGTCTGTGAGGAGTCGGAAGAGTCTGCAGAAGAGTCAGACACGACTTAGCAACTAAACAACAAGAAAGAACACCCCCTCTCCTTCCATGATTAATTATTGTAGGCTGATTTCAGCTACATTTTTCCTTGGGTATTTCCCTAACATTTTGCATTTAACAGCCCCTGGAAGCCAGGGGAATAGAGGAGAAAAAGCTGTATAATATCTCGGCTCTGTGCTACTCATGAGTGAAAACCATTGTTAATTTAGGGTTTGACAGCTGTGGTGCATTGTAAGTCCAGGGCAGCTGTCATCAGCACTCGGGCTTATTTTTCAAACAGATGTTTGATTTGACTTTAGTGTTATTGCCAATTTTTGAGGAGAAAGAGAAGGGGAAGCAGAAACAGAAATAATCATTTCATTCATCATTTGGTTTCTTTTCAAAACATAAATCGGTATGATTAACGATGACATCAGAATTGCTCTAATTGCAGTTTGGGGTGCAGGGCTGGTTAACTGTCACCTCCTATGTGGTCCAGAGTCCTTTTTTTTTCCCCCTAAAGTTAGAGGTTGTTTTGTAGTAATTACACCTAGACTCTGAACAACAGTCCCAGCTACCCAGAAAAGCCTTCCAGAGTGCAAGAAAAAATCGAGGCATGGCAGTGATGGGTGACTGGGCTGCAGCCCCAGATGAAAGCTGCGAGGCCGAGGCCTGTCTCATGGCTGTGGAACCAGGAAGCTGGCGAGAGCAGAACCCCTGGAATGGCAGCCAGGGTCTCCCACTCACTGTCATATCTCCACCATGCATATGGGGCTTAGGCAGCTGGGTTCGTGCATCCTCACAGTGTGCAAATTAGTCTCAGTGTATAAAATTAAATACATCTGTGGCTCCACGTAGAAATCTGGTGAGTCAGAATGTCCTTGAAAAGGCCCCAGTGTTCCAGTCCACATCCCTGGGAAGAATCTTGCTTCACACCAGCTGTGTCACTATGCAAACCCACTTCCCGGATCTGATTCCTCTATCCTTGCTTTTTTTGAGTTTGGGTCCTACGCTGTACCATCTATCATGTGTCCAGTCGCAGGACCCTCATCCCTAATCCACAAGGCCTCTCTTGCTGGGACTCTAGATGCAATAACACACTTCCTACATTTCTTCGTACGTGGAAAGGAAAGACTCACCTTGCCTGCTTCCTCAGTTAACGGTTGTGATGTGTGCTATACGAAAGAGGAGCCCACCCCAAGGATGAAGTTGGTGGGTATCCTGGATCCCAGCTCTTAAGTCATGGTCAGATAGAGGAATGATCCACAGCCTGTCCTGGTAATGCTCGAAAGAGCAGGGCGCTCTCAACAGAACCAGAGATGTGCTTCCTGAAGGCCAGGTCTGACTCCTCAAAGGGTGACCCCCGTTTCTTTAACTGGAAAATATTGTTTGCAGATTACTAATCAGGAACTAATCCCTGGTGGCTCAGATGGTAAAGAATCTGTCTGCAATGCAGGAGACCCAGGTTCGATCTCTGGTCAGGAAGACCCTCTGGAGAAAGGAATGGCAACCGACTCCAGTATTCTTCCCTGGAGAATCCCATGGGCAGAGGAGCCTGGTTGGCTACAGTCCATGGGGTCACAAAGAGTCAGACATGACTGAGTGACTAACACACATAAGATTAGGCTCCTGCCAGGTTGACCACCCAAGAATTTGAGGGAATCCAATTGGGCTTCCCTGATAGCTCAGTTGGTAAAGAATCCACCTGCAATGCAGGAGACCCTGGTCCAATTCCTAGGTCAGGAAGATTGACTGGAGAAGGGATAGGCTATCCACCCCAGTATTGTTGGGCTTCCCTTGTGGCTCAGCTGGTAAAGAATCTACCTGCAATGAGGGAGACCTGGGTTTGATCCCTGGGTTGGGAAAATCCCCTGGAGAAGGGAAAGGCTACCCACGCCAATATTCTGGCCTGGAGAATTCCATGGACTGTATAGTCCATGGGGTCCCAAAGAGTCAGGCATGAATAAGCGACTTTCACTTTCTTTAGGACAATTATTATGGTATCAAAAGCTCTGACCTGTTGCTTGCCACTTGGTTACCTGAGTCTAGACTCCTCCAGCCACTGCTTCCCCACATTTCCTCCACTCTTGGAGCCCATCCCTCAATACCTCACATCATAGCTATGGCTAAGCAACAGTGGTAAGTAAGATGTTGTTAAAAGCTTGGAGAGTCAGAGAAGAGAATCATAACACAGAGGCCCTATGTCACTGGCTTATAGATTTAGCTATTCTCAGGGCCAAAAAGCCCAAGCTCATCCTTGGGGTTTCACTGCTCTAACACTTGGTGGACATCAGGCTCTCTTCCCAACATCAAGGGTCAGTTTAGTTCCCCCTCAAGAGAGTGCCCCATATGAGTCCCACTTGACCCAAATCCAGGCCCAGTTTTCCTCTGTATTAGTTTGTTTGACATTGTAGTTACGAAGATGGTTTCAGGTCAGACAGTCTGAGACTGAGTTCTGAATCCACCTCTTAGAAATGACATCAGGCAAATTATTAAACTCTGGATACTTTAGATGCCTCTCCAGTGGGGATAATAATGGTACCTACCTTATAGATTGCTTAAGGGCTAGATAAGTGAAGTGTTTAAAACAGTGCTGGTCCAGAAGCAACTCTGTACAAGGCTATATGATTATCATTATTATTGCTTTAGTTTGTACTACAATGAAGATTATCACAGAAATGTCTCTAAGACAAAAGAAGCCATTCACCTCTAGAAGTGAATTCCAGTTTCTGGCATTTAGGACAAAAATTTTAAATGTTTTTTTGAACTTAAAAACGGTTAAGTTTCAGTCTCACTGAATCTCGTTTCCCTTTGCTTGCTTCCTTCTTGCCAATTTCCATAAAGACTAAGAAGCAGTGTTAAGAAAAACATAAAACAAAATAGTCATATTAAATTTTTAAAAAATCAAGATCTGGGAAAATTAAAATGTAACAATGAGACAAGAGGAAGACCAAGCACAAATACACAGTAGCCTAGTTCCCATAGAGCTGTGACAGTAACAGATTACAACCGATTAAATAAAATGAGAAATTAGAGGTCAATTGATATAAATAAATACCTATGCTAGCTAAATAAATGAATAATTGGAAAGTTTGATAAAGAACAGAATGTTTATATAATCTCAAAATATTAACTTACAAAGAGAAAGCCAGGAGTGTTAGAATGGAAAAAGTTCAGCAGACACCTATAATGGGACAAATCTGAATTTAAATTCCGTACCCCTGACAGGATACAGTAAGAAGGACACGGCATCATTTCTGTGATATTCCTGCTCAAGGTGCATAACCTTTACTGACATGTAATCTTCAGAACTTTCAAAGTCAAAAAGTCAAGGAAAGCCTGAGGAACTGCTCCATATTGAAGAAGGCATATTAAATATAATCTAAGGGCAATGCTGTGATTCTAAATAAGACCTTCTGGGCATAAAAGAACAGTTGTCAAAACTCGAATAGGGTTTGAGGATTAGATGTATTAATGTTAACTTCCTGAATCTTACTGTTACATTGTGGTTACATAAGAGAATATCTTTGTTTGTAGGGAAAACATGAAAGTACTCAAGGTGATTGGATATCATGTCAACCACTTACTTTCAAATGCTTCAGGGGAAAAATGTTCTTTGTACTGTTCTGGAATTTTTTTTAAAGGTTGAAATAGTTTCAGATTAAACAGACTCAGCTCAAAGGCGGGAGGGGTTAAAGAGGATAGAGAAGAACTGCCTTTGCATCTTTCCTCCTCTTCTTTCTTCTTTTTCCATTTTCTTCCTGGTTTCTTCCTCCTAGAAGGTGGACTAAGGTGAGAATGAGAAGATATTGTTGTTGTTCAGCTGATCAATTGTGTCCAACTCTTTGTGACTTCATGGGCTGCAGCATGCCAGGCTTCCCTGTCCTTCACTATCTCCCACTTTGCTCAAACTTATGTCCATTGAGTTGATGACACCATCCAACCATCTCCTCCTCTGTTGCTGGATGTCATGATCTTAGTTTTTTGAATGTTGAGTTTTAAGCCAGCTTTGTTCACTCTTCCTCTTTCACCTTTTATCAAGAGGCTCTTTAGTTCTTCTTCGCCTTCTGCCATTAGGGTGGTGTCATCTGCATATCTGAGAAGACATTGATTGGGTTCAGTCAAGAAGATAGGCCAGGACTTGTTAGGTCTGAGAGGCTGGGGTGTCCTTTTATTGCTTGACTTCTTCACAGCAGCACCACAGACTCCTCGGAGGCACCATGCCGGGCACCAAGGATGCAGAATGTAGTCTTGCTTGTGGTGGCAGGGGTCATGGGGAATGGATGGACCGGTCACTGGGCAGCACACATGGGAAGAGCACAGGGCTGAAAGCGGGGAAACCCAGCCTAGTCTGAGGTGGTGCAGAAGGTCCAAAGAGATCAACTTGTGAGCTGACAGAAGACCACAGCAGAGGGGACTGTGTGGGAGTGTCCTGAGGCCAGGTAAAGCAAGGGGCATTTTAGAACCTGAATGTGGTCCTGATCGCGGAGTAGGAAGAAGTGTGGTTGGGTCAGAGGTGGCCGGCACTCAAGAAATGTGATTGTTTTTCTTTGCTTTTCTTCTTTTCTTTATCCTGCTTGTCTTTCTCTCCTTCCTTCCTTCCTTTTTCCCCAAACACCCCTCCTTTGAGCATTCAGCTGAGTGTTGCTCTAATTTTTTTAATGACAGTAATAATAATAGCCGAAATGTATGCCAGAAACTCTGTATACAAAGAAAATGCCACTCTCCCATTTTATGGTGAGGAAGGTAAGGCTCAACTTGTCCAACATCGTAAATAGTGACACTGGCATTTGAACCCCAGACAGCCTAGCTCTGCAGCCAAGCTTTTATTTTCCTTCTTTTTTTTTTTTTTAAAATTTTCTTTACATTGTTGTGTTGGTTTTGCCATACATTGACATGAATCCACCATGGGTATACATATGTTCCCCCTCCAGAACCCCCCTCCCTGTTTTCCTTCTTAACAAGTTTTATTTATTTTTTAATTGGTGGAAAGCTGTTTTAGAATTTTGTGTTGGTTTCTGCTGTAGAACAACACAAATCAGTCATAATAATATATATATCCCTTCCTTCCTGCATCTCCCACCCCTCCCTGACCCCTCTAGGTCATCAGAGTGCCAGGCTGAGATCCCTGGGTTATTTAGCAACTTCCCACTATCTGTTTTACATATGATAGTGTATTTATGTCAGTGCTACTTTCTCAATTCATCCCACCCACCCTCACCTTCCCCCGCTGTGTCCACAAGTCCATTCTCTACTAGGTTCATCATTACCATTTTCCTAGATTCTATATATATGTGTTAATATCCAATACTTGTTTTTCTGACTTAACTTCACTCTGTATCAGAGGCTCTAGGTTTATCCACCTTACTACAACTGACTCGAATTTGTTCCTTTTTATGGCCAAGTCATATTCCACTGTATAAATGTACCAAACTTTATCCATTCATCTGTCGTTGGGCATCTATGTTGCTTCCATGTCCTGATTATTGCAAATATTACTGCAGTAAACACTAGGGTACATGTGTCTTTTACAATTGTGGTTTTCTCAGGGTATATGCCAAGCAGTGGGATTGCTGGGTCACATGATTTATTCCTAGATTTTTTTAAGGAATCTCCATACTGTTTTCCGTAATGGCTATATCAGTTTATTAATACACTCCCACCAACAGTGCAGGAGGGTTACCTTTTCTCCACATTCTTTCCAGCATTTATTATTTGTAGATTTTTTGATGATGACCATTCTGACTAGTGTGAGGTGATATCTCTTAGTAGTTTTGATTTGCATTTCTCTAATAACAAGTGAAGTTGAACATCTTTTCATGTGTTTATCAATCATTTATAGGTCTTCTCTGGAGAAATGTATGTTTTGGTCTTCTGCCCATTTTTTGATTGGGTTGTTTTTCTGATATTGAGCTGTATGAACTGCTTATATATTTTAGAGATTAACCCTTTGTCAGTTGCTTCATTTGCAATTATTTTCTCCCATTCCAAGGATTGCCTTTTCATCTTGTTTATAATTTCCTTTGCTGTGCACAAGCTAGGTCCCATTTGTTTATTTTTGTTTTTATTTCCATTAATCTAGGTGGTGAGTCAGAAAGAATCTTGCTGTGATTTATATCAAAGAGTATACTACCTTTGTTTTCCTCTAAGAGCTTTATAGTTTCTGGCCTTACATTTAAGTCTCTGCCACAGTGTGTGAGTAATTCTTTACTGAGGCTGAATTCTTGTGAGGACTGTCTTTTATAAAGGGGGCTTGCAAGCCTCATTAGTTTTCTAACTGGGGAGGGCGAACAGGGGAGAGGCTTATGAACTCTGGTCTGTGGATGCATCTTGCCCACTCAGGTCCACTCCCCTCTGACCCCACTCACTGCCCTCCCACACCTGTATGGTCAGCAGCCTTGTGAGACCTACCGTGGGGCCAGGTAAACCTGGAACCTGGGCTGGACCAGCTGATGGTTGTACCCTGCATGGTAGCAGAGCCAGAGCAGCTCACAGTAGAGGAGGGCAGGAAGGGTTAAATAAAAAAAAAAAAAAAAAAGGAGGGGGGCTGCTGAGGATCAGGCCCAAAGGTCCCCACCGGAAAAGGCAGTCACAAGGGAACAAACAGGACAAAGTAGAGTCACGATAAGTGGTTTAGGATGGAAACCCTGACTGAGTGAGACAGAGGTATAAAAGGCCTGTTTGTATGTGATGCTGTACGTGGCACTTGGCCTCAGAGGCAAGGAGTGTCAGTGCATCTTTCATTGCCCTCCATCCCCCCCACTCCCCTCCAGGGATCAATCATTCAATGGACAAACATTTCATGAGCACCTACTGTGTGCTAGGCTTGTGCAGGTATGGGGGAGGGAAGAAGAGAGACAAACGCTGAGGGACTGGCCCATGGATTTTACCTGAGAACCTTTAATGCCAAGCTGTCTTTGGAACACGCTGCATTTCTATGTTCACTTGAGCCCCTGGAACACAGCCAATAGTTACTGGCTAAGGTGGGTGAGGTGAGGGGGTTAGTGTGGGAGCGGAGAACAAAGACCCCCGTAGCCGCTGCCATGGCCATCTCAAAACTAGCTCTTTATGGAAAAGCCTAACTTCCACACCCCTCCACAATCCCCACAGATTCTGTTGCTAAGAACATTTTTCAAGCTGGTTCTCAACTGATTACATTATATTAGGCAGTTTGCCTGTTGCAGAGGGGCTCTGGGGTCAGACAGGTCAAGGTTGGAGTCTCGGCTCTACCCAACCCGAACCTGGTGTCTTTCCTATAAAACTAGGGTAAGGAGTTGCGGGATGGGAAGTATCTCTCTTCAATTTTAAAATAGTTTAGGGTTTACAGAGCACCTTCTCAGTACTCTTGGAAGATATCCTTATCACTGTGGGAGGTTAAGGCTCACAGAGATAATGTGATTTGAACTGGCTCACAGAGACTTTTGAAATAGAAAAGATTCTCTGGGTTTATACCATTTTCAACCCATTTTGATGATCAGACTCACCGTATAACACTTAGGACGCTTATGTATTCTATCTTTGCCCTATAGTTTTAGCTTGAGATTTCCTTGTAAACAGGAGTTGGGAGAGAGCTATGGGTTGTGGAGTCAACCTCACTGGGTTCCCAATCTTGACTCCACTGCTTAAGAGTTGTATAAACATGTGCAAGTACCTGGTCCCTCTCTACCTTGGCTTTTTACTGCAAAGGAGATAATAGCAACACCTACCTCGTAGGTGGGAGACTTAAAACAGATAATGTATCAGTGATTCCCAACGCTGGCTGCAAAATGGAGTTGTCATCTGAGCAGCTTTGTAAAATTACCTGTGTTCTGCACCCTCCCTCCCTTCTGGAAATCTGATCTTCTTGGACTAGGATGGAATCGGGGTGTGAACACTTTTTAAAAGCTCCCCCAAATGACTTTAATGAGTAGCCAGGGCTGAGTACACTTGAAGTCTATAAAATGCTTACGTGGAGTACCTAGCAAACAGTGAGCACTCAGTAAATGTTAATCATTGTTATACAAGCTGATAAAAATCTAGGCTTGTGCGCTAACATTGCTGAATTGGTACCAACATCCAGTGGGCCCTAGTCATATACGCAGTGCCCTGTGGGTAGGTTCAGGGATGAGCAAGAAAAGGTCTCTACTTATAAGGATTTCATTAACTCTCTAGTTGGATACAAAAGGAACAAGTACATGAAAAGTTAAATAGTGACATGAGGTTTAAAGTAGAAGAAAGGAAGATCATATTTTTCAAGCTTTTACTTCATGCCGGAAACTTGCCATTGCTGGCGGAACTCATTAATGCTCACAAGGGTAGATATTAACCCTAATTTGCAGGGCAGAAAACTGGGTCTCAAGGCTGTAATTCACCTAAGTCACAGGAAAGAGATAGATCCAGAAAAAACCTGACCTGCTTGACTACAAAGGTCTTGCTGTTACACTGTGTCTTTATCATGCTGATTATAATGAAAATAAATTAATAAGTGGGATTAGAATTTAGAAGGTTTAAATCCAGTTTCTTATGTATGTGTGTATTTGTTATTCTATGTCTCTATCACTCTGTTCTATCCATTTAGTCTTCCTTCTCTCCTTCCATCATCCATCCATCTATCCTTCCATCTATCCATCCTATTCTCTTACCTAAAATGGCTATAAAACAAGACTTTCCGATAAAGCAAATATCTTATTCAACAGGCCAACCTTTGGGGTAAGATTTAATTAATTCTTAATTTTTCCTCATAAAGTTAAAAATTAGCTTTAAGCTAAACAACATATCACTTCTGGTAAATCATACAAGATTAAGGTAGCTGAGGTTATGCTTTAAAGCATGCTAATGGTATTAGAATTTTTCATGTACATTAAATACCAGGCCTAAATAGTAGTACAAATAGAGGAAAACAAAATTAACATGATTAACTACATTCTGAGACTATTTATTCTGTTAATTGTTAAAATTTAGGCAATAGTCAGATTGCAAAAAGACTTGCAGCTGCAGCTCCGAAATAGCTGGTCCTCCCCTCAGCTGTCGCTAATTAATGCAATTTTCCTAATAACAGTTTTCTGATAGAGGAGAGACAGTAGCAAATCAAAACAACTTCATGTTTATGCTGATGAGCCCTGACAACAACCGAAAGAACCCTACGGGATCCAAATGGAGACGTTGCTAACTGCAGGTTTCTGTGTAGTATTCCTCAGGCATAGTCGACCTTCAGTTTATCACAAAAATGCAGGGGTGTCGGGGAATAGCATGGCAAGTCAGGTCATCATATCAGCCACAGCCATGCTGGGTCACAGTGGAATTAGGCCACAGGCTCCAGAGAGGAGCAGAAAAATGCTCCAAACAATTGTCCATTGCTCTGTACCTAGACTTGTGAAAGTGACCCATCATCTCTTAATTTGTTTGACTGGGTTTTTTGCAAAAGACAATTCAAAGAGGCCAATGTGCACTATTTTATATACATATCGAACTACTTGGCAGCATTAGCAGGAAAGCAACTCAGAAGCAACCAGCATCCCTCAGGTATAGTGCGTCTATGGTGGCCTTTGACCCCTGTGTTGATCCCCAGTCCAATCAGTTGCAGTTTGTTGGTTTCAGCAAACTATGTTGCACAAATCATAACAATTTATGGATCAAAGGACTGGTTTAGCCTTCCTAAGGATGGTACCAGACACGTGATAGGCCAGAATTTATTAGCTTTTTCCAATACAATTGAGTTGACAGTACAATACAATGTCATCCTAAACTGGCCCAGTGAGTGACCTTAGACCTTGGGCCACAAGAGACTCCTGGTCATCTCTAGGCCAGCTTGAACAGAGAAGAATTCAAGTCAGCAGCAAGTTGAATTACAGATTTTCAAGACTAGCTATGTCAATCAAAAGAAACACTGTGCATATTGATACATTTGGATGCAGAGGGTAGGTGGTGGGAGAGTAATAAATACAATGCAAAATATCATTTCCAAAAGATCATTACCAAATATCCTGCTAGGATAAGGATTCTGTCAAGGAAGTGAACTTCCTTGATGTGTATCTTCGTTATCAGAAACATCCTTGACATGGAGCCATCCAGAAAGATAGGAAAGTGTACATTCCAATCTGATGGCACAAACTCACCTAGTTGCAAACTCACCAGTGACTATCTGGTTTTACTCTTGTTCCTTTATAGAGATGAGGAAATGGAAGTTTCCCTCCACCTCCCATTGTGACTCCTATCCCTACTTTGTGAAGGTCTAAGCATTTACTAGAAACACAAGCTCTCAAGTCCAACTTCCTCATCTCTCCAAGACATGCAACATACAAATGTGATTGTGCTATCACCCTAGTTGTTGTTTAGTTGTTCAACTTTAGGATAGATATTTTTATTAACTTGTTGGGTTTTAATTTACTCCTTGCCTGCTTGAAGAAAAAAAGATTTGCAGTACTTTGTTTAACATGGATAAAGATGCTCCATGATCACTCCTAAGTCTCCCACATCAAGCATTGCTAGAATTTTTTTTTTTTTTTTTTTTTTAGTCTGTGCAATGTGGCTTGTGGTATCTTAGTTCCCTGACTAGAGACTGAACCTGTGCCCCTCCCTTGGAAGTGTGGAGTATTAACCACTGATTTCCAGGGAAGTTTCAGTAGATTTTTTTTTTAGTTTGCCATGTTAAAACAAAAAACAATAAAACACTTGGTCACTTGTATTCTACTCTGCATTAAAATGAGGTGCCATAACTTCTCTTTCACTTTTTTTTTACTCAAAAAGTTAAAACTCTTGTCTGTCTGTCTTCCTTTCTGTCTGTCACTTTCTCCTTCCCTTCCTTTCTTCCTTTAACTTATCTTTGAAAATATTTTCCATGAGAAAGGCTAGGAAACAGGACAAATCAAGCCCAGATTCTGTGGCTTCCTGTGGTCTCTTGTTGTTCCTCTCCAGCTCTGTGGGGGTCCAGATGATCATGGTTTACCTCTCATGAGCTCATGTGACATAAGAATGAGATCAGATGCTACAACAGGGGTGCAGATGTTGAGAAGAAATAACGTGGGACAAATCTGGAGTGAGTCAAAATATAAGGCCTATGGGTGACTTTCTTTTAAAGAGTCAACTTATGGCATGAGCAGAGTGGAACATCATGTAATCAGCAACTGTCATTTCCAGAAAGAAAGTGCTGTCCTGGGCTTAACTGTCTCCTGGTAGACATACCATCTTCCTGTTTATTCCCAGCCTTGTGAAGGGATTTTGAATTCAACCCAAATGGTTCTCTTTGAGAACAGCAGTTGCCATCAGCTGAGCTTGAATAAAGCGAAGCAGACTTAACTGGTCTTTATGCAATGGGAAATGTTTCATGATTCAGAGCAGCCATTGCTGCTCACCCAGCACGCTGGGTGGCTCTGCTAGTAGAGAGGAGTTTGTGCTTCTTGCCAGATTGTGGCCATAGGGTATTAAATTACAGGTTAAGTCAGTCCATGAAAACATATCAGAATAGCACATCTTCAGTATGTCCTTCATGAAAGGCGCTGTGCTAAGTGCTAGAGGGGCCTCGAGGGTGCAGCAAAACCCTTTCCCTGAAAAAGCTCAGAATTTAGTCAAAAGTCAAAAATGTAAACTCACAATAAGTTTAATGATAATGCAAGATATTAAAGTTTAAGCAGACATCAAGAGTACTCAGTGCCTGAACACCAAGTGGATGGCAAAGATCAGAGGTGTTCAAGGAACCCAGAAGAGGTCACTCTGAAGGTTCTGGTCAATGAGGCTCTTAGGAGGCCATGAGATGGTGTGACTGGGCAGAGCAGAGGCAGAAGTGCATTCCTGGTTTGAATAGCATGGCCAGAAGCTGGGAGGGGTTGTGTGACAAACAGTGAAAAGGCAAGGCTGAGTTCAGGTGGTCAGCAAAAGTGTTGGGGGAGGAGGAGGGAGTGTCAGACTTAGAAGGCAGCCTGTGTCCTGGTATTCAGGATTGTGGGTGTTTAGCCAAGAGCTCAGACTGTGATCTGTAAATGAGAGGCGAACCTTTGTTTAGAGAGGATCTACTATGTGTCAGACCCTGTGCTGGCATGGGGTGGGATGGGGCTGCTATAGAGATGGGGTAACTAGGACTATGGTACCACTAAAAGGTCAGTTTTCATTCCAATCCCAGAGAAAGGCAATGCCAAAGAATGCTCAAACTACCTCACAATTGCACTCATCTCACACGCTAGTAAAGTAATGCTCAAAATTCTCCAAGCCAGATGTCAGCAATACATGAACCGTGAACTTCTAGATGTTCAAGCTGGTTTTAGAAAAGGCAGCGGAACCAGAGATCAAATTGCCAACTTATGATGGATCATCGAAAGAGCAAGAGAGTTCCAGAAAAACATTTATTTTTGCTTTACTGACTATGCCAAAGCCTTTGACTGTGTGGATCACTATAAACTGTGGAAAGTTCTGAAAGAGATGGGAATACCAGACCACCTGACCTGTCTCTTGAGAAACCTATAGGCAGGTCAGGAAGCAACAGTTAGAACTGGAAATGGAACAACAGACTGGTTCCAGATGGGAAAAGGAGTCCATCAAGGCTGTATACTGTCACCCTGCTTATTTAATTCTATGCAGAGTACATCATGAGAAACGCTGGGTTGGAGGAAGCACAAGCTGGAATCAGGATTGCCAGGAGAAATATAAATAACATCAGATATGCAGACAACATCACCCTTATGGCAGAAAGTGAAGAGGAACTAAAAAGCCTCTTGATGAAAGTGAAAGAGGAGAGTAAAAAAGTTGGCTTAAAGCTCAACGTTCTGAAAACTAAGATCATGGCATCTGGTCCCATCACTTTTGGGAAATAGATGGGGAAACAGTATCAGACTTTATTTGGGGGGGCCCTCCAAAATCACTGCAGATGGTGATTGTAGCCATGAAATTAAAATACGCTTACTCCTTGGAAGGAAAGTTATGACCAACCCAGACAGCATATTGAAAAGCAGCGACATTACTTTGCCAACAAAGGTCCGTCTAGTCAAAGCTATGATTTTTCCAGTGGTCATGTATGGATGTGAGAGTTGGACTGTGAAAAAAGCTGAGGCTGAAGAATTGATGCTTTTGAACTGTGGTGTTGGAGAAGACTCTTGAGAGTCCCTTGGACTGCAAGGAGATCCAACCAGTCCATCCTAAAGGAGATCAGTCCTGGGTGTTCATTGGAAGGACTGATGTTGAAGCTGAAACCCCAGTACTTTGGCCACCTCCTGCGAAGAGTTGACTCACTGGAAAAGACCCTAATGCTGGGAAGGATTGGGGGCAGGAGGAGAAGGGGATGACAGAGGATAAGATGGCTGGATGACATCACCAACTTGATGAACATGACTTTGGGCAGACTCCAGGAGTTGTTGATGGACAGGGAGGCCTGGTGTGCTGTGATTCATGGGGCCACAAAGAGTCGGACATGACTGAGCGACTGAACTGAGCTGACCACTACTACCTAGTAATGTGCTGGAGATGGTGATTAATCTCCTAGCCGAGTGCAGGTAAATTGGGTGGGTTGGCAAGAAGAGGAGACTTGTTAGATGGTTTCTATAGTAATTGTACAGGGACTCCTTCATTTGATCTTTCATGCATGTCCTTCCAATGGGGCAGCTGGGGGTACCTGGAAGCAAACTAACAGGCATGAAGGTCATGACTGCTACCTTAGAGCAGTGGCTCTTGTCTCTCCCCCAAGCAATGCACACGCTTACAATTTACATACACTTTTTCCTAGGGGTTCAAGAATCCTTTGCAACCCCTTCATGAACCATGAAGCCCTAGCTGAGAATCATAACTACCCTCCACACCCTTCTTAACCCTGTCAAGAGGAGGGAGCATCTCCTAACCCCCAGGTCCGCTACTGTCCTAGAAGCTCCCAGCTTCAGAACAGAAAACCTAGGTGACAGGGAGGCTCCCTAAAGAAAAGAAAGGAGGTCAGATAGTCTGCACTTAAGCTCTCTGCTGTGTCACCTGGATTGTTTCATTACATCTGAGATACCACGCTGTCCATCCTAGCTTAAAGGAACCCACAGAAAGGGGAGGCGGATGTGGCAGTGGCAGAGTGGGACCAACTTCAGAGAATAGTGAACCAGCCAGGAGGGAGCCTTTGGTGAGGCAGCACTTCCTCTTCCTCAGGCTGGAGTAAGTAAATCAGCCTTGAGTATTCACTGGAAGGACTAATGCTGAAGCTGAAGCTCCAATACTTTGGCTACCTGATGCGAAGAACTGACTCATTAGAAAAGAGCTGGGAAAGAGTGAAGGCAGGAGGAGATGGGGACACAGAGGATGAGATGGTTGTATGGCATCAGCTACCCGATGGATATCAGTTTGAGCAAGCTCTGGGAGTTGGTGAGGGACCGGGAAACCTGACGTGCTGCAGTCCATGGGGTCACAAAGAGTCAGACATGACTGAGCAACTGAACTTAACGGAGGCCCTGCACAGAGCATCCAGGCTCTGCAAGGAACACCTGAGGAGCCCAGGAGCAATGCTTCCCTTTCTATTTCTTGTTTTCTACCCAAGATAGATTCTGTTTCAGAAAAGAACATAGTCTGGAGAGAAAGTAATTGAAACCTTGGGTGCTTGGAATGAAAATTTAACCCTCATCTTTAGTAGGAAAAAAAAGTCTATCTCTTAGTTGGAGATTTAATGAAATGGAATGACAGTTATGCCATTTCACATATCTACTATCATTCATTGCAGACCTAATAGTGGTTCTTAAAGGTTTCAAGGTCAGGAACCCCTTTAAGAAGTAGATGAAAGCTATGAACTCTCAACCAGAAATATGTACTTGTGCAAATCACACAAAATTTCATCATCCTGACTCTGGTCTTCAGACCCCAGGTTAAGAAACCCAGGTATAAGCCTTGGCCAGATCCTATGTTAGATTCCAGGCATATGATGATGAATAAAGACACAGTCCAGGGGCCAGAGGGGCTCATAGTCTGGTGAGAGTTTATAGACATGGAGAAATCAGAAGGGAAAGTGTGACAGACACTGATAAGCAATTTAAACCTATGAGACAGTATACAGCAGAATCATGGATCCAACAGTGTTACAGAAATTATGAACTGTCAGTTGTCCCTTGACTATAATACCCTGGGTACCAATACTAATATTATAAAACACTGGAAAGCATGCTAAGAATTATTAGGGGAAAAAAAGTAATTTTTCAGGGACATCAAACTCTGTGTTTTTGTACCCTTGAGTGCATGCTTGCATGCTCAGTTGCTTTAGTCATGTCCAACTCTTTGTGACCCTATGGACTGTAGCCCACCAGGCTCCTCTGTCCATGGGATTCTCCAGGCAAGAATACTGGCGTGGATTGTGATTTCCTCCTCCAGGGCATCTTTCCAACCCAGGGATCAAACCCAAGTCTCCTGTGTCTCCTGTACTGCAGGTGGATTTCTTTACCACTGAGCTACCAGAGAAGCCCTTTTGTACCCTTAGGAGAAAACAAATTTGGGGCCTAAAGGTGTGTTATGAGATATTGTCTTCCCCAGCCTCAAGGTTTAGATGTAGATCTCTTTACAAGGTTGAAAAAGATACTGAGTATCAAAAGATATTGAAAAAATTGATAGTTTGATACCAAACAATTAAAGGATGAAAAATGGTCCTAATCATTAACCAAAATGGCCTGAAAGAGCGTCAACAACTGGGACTACATCTTGCAGTCTGTTTGGTCTATGTGAATTTTTTAAAGATTTTTCCAACAGATGACAAATTTCTAGCCAGTGATCCAGCAGGTACCCTAAAGGTTTCTACTGTTGCTCCACAGCTGATGGGTGTGGGAACACTCCCTCCAGAGAAGAAGGAAGACTTCCCTTGCCTCTGTTTTCCTCCCACCCATGCTGCCTATTCCCCCAACTCCTCCCGTTTGAAGCCATGTCTCTCTCCAAACTGGAGTGTCCTGGCAAGCCTGCTGCTTTCTTCCTAGTCACTGCATGCATATGTCTGTCCTCTGCACCCCATGGAAAGTGCTAGCAAAGGGCAGCATAACCTCCCACCCACCAAATTCAAGCCCTCTTTTAAGGCCTTATCTGGAGTGTTCTTCTCCCAGACTCTGACTAAAGCATCCCTGACCCCAGTCCTATCTAATTTCTTCCATGGTTCCCCAGTGCAGTCTCCAGGGCCTCTGAATTTTCTTGGTCTTTTCCTAATGGTCACAGAATGACTGCCTTGTTTCACATATTGTTTGTGATCAACACTGGACAAAGAAAGGACAAGTGGGTCATTAATTTCTTTTGTGAAGATTTAAGCAAAACTTTGTCAGAAGTTCTCCTCCCACCCCCTCCAACCTGTGCTGATAACCCTCTCTTATGTTACTAAGGCTACACATGAATCAAAATGAGGGTTCTGCAAGCAGGGCAGATGAAAGAAGTAGAAATTGGGTAGACGCTACCTCTTGCTATGCGGTGTTTTCTGATTCATATCTCTCAGGCTGTCCACTATTTGGTGTCATCCATATTCTGTCTGTTCATCTTTGTACCTCCAATTCTTAACACAGCTTCATGGCCTCTTCTCTGTCAAATAAAAACGTGAGTCAATGAATGCCTGTCTGGCTTTAATGACTCTCAGATCTAAATTAGTTTCTCTAAAAACATAATTAGTTTTATTCTTTTTATATCTCTCTCTTATGGTATGAAAGTCAATTCCTCGTTATTAATTTTCCATTGGATTTTTAGGGTTTAAAAGTGCTGGAATAATAGTATTGACAAGATATATGATAAAGAGGAGGTCTAAAACTGGACAATAATAAGAGAAAATGGAATCATAATAAGTTTGTTATGCTCTGGGTCATTCTGAGAAGAAATAAACTGAGTGCTAACACTAGTTTTCCTCTGATTTTTGTTAAGATCAGAACCCGGATTTTGTAGATGCAACTTTGTCCAGTAATGTGCATCAAACTCTGGAAAAACGGTCGTCGTACAAGGTTGGGGATGGAGTGTAGTCTTGTTAAGAACCTAACTGACCTCTTAGCCAGCTTCTGGTCATGACCTAAGCTGCCAGTGTACAGGCAGCACTGTGTGGAGCAGATGCCCCGATTCAGGTGAAGAAGTCTGCCCAGAGCTGATAGCAGCGTTGCTTCGAAACACGTGGGTGGTGGACCTGCTGAGGAACTCCCTTAGGTATGCACCTCCAACTCTTGCCAAGAACTCATCCCTGGTCATAGACTGAGCCTCTGGACTTCAAGGCCAGTTCTAGTGCTATCTTTCCAAGTTATTCCTACGAATAATTCCCCAAACTCCACCTCTACCATCATCTTGTCCCAACCATAAATGGCCCCCTGCCTGGTCGCCAGAGTACTTATAGATGATTCTCCAGTTAGGGTTCCAACATACAATGTGTCCTGAGGGTCATCTGTCTTAGCGTGTGCCAGTTTGCCATAGGCATGGTTTCTTTAGAATGGCATGATCTGGTCCTTATCTAATCCTGTGGCACCAATTTTATGTCCAGTCTCAAACCTGGTAAATATCCTAGTTGTGATATTATACTGAAGTTTTTCTAAATATTACCATCAGGGCCAACGAGGCAAAGTGTGCCACCTCTCTCTTATTTCTTATAGTTGTATGTGAAGCTACAATTAGCTTAATAGAAATCCCAAAAATTAAAAGAAAAAATTCTTCCTTGCCCTTTCTGTCTTTAGTTTCAGTCACTGGCATCACCAGTCCTCCATCTAGTCATTGGGGTTTGTCTTTGGGGAGTCAGTTAACTTACCCTGCTCTGTCTCTGTTTTCTGTGAAATAGGGATAGTATTAGTGCCTACTTCATTGAGTTTGGGGGAGGGTTAAATGAATTCATATTTGTGAAGCACTTGGAAACATGTTTAACTGTTAAAGAAAAACAAAAGATCTTGTACTGAACCTTCTCTTTCTGTCCCAGATCCAGTAAGTTACTTAGTGGTTATAAATTTTTCTATGATGTGTCTCTCAGATTCTCTGTTCTCACTGTCCCTCTGACAATTCAGACCTTCAGAGTCATTGACTCCTCTTAGAGCTTTGCCAACCTGAAGTTAGTTACTGCTCTTCTGCATGCTGTGGCTTCTCCTTTATTGCATTCAACACTGATTTCCTGTTTCCTTTTTCTGTCTCTTTTTCCCGACTGGACTAGAAGGTCCGTACTGGAAGGCACCATCTCTTACTTGTCTTTGAAATTTCAGCTCCTAGCAAACTGCCTGATACAAAATAAGTGCTCAGAAAGTATTTCATGAATGAGTGCTAATTACATAGGTATAATCTCCTGGAAGCTAGTTCTTTTTATAATTTACTAGATTTGGTCATTTGCAGTCATGGTAGACAATTATAGCAGTCTCTGAAACTATAGCTTTGTGACCTTAGTGTTGGACAACCATGGAGTCCTTACGTGTGCCATAGATAAAGCCCTACAGATAAACTTTCACTTTTCTTGTCCCATGAGCACATTGCCATGAGCTGCCAGGAAGCCCGTTAACTCCTGGACACAGCTGCATTCCCTGAGATCCACATAAAACCATATAAAAGTTTGGTAAGAGTCTGGATCATGGAATGTACCAGCTTCTGTAAATATTTGCTAAGTAACATGAGACCATGATCAAATCAGCACTTGGCATCCTTGCAAAGTAAAATAAGACTGTTACCCTCAGTTCTTGATGATGTTACCAATGCTATACTTTAATATTTTATTCCTACATCCTCCCACAGAGTTGTTCAATCATTGGTAAAAGGAAGTAGATAGTTTGTTATAAGCTGGATCACTTCTATGGAAAATATCCCTGAGATCAGAGGCAAATTTTGTAAAGTATTCCAAGAAATGTTCAGTAACAGGGATTTACTGGAACTGGGAAGAGGGTTGGCGAAAGTTGCTGTCTGGAGACTGCAAACCTGAACTTCCTTGGAGTCATTCATTATCTCTGCCTGAAGCTGTTGACCAAGATAACTCTCTCTCTCCTCTCTGCACAAGCAGAGGAGATGGGCCTGACATCAATCATCATAATAGCTTCTGTTTATTAAGTACTTCTATGTGTCAGGCACTTTGTTAGGGGCTGGTGATTTAACAACAGCAATGATAACAGCTACCACCACTGAATATTTACTTTCTGCAACGTGCGTGTCGTAAGGACCTCACATAAATTACCCCTACATGACAGTGACCCAGCCACTGAGGGTCCATGTGTATTTTTCATTCATTTTGTGGCCTGAACTTGCCCAGGTCTTTCAGTTTTTGAGGTCTCCCTGTCCTTTTCAGTGAGAACAGGGACCCCAGGCCTTTTCAGTACTAAGCAGCAAACCTCCAGCTTAGCCAACTCCAACTTCACTCCAGCAGGCCAGTTCCCCAACAGCAAATGAAGAAACTCTTCAGACAGAAAAGAACTGAGCACCGATCATTCAGGATGGCATTTCTGGAAAGATTCCACTTTAGGTTTAAAGGAAAACTTTGAAAATGATTAGTAAGTTATGTAGAACCTCAATATTTTAAAGTTTGAGAAGCTAACATACTGAGAAATTTAATTTAGATTTCCTTAACACGCTCTTTCATGATAAGAGAGCATTCAGTATATCAGTATATAAATGCTATGCAACAGGACTGCCAAATTGCAACATAGAATGGGAGAAATTTGTCATTTTGAAATGCTAAGGGAATTCTTACCAATGGCATTCTCATCTTGTGAAGCTATTATTTTTCTGAACTATAATATGATTTATAAACCTCTGCTGAGTTTTATACTTCTGATGGGAACAGGCTTGAAATGAAATGTATTTTCTCAGAATATAAAATTCTCCCAGGAGTTGACCAAATGAGGAATAAAAAGAAACATCTCCTGCAACCAAGTTTTCCAATGTCTTGGTCTCTGCTGGCATATCTGTGGTGAATGTTGGCCTTCAGAGTTCTGAACTCAGCTAGACTCTCTTCTCACTTCCCACACTTTCTTTCTGGGTGACGTCAGCCACTCCAAAAGCTTTGACCCTGACTTCTGCCCCAGTGATTCCCAGATCCATCCTCCTCACCCTCCTCATATCTTTCCTGAGTTACAGGTCCCTGTGTCTACCCACTGAGACCACATTGTGCCCTCCAGACAGTTGAACCTCAAGCTCTTTCCTTTCTAAATGTCATTCCTTCTATTCGAATCCCAGGGTTGCAACAGCACTAGCGTCTGTAGAGATAAGTAAGATACAGTTCCTGCTCCTGGGAAGCTTATACGAGCACAGGAGATAGAAAAGTGAACAGGCAATTATAATAGTCAGTAAGTGCTGGGGTAGGATTAGCCCAAGGGGTTATGGCTCTCATAGGAAGAGCTTGCAGTCAAGACATCATTCTAGGTAACATCTTGGTTGGGTATGTTAGGTAATTGAGGGATGTGTGTGTGTGGTTTATATTGAAGAATCGTGAGGAAGGACAGAGGAGTCTCGTGGACAGGGGCCCAGAATGTGAGATCATGAAGACAGATTTGGGATATGGTTTGGGCAGGATGCTCAAGAGACACTGGACAGAGATAAGGCTAGACCACCAGGGCCTGATCAGAACAAGCCTTGTATCCCTCACTGGATCTGCACAGAGTTTGAAATCCAAAGTGCATGGTCCAGAGGGTTGGCTCAGTTTGGGAATGGGGATGTATGCTTGTATTTTTATGGAGAGCTTCATGTTATCATGACCCAGGGTCCATGGTGATCAACTGAAGTCTCAGATCTCCGCTGTGTATGCCATGAGATCCTAAAATACATCCCCTCAAAGTTAATCTGAGGTTACATTTTATAAGAATACTTTCCTCATAGTGCAGTTATACTCTTTATTCGTAATCATCTTTAATCCTTACAAGCACTCTGAGTCTCAGACAGACCGTGGGCTTTGGCAGTAGATGAAAGTCTTCAAAACCTTGAGCATGTTACTTAACCTCCCTGCATCTCAGTCATCCTCACCCGTAAGATTAGGATGAAAGTAGCACAAACCCTCATCTTAATCCCTTTGGAAATAAGAGCATTTTGATAAGTTTGCTGAACTTGACCTAAACTGATATGAAGCTGTTTATAGATTTTATTTACTCTCTTAGAATGAGTACTCAAGTATTTTGCTGCAGGAGGTGGATGTGTTTGATTTGGGGGTTGTTAATGGCCTATTGCCATCTTCACTTTCTAAAATCTGAAAAGCTCTGAACTCAGGAATGCATCTAGCCCAAGTGTTTTGATAAAGAATTTGAGGCCCTGTAGTATATGTAAAGCATAAGATCATAAGCTAATGTACATGAAGGACCTCCCTAGCACAATGAGTGGCACATAACACGGGCTCAGAAGTTACAACTATTGTCAAAAAGAGGGCCACCTTGACTTTATAAAACAAGGCTTTAAAGAAACAAGGATATCTTAAAGAAAATATATTTTTGTATCTCTGACCCCTCAAGTATTTATAATGATAGTTTTGGAAAATCTGTGAGTGATGTAATTTTTCTAGGTATCATTTTTCTGACATTAAAACATGTTGTTGTTGTTGCTCAGTCGTGTCCAGCTCTTTTGTGATCCCATGGTCTGTAGCCAGCCAGGCTCCTCTCTCCATGGGATTTCCCAGACAAGAACACTAGAATGGATTGCCATGTCTGTTTCCAGGGGTTCTTCCTGACGAAGGGATTGAACCTGTGTCTCCTGCATTGCAGGTGGATTCTTTACCACTGAGCCACCAGGGAAGCCCCACCTTTAAATCATAGGGAGGAAGACAGTTCAGATTGTCTGTTACAGACTCTCACAAAGACAGGTGATGGGAGATTCTGGGAGAGCAAACAGCACAGGTAAGGGAGTGTGGAGTGAAAGAAATGTTCAGAGAAGGAGGGATAAACTCACAGTCTGGCACCCAGGGAGCATGGCACAAAATGCCAGCAAATAAAGCTAGGAGGTGTTTGGGGGAAGATTTTTGTAAAAAGCCTTTAATACCATGGTAGGTTAATATTTTATCCTGTAGATCAGGTGTTTTCAAATCATTTTATCAAGAGAATTTTATTGAAACAAAATTTTATTTGCATGAGAACTCTGTATACTGCAGCCCATCACAAATCCATTTGGCCCAAATGCTCTTTTAAAAGGGCAAACGGGATCATCTCACTCCTCAGGGCACATTCCTCAAAGACTTCTCATCAAGCTTGGAGTAAAATGCCATCTCCCTGCATGGCTCTGGGTGATTTGGCCTTGCCCACCTTCTCAGCTCATCTCACACCTCCTTGGCTCACCACTCATAGGTTCTCCAATGAGCCACAGCCCTCCCCACATCAAAGGTCTTACAAACGATGCCCTCATCTTTGCTCCTCCATCCCACTTGTCTTATTAGCTTCTACTCATTGAAATCTAAGTGCAGCCACCTTTTCTGGGAGAAGCCTTTCCTGGCTTGGTCAGGATCCCCTGTGTTACACTCTCTCATACCTTGTGGTCATCTCCATTCATTACCTGAAGATTTGTTTGTTTGATACCTTCTCCCCACTATTCTGCCAACTCTGAGAATGGGAAGTGGCCCCATATGTCTTGTTTATGACAGTGTCCCTGTCCAATGCCTGCTCTCTAAGCACACCTCCAGAACTATCTGCTCTGTGCTGGCAAAGTGAGTCATTTTTCAACCTCAAAATATTCTTTCCGAATTCTAACTATTGAAAATACACCAGCAAATACTACAGGAAGACAAATGGAAGAGGAGGCAGCTTTGAGTTGAAATGAGGTTGGTTGAGTTGAAATTGTTGCAGCAAGAATGTGGGGCCTGGGATATTTCCCACTAGGCCTACTCCTTGCCCTCCACAGGGCTCCCTGAAGCATTCTCACTGTGGTAGGACGCTCCAGCTAACAGAAGGCTTTTTTAAAATTTGACTTTGGGGTGAATGTTCTCCAGAGTGTTCTCTAGGCCTGAAGAAACTTTCTGCTTGATGGTCAACAGAATGGATAAATATTCACAGTAGCTTTGTGTCAACAGGAAGTATATTTCATTCATTTATTTCAACATCTCTTCTCTCTTGGGGTGGGACAGACTGTAAAAGACACCACTAGGCTGGCCTCAATTTTATTCTTTTGTGTAAGACTGGGAGTAGAGTAGATATTTCTTTGGAAAGCCATTTGGCGTAGGCCCAGACCATTGAGACAACTAACTCTGTGCTCAGCAGATTCATGCATACTTGGGCCCTTCCTGGGTTTGAAATCATGTGACATGAGGCAGCTTGTGTCTTTCCCTGGTTCACTGTGGTCAGCTGTGATGGAGTCAAGAGTTTCCTTTATCTGTTAAATAGGGCAAATCAAAGTGAAAACTACATTTTGATTGAGTAGCATGGCTGAAGAAAATCAATAGAAATGGCCTGAGATCCACTGGCACTGTCTCAGTGTTGTGCTGTAGACTTATCAAATTGCTGGAACACTAGATTTCAGGCCTCTTCAAGGGCAGCTGAAAATCAACAGTTGAGTGGGTAAAAGGAGATGTAGTATGTCTGTGCAATCCTAGATTAAAGAGAAAATATATGCTGGCCAAATCAAGTCATTTTTCAATCTCAGATTATCTTTTCAAATTCTAAGATACTCTGTTTGAGCTTGACATGTTTAAGAGAGATGTAACAGCTGAAGTTGTCTTTGTTCAGAATGTAAGAGACAGTTTCGTCTAGACTTTCAGGAAAGATATAGAATGACATTTTCAGAACAAATCAAAATATATTTTTAAGGTTTTTTTCCCCCTTCAGGAAGAGAATTTGACATGCTTCCCTGATTTGAATTTGGTTGATCTATAAATGGCCTCAGTAGTTTGATATAAAACTAGAGTAAATGAACCATTGAGAAAAGTTACTGAAAAGGCTGTTAGTTCAGTTTCCTACCTTAACAATAATATGAGTACCACCAGCATCACCACAATAACTAATATTTATTGAGTGGTTTCTAAGTGTGTGCTGAACTCTTGACATAAGAATTTTTACCTTAGTTCTCATAGTAATCCTAGGAGGTAGCTATGATTATTAATACCGGTTTTCCACTGAAGAAGCCAAGCCACATGGAGTTGAGGAGGGCACCCCTCCAAAGCACCCAGCTGTAGGTGGGCCAGCGGAAATCTGACATCCCCCAGACTTACCCTCCTCACTATATGCTTGTGTCTTCTTTTCCTGCAGGGCTAGCATCGTACAGAAGCGCATCATTTATTTTCAGGATGAAGGCTCTCTGACCAAGAAACTTTGTGAACAAGGTAAGGACGTCTGGATGTGTGGACTGGAGAGGACCAGATAACTGGAACGTGGCTCAATCAGTCTAAGTGTTCGGCCGCAGGAATTAAGGCCGTTGGGTTTTCTGAGTTCCTCCAGGTTCTGCTTCCTCACGTAGTTCCAATTTTTAATCTGGCTGTGTGCTGTGGATAATTGGATCTGCCTTAAACTCTAATTACTCAGCTTGATTCCCTGGGTAGGAGATAATATACCTTATATTGGTGTCGTCGTCTCGTTATTTTTGTGAAACAGTGATTATTCTGAAGAGATTCCTTGGAATAATTCACAGGACTTAATTAAGGAACATACAATTGTGTACCTCTAAAAAGTCTGTAATGGTTTTCTGGAATAATCACTAGCAGGTACTTGTGGGGCACCCAGGCAGGATGGGCAGATTTTCTCTAGGGAAAGGGGATGCCAAGGGGGCTTTGATTTTGTGATCCTCACCTCATCTAGGGATCTGGTCCTTGGATGTGCAGGCTTGTCAACTCCCTCTCCTTTGGTTGAAGGTGTTCTAACAAAGCTTATGGGGACCAAGTAGGTTGGGGAAGTTAGAGTAGAGGCCTGGGTTCAGATTGAGCTGGGGTTTAAATCTTGCCTCTGCACTTCCTAGTCTAATCTGCCTGCCAGTGCAGGAAACCTGGGTTCAATTGCTGGGTCAGGGAGATCCCCTGGAGGAGGGCATGGCAACCCACTCCAGTATTCTTGCCTGAAGAATCCCAGGGACAGAGAAGCCTGGCAGGCTACAATCCACAGGGTCACAAAGAATCAGACATGACTGAAGTGACTTAGCACACAGGCACACATGTAATCAGTGGTTACCTTTAGTCCTCCATGACACTGTAGTGTATAGTACCATGCCTCATAGTACATAGTAAATATACATATATGTATGTGCGTGTATATATACATGTACCTACACATATATATGCTCATACATATATATATACACATACATACACTTACTTATTATATATATGTTATGTTAGCTATTGTTATCAACATCCCAGAGCCTATTTCTTAATCTACCATGAAAAATTAAGATTTTAAACATCTAAATGTGTTAGAAGTCATTAAAGAACTAAACAAAAGTGGAAAATGTGCTGAAATTGTACATCTTCATGCTCTCTTTTCTATTTATTTGTGCAGACTTTTTATTTACCTTTAGAGCAATTCACAGTTTGAGAAGAAATCAGTCTATCACGGTCTGAGAAGAGATCATTCTATTTCTAGCAAATCATAAGCTACTAAGAAAAAGAAAAGTTGTTTAATGCCCTCTAGGAAAATAACAATAACTAATTTATTTGTGCTTGTTGTATGCCAGACTCTAAGTACTTCACATGCCTTAATCATGTCATTGGCACAACAATCCTATGTGGATTACATCATCCCTATTTTACAGAAGAGAAGCCTGAGCCATTAAAAGTTTAAATAGCTCACTCAGCATCAGACAGCTCATGAGGAGGTCAGAGCTTGAGCCTAGGAGCCAGTGCCCTAACCATTGCCTTTCTATCAAAGTGCTATCTCCCACTTCAGTAGCTTGGGTTGTTGCTTTGGGTAAATCAAAACCTAGGTCTCCCTATGGGTGAGCTGGGGCAGAAAATAGGTCCTATGTGGAGGACTGCTTGGAGAGCATGGAAGGAGCTAAAGGGGAGAGTTGGCTGCCCTGCATCAGGTCCTGCCTGTCAAAGGGGCGAGAGGCCTGAACCTGTGGGCCAGTGCCCCGGGCAGCTTCCAGGTGGGCATCACTATGCATGGATATTGGGGTTTTCCTTCCCTCTATCTCATAGTCCACAGAGTTGCTTAACCTTCACCCAAACACAGAACACCTCAGCTCTTGGGGCTCTTGGTTTCTAACGGACAATCCAGTCCCTGCCCGGCTTGCATGTGATGACATCCAGGTCCTGCGGCATAGAGCTGTGGCTATTCTAGCTCACCTCTTGGTTGGCTAATCATGGCCACCGTGGTGCAGTTTTGTTAGTTTGACTCTCAGAGGACAGCCTAGAATCTGAGGATTTGAGGATTCCTAGAATACACTGCACTGTCAGCCTCGTGTATTGACACAACCAACAGCTAAAGGGCACTCTCCAAAGCCTCAGTCCTGATGTTGTGAAAGCCTTGTCTAAGCTATAAATATGCTAACATTGTGCAGGTAAGCATCAATGAAAAGGCACTGCAAATCTCTACTGGTTACCACTTCTGAAGCAGAGAGCCCACCAAAATGACTAAGCATAAGTCTGTATAAAAAGACCTCTTTCCAACGGCAACTTTGTGGACAAAAAAAAAAAAGACCCAGGAAGATCTGGGCTGTAGGATCATGGGTTGCAGTTGTAGATGATTCCTGGAGACAGCAGACTCATGAGGAAATCCATCTATTAGCAAAGCAGATCCCACATAGAAAGCCTTTAAGATATAACCATAGAGCAAAGGGATTCTCTCCAGCTCTTTCATTAAAGTATTCACGCTTTTGTTGAGTCAAATCAAATCTATCAAGGAAAGAGAGAAACTAGTATCTATTTTTTTCCCCAGTTAAAGCTATTAATCCATAGGTAGTTATTTTTCAAAAGAGACATGAAACATTAAGTTGCTTACTTAAAGCAGAAACAAAATATTCCAAAAGGTGACCTATAATAAACAAATGCACACATATGCTTACTTTAAGACCATATCACAGACAAGGGAGAAAGAGGAAAAGGTGAAGGGAAAAGCACAGATGAGAGAAAAATGTAGATAGAGAAGGGATAATCAGCAAGGGAAAGGGAACAAAAATAAGACCAGAGAGACTTGCCTGGTGGTCCAGTTAAGACTCCATGCTGCCGGTGCTAGAGGTCCCCAGGTTCCCTCCCTGGTCAAGGGACAAGATCCTATGAGCCTCAAACAAGACCCAATGTAGGACCTCCCCAACCCCCCCAACTGCCCCCCTGCCAAAAAAAAAAAAGAAGATAAGAGTAGAATTAAGGGTGGATTAAGGGTAGAAATGAGGGGGGCAGTATAGCTTGAGAGATGCTGCAGGGTTTCAAGTTACCTACTTCAGGTTTCAAGTTACCAAGGGTATTGGGCAGGCCCCAAGGTTAGGAGAAGAAGGAAGTTAACACTTGCTGTCACTGCCCTTTGAAAACCGGATTCATTTTCAGTGGGCTTTTCCTCAGTAGGAAACAGCGTGTCTGTTTTTATTTTCAAACTCAGAAATTTATTTTTTCAATAGAAGCTTCTTTTTCTTTGGAATTCCAAAGTGTTTATTACAAGTGCTTTCCCTTGACCCACTGGATGTATCTTTAAATTCACTGCTTATATCAGAAAGCCCTGTTGATAAGGTGGAGCTACCAGTCTGCATTTTTTTTGGTTCTTTGAGAGATTATTGCTGCTTCATTTAACAGTGCCTAAAGGCAATGGCACCCCACTCCAGTACTCTTACCTGGAAAATCCCATGGACAGAGGAGCCTGGTAGGCTGCAGGCCTTGGGGTCGCTAGGAATCGGACACAACTGAGCAACTTCACTTTCCCTTTTCACTTTCATGCACTGGAGAAGGAAATGGCAACCCACTCCAGTGTTCTTGCCTGGGGAATCCCAGGGACGGCGGAGCCTGGTGGGCTGCCGTCTCTGGGTCACACAGAGTCGGACACGACTGAAGCGACTTAGCAGCCAGCAGCAGCAGCAGTAGTTACAACCAAAACCCCAGCATGTATCTCTTAGCTCTGAATTCCCTTTTCAAAACTAATTTAGTCTTTTTAAAACATAGTTGATCATAAAGGAAATGTGAAAAGGAAAAATCTTTAGGAGTTACTCGTTTATGCCACCTTTCCTGAAATACATTCAATAGCGCTTGTCCCTTAAGTATCAAAGTGGCTCACACAGCAATGAGATCTGGACTTCGTGTACATGGGGAAGTGGGAAGCTTGCTTCTAACACACACAATGCTCTAGCCTCTTCTAGAGTACAAAAAGTAGCCAAACAATGATTTCTATTTGGAGTGGTTTCAGATCCTTTCTTTAGGGCTATTTAGAGATCCTGGAGCTCTGTAGATAAGTATTTTTTAAAATGCAACATTCTTTGTTTGAAAAAGCTAAATGAGAAACACACAGATTTCTCCCGCTGGTGTTTATGCAGCCCTATCCAGCAGGAGGTCTTTCCTGCAGTGATATAGTATACAGGTTAAGAGTGAGCATGGGCTGTGGATTCAAAAAAGACCTGGGACCTGGGTTCCAGTCCTGCCTGCACCACCCACCAACCCAGTGACTTTGGGCTGGTTACCTAATGTGCCTTAGTTTTATGATCTATAAAATGGGGTTAACCAAAGTCCTGATGTTCTAGGATTGCCAAGATTAAATGAGACAGTGTATGGAAAGGAATCAACATATACGAGGACTCTATGCAATGTGCTGATTATTACAGTATCCCATACTTTTGTCCCCATCCTTGAACTCAGAATTCACTTCTTTCACATATCTGATTTTGCATATTCAAACCAAAAGAACTCAGTGAATTCCATAAGGAAGACTTGTAAAATGCTCTTCCTAACTCTCAAAAAGATTTTTAAACTCTCTTTTGCTGCTTTTTATATTTAAGATTAAATGTCCAACTTGCAAAAAAAAAAGGGGGGGTAATATTCATGTTAATACCTCCTGAGGAACCAAAAGAAAAGCAATTGAAGCAAGTTGCATCTGTAGACAGTGTTTTCGTCTTGCAGGAAGCAGAACAGACTTAGAAGCAACAATGCACAGTTAGGGATGTGGGCCTGACAATCGGAAATACTGAATTTATTCATGTAATCTCTTCTTTTCCACTTATCAGCTATTCACAGCTAAAAGTGGGGGTGGAGAGGGAATCTCGAGTTTTTCCCAGCTGTTTCTATGCTCAGAAGTAAAACTGAACTTATGAACATATTCCCAAACCCCAGCCCTCCCAGTAAAGTCTCTGAAAGCTTGATAAGAAGTGATGTGACTACATATGCATAATTTTTAGAAATAATTTTCAGCAGTTCCTTATGTCTCTCTGCTTGTTCTCATTGCTCTCCTTCAAAGCTTTTCCTTCTTGTCCTGGCAGTTTGGGCCCAGAGAATATTCCTTGGAAAACACACACACACATGCATATTCCTCTTGAAATCTGGTGGAGAAATCCTGTTGTGGCAGGGATGGGAAAGGAGATTCAGGTCCAGAGAGGATAACAAGAAACTTTACCAAGATAGCCTGCATCCCAAATATTCTACGTTATTGGTCTCATAGGTCTCCTCACATTATTAGAGCAAAAGTTCTGACTTATTTTTCATTTGAAAAATATAGTGATCATCCTTAGAGTTAAATAAAATCTATTATAGCTGGACCTGGTTCTGAATTACTAATCAGTAAAAACTGCACTTCAATTCCCAGGTGAATCAGTGTTAAAGCATCCGCCTGCCAATGCAGGAGATGCAAGGTCAAGCCCTGGTTCAAGAAGATCCTCTGGAAAAGGAAATAGCAACCCACTCCTGTGTTCTTGCTGGGAAAATCCCATGGACAGAGGAGCCTGGAGGGCTACAGTTCATGGGGTCACAAAGAATTGGACACAACCTAGTGACTAAACACATACTCACACAAACTACATTTCACATTCTTTTCCCAAGCATTAAAGACAGGATGAGACCAAGATGTCACTGCCTTATAAATGACTCACAGTTGCTACCTAACTCGGTGACTTTCCTGTTTCAGATTCCACATTTGATGGAGTGACTGACAAACCAATCCTAGACTGCTGCGCCTGTGGAACTGCTAAGTACAGGCTCACATTTTATGGGAACTGGTCTGAGAAGACACACCCAAAGGATTACCCTCGTAAGTAGAACAGCTATTTGATGGGCTGGGGCAGAGGGTCTTACAAAGTTCTGTCTGATTGTGGGGTACACGAGCTGATGCTGCTTACTCATTTGTGAAACAGATTCCAAATAAGTGAATTCATTGAGACAGGTGGAGATCATAGTGGTAGGCATTCAGCTTCTTTTCATAGCATTGTTCTAAGTGTTTTCATATCTGTGATTTTAAAAAATATTCCTGAGGTCATGCTGCTTATCTTCAGGCCAGATATTTGATCACCTCAGTTTTCTTAAAGTGACTGTATTCATACAACTGGCCTATTTATGCTGGAAGAGCTGGCAAAATGAACCTTAACTTCATAGACCAAGGTCAACAAATATTCAACATCCTGAACCAGAGCGTGCATCAGGTGATATATCATTTACCTCCTTAGAATCCTTATGGCACCCAAAGCGAGAATCATACCCCTAGACCAACGAGCCCTCCTTAGAATCCTTATGGCACCATGCTCCAAGTAGCCAATACTAATCCATGAGAGTTGTCAGGCAACCCTAAACTTGTTGTTTTAGAGTAGACCTTTAACCAGGACCCTACCAACACCCTTTTATCAAACAATTGTCTCATCAAATGCCTAATGTGTCAAACACTGTGCTAAACTCTAAATATATTTACAATAGTGAATAAAACAAGACACAACCCTTGTTTAATGGGGAGAGAGACATTAATTAACCACACAAATGATATGAAAATTATAACTATGAATAGTGAACTTATTATGTGGTGAGCATTCTCATGTATGTGTCATTTCATCATCAAAATAACTTGCTTTTGTGGATGAATTTACTGGGGAGCACAGAGACATCATGATTTACTCCTAGACCAATGTAAGTACAATCATCCCTTGGTATTCAAGAGAGACTGGTTCCAGGAACCCCATGGATATCAAAATCCATGAACGCTCAACCCCTTCAATAAAATGACATATGCAGCTCATCCCATATACTTTAAATCACCTCTAGATTACTTACAATATCTGATATAATGTAAATAGTTGTAAATGCATTGTAAATGCTGGGTCAATAGTTATTGTGTGGCAAATTCAAGTTTTGTTTTTTGAAACTTTCTGGAGTTTTTTGTCCCAAATATTTATGACCCATGTTTGGTTGAATCAGTGGTTGTAGAACCCTCAGAATAAATGGTTAATGGTAGTGGGTCCAATATGCAGAAGAGTTTTGTCAGGCTCCTTGTCTGCCTTTTGTTTGGATTGCCTTTGAGATGCTGTGTCACCCATTCTCTGTGGGTGGCAGAATGTCCGTGTGTGGCACTGAGCATGCTTTTTCTGCTCATTGGGTGTTTTGTTCTTGTTCACTTCACTCTGGAGTTGCCGCAGCTGGTAAAGAACAGGGATGCTGCAGAAAGGGACTAAGAAGTGGTATTTAGGTCAGCCTCAAAGGAAGGGGGCGGGCAAAGGGTACATGACTAGGACTTAAGCAGACCTAGTCCAGACCAGAACCTCCACGGTCCCCAGACAGCCCACCCAGAGGGGTCTCCAACATTTCTTGGCAAACCAAGAGCCTTATTGTTTAATTTGACCCACATGTAATCAAGGCTTGCTATCTTAGAAGCTTCATAGTTCATTTTCTGACTCTTGATCTGATTCAGCTGGTGTGAGAGACTTCAGTGAACAATCTTGGACTCTGCCTGAGGGGATAAAAAACCACTCAACAAGTATGATGGAAAAAATTTCCTCTAGTGTCTCCCATCCACTAACCCAGAGGAAATAAAATGTTAGGGCCTCATTACTCATCTTTTGTAATCCTATGGCATTTCTTGCTCTTTTCTATTCTGACACTGGTTATTTCCCAGAATTTTTTTAAAAGCATACAGACCATTGTTTCTATGGTCTTTGGACCAAATCAAGTACGAATCTATACAGAATTTCTATGGAGTTTTGTTGGGAGTTTCTTAATACATGTATAAGCAGACATGTGTTCCAGATCCCTGAGGATAGTTCCATAGTCAGAGGTAAGAATGTGTCCTAATTTCTCATTGGAAGAAAATGTGGTCACTATGTTCAGAAAAGCATTTATCACATCATACCATAATTACTTCTTCAGGAGCTTTTCTTCTCCACCACATTGAGACGCCCTCCAGGACAGGAGCCACAACATGCTCATCTTTCATTCTTACTGCCTGCAAGTGCCTTTGGCCTTCCCAAGTCCTGGGTACTGATTGGTGGACTCAGGGTGGCATGCAGCATGACCCAGGAAGCAGATTTGTAGCCCACATTAGTCATAATGGTCAGTACTGAGCAGGGAAAGAGCCAGACTTTCCCTGGAGGGAAAAGGGTGAACTTGGACACTAAGGGCACTGGAGCAAATTAGAAGGGCACAGAGAGGTGCCCTTGAGAATAACTGGGTCTAACTGAGAACTTGAGAATTCAATATTCCCAGAAGTGATTTCTGCCAGTCTTAAGTCATAGATGACTTTCATTTTACCCCTCCAGGGACGATTCTGTCTTCATAACAGACTCTGGCTGTTAAGCCCAATTTAGTCATGACGCTTTTCAGCAATATTGCAAACTGATACATGACAGGTTCTCCTCTTTTCATTAATTACTCATCCAAAATTCCACTTTCTTTGCAAGCATCTCAGAGCAGCAGTTCTCAAGCTTTTTAATTTCAGGGTGTCTTATACAGGCTTAAAAATTATTGAGAACTTCAACATGCTTTTGTTTAGATGAATTGTGTCTCAATATCCACCATCTCAAAAATTAAAACATATTTTAAAATATCACTTATTAGTTAACTTTAAGAAGTAGCATATCATGAATTAACAATGATTAGCTTATTACATGTTGACATATTTTGTGAAAATAGCTGTATTGTCCAAACAAAAGAAATTTAGTAAAAAAGATGTCATTGTTTTATATATTTGCAAGTCTCTTTAATACCTAGTTTAATAGAAGATCCCTGGATCCTCATATTTGCCTCTGCATTTAACCTGTTGTGGCATATCATTTTTTTTTGGCTTAAGTATATGAAGAAAATTCTGTCTCACTCAGATATGTAATTGGAAATGAGGAGAATATTTAAATAACCTTTTCAGATAATTACAGATAATCTTATTTGATGCTACACCCGAACTCTGCAAATGATAGTTTCTTAAAGGAGAATTACAGTGTGGAATGAGAAACCATATCAGAGAACTTGTACTCTGTTACATTAAAATGTATTGCTTTCCCTTGTACTTTCAATGAATCTTTCACAAATGAATGATTTTGTAACATCATCTATTGGTCATTTGAAAAATATTGGTTTACTGAGTTGTACAGATAATTCAGATACTGAAACATTTCTTTATGCCATATCAAAAATCATATTTGTTAAGATCATTTCCAGTCTCATCAGTAAAGTGTTAATGTATTGGAAAGCTATTAAATTCATGGCAGTGGATACAAGTTTCCCAAGATCCCAAGCTTTGCTTGAAACCTCAAATTTTATCATTGGCAACACATACTGTCAGGTCTTTTACTTGAAGTGACAGGCTCGTTTCATTTTTTAAGAAAATGTATGCCGAATTCTCACATCCGAATAACCATAATTTGTCATTCATTCTTTCAAGTAAAAATGATGTTTTATGACAATCAAAGTGTCCAACTTGCACCTCAAGCAACACTGTACAAGTGTTTTTAATATACAGCCAAAAGGCTTCATGTGTTTTTCCCAGTTAGTCATGCAGAATAATAAAGATACGTGTACTTTGAGAGTTAACAATATTAATGACGTATATTGTTTCATCAAGGCTATTCCTTAGTGAAACTGACTTTTGGGGTGGTTGTTTAGGGCTAGTCCCTGGGGGTAAGGAATACATCTATGATTAATACAGTTCAAGGCCACTGCCTTGACCCTGACTGAGTGCCAGGAGTTTTACTTGCAATTGCTTTTGCCACATCAGTGTTAATGTTGACACACGACAAAAAGAAAATTTTATCTCAGTATTATTATGAAAGTAGTTTTCACCTCATGGATCCCTCTGAAAGGACTGGAGATGGGGAGTGGTCTCAGGGTCTGTAATTGTGCTTAAGAATGTCTGTAATAGGATTAGATAGCAGCCTAAGATGGCTGTCCTTCCGTTGTCTTTTGAGAACTTGTCCTTGAGAATTCACATTGGACTCTACACTGTGGCTTTCAGCCATCTGTTGTGGTGGGCCACATCTGCAGGTAGCTCTTCTCAATCATTATACAAAATGATTTGTTCCAAATGCTGTTTCTGGGGGTTCCCTCTCTTGGAGGACAGAGTATTCTCTGTATCTATGATGCAACATAATATTCTCTGTATCTATGATGCCCCTGTCTCATAGAGGAACTAAGCCTGAGATGAGGAAGGCAGGAAGATGGTATAAATGATCTCTGGCATTCCCTCCAATTGCAATGCCATGGATCACTGCTGGCCATCTGGAAAGAGTAAAATCTTTTTCTTTTAATTCTTTCAATCATTAGTTCATTTATTTGGCTAACTGAAATCTTTTTAAAACATTCCTAAGTGGGTAGTTTCTAGAAATCCATTTGAAGCCTGGATCATGCAAGTCTTACCTTCTAATTTATTAGTGGAAAAAAAATTCAAACACACATGCAAAATTAAGGTCTCAGATCACATAGCCAGAGAGAGTTCAGAACAGAAACCAAAGCTCAGATCTTCTGATTCCTTTTTGCCTTCCCCTGGGGCTATCACAAGGCAGTCTTCTCTCCTCTGCAGTAAAATTACATATCTCACGCACAAGCATCTTTTAATAAGGCCCTGCTGTACCACCATGGTCTCAACTGCTACCAAATTCTGAACAGCTTGGTCCCACTGTACAAAGACCTGCCTGGGCTGCAGAGATCCTAGTTTGTAAGTCAGAGCTCTCTGGATTCAGTGTTAGGAAAAGGGCACACCCCCAGTGTCTGTCCTGGGTACTGCAAGTCTGCTGTGCTCCAGGAGCATTTGTTCTTTACAGGAACCTGGTGAATAGGCAGCGTTACCCTGTAGGGATGTCTCAGGGACTGGAGATACGCCCGCTCTTCACCAGGGAATTGGAAGGTGCCTAACAGGTGCTGAGTCTCTTTGCTGTCTTGCTCTGAACACAGTATCTGGGTTTTTGACAAATGCTTCTTCCCCACAGAGACTCTAATCTCCCTTGACAATGTCAGCTGCATAACTTCCCTCACTTTTGATGTAACATTGATTTTAATACTGCTTGACAAATATATGTTGACAAAAGGAACATTTTTTCCAAGAGCCAATTTTTTTTTTCATATGGCAACAGATTGCCTAGAATATAAACATGGCCATTGGAATGCTCTATGGAATCAAAGTTAATTTCAGCATGAAACTCAGCCATCGTTTCCACTGGTCACTTAATTTTTTAAAATTATTAATTCTTAAATCCAATCACATGAATCACTACCACTCTTAAACTTGGTAACTTCTTTCATCATATAGTCAACTGTATGTAGAGTTTCTACATCACATTTGAACACATCATGTCCTACTCTATGCATTTGATTTGGTTTCCATAGTCATAATTTATAACAGCTTGTTCTAAGTCACTTATCCAACTGTTCTTTTATTGAACATTAAGTGATGTTAGGTCTTTTGCTAATATAGAAAGTTTTACAATAAAATACTTTCTTCAACTCTTCCTCCATTCTTCCACCTTTCTTTGAATTATTTCCTTGAAATAATTTTCAAAGAGTAAGACTGCTGGATTAAAGGATATGGACATTTTTTGGCTCTTGAGAGTTTTTTCAAATGCCTCTCCAAAACATTTGTATCAGTTAACCATGTTAACAGTAATGAATAAATTTATCTGTTTCTCCCAGCCTCTTCAGCATCCAGTATCACTTTCTCCACTGGGTTTAGCCAATTAATGATTATAAAAGATTAATCTTATTTTAAACCAGCATTGATTTAATTATATATTTGAATTTTTTTCATATTTATTGTCCTTTGTCTTTAAAGTCAGCCACTGGTGACTGAGGTGTTGGCAGAAATCAAGCCTGATTTTGCTTATTACCTCCCCAGGGCCGAGGTCATTATCTGGCACATTGAAAGCCTCTCAATAAATAGTGCTGATGAATGGATGAATGATGAGTAGCAGTTATGAAATGTGCAAGGAAGAAAGTGGAGGAAAATGAACAATGAAAAATCACTGATGAGGTTGTAGCAGGAGAGAAAGAGAGGGGGCACTTTATATTGCTGCTGAGGGCTGAGCATATTGGAAGGGGCAGGAGGTGTAAGGGAAGATGGGTAAAGGAAGATACTGCAGTGATGATGGTAGCTTGGGCTAAGGCAGTGGATGTGGTGATGGAGAGAATGAATAGGTATGAGTTCTGTTGGTTGAGATTCTGCCATGGATTAGATGTGGAAAAGTGGGAGGGAGAAGCATCAGAACTCACAAGGCAGGTACTCTTTCATTTTAAAATACTCCTCAATATTGTCTTTCCATTTTTATAAATGATTGTGAAATCATTTTTATCAAGGTCTATAAAGGATCCTGTCAGAATTTTAAGTGGGATTGTATTAAATCATCAAATTACTTTGGGAAGAATTGTCAGCTTTATAATGTTTAGCTTGCAGAGTTCCTTCCCATTTGAAAATAAGACCATTTGTGGGTTTCCTTAGCCCAGTGCCTGTACCAACAATGAGCCCAATGTGGACCACAGCCCCCTTCTCTTGATCTAACTTTAGAAACAATTCAACCTTCAATAAACAATAATTCTACTTCCCATCCTCACTGGGAGATCTTTTTCTGAGCTGAATAACGCTGCCCATCAGAGCTTCCCAGCTGTGCCACCACTAGGCTGAGTCACGAACAGAGTATGTCGCCAGGAAATAGAATTCGGTACCAAGCACATGTGTCATGATACACTATTTCAGTAAAGAAAGAGCAAAGAGAATAGATTAAATAGCTTTTTCTCTCTCTTCTCTTTCCTTCCCTCCATGTCTTTAGGGAGTCTTATAGCAACAACTCACTACAGTATGCTTTGAGAGAAGAGAAGAAAAATAATCTCATCTTCCCATAAACAAGCAGGTTGAATGTACATATTAATCTTTGATCTTTCCTCAAATTCCGTAAAAATAACACTAGGTGAATATATATGTATCCAAAAAGATACTAAAAAAGGGCCACACCACACAAGAAATATCACTAAAATCTGGGAAGATAAAAGACCCACAGGCAAATATCAGCTGCCAAGCAGAGCAAGGAAAGATGAATCCTAAGTATTGATTTGGCCAAAACATTAATTCGGGTTTTTCCATAGCATCTTACAGAAAAACCTGAATGAACGTTTTGGCCAACCCAGTACCTACACAGCGGATAATGCAGAAGGACCAAGCCCATTCATAGTATGGAACACAGGAGCAGAACCACATGTTCAGCACAATGAATGAAAAATTGCTCAACACAACATCATGAAAGTTTAGAATAATTGGGATAGGGACAACCCTGAAGAGAAACAGGCACTCAGAGAAATGGGTAACAAAAGATCAGACCTCTTTAGAGCAACAAAATAACTGTACAGCAATGAAACCCCATCAAGCTCCAGGCTCATGGTTATAAATTCTCAGGGGGAGAACTTTGGTTCAGCTCAGAGTCCTGGTCGGGATAGAGATCCCCTCTTGTCATCTCCATGTCCTGGTTAAGTTTCTTTCTGGATCACCTTTTTGTTGAAAGTTTATTTTGTTTTGATAAGAGAGTATGTAATAGGTAATCACTACTTTTCTATTTTTACAGAGTTTTGTATTTTTTTAGTAACCTCATGTATGTTTACTTTAGAAAGCTGTATTTTAGCTTATTCCACCCCAGGTGCCAAGAGCATCTCTGGTCCATACAGGTCCCTCTGGCTTTATTTGTTTTGTTTCATTGCATCTATCCCACAGTTATTGTGATTACAGTAACATTAAATTTTTTTCTGCCATCTTATTTTATATTTTCTGAGACTACTTATTTTCTTTTCATTCCCTGAGTCAAGTTTTTTGCTGATGGCTTAAAAGTTATTTGACTCATTTTTTTGGTTCTTATGGTGGTTGCTTTAATTTAAGACATATGCTTATGTCTATTTACCTCTATTGATTTCATAAACATTTTTAACCTTACATCTTCCCTGAACAAAAACAAGAACATTAGCATGCTCTCATTCCTTTGGTTTCTATGATCCCTGTACCCAGATATACACTTCATACTGACTATTTTCTAGAACTTTATTTCTGAATAATTACAAATATTTTATTTTTTTTTTACTGAAGTGAGTTGATTTACAATGTTATGTTAATTTCTGCTGTAGAACAAAGTGTTTCAGTTATACATATGTACATTCTGTTTTTATATGCTTTCCCATTAGAATTCATCATAGGATGTTGAATATAGTTCTCTGTGCTATACAGTAAGACTATGTTGTTTATCTATTTTATATACAAAAGCTTGCATCTGCTAATCCATCTCTCCCTCAACTTCAGTCTTTTCTATTTGTGATTCTTTTTCTGTTTCATAGATAGGTTTGTGTCATACTTTAAATTCCACATATAAGTAATATCATATGGATGTTTTCTTTAGTCACTGCTTTTTTATACAACCATAAGCTTCACTAGTGTTTTGATCACCATGGCTTTTTGGTGTTTTTCATATTGAGTACTTTTTACGAGAGTTTTTCCATGGAAGGTCTTTGCAAGGCAAACCCCCTTGCAAAGGGGGTTTGTTGTACCTGAGAATATTTTTATCATGCTCTCACATTTAAATAGCATATGGCTCAATCTGTGACCTAAGTTCAAAGACCTTTTCTTTCATACTATAAAACATTGGATTCTTATATTCCACTGTTAAGTCCAATGTCAACCTGATTTTTTATTTATCCAAGTGATCTACTCTTTGTGCATTTCAGTTTTTAAAAATGTATCTTTGATAGTCTTAATACTAAATTCCTTATTTTCACTATGAACATGACTAAGTGTGGATTTTTTTTTTTCTTTTTGAAAAATGCTTTCCCGTTCTGTGAGTTCTTTATGTATGAGATCTTTCCTCTTCCTTTAATTCTGGGAGATTTCTTTTTCTCCAGACATTGCCTCTCCTATTTTCTCACTTTCCGAGCCTCCAGTGACCAAGATGCTGTTACTTTGACTCATCGCCATGTCACCTAGGTTTTACTGTGTTTCCCGCTTCATCCTTTCTGCCACCTTGTGGGAGCATGTTTGTCAGTCTCCTTCCCCACATCTCTTTGTTCAGTGCTAACCACCCTGCTTTTTAGCCCCATTACTGTACTGCTTATTTTAACCATCATGTGGGGGTGGTTTTCATAGACTTTTACTTTGAAATAATTTCAAATTGATATAAAAGTTGGAAAGATGGTACACAGAACTCCTTATTATCTTTCACTCAGATTCTGTAACTGCCAAAATTTTACATTTACTTTATCATTCTCTCTCCATAAAGATATATACATTTTATGCTTTTCTAAACTTTTGAGAATAAGCAGCAAACAGCATGCCTGCTTCTGTACCTCTAAATACTTCAGTGTGTATTTCTTAAGAATAAGGACATTCTCTTACAAAATTACAGTACATTTATCTTTAACAATGATAAAAATACTATTTTCTAATCTTAATGCCTTGTTCAAAGTACACTAATTGTACTTCTAATGTTCTTCATGGCAGTACTATATGATATCAATATTATGCAAGACATAACAATGAGCTAGAAATGTAATTTAAATGTGCTAGTATCTATGTTAGAAAGTAAAAAGCAAATGAAATTAATCTTAATATAAATTATATTTGAGCCAATATAGCCAAAATATCATTCCAACATGGAATTAACATGTAATTAATATAAAAATTATAATTGAGATAGTTTACAGTCTTCTTTCATACTAAAGCCCAGTGTGTATTTTTTAACGATAGCACATCTCAACTCAGACTAGCCGCATTTCAATATTCAGTAGCTGCATGTGGCCAGTGGCACCCACAGTGGACAATGCTCCTCTGTAGCAAAGGAAAAATATTAATACAACATCTGGTCCTGGATCCGAGCCAGGATCACACATTGTGTTTACCTGTCAGGTATCTTTAGCCTCCTTTAATCTGGAACAGTTCCTTGGTCCTTTTAATTTTATGACAGTGACATCTTTTAAGAGTACCAGGCAGTTCTTCTACAGACTCTCAATTTGGGATTGTCTGCTGTTTCCTCACAATTAGATTCAGGTCATGCATCTTTGGCAGGGATACCAAGTCATATTTGTCATAAATATCTGTTTAGCACCCAATTTACATTTGGTTCTTTTTCTTTACTTCTTGAATTTGTGTTCTATTACAATATCCCCACTATGCCTTTGAGGGCTAGGTGTTCTGCTTACGTTAAATGTTTGGTCTAGCTGTTGCAGTTAGCTGCTTCATGTTCAGTTTGCTTTCACTTTTGCTGGTTGTACCCTTTGATACGTAGTTTTTGTGGCAGATGGTCTTATGTTTCTCTGGTGATTTAACCATTAAGCCTGTTCGTATTTGATGGGAAATGGCCAAATCCTAGGTGGTATCTCCTCAGATGTGTTTAAGGGAAAGAAAAAGAATGAGACCAGGGGAGAAAGATTAAGTACCACATCACTGCTATCAATTCCTCCATTTGCTTCCATTCCACTGGGTAAGTTAGTAAGTGAACTTGCTCAGTTGTGTCTACTCTTTGCCGGGCTCCTCCGTCCATGGGATTCTCCAGGCAAGAATACTGGAGTGGGCTGCCATTTCCTCCTCTAGGGAAACTTCCCAACCAGGGATCGAACCCAGGTCTCCCGCTTTGCAGGCAGGCTCTTAACCACCAATCTTCATCTGGATGCTCAACAAAAAGGAGAAATAGAAAGACAGGCTCTCCTTAGGTTCTAATTCCCAGCTCTGTGAATCTGGAGAGGGAGGGGATAAAGAAGCCCCCTTCACCACTTCTTCCTTTGAGAAGAGCTTTCTGCTGCCTTGAGAGTATTATGACTGGGGACAGGACGGGAGTTGGCATGGTGCTGCAAACAGCTGGATTGCAGGACAAGTAATGGCCCTGGCTTGGCAATGTCAGAGGGGTGGGATAAGAGAACTCCAACAGCCCCCCCAAATCCATACCCCACCACCGCGTCAGAGGAAAGAAGAGGACTCCTTGCCACCCATCCTCTTACTCCTGAGTCAGGTCACCTCCCAGCCCATCCCCACCTTCTGTCAGGACAGCCTTTGATCTCTGCTTTGTTTCAGTGCTCTGTTAGTTCTGTGAATCTGTGCTTCGCTCTGTTTCTGACGTTTCCCAGGGTTGAATTAAGAGGAATCAAGAGTGTGCATGCTAATCTGCCATCTCATCAGGAACTAGCAATGAACTCCCAGACTTTGTGGTGGTTTTGTTGTTCATTCCATTTAATTCTTGACAATATCTATCCTTACTGCCATACTGTGGTAAATTTACCTATGTTTTTCAAATTCTTTGTTCTATTACTTTATCATTGTCTTCTCAGTTTTTTATATTCTGGTAATGGGGTATTAATACCTTGATTTTCAATTGTGTACTTATAATTTCTCTTTGAATTTAACAGTCTTTGTTTCCTGTTTGTTGCTATTGTCTTTGGACCCTACAAACATAGTATCGTGATATCATAGGTCTCATTATTAACTCTGACTTCCACCATCACATTAATTAACATAATTAGCTTTCCTGAATAACCTTTGCTTTAAACTGTATCTGACATCCCACCTGCTTTTCCTTCACTTTATCTTTTTAGTGTCTTTTTATTTATTTATTTATTTTAGACTTCCTAGGTCTTTTAAAAAGCTTCCTGGTAAATTATTGCATTAATCCAATTGGAAGTGTTTTTGTTGTTTAGGCCAAGAGAAGTGTTTGCTTCTTTGTTTGCTTCCCATATGATTGTTTAAACTTACAATTATTTTTGTCTTATTCAGTTTATTTTCTCCCATTCTAACTTTCTACCTCTCAGTTATTAATTTATTTTTTAATTGAAGGATAATTGCTTTACAGAATTTTGTCATTTTCTGCCAAATATCAACATGAATCAGCCATAGACATACATATGTCTCCTCCCTCTTGAACCTCCCTCCCATCTCTCTCCCCATCCCACCCCTCTAGGTTGATACTGAGCCCCTGTTTGAGTTCCCTAAGTCACACAACAAATTCCCATTGGCTCTCTATTTTACATATGGTAATGTAAGTTTCCATGTTATTCTCTCTATACATCTCACCCTCAATTTTATAAATAATTTTTTTTTAGATTTCCTTGGTGTTATATAGACAATGCATGTCCTTGGTTTTACTTTTGTTTATTTTTATTCCCTCTGGCAACAATCTTCTTTTTTATTCAATTAACTATCAACTTAATATAAACAATAAGATATTCTGTTTTATCACTACATCCATTTCTTAATAGAATAGTATATTTTTGATTCACTTTTATGGGAAACCTTTACAGCTTTTTGTTTTTTTCAACTCTATTCTCACTTGCATTTTCCATTTATTTAACTTAATACTCATTTTAACTTATTTAAACAATTCTCCTAATTCCCAAATCCTATCATGAACAATTCTTCCCAATTACTGTTCTTATTTACTTATCTCTTCAATAGGTACTTACTAATTAAAGATTTCTTGTATTTTTAACAGCATCATTTTTTTTTCATGTCTGTCTGCTAAGATCAGATATCTTTTGGAAGTAACTTTTAAAGCCAGAATTATTCATTAGTTGATGATTAAACTCCTTAATAAAAAAATCTATGGAAGTCTTTGCCTTTGGATAACAACTTACTTGGATAAAAACCCAAAGTATATGGTTTTTAATGCTGTAGTTTACACATGGCTTTCCATTACAATGAATGAAACATACTTCTTATTCACTAATGAATTCTATTCCTTTACATGAAATCTGTGATCCAACTCCTTAAAGAGTGCTTTCTTTTTTCTTAGAGATAAAATATTTAATGATGCATGATCTCATTCTTAAAATGGGGTCTTAAATAGGGCTGTATTTATACCTTCAACTATTTTATTTGCAGTGATATTTTTATTCTAGTAGAATTTTTTTTAAGCTTTGATTTTTTGTGATTATTATTGTTCTTTGTTGTTTGCTCATTCATTCCACAAATCTATTCAGAGCATCTATTGTATGTAGGCATATACTCAGTTTACTCACTATTTCTTACCTTTCTTTAGGAATTCCTATCTTTCCCAAAGTGCTCCATTCTCTAAGTCCATCCTCTTCATCTTTTCATACTTTTCATGCTCTGCATATTTTCTCCTAGTTCATTTTCTGTTTAGTTTTCAATAGCATTGAGTTCCACTTTTACCTATATATTATTGCTAATGTCTTCTCTCCTCTCCCTCCCATAATAAGCTTTCCTGAAACAAATGTAGTATCATTCTAACACATTTTAAAAAATAGATTGCAACTGTTTTCTAAATCCTGTTTTGATTTTCATTTCATTTCATGGTTTACTGATTCCACAGCCACTAATCCCACTTCCCCCTACATCCAGGTTCTTAATTCACACATCACCTTTCATACTACCAAATATTCTTAATAGTTCAAAGTCACTTTTTTCCCCCTTTTACTCTTTTTTCCTTATGTTCCTTGTGATTATTATGACTCTATGCTCAAGCGTGTCTGACTCTGTGCAGCCCTTTGGACTGCAGCCTGCCAGGCTCCTTTGTCCATGGTATTCTGCAAGCAAGAACACTAGAGTGGGTTGCCATGTCCTCCTCCAGGGGATCTTCCTGACCCAGGGATCAAACCTGCATCTCTTAGGTCTCCTGCACTGGCAGGTGGGTTCTTTACCACTAGCGCCACCTGGGTGGACTTAAAAATCAGAAGGTTCACAGCCTCTCATTCTGCCTTCTTCCTGGAAGTTCACAAGCTATATTTCTTGGGCATATCCTTTTGTAAATAAGACACACCTGTATTGGGTTGACCATTCAAAATTATGTATTATATAAAGTATTGCTTTCTTTTTATCTGTCAAGGTAAAGTCCCATTACCACTGAAAGGATAAGTTAATTTATTGATGACTTGCTTGCCATTTACATCTGCTGGATGGCAGTTTAAAAAGCACATGGTTCCTGCGTCTCATTCATGTAGCTTACACAGTCACCTGTTTTGAACTGATGTGAGGAGAAAGAAAGATTGGATTCATTGGCAAGTCATGGATCAATTATTATGTAAGCTCTAATGCTACCAGTTTGCCTGACAGAATGGATGTGATTAACATTTAAGTTTGACACGAACCCATGCATTTTTTATTTAATATTTCCTTCAAACCTGTTTGCCAGTTCCTGTGTTGTGATTCTAAGAAAAGCATACTTTGATAATAAAGATTTAATTTTCCCTTTGCATGAAAATCTGAACTCCATAAAGCTTTATGAAATTGTGGGAGAGTGGATAGACATAGTTCATTAAGCAATAGCATTATGTATGGTTACCCAGGAATTTGCACACAAAACCCTTGTAAAGCTAAAGGCCTTTATGTACTTAAGTTTTCCAAACAACAAGAGTTGAAAAATATATCCACAAGAATTGTTTATGCCAAGAAAGGCCAAGTGAAGTTTCTGCAAAGGTCTGTGCCAGGCACTACAGTCCTGGCACACATCCCTCCCAATTTGCAAGAACTCTACTGTTCGGGGCTAGAAGTGAAGCATGAATACAAAGAAATACTTGCAGCTTTTCCCTAGCCTCAGTCAAATTCAGAGTGAAAGCACAAACATATGAGGACAAAGGGTGTAGGACATCACACTGCCTTATGTGAGTGAAAAGGATGAGTATGGGTGGCCCTGCAGTAAAGCCAGTCATCTGTGATCAGGGCAGAGGATAGTTATAATCCCTTTACTGTACCACCAAGTTGATGGATTAAAGTTAAAGCTATGAGTCAAATGCTCCCAGAACCTCTTGGAGACTTCCAGAGTCTGTGCATAATCATAGGGTCCTAATGACCTTCTGCTGGAAGGGGAACGTGTGTACTACCTGCAGAGAACATTTGAAGAAAGGCCTAGGAGGAAGCTAACCTTTTTCACAACCACCAGCAAGAGTTTAATTAAACTCTCTCTAACATAATAAGCTTGGTTCAATTTAAGAGCAAAATGTGCCATGTGTTCCCCACACATGGCGCTTCCCAGGGTCTTGCAGCTCAAGTGGAAAGAACAATAGCAAGCAGAAGGCTGTCTCTTCACATCTGGCTCCTTGAAATGGGGCTGAGGGGCTTTCTGGAGGGTGTTGCTGCCTGGGACCGTTAGTGTTTACAGATGTGAGTGGCGTTCAGTCATTGAATGCAAATTGCATTTGCTTTGTTGCACTTACCCTGGGAAAACCAAGAGGAAGAGGAGGAATAATGTTCCTTTATCCGCCCACCCACATTGAGATGCAGGGCACAGTCTTTGCAGGGTTATTGGATCCCTAAGCAACCTTTGAAAAGAGGTGTACATCTGTCCAGCTGTCTCTACTACGGCCGACATGGATTCATTTGGCTCTGCTTTTTCAGTCTCTGCTTCCATCTTTGCTCCACTGACTGAATTTTTTAGATAAAGGTTTCTTGCCTGCAGACCTAGCTCCTGGACTAATTCTGCCTCCCTCTTAAACTTTTATCTGTATCCAGAAGGTGAGCTCAGTAGATAAAAAATGAAAGATGGTCAGCTTTTAAAGTGGAATCTAAAAGCCAGAAAAATATGCTAAGGCAAGGAAGGTGGGGGAAATAGGTTCTTACTGGACTACCAAATCTCAGCACCAAAAATCAGAGCAATTTGAGAGTGGGGAAAGAGTATTTCTGAGGTGAGAGAAACATAATACTCCAGGTTCTCTTGCCCCAAGAAAAAAATAGTGACCAATGGTGAGCACTCTGCAGAAAGGTAAAACCTACAGGTACAGTCTGAATGATTGTGGCCTTGGAAGTTAGATCCAACTTAAAAGTATGGAATCTAAGCTTTGTTGTAGGACCTTAGAAAACTTGCTTAGCCTCTGCACCTCAGCCTCCTTACCTGAAAACCTGGGATAATCAAAGCATCTACCTAGTGAAGCTGCTTTGAAGATGTCCTGGGTTCAAAACTAAGCTCCTTCATATAGTAGTCATAAGACCTTGGAAAAGACACTGACTGACCTCTAAGCTCTGATTTTGCACTGTTGCTGTTGTTCAGTTGCTGACTCACGTCCAACTCTTTGTGACCCCATAGACATCAGCATGCAAGGCTTCCCTGTCGTTCACTGTCTCCCAGAATTTGCTCAAACTCATATCCATTGAGTTGGTGATGCCATCCAACCATCACATAGTAAAACCAAAATCTACATGTCTGGGTTATTATAGGGTTATATGAGTGAATATTCTTACAGTTCTTGAAACAGGCTTGGCATATAGTGAGGGTTCACAAAGTGTTAGTCATTTTTTTCTCTAAAATGAGAAGATTTTGAAGGGCCCTAGCTCAATATCAGCCCCACAGCAAGTGGTATGTTAGCTGTGACTGTAATATGCTTATTTCTAGACTTGTCGTCACACCCACCCAAATTCTCAATCTTTAAGGATTTGGCTCTGATCTTGGGTTGACATCTTAGATGAGTCCTCTCATTGGATTGGCTTCCATCATGCGGTGAGAATGTGCTGAAGTTCTGACCTAACACTTGAATTTCTTTTTTGTCCCAAATGGACAGAGGGCTGATTTTCAGGTATGTTACTATCTTATCATTTCTAACTTTAAAAACACCACTGAAGATACATGGCCCTAATTTTAAAATTAAAAGACATTTTACAAAAGATGTCAGTGCCCAGCAAAATGCCTGGCAAATGGTAGACAGTCAAAAAAAAAAACCCCGAGAGAGGATGAGGAGAGTAGAAATTGACCTCCTCTGAGCATATAAAAATAGGGATAATTTTCTTTTTTCTGTGGGCAGGAAGGACAGTCATGTTTTTCATCTCAAAGACAGAGGAAAGAATTATCTCTTCCTCTGGGCTCCAGCAGCATTCTGTCCACCCCTACATCAGGAAGAAGATCCTAACTGGCAAAAATTATTTATCAGTTTGTCTCCTGTACTAGACTCTCAGTTCCCTGAGGGCAAGGATCATGTCTTGTTTAGGACTATGCCATGATCTCCCAGCCTATACAAAACAGAATGGACTTTTATCAGTACCAGATGGATGAACTGGATTCCTGGGGTCCACTCCATCCCTTGTAATGAATGTCACATAGGACTGAGTCTAAATCCTCTCCAAAATCTAAGTTAAATGCATTCTTCTTCCTTTAATCTATAAGATCTGGGAAAATATCTGTCATTATCTTCAACCATGGGCATATAATTAGCATCTTTGAGATACTATAAATAATAGAAATAACACTAGATAAATTTCCTATATGATTGTTTTCCTTCTCCTCTATTTCCTGTGTTGTCCTTGCTTTTCTCTCATCTTTTATAATGGTTTTATGATAGACCTTGGAGAAAGGCATTTGAATTAATTGGGACCATCGCTGTATCCCTAGCTTCAGCATAGTATCTGATATGCGATTAGTGCATAAGACACAGTGCCAATGGGCTTGCTGCACAAAGTCCCCATTTTTAAGAAAACTTGCTAACTACTTAGAACAATCATAGGAAAAGGGAATGTCTTTGTTCTAAAAATCTTTATAAATTTAGAGATTGTACAGAATTGTACACATGAAGCTGCACTGAAGCTAATAGCATTTACGTGCTTAAGTTTTCCAAACAGAGTTGAGAATATACCCTGAAGAACTGTTTATGTCAAATAAGGCTAACTATTCATGATCATGACTGGGATTGCTGCATGTTCTGTGCCAGCCGCTGCATTTCTGCCAAACATCCTCCCAAACAATTGGCAGGGATTCTTGGGTTTCATGTTGGAAATGAAGCAATAAAATGCCTCTTGAACCCAACTTCTGAGGCTCTTCTTCTTCATTACCACTTACTGAGGCTACATGGATTAGAGCAATGTCTCAACTCTGTCTTAAAATGCTTGTTTTGGCTGACAAAGCGACATGGATTTTTAACCAAAGGACATGGAAACAAGTTAATAGTATTGTGATGTCATTTTGAGTTCTGAACACACAACCCTGGGAAAATGGCTCACACTCCTTCTATGCCAGAGGCACAAACTGAGAGGCTGTCAGTCAGATATTTCTATTAGCCAAAGCGAGAAATGAGTTCCCTATCCTGGCAGCTATTGAGCCAAAACTTGCAGAAGAAAGCAAAAAGGTGGCAGGACAAGGTCTTAGATTTGCTAGAAATTATATGCTTGGAGAATAATTGACAAAAAAATAAAGCTTCCAGACCAAAAGTGCTCCTGAAAGTTGAGCTTACTGAGGACCTTTAAGACTCAGTCCAACCCTTGGGTTCTGGTACCAGAGATTTTCCCTGTTGGAAGAATTTTAGAAGTGCTTAGCACCCCATCATTGTCCTAGTTCTAACAAAGCCATCACATCTAGTGGCAAGTGTGTGACCGTGGAGCCGTACTGAATCTTGCCGTTAATTAATCTCTCTGTGTCTCGCTTTTCTCATCTGTAAAGTGGGAATGATAACAAGGCCAACTTCTCAGGACTTGTGAGGATGAAATGAACTGATATATGTAAAGAACTTAGAAGGGTGCCTGGTGCACACTGAGTTCTATGATTGTTAGCAATTGTGATCCAGCTCTTGCCTTGGCCCCAGGTCTCATAGTTGAGTCTCAGTCATCAGGCGTTCATTGAGTCCATAGGTATCTAAGGACTGATTACTATCCAGTGGACCTTGCCCTTAATGTTGCCTGCTCCCAGTGAGACCTAGGTAGAAACCCTATCTTTGCTCCTCCAACCCTTGCTTCTACCAATCCTTCCAAACCCTGGAATTCTGTGTCTTAGACCTGCCAGACCCGCCCAATGCCCAGTATCCCTGGTCTCTCCTATTACCAGGAGATCCTTGGTCTGCCAGCTCATCTCCGCTACCAGTCTCTCTGTCTTATCTGCCTGCTCTGGTTTTGATTCTGACAGCACCCTTGAAATTTGTCCAAGCAATGAACAAGTTATTCAGCCCTTATTCCTTCCAAGGGAGAACTAGTAAGCCAGACCTTATAGTGAAAGAATTCCTGCCACCCCTTACTGCAATAATTTAATCTCTAACAAGTTTAAAAAAAGAAAAAAGCACCACCACCACTAAAGAAATATCCCTCTAATCATGAACTATCCCTCTTCATCAAGAGAAAACAGACTTCTCCTGTTTAGAATTGCACAAACAGAATTCTTCCATTTCACCAGAGCTCTAGGGAATAACAGGCCCCCAGCTGCCACCTCGGGCTTCAGGTTTCAGGAACTTGAAAAGGGGAATGTTCCATCCTGGTTGTTGCCTTTGCTGTGTCCTCAGCTGCCAGGACATGGCGGTGGGCATGGATCTAGGCCAGCTTTTATGTTTCTAAATAATATATCTTAAGATGCTATCCTCCTTCCTTACAGGGTCCTGGACACTTGTCAGTCAACCAACTTTCCTGCATGTACCTACTATGTGCAGGCCTTTAGAACTGAAAGCAAAGTCACTTCTTTATGTATTTTTAAAAACCATTGGTGGGAAAGCTAGTGTGATGTAATTAAATCCTGGCCTAAAATGCAGATTTTTCAATAGGACTCCATTCACTGGGACCATACCAATCTCATCTCCTGCCCCTCTGAAATTTATTCTTGGCTCCACGTCCATTTTATGTTTCCAGATAGCACCTTGCTCAACGTGATCTCCGTACCTTCTTTGCAAGAGGCTGTTTTTGGGGGGGACTTGCAGCACTCTGTTTGCCTATACCCCATTCACCTGGCTGAATACTGGCCACCCTTTTGTTCTCAGCGTAAACCCTCATTGCCTCAAAAAGCCTTCTTCTATTCCCCAAACTAGATTAGCAGCCCTCCTCCTTTCTGCTCCCATCTTCAGTTATCCTGACATGATACTCCCATGCTGCACTGGAACTGCGTGTTTACATGTTCCATCCCCCTAACATTGCTGAGACAGGGCAGGGCCCTTGTCTGGTTTGGCTCAGAATCACCAGGACCTTGCATAGGGTTTAGAGCATAACATAAACCAGTGAGTATTTGTTGAATTAAGGTGAACCAAACTCTCTATCAAGCTTCCTCCCTGATAGGTCAAATCCTAAAATAAAGATATGAACTTTGCATAGGTATAAGCTAATGGATTCATGCAGGCTGAGCTCCTGGTCCAGAGCACATGACCTCTGACCTTTAAAATGTGCTGGATCACACCCTCGCCTCTAAGGAACTCAGCTCATCTCTGTAATTTCCCTTTCACCATCCCTGTTACATGAGCATTTAACTTTTGATTTCCATACAATGCAGCTCAAGCCCCAGGTAGTCCACAATGAGCCTTGAGAGACAAGAAAGGAAAGGTTAACACTGCTTCTAACTTCACATTTTATTTAACTTTTAATTGAAACATACATACAGAAAAGTGGGTAAATCTAAAGTGTACAGGTCACAGGTTCCCATTTATTTGCTGCTAACATTCACGTTAACAGCAGAAAAAAACAGAAAATTACTAGGATACCTGAAGCATCTGTTTTGTCCCCTCCAGTCACTACTCCACCAAGAAAGGGCAACCACCATCTTGACTTATAGATTAATTCTTCCTGTTTTTAAACTTTTTTATAGTTAGAATTTTGCAGTATGTAATCTTTTGTGTCTGGCTTCTTTTGTACAGCTTTACATTAATCATTGTAAGATTCATCCACACAGTGGTATATAATTCAGGTTTGTTCCTTTTTGCAGCTGTATAATATTCCATTGTATGAATATGCTGCATTTTATTTATCCATCCTGTTATGGCTGAGCATTTGGGTAGTTTCAAATTTGGGGCTATTATGAATAGTGCTATATATGCAGTCAAGTGCATGTTTTCTAATACATATATGTATGTATTTCTGTTGGTTATATTCTAGGAGTGGAATTATTGGGTCGTAAGATATGTAGCCTAGCTTTAGCAGATATTGTTAAGTAATTTTTCACAACTAGAGGAGTCTGATGAACCTATATCTTTGCCAACACCCAATATTGTTGGCCTTTTTTTTCATTTTAGCTATCTAGTGTATGTGTTATTATCACTTTGCAATTTTAATTTGAATTCTTTAATTTTGACTTATATGTTATTATCGGTCATTTGGATAATCTGAAGTGCCTAGTCAGGTCTTTTAACCATTTTTTTCTATTGAGTTGTCTGCCTGTTTCTTATTGCTATGTAAGGATTTTATATATATATGAGCTGACTCATTGGAAAAGACCCTGATGCTGGGAAAGATTGAGGGCAAGAGGAGAAGGGGACGACAGAGGATGAGATGACTGGATGGCATCATTGACTCGATGGCCATGGGTTTGGGTGGACTCTGGGAGTTGGTGATGGACAGGGAGGGCTGGCGTGCTGAGGTTCATGGGGTCGCAAAGAGTCGGACACGGCTGAGCAACTGAACTGAATTGATGTATACGCACACACACACACACATGTACATACACACATATATGTATGTGTATATATATAATAGATATGAATCCTTTGTACATATAACACATTCTGTGGCTTGCCTTCTTGCTTTGCTAATCTTTTGATCAACAGAGGTTTTAATTTTAATGTAATCAACTGATCTTGTTTTCTTCATGGTTAACAAATTTTGTGTTTCATTTAAGAAATCTTTGCCTGTTTCAAAGTCATGAAGACTTTGTTCATGTTCTCTTCTAAAAGCTTTATTGTTTTTACTTTTCATGTCTCAATGTTGAATTGATCTGTAATTGAATTTGTGTATGGTATAAGGTAGGGGTTAAGACTTTTTTCTTTTTTCTCCCAGAGTCATTTATTGGAATGCCCATCCTTCCCTTACTGCATTAGTGTCACCTTGTCATACATTAAGGGACTGTGTATCTGTGAATCTGCTTTTGGACTCTGGTCATTGATATGTTAGTCTTTCAGATCTGGAAATGTTAGTTCTCCAGCTTTGTCCTTCTCCAAGATTATTTTGGCTGTTTTTGGTTTTTTGCTAAATTTTAGAATCATGAATGACCTCAATTTTCATTTTGTAAAAGCCTGCTAGTATGTTTATTGGATTCATATTGAATGAATGGGCAAATTAAGGGAGATATGACAACTTTGCAGAATTGACTCTTCTAATCACCAAATATGTTAAAGTACTCTGTTTAGCTTTACTCTAAGTTCACTCAATAGTGTTTTATAGCTCCCTATAAAAAAGAGATCTTACTTTTCACTATATTTTAAAATATCTTATTATATTATAAATAATTGGTTTCAAAATGTTTTTTATTTGTCACAGGTATATAGACATTAAATTGATTCTATGTATTGAGTTAGCATCTGGAGACCTTGCTAAATGTACTTATTATTTCTATTTGTTTATAGATAGGTTACTGTGAAATTTTTGTATACATAATTGTATCTTCCATCAATAATTCCTTTCCATTCTTATGCTCTCTTTTTGTCCTTCTTGCCTTATTGTACTGCTAGAACCTCCAGTACAATGTTGGGTAGAAATGGTGAGAGTAGGCATTCTTGTTTTGTTCCCAGTCTTGTAGAAAAAGCTTTTACTATCTCATTATTAAGTATTATTTCATCATATCTTTTTTTTTAAGCTGTTGTTTATTTTTTATTAGGTAAAGACAATTCCCTTCTAAGTTTGCTGAGATTTTTATTTATCACGAATGGCTATTGAATATAATCAAATATTTCTATATCTGTGAAAATATTCATAAATTTTTTCTGTTAATGTGAATTATATTGAATGTTAAACTATACTGGTATTCGTGGAATAAATCCTACATTGTGATATGGTATCCTTTTTCTCAATACTTGGATATAGAATTTGCTAATGTTTTTGTTTGAGGTATTGATTGCATCTATAGTTATGAAAGAACTGGACTCTTCACTTTTACCTTCAGTTTTGAGGTAGAATTTTTTTTACCCATCCTGACACCTCTATCTTCCTATATATTAACTTGGTTCAATAGATTTTGATTCTAGTATTAACTTAACAAACTTTCCCAAGAGCTTTTAAGCTCTCTGTCATAGGCAGAAGAAAAACTCTTCCCAAAGACAAAGCAATACAACCCAAATCCTGCTTAACCACCCATGGGTAATGTGTCCACTGGCAAGTTAAAGATCCTCTCCAGGCCTGTTTCCTTATCAATGAAATGAAACTGAAAAGCAAGTTAGATAATACATGTGAAAGTACCTGGTACAAGTGTATGCTCAGTAATTCCTATTTCTCACTACCTCTTCTTTCTGCTGCCTAAAAACTTTTCAAACCCAGAAGAACTTTGGGTTACTTGCTTACAGGGTTTATCTGACAGTTGAGACTTAAATCTGAACGATGAGCTAGCGGACATCGAAGAACTCCATTTTTTGGTTATACTCTAAAAAAAAAAAAAGCAGAATTATTTACTGCTCCAACTGAGTTTTTAAATACAAGCTCCTAGATTTTTAAAATTAGGTAAACATGACTAGAATTTATCATCCAAAGTACTATAATTCCTTCTGCAGGGCTTCAAACTCAGGTGTAAATGGTATATTAAACATTTGGAAGTTGTCCAGGAATATAGCCTCTCTCCCATATATAACAACGTTTATGTAAAAAAGACAGCTTGGAAGGACACTTTTAAATAAAGTTCTTTCTAGAAATTTAACCCCAGTGCTATTTGTCAATGCACAATAAACCTTTCGCCTTTAGAATAGCAATGGAGATGGGAGTTTGGGGGTGCCCTGAGGTTATGTTATTTACCTCTGAGATGAAAATCAGGTGATTGGCTAGGCTTTGTTGTTGTTGCTGTCACAAAGTCATGTCTGACTCTTTGTGACTCCCTGAACCACAGCATGTCAGACTTTCTTGTCCTTCACTATCTCCCAAAGTTTGCTCAAATTCATGTTCATCAAGTCGGTGACGCTATCCAATAATTTCATCCTCTGTCAGCCTCTTCTCTTCTTGCCGTCAATATTTCCCAGCTTCGGGGTCTTTTCCAATGAATTGACTCTTCACATCAGGTGGCCAAAGTATTGGAGCTTCAACATCAGTCCTTCCAATGGATATTCAGGGTTGATTTCCTTTACAGTTGACTGGTTTGATCTCCTTGCTGTTCAAGCAATTTTCAAGAGTCTTCTCCCACACCACAATTTGAAAGCATCAGTTCTTTGGCACTCAGCTTTCTTTATGATCCAACTCTCACATCCATACATGACTACTGAAAAAACCATAGCATTGACTATACGGACCTTTGTTGGCAAAGTGATGACTGAGCTTTTTAATACACTGCCTAGCTTGGTCATAGCTTTTCTTCCAAGAAGCAAGTGTCCTTTAATTTTGTGGGTCCAGTCACTACCCTCAGTGACTTTGGAGCCCAAGAAAATAAAATCTGTCACTAAATAAATCAAGAATCAGAAGTTCAGAAAAATGGGTGGGAAAGGCTGAGTTTAAAGAAGGCTAAAATTTATGAACTTCAAGAGCTGATAAACTCCAGTGTTGTCAGAGGCCCTGGATAAGCACCACCTAATTTGTTCCCATGGTGACAGACATGGGTAACACTAGTCAGTCAGTCAGTTCAGTCGCTCAGTTGTGTCCAACTCTTTACAACTCCATGAATCACAGCACGCCAGGCCTCGCTGTCCATCACCAACTCCCGGAGTCTACCCAGACCCGTGTCCATCGAGTCGGTGATGCCATCCAGCCATCTCATCCTCTACCATCCCCTTCTCCTCCTGCCCCCAATCCTTCCTGATGCCCAGCATCAGGGTCTTTTTGAATGAGTCAACTCTTTGCACGAGGTGGTCAAAGTATTGGAGTTTCAGCTTCAACATCAGTCCTTCCAATCAACACCCAGGACTGATCTCCTTTAGGATAAACTGGTTGGATCTCCTTGCAGTCCAAAGGACTCTCAGGAGTCTTCTCCAACACCACGGTTCAAAAGCATCAATTCTTCGACCCTCAGCCTTTTTCACTGTCCAACTCTCACATCTATACATGACTACTGGAAAAACCATAGCCCTGACTAGACAGACCTTTGTTGGCAAAGTATTGTCTCTGCTTTTCAATATGCTATCTAGTTTGGCCATAGCTTTCCTTCCAATGAGTAAACGTCTTTTGATTTCATGGCTGCAATCTCCAACTACAGCGATTTTGGAGCCCCCAAAAATAAAGTCTGACACTGTGTCCACTGTTTCCCCATCTATTTCCCATGAAGTGATGGGACCAGATGCCATGATCTTAGTTTTCTTAATGTTGAGCCTTAAGCCAACTTTTTCACTCTCCTCTTTCACTTTCAGCAAGCGGCTTTTTAGGTCCTCTTCACTTTCTGCCATAAGGGTGGTGTCATCTGCATATCTGAGTTTATTGATATTTCTCCCAGAAATGTTGATTCCAGCTTGTGCTTCTTCTAGCCCAGCGTTTCTCATGATGTACTCTGCATATAAGTTAAATAAGCAGAGTGACAATATACAGCCTTGATGTACTCTTTTTCCTATTTGGAACCAGCCTGTTGTTCCATATCCAGTTCTAACTGTTGCTTCCTGACCTGTATACAGGTTTCTCAAGAGACAGGTCAGATGGTCTGGTATTCCCATCTCTTTAAGAATAACACTAGAGTGACCTCTTAAATAACTTTGGACTTGGCTCAGGCTGTGGATGCCCAGTGGAGTAGAAAGGGCATAGCCTTGGCAGACCAGGTGATAGGCTTAGCTCTGCTGCTTACCAGCAGCTCAGTTCCCTCATCCATAACACAGAGGTGGTAATGGACCTCCCTAGTAGGAGCACTGTGAGAACAGAAGGGTGTTAGCTAATGCCTCTGAAGTACATGAGGCAGGGAATATGCTCAATAAATAGTAATGGTTTTGATGATAATGGTAACAATGGCAACAATGATGATGACAATGAAAACAGCATCTGTAGCTTTGGGTGGAGGGGTGCTGAAAGATCATTTATGAAACTACTCAGCTTACAGAAACAAGAGGAGCAGCCCTAGCTAGCTCTTGTCTAATCTCCAGACTTGAATGAATCTCCAGGCCCAGACACATTATTTTAGTTGAGAGAGCCATGTATCAACTTTCCCAAAGCTGAGCCTGAGGCTCTGGTGCAGATGGTTTATAAAAATGATGATGATGGAAGCAAGAATGAAGGAGTTGAGGGATAATGATATGGAAGGAGAAGGAAATCTACCTAGCAGTGCACTTTGAGGTCACTGGCATCCGTGCACCTCTGAAAAGTATACAGAATGCCTTCCAGAATTATCCACCTTCCAGAATTGTCCACAAGCTCCCATGGCTCTGTAGGCTGAGTTTTGTCTCTAGGAGCACTAATTTCCCTGATCTTCCAGACACTTGATTGCTGTCCAAGCAGGCACTCAATGCTTCAGAGAAAGTATGAGGCAGTAAAAGCAAAGAGGCACAGTACAACTGAGGTAGACATTCAGTGACAGCATGAGTATATACTCACATCTGCCTACCATTGTGGCTGAAGTCAGAGGTAGATGCAACTGCTACAGGCCAAATCTTAGTTCAAGGACAGGTTCTGCCTGCCACATGTGATTCACAGCTATGAGAGTTGCCAGTAAGGCCTCTCCTCTCATCTCCACTTCTGAGAGGGGCTCCTTGCACAGTTGGTCTTTATACTTAGCAGACCTATCCAAGACCCTCAGACCTATCCAGGACTCCCCAGCTGTGCTGTCTAATGTGATAGCCACTAGATACACGTAGCTATTTTAATGGATTAAAATTATATAAAATTTCAAGTGTTCAATATCCACTATGACAAGGGGCTGCCGTGTTGGACAGCAGACTATGGAACAATTCCATCTTCACAGAAAAATTCGCTTAGAGCATCTCTAGAGTGAGCCTGCCTGGATTCAAATCCTGGTTCTACCACTTAACCAGCTGGATAACTCTGAGAAAGTCATTTAATGCTTCTATGCTTTAACTTCCTAATCTGTAAAATAGGCTTGTCTCAAAGATTAAATAAATAACAATATACAAAGCACATAGTAAAGTCTCACTAAACATTAATGATTATTACAATTTCCTGGTTCCTAAGGTAATTCCTACATGAGACAGGCAGTTGCTAAAAAGCTTTCATTCCCAATCCAGAACCAAAGTCTGTCAGGGCTCATCTCTGGGCTCATAAATTGTCTTCACACTCAAGATGTCCCTGTCATGTGCCCCTAAGGCTCAGAACAGATGCTTCTTTGGTCACTGCTTCTCTCTCAGCGCCTTTTAAGTCTCCCACTCTGACTGCAAAAAGTAGAACCTAAACCTTGACTGCAAACTAATATCAGGGGGTTTACTGGCTGCTTCTGAGAACTTCTGTCTGTATATCTGACTCATTCTGTTGCCGTTTTCCCACCATTTACTCCACCCACCTTTTGAGCATTCATACCCTGCCAGTGCTGACTGCCACCTGAACAACAACTAAGCTGCCCACAACCAGTTAGAAAATCCAGCTATCTTCCAGGACCTTGACTCACCCTAATGGACAGGTCCTGTGCCTATTCCAGTTTATGTCCAACCTCCGCCTTCCCTGGAAAAATAGAATATTAATATTAAAAATAAGGTTTATTGAATGTGTATTATATATCAGGAATGATCTGCCTTTATATAGATTCCCTCTCTGTAATACACATAAGGTTTCCTTCTGTATTACCACAGTAATACCTAGAAGATAGCACTATTTTTTTATAATTGAAGTACTATTTTTTATAATTGAAGTATTTACAGGGGTGTGCCAATCTCCACTGTATAGCAAAATGACTCAGTTTTACACATCTACACATTCTTTTTTAAATATTCTTTTCCATTATGGTTTATCACAGGAAATTGGATATAGTTCCCTGTGCTATACACTAAGAGCTTGTTGTTTATCCATTCTAAATGTAATAGTTTGCTTATACCAACCCCAAATTCCCAGTCAATCCCAATTCCTCCTTCCACTCCCTTGGCAACCACAAGTCTGATCTCTGTGACTATGAGTCTGTTTCTGTTTTGTAGATAGATTCATTTGTGACATATCTTAGATTCCACATATAATATGGTATTTGTCTTTCTCTTTCTGATTTACTTCACTTGGTATGAAAATCTCTAGTTCTATCCATGTTGCTGCGTATGGAATTATTTTGTCTTTTTTAATGTCTGAGTAATATTTCATCGTATATAGGTAGCACATCTTCTCTATCTGTTCATCTGTCAATGGACGTTTAGGTTGTTTCCATGTTTTGGCTATTGTGAATAATGCTGTATTATGAATACAGAGTTGCATGTATCTTTTCAAATTAGTTTTGTCCAGGTATATGCCCAGGATTGGGATTGCTGGATCATATGGAAATTCTATTTTTAGTTTTCAGAGGAACCACTGTACTATTTTCCATAGTGGTTGCACCAGATTACATCCCCACCCACACGTAGGAGGATTCCCTTTTATCCACACCCTCTCCAGCATTTCTTATTTGTAGACTTTTTAAAGATGGCCATTCTGTAAAATACTTATAAGTATTTCTACCTAAAGAAACAAAAGACTTATATATAGAAAACTATAAAACATTGATGAAAGAAATCAAAGAGGACACAAATAGATGGAGAAATATACCGTGTTCTTGGACTGTAAGAATCAATATAGTGAAAATGAGTATACTACCCAGAGCAATCTATAGATTCAATGCAATTCCTATCAAGCTACCAGAGGTCTTTTTCAGAGAATTAGAACAAATAATTTCACAATTTGTATGGAAATACAAAAAACCTTGTATAGCCAAAGCAATCTTGAGAAAGAAGAATGGAACTGGAGGAATCAACCTACCTGACTTTAGGCTATACTACAAATCCACACTCATCAAGACAGTATGGTACTGGCACAAAGACAGAAATATAGATCAATGGAACAAAATAGAAAGCCCAGAGATAAATCCACACATCTATGGACACCTTATCTTTGACAAAGGAGGCAAGAATATACAATGGAGAAAAGACAACCTCTTTAACAAGTGGTGCTGGGAAAACTGGACAGCCACTTGTAAAAGAATGAAACTAGAACACTTTCTAACACCAGACACAAAGATAAACTCAAAATGGATCAAAGATCTAAGCATAAGACCAGAAACTATAAAACTCCTAGAGGATAACATAGGCAAAACACTCTCCGACATAAACCAAAGCAGGATCTTCTATGACCCACCTCCCAGAATATTGGAAATAAAAGCACAAATAAACAAATGGGACCTAATTAAAATTAAAAGCTTCTGCACAGCAAAGGAAACTATAAGCAAGGTGAAAAGGCAGCCTTCAGAATGGGAGAAAATAATAGCCAATGAAGCAACAGACAAACAATTAATCTCAAAAATATACAAGCAACTCCTGCAGCTCCATTCTAGAAAAATAAATGACCCAATCAAAAAGTGGGCCAAAGAACTAAACAGACATTTCTCCAAAGAAGACATAAAAATGGCTAACAAACACATGAAAAGATGCTCAACATCACTCATTATCAGAGAAATGCAAATCAAAACCACAATGAGGTACCACTTTACACCAGTCAGAATAGCTGCCATCCAAAAATCTACAAGCAATAAATGCTGGAGAGGATGTGGAGAAAAGGGAACCCTCTTACACTGTTGGTGGGAATGCAAACTAATACAGCCACTATGGAAAACAGTGTGAAGATTCCTTAAAAAACTGCAGATAGACCTTCCATATGACCCAGCAATCCCACTGCTGGGCATACACACCGAGGAAACCAGAATTGAAAGAGCCACATGTACCCCAATGTTCATCGCCGCATTGTTTACAATAGCCAGGACATGGAAGCAACCTAGATGCCCATCAACTGACAAATGGATAAGAAAGCTGTGGTACATATACACAATGGAATATTACTCAGCATTAAAAAAAAAATTCATTTGAATCAGTTCTACTCAGGTGGATGGAACTGGAGCCCATTATCCAGAGTGAAGTAAGCCAGAAGGAAAAACAACAATACGGTATACTAATGCATATATATATGGAATTTAGAAGGATGGTAAAGAGAACCCAGCATGCGAGACAGCAAAAGAAACGCAGATGTATAGAACAGACTCATGGACTCTGTGGAAGAGGGCAAGGGTGGGATGATATGGGAGAATTGCATTGAAACATGTTAATTATCATATGTGAAATCAATCGCCAGCCTAGGGTTGATACTCGGGGCTGGTGCACTGAGATGTCCCGGGGGGAGAGAATCAGGAGGGAGGAGGGAGGGGGGTTCTGGAGGGGGAGCATATGTATACCCATGGTGGTTTCATGTCATTGTATGGCAAAACCAACACAATAAAGTAAAGAAAATTTAAAAAATTTAATTAATTAAAAAGAAAAAAGATGGCCATTCTGACTGGTGTGAGGTGATACAAGTAGGTGGTACTATTGTTATTTCCATTTCATAGATAAGAAAACTGAGTCTTAGAAAACTTAGGTACAGTAGTTGATTCAAGGTCCCATAACTAGTAAATGGTGGAAACAGAAACATCGTGATGACATTAAACCAGTAGGAAGTCTCTTCTCTCTTCAAAACATTTGAAAGAAGGATGAGCTGATACGCACAATATGAATGAATTTCAGATGTATTATGCCATGTTAAAGAAGTCAGACTCAAAGATTATATATTATTATATGACTTCATTTATACTACATTCCAGAAAAGGAAAAACCATAGGAACCAAAAACAGTTTAGAGGTTGCCAAGGGCTGTGAGTAGAAGAATGGGGTTGACTGCAATGGAGCATTTGGTAATATTTTAAGATAATATAACTATGTGTGTCTTAACTATGGTAGAGGTCATATGATTGCATGCATTGGTCAAAACTTGCTAAGCTGTACATTGAAAACGATAATTTTTTCAATTTAAAGGGTACTTTTATTTTTAAATGGAAAATAAAGCAGACAGTAATTTTTCTCTAATGGCCCCCAGCAATTGTCCAACTGTGGGAATAGAGGAGAGTAAAAATCAACGTTTCAAAGACTTGGTGGGAGTAATGAGCTCAGGTGGGAGCTCCAGATCAAATTTCAAGGATTTGAGAAACAATTCAAGAAGAGGAAATGAAAACAGTAAGTTTAACTTTTCCTAAAAGCCTGGAGGCATAGGATAGACAACAAGTCAACTTTGTGGGAAGAGAGCATTGATGGAATAGTTTTTTCACCCAGATTGAGAAAACATGAACCTCTTTACTTCAAGGGAGATGCTCTTCAAAAGAGATGAAAGGTTAACCTTACCCACATATCTAGTTTCTCAGGTACTCTTCATCATTTTATGTAGATCTACATTTCCACCTGTCTTCATTTCCCTTAAGCCTGAAGAGCTTTTTAAAAATATTTCATATACTGCAGATATGCTGGTAATAAATTCACTCAACTCATACTTATCAGAGTGTCGTATTTCACTCTCATATTTGAAGGATATTTTTGTAGGATATAGAATTCTAGGTTGACAGTTTTTTAGTTCTTTCAGAACTTTAGAGGTATCACTTCTTCCTCTTACAGTTTGTCTTGTTTTTGAAGCAAGCAGCCATTCTTATCTTTGTTTTCCTGATTGTAATCTGTCTTCCATTGCCTCTGACTCTTTTAAGATTTTTTCTTTATCTCTAGGTATCATCAACTGATTGTGATGTACCTAGGTGTAATTTTCTTTGTTTCAATTGTGTTTTGAGTTTATTGAGCTTCTTGGATCTGTAGGTTGACATTTTTCATCAAATTTGTGAAATTTTCAGGCATTTAAAAAAATATTTTATAACTCAATTTCTCTATCTTCTCCTTCCAAGACTCCAGATACCTTTATGTTAAACTACTTGTTGTTCTAAAGATCACTGAGACTCCAATTTATTTTTCTCAAACTTTTTTTCTCTGTGCTTCATTTTGAATTGCTTCTATTACCCTATTTTTTAGTCTACATATCATATATACAGGTGTATTTTTCAGTTCTAGAATTTCCATTGGGTTTTTTAAAATAGCTTCTCTTTCTCTGCTGAGGGTCTCCATTTGTCTACTTATTAAGTCTATCTTTTCTTAAAATTCTTGAACATACTGATAATAGATGTTTTAAAGTCCTTGTATGATAATCCCAATGTATCTGTCATCTCAGGAACATTTTTTTCCTCTTTTTTTTTTTTCATGGTTATAATAATATTTTCCTGCTTCTGAACAACTTTTGATTGTATGACAGACATTGTAGGTGATATGTTGTTGAGTCTGGATTTGTTGTCTTTCTTTAGAGAGATGGAGTTTTGATTCGACAGTTTTAGTGGTAGACCTGCTTGATTCCCTTTCAAGGCTTGTTTCCTAAGCTTTGTTAGGGTGAATCTAGAGTAGCCCTTGTTCTGGGTATAATGTCATTTCACTCCAAATATGTGGCTTTTCCAGAGTCTCAGTTGAACATCCTGAATGGTTAGCAAGGTCTCTTTAATAGGGATGATTGGAATTCCTACATCGCTAGCATTGTGTGATCTCTGGAGTTTCCATTCGGCTCTCTCCTAGGCCTTTGAAGTCCCACCCTGCGCATTTGCAGCTTAGTGTTTGGTGACAGATTTAAGTGGACTTTTATGCATATTTCTGAACTTCTCTGTGCAGCTCCCTCCCTTACTGGTATTTTTACCAATAAATCCTATCTATCTCAGCAGCCTCAGATTCCTGTCAGTTTAGCCAGATTTCCATTCTTTGTTGTGCTCTACTTTCCTGCATCACAAACTAGAAAAGTCTAAGTCACACCTGAGACTCATCTCTTGTGTTTCCCTTTTCTCAGGGATCATAGTCCTTTTCTGAAAACTGGTTCTTCATATATTTTGCCCATCAGGTTCCTCTGTCCTTGGGGATTCTCCAGGCAAGAATACTGGAGTGGGTTGCCATGCCCTCCTCCAGAGGATCTTCCCAAACCAGGGATCAAACTCAGGTCTCCAGCATTGCAGGTGGATTCTTTACCATCTGAGCCACCAGGGAAGCCCAAGAATACTGGAGTGGGTAGCCTATCCTTTCTCCAGGAGGTCTTCCTGACCCAGGAATTGAACCAGGGTCTTCTGTATTGCAAGCAGATTCTTTACCATCTGAGCTATCAGGAAAGCCCTTATTTTGTCCAGTTTTATAGTTACTTATGTCCAGAGGGCTAGTCCAGTGCCATTTACTACATCAGAGTCAGAAGCTTAAGTTGCGTGAGCATATATAGATTTGGGAGTTATCTGTAGACAGGAATATCTTACTCTTTTCTTCACACTGCTTTCAGGATAAAATAAAAAAAAACTTACTGTGAAGACATTCATATCTCTTCAAAGTCTGCCTAGCTGATGGGCTTCATTACTTAGAAGCCCTTTGTTACAAATACTCACAGACACATATATACACAAAATGCCATGACCTACTTTTGGTTTTTCTTGTGTCTCTGGCTTTGCTTTGGAACATATTGATCCCTCTGCAAAAAATACCCTCCCTCTTACCCACTAATTGCCTTTCTTAACTCCTACTTATCCTTCAGAATGGAGCTCAGTTGCCATATCCTCCAGGAAGCCTTCCCTGGTACAGTCTGGGCTTAATGTCCCTTATTTGTGCTTTTATAACACTCTGATTTTGCCTTCATCAAAGCTGTATTGCCCATATTTTATTGTGATTGCCTATTATGACCTGTCCTTTGTGCCTTCAGCCTTACCTTCCACACCGAACATTTCAAAGATGGGATCAAATCTGACTCTTTTCAGAGTCACCATGGCCTAGCACACATTTTAGGAAACTTGTGGACTGTAGCTTGCCAAGCTCTGCTGTCTGTGGAATTCTCCAGGCAAGAATACTGGGGTGGGTAGCCTTTCCCTTCTCCAGGGGATCTTCCCAATCCAGGGATGGAACCCAGATCTCCCACATTGCCAGCAGATTCTTTACCATTTGAATCACCAGGGATGTACAATAAAGGAGCAGATAATAACTATTTCAGGGTTTGCAGGCCAGATGATCTCTGTTGTAACCTCTTGACTAAACTATTGTAGCATGAAAGCAGCCATAAACAATACATAAATAATATATCAAATATAAAACTTTATTGGGACAAAAACAGGGAGTGAGCTGCAGCTTACTGATTGTTTAGTACCTAGTATTTGCCCAGTGAATGTTCATTTGATTAATTAATAGAGTAGAATATTATTATTGGAGGTCTTAGGGGAAATACAAAAGAATGTAATCAATTGCCTAAATGTTTTCCTGGAATGGAAAAATGACACTATCTTAAGAGCTTAAGGAAGGAAAAAACAGTAGCTAGTTAAAGAAGGCAGAATGATAGAAAGTTGACGAATTTCTGTCCTAAGTGACAGATCTCCCCATGCAGGGTTTTTTCTAGGAGGCTTTACTGAGATGGGATCATAAAAACAAGAATAGCTTGATCAGAGTGAGTTCATGAAGCACCCAAGAGCAAGAGCCAGAGGGGAAGTGCAGGCTATGTCCTAGGCAGCACCCAGTGGCATATCTAGAGGAGCCAAGTTCTGTGGCCAAATCCAAAGGGTCAGAAATCAGGCAGATTCTGGAACTGAGCTCAGGGTGAGAATAGCCAGCACAAGAGGGAAGTGAGAGCCAAGACAAGGTTTATGAGCAGGGCTCGCAGGGCCACAGTGTTTCTCTCTTGATCACTGGCCAGGTGGTACCTGGGTAAGTCTGGGTATATTGACATTGGTCTTCTCAGTAAAGTTAAGTGACAAAGTCATCTATTAAGAGTAGATAGGGAGAGGAGGCTAGGACTTAGAAAGTGGAGAAGCTGTGCTGTAGCTACCGTAACAAATTCTGTATGAGTTCAACCAGTCCCCAAAGATTTGCTGAGATATGATGGGTGAGACTGAGAGTGGATAACAGGAGGTTGTAGCAAACTAGTCCTCAAGGTTGCAAAACATTATCCAGTGAAGCTATGAATGAGTGTCAAGAAAATGAATGGTTGGCTTCTGCAGGATTGAGATTGGCAAGGAAATGCAGCCACTGGCAAAGTAGCCTAGGAAATCTGGGCTGTCACTGAATAGCTACCATATGCAGAACACTTCAAAGAATCCCATCTACTGTGCAACATGCCTCCTCCTACAGCAGACAAAAGGCCAGACATGGTTCTTCTTTCATCAGCACTAGGCTCTAGGCATCATTGTGAATCCTAGTAATTTACCATCTAGTGTTGACAGCAAAGAGATGTCAAAAGTGAGCTGAGTCTATCTATTAGTCTATCTAGATAGTCTATCTATCTAGAGTGGCTTTTCAGACCAATGCACACACCTGCCTAGCTAGCAATATCTCAAAGTCACATGTCTAATCATTTCCTCCCAGCTTTCCACCTGCCTCTGTCACATCTATGCCCCATCCAAGCTACTGGGAGTAACCATCTAGACCCAGCTGCTGGAGCCAGAGAGAGGCTGGCTAAACCAAGGAGCTGTGGCCTTATTTGAGAGTCAGAGAGTTGCTGATAGTGTTTGTTTTTCTGCCTTTACCCTGAGGCTGAAGCCCAAGTGTTAACTAGGAATCTAAGGGGTAGTCCCACTGAGTGTTCCTTTAAGAAAGTCACAAGCATTTACTTTGTCCCCTTCTCCCCAGTCCTGTTGATACCTGGAGCTTCTCTCGCTCTCATACCTTATTTCCTGGAGGATGGGGGGACCCAAGGCTACACTTCTCTGCATCCCAACTAACTGGGGGTCTGCTTAGCACCTCATTCTGCCAGCCCCAGACAACTGTGTCCCATTTAGATGACACCCTACCATTTTTTTCAGACTCAAGTTTCCTGCATCTAACATTTCTGGCATCTCTTCCCACCAGTTCTAGTTCAAACTGCTAACCAACCTCTAAACCCAATTCCCTTTGGTCCTGTGGCTTCCAGAAGCTTTTCTGCCTTTGCCCCACACCATTCAGATTTAATTTGACTAGCTGGTATTTTTTTTTAGCCCATTTCATGTGTTAACTGTCTTTAATTCATGGACATCAGCCTCAGAAAGACACCAGGAGGCTGGTCACGTCCATATCCCTACTTTACAGATGAGGAAACAGAGTTGAGAGTGACTACCTTATTCAGTCTAGAAAGTTTCAGATTGGAGACTGGAATACACATATGTTTCATCCAAAAACTGGAGTTTTTTACTTCACCAAACTGATTCCTATAGACTGTCCAGGCCTCCCTGATTTTACTGGCTCGCACATCTGGTCCCATGTTGCCATTTCCTCTCCTAAGCCAGGCCGTACACAGCTCAGCCAGGGATGTTGATGGATCTCCTGTTTGGTCTCTTCGCCCTAGGGCCCTCTCTCCTCCCTGTGGCTGGCATGTCCTTCCAGAGATGTGATGTAGTGGGTGAGGGAGAAGTGGGGTCTGGCACTAGAGAAACCCAACTTTGAATCCCAGCATCTTCATTCGTCTGCTTTGGTGATCTGGGGTTAACTCATTTCACCTCTCTAAGTTTCCTCATTTGAAAAGCAGAAATTAAGATAGCACCTGTATCAAAAACTAAAAAAAAAAAAAAGAAATTTCTTTTTTGATTAATTTAAAAGCATATGCTACATATAAGAATTTCCAAGGACTTCCCTGGTGGTCCAGTGGCTAAGACTCTGAGCTCCCAATGCAGGGGGCCTGGGTTCAATCCCTGGTCAGGAAGCTAGATTCCACATGCTGCAGCTAAGACCTAGCACAGTCAAATAAATAAAAATTTTTTTAAAAAAGAATTTCCTAATGTCTGAATATGTCATAAAAGTTCTTTTAAATAAACTTTTTAAATAAAAGTTCTTTTAAATATTTGCTATGAAGGGAGTTGACTTTCCCCTGGTATCTCAGTTGATAATGAATCCACCTGCAATGCAGGAGACCCTGGTTTGATTCCTGGGTTGGGAAGATCTGCTGGAAATGGGATAGGCTACCGACTCCAGTATTCTTGGGCTTCCCTTGTGGCTCAGCTGGTAAAGAATCCACCTGCAATGCGGGAGACCTTGGTCCAATCCTTGGGTTGGGAAGATCCTCTGAAGAAGGGAAGGGCTACCAACTCCAGTATTCTGGCCTGGAGAATTCCATGAACTGTATAGTCCATGGGGTTGCAAAGAATCGGACACAACTGAGTGACTTTTGACTTTCACTTTCATGAAGGGAGTTCTTTGTTAAATTTAGTTAATTGTTTGAATCTCAGAAAGAATTTTTTCCCATTGACGTAATGTTATAATAAATTATAAAGCAAGCTTTCAGTTATGTCTCTCTATTATATATTTGAGCTACTAAACAATTCTATTAGGTTTGAAAAGAAGACTTTTCTTTCTTGAGTATTTCATGTGACTATATCAGTCAAGTCCTTGGCACGGTTCCTATCACATAATAATGACTCCATACATGTAAACTACTGTCATGTCATTCTTGCCAGAAGAAGATTTTCATCATATTTCTCTCTCTTCTGATGCCAGTTACCACAATGGGCATGCATCCCTCTCCACAACCTGGCCCTGCCTTCCTTTTTCATCTTATCTCTTTGTCTTCTAACGCTCTATTCCACTAAATGGTCTCCATTTCCTGACTTCTCAGGAAAAGAGCATGTGTTTTAGGGAAGGTGAACTCGGATTTGAACCCGAACTTAGCCCTCTTGCTAGCTCCTCTGCGAGCTTAAGTAGGCTCCTTAACATCTCTTCATCTGTAGGATGACAGTGAAGTTGCAATGAGGGTTACACCTAGGAAAGCACTGTGCCTGCCACCTGTGTGTTAGTCGCTAGGGCATGTCCAACGCTTTGCAATCCCGTGGACTGTAGCCCCCAAACTCCTCTATTCGTGGAATTCTCCAGGCAAGAATACTGGAGTGGATTGCCATTTCCTTCTCCAGGAGATCTTCCTGACCCTAAAAATAGATCTTGTCTATTTTTAATAGAATTCCTGCTCCTCCTGTCCTGCCAGTTTCCCCATGGGAGTCTCCTTCCAAGGAGGAAGTGTCCTTGCTCCTCCACCTTCTTGTGGTTGCTCATGGTGCTTTCTGTCTCTACAAATACAGAGACTTTGTTTTGTATAGTTTTTGTTTTTTTTTTTTGAATTGTGTTGGTTTTGCCATACAATGGCATGAAACCGCCATGGGTTTACATATGCTCCCCCTCCAGAACCCCCCTCCCTCCTCCCTCCTGATTCCCTCCCCCCGGGACATCTCCGTGCACCAGCCCCGAGCATCAAACTTGGGCTGGCAATTGATTTCACATATGATAATTAACATGTTTCAATGCAATTCTCCCATATCATCCCACCCTTGCCCTCTTCCACAGAGTCCACGAGTCTGTTCTATACATCTGCATTTCTTTTGCTGTCTCACATGCAGGGTTCTCGTTACCATCTTTCTAAATTCCATATATATGCATTAGTATACTGTATTGTTGTTTTTCCTTCTGGCTTACTTCACTCTGGATAATAGGCTCCAGTTCCGTCCACCTGAGTAGAACTGATTCAAATGAATTTTTTTTTTAATGCTGAGTAATATTCCATTGTGTATATGTACCACAGCTTTCTTATCCATTCGTCAGTTGATGGGCATCTAGGTTGCTTCCATGTCCTGGCTATTGTAAACAATGCGGTGATGAACATTGGGGTACACGTGTCTCTTTCAATTCTGGTGTCCTCGGTGTGTATGCCCAGCAGTGGGATTGCTGGGTCATATGGCAGGTCTATTTGCAGTTTTTTAAGGAATCTCCACACTGTTTTCCATAGTGGCTGTACTAGTTTGCATAGTTCTTTAAAGTTTTTGTAGTTCTCTCCCAGGCCAGCCCAATTAATTTGCACAACTCTGAGAAACAGTCCAGTCTAGTAATTATTATCTCTGCTTTTAAAAGGTGAACTGAAGTTCTGAGAGATGGAATAACTGATTCATATTCACGAATGGAGGCATGAAGCCTTGGTCTTCTGCACTGTGCCCTCCCTCAAAGCCATCTTGCCCATATGTGACTGCCACTCACTTGAATTCATTGCTATTTCTAAGGGTGCAGATTGTCCCATGAGTGCCTTCCTTGTTTCCCCAGGAAGGATGTAGTCTGCCTTAACCTAGCCTAGAGCCTTGCAAAACATCTATTATGTGGCTAATGTTATTCAAGGTCCTAAAATTTGAATAGATGTGCTGTATTGCAAGACCATTGCAGAAAACTAACAACTGTGTTGACTAGAAGGCTGAACTGATACCCCACCATTTTAGTCAAGAGTAAGACATCTTGTTCTTGAGGTACGTGCTTCTCTGTAATCGTGCCTTTAGACTTTGAATTCCTGAATCTGGAGTTAGCTGCTCCATCTCCTGTGTTCCGTGTTCTTGTGCCTAGACCTCTGACCATGCTTGATTGTTGGTAATCTGCTGATCCATCCATTTCCCCTCCCCCAGGCTGTGAGTCCCTCCAGGACAAGCACCACATCCAGGTCTGTCAGTGCCCAGGGCCTGCCACAATGCCTGGAACATAGTAAATGGAAGTTGAATGAATAAGTCAGAAAGAGCCATCTGGTCCATCCCCTCATCCCCCTGTGATTGTGCTTGTTCCTATCCTCTTACCTTAGTTCACATTATGTATTTCTTATCTCTTATATTGAATCGAAGGCAAGTTCATATTTTACTCATTTTTGTAGCCTCCCAAACAGGGAAGGAAGAAACCATCCATTTTGAGGGCCTATTGTGTGCCAGTGATTGCACATATATTATGTCCTTATACTAAAAATTGAATTTAATTCTTTTAACAGGTCGATAAGGTAGGCATTATCATCCCTGAATTACAAAAGAATGATCTACGAATCAGGGAAATAAAGTAATGGGAATTTGGCCAAGTTCACACAGGTAGTAAGTGTCAGTGCCGGGATTTGAATCCCTGTCTGCTGGCTCTGAGACCCATGGCTTTCTTTTTTGTTGTTGTTTGGTTTTTATTTTTTAAGAGCCTGCAGAATAGCTGAGTGCCTTAGCCCAGGAGGAGTTAGGAACTCTGCTGAACTGAGACTAGAATTTAATCACATTGAATCAAATCTGTGCAAGCCTGCTCCCCGATGCTTCCAGCACATATACTGCCACCTTTGTATTTGATTATTTGGGTGAAATGCTTCAGGGAATAAGTGCTAAGCATTCACGGTGCATCAGGCTCAGGGCTGGGCACTTGGGGATGCCGTGCTGAAGACAGGCTTCCTCAGCGAGCCTACAATCTAGTGGAAAAACACACATGTAGTGAGGAGCGTAAATATGACCTGTGATGATAGAACAAACTGGTAGTTACTAGTGGGGAAAAGGAAAGGGGAGGGCTCAGATAGGGATTAAGATACACAAAATAGGTAAGCAAGAAGTATCTATTGTACAGCACAGAACAGTAGAGCCATTATTTTTTAATAACTATGAAAATATTTAATCAGTGTGTTGTATACCTGAAGCTAATATAATATTGTAAGTCAACTATACTTCAGTTTTTTAAAATGTGACCTGTGCTAAGGGGAGGCAGAAGACAAAGGTTGAAGTCATTCTAGGTAAGTCTTGGGAGACGTCTGGGTAAATCATGAAAGAGGAATGAGTGGGCGAGACAGGAGGAAAGCACGGAGAGAGCAACATTTCCTAAGCCACTGAGGTATGAAGTTACAGGTAGAAGGGGTCGGGAATAGGGGGATATTTTGGTGAAACAGAACAGGGGGCTAAGTGAGATACTGGAACTGGTCTCCCTGTGTTCATACCACGAACCAAACTTCATGACTGACTCTAACCCTTGCCCCTACACGAGCAGGGCTCTTAGCCTAGATGATAACCAGAGCATGCATCCCAATCAGGAAGTAAATTAGAGAAATAGCTGGCAACACCTCCATCTGTCTTCTCTAGGGATGTGATGGACAGACACAGTGTTTGCATTTCCCTGATGTATGAGAAACAATGAGCCAGCAACTGGGCAGACCCACATGGTGATGTTGTCTGCCTGGATCATGTCATCTCTCAGCAGACCAGGCAGGTAGCTTTGGGCCCAAGCTCTTGATATGCCCCTGGACCAGAGGGCCCTGGAGTAGCAGGTGGGAGATGTGAACAAGATCCAGGCCTGTTCAGAATCATTTTCTTAAGTAGTGGAGGGTAGAGTGGAAAGGTCTGCCCACCCTGAGCCGGAGGGTTGGAAGCAGCAAGCATCAGTTGGATCTAACCAGTTCAAGTTTTCCTCTTTGCCATGCCCTCAAATATTCCTTAACTGGAGATTTTAAAAATCCAGCCAAAGAATAGCAGACAACTGAGTCAACATTATAACAAATTGTATATAACAGTAATCAATATGTATGTGTGCATGCGTGCATGCTAAGACACTTCAGTCATGTCCAACTCGTTATGACCCCATGGACTGTAGCCTGCCAGGCTCTTCTGTCCATGGAATTTGCCAGGCAAGAAGAACACTGGAGTGGGTTGCCATTTCGTCCTCCAGGGGATCTTCCTGACCTATGGATTTAACCTGGGTCTCTGACGTCTCCTGCATTGGCAGACGGTTCTTTACCACTA